>CAMTDV010000028.1:63695659-64895659 GCA_947069175.1 Scalesia atractyloides | reverse complement strand
CTGATCCGAAATGGAAATCCGGAATATACTATTCTGATCCGAGGTGGAATCCGGAATAGCTCTGATCCGAGATGGAATCCGGAATACCTTCTGATCCGAAATTCAATCCGAAATGGAATTCGAAATGACTTCTGATCCGAAATTCAATCCGAATTGCACTTTTCCAGATCCGAATTGCAAGTCTGATGATCCGAAATGCAGATTCTGATCCGAAATCCAAGTCTTCAATCCGAAATACTATGCTTTTTAATCCGGAATGCAAGTCTTCAATCCGAATTCATGCTGTTAATCTGAAATCACTGCATAAACCCTAAAAACAGCCGCCGAAACCCTAATTCAGCCGTCACAAACTCCAAAAACAGCTCCAAAACGTCCAAAACCCAATTTTTCTGTGTTACGATTCTGAACTGAGCAGAATCAAGAGCCGAATGCTCTGATACCAATTGTAGGTCCCCTAGTCCTTATGGATCTTGACAGAATCGTCTATCTAATCTAGAGTGCGGAATCCCCTAGATCAGATTTCACAGAAACAAGAACACGAACACAATTCCTTCAAACTGTCGTTTATTGATTATCTAACACAAAGTGTTTACAATCAATTCAAGACTCTCTCTCTAAAACTGTTTGAAGCAATTCTTTCAGCACTGAACAACTAACTGAGCAACCACAACCCTAATGCAAACCTCCCTATATATAGAGATAGATTATGCTCATGGGCTAGGGTTTCCTACATGGACTGCTAATGGGTTTAAGACCCAATTCGCCTACCATGCACTATTTAGTGTCTAGCTCAGCCCAATTACTTCTAATCCAGTATTACAAAACTAAACCCGCTAATCGTTTATCATTTTACTAATTACAAGATATCCAAAGACCAAATCGAAGCTGTTGTCACAAATATGTACCAACAATAAGATCGGCTTCGTTTGATTGAGCCTTGATCTCACAGTTCATCATTCATCATGCATGTGTACATTGTGGATATTATGTGGTTTGTTTATATATATACATATTCATATGCTCATATATGACTTTTGCACAATCTTTTAAATTAATCAATATAATTGAATTGTTTAAAAGTTTAATTAAGATTCACTCGCCAATTTTTGTTGACCCAAACCTTTGTTTTTACACATGACACAGGTGGGCAGGCTGAGGAGAGGAACACTTAGGATTGACCTTAGAAGATGAATAAAATATTTCATGTTTAGAAAAATATTTCTGATGTTTGAATGTTTTATTTGTGTTTGGATATTTCTTTTAAATTTTAAAATAATAAATATGAAACTTAATCATAGTAAATGTCATGAGCTTTGAGGATAACCCAATTATGCCCCGACTTTTATTTCCGTTGTGGGTCAGGGTGCGATAGTCCCTCTCTTTCTCTCTCTCTCTCTCTCTCTCTCTCTCTCTCTTCGAACCATGTTGCTCTCTCTTGTCAGAAAATTGAACCATGGTTTGTTTTTTTCTTGTCAAGGTCAAGTTTTTATTTGGTTAAGGTCGTTGGCGGTGCCGATGGCGGATTGATAGTATGTGGTTGTTGAATATTTTGGCTGGTGAGAGGGTGTGGGATTTCGAGTGGTAGGGGCTACGTTGTTGATGGTAGCCCACTGTAAAACTAGTTGCCGGTGAAAGGGGGTGGGGGTTCGTGGGGTTTTTAATATTAAATGTGTATATATATATATATATTGTCACACCCCGACCCGCAGCGGAAAAAGGTGATCGGGGCATGATTGGGTTATCATCAAAGCTCATGACATTTATTATAACGTTTCATATTCATTAATACAATTTAAAGGGAATTATACAATCATTATTACATCATGTCCTAACATCAATCTAGGCTTCATTGTTTTCTTCTAAGGCATTTCCTATGTTTTCCTTGCTTCATCCTGTTCACCTGTATCATGTGTAAAAAGGGTTTTTGGATCAACAAAAAGTTGGCGAGTGAATCCGATGAAAAACATTTGAACAAGTTTATTTAATTGATTATAAAATAAAGTGCACAACCACACATGAGTAAAAATAGATGTAAACTTATACACCAATCATTTAATATTAAATAATGCACACATGAATAATAATGGATCGTTTTGAGGCACGCGTTGCTCAACTCGTCTCCCACGAGGAACTGATGGGCCTAATGAATGATTTGCATAAACTTGACAATATGAAATACGTATCTACAAACAATATAAACTAAATAATACACATACGAACAATAATGGATTTGTTTTGAGGCACGCGTTGCTCAACTCGTCTCGCACGAGGAACTGATGGGCCTAATGAATGAATTGCATATAAATTGACAATATGAAATACATAACTACAAACAAGGTATACAATCTAAGTTTCGATCACAATATGGTATGGCACAAGTTTAAATAAACGAGTTAATTTCGTGACACATGACACACCCCAAAACGTGTAATTAAAAAGGGGAGTTGTAAGATTCACTCACATTGGGTGCGTTCGGTTGATGATGATGAATACGCACGAAGTTGGATTTAACCACGAGTGAAACTAACCTAGATAATAACATAATGGTTTGGTAAATAATGGGATTTTATTAATCAATTTTAGTAGGATTGTTGGGTGTATTTTTGTGAGTTTAAGGCTATTTTCTAACCTTAAAAATGTTAATTTTAAGTATTTTTAATTGATTTTTAAATAAAATAAATAAATAAAAATAATAAAAAAATGTTGACTTTTTGACCGTTCACCGTTGACCATTGACCATTGACTTTGACTGTTGACCGGTTCGTATGTGTGTATGTATGCGCTGGGTGAGGCTCGAACCCGAGACCTCTCGTACGCGTGCACGCAGCTCTACCAACTGAGCTACGTGTCTAACCCGAAATATTTCTGTTTTTAATTATATTTATATACTAATTAGATTAAACAGAAAATCATTTATTTTTTTAAAAACGATTTTAATCTAACGACTCGGTGCGCTCCACAGGTCTCGAACCCGGGACCTGTGGTTTAGGTTAACACACAGTCCACCGCTGGACTGTGTGTCTAACTTGTTAAATAAACTGATTTTTATTATACTTATATACAAACTAAAAAGTTTCATTTCTGCCTTATAAAAAAATTAGATAATTGTCCGGACCGGTGCGGTAGTCCGGACTCGAACTCGTGACCTGAGCTTAAACATTCACACGGTCCACCACTGGACTGTGTGTCTATCTTGGTTATTATTCCGATTTTTATTAATCTTAATATTTATATGAAGTGAATCCGGTTCGGTAATAAAAAGGAACATTTTTATTAAAGCGAGTATGCGTGGGACATGTATCGAACTCGAGACGTTTGCGTGTTTAATGTGCACACAGTCCACCGCTGGACTGTGTGTCTAACCCGAGTTATATCTTGATTTAAATTAAACTTATACACTACTGAAACTTCGTCTTCTTTGTTAATCTTAACCAGAAACGGTGACTGACTGGTTCAACGCTTTTAATCATGTTCTTTAGTGTGTTATGATTAATTACAGGTGAGATAAGTAAAAAGAATGAAAGATTAAGCGTAAGGTATACCGAAACTGGACTCCTCTGTTTCTCCGGCAGAACTCCGGTGACAGCAAATGATTCTGGCGACGTGTGTCTTGCGGCAGAGGGTCTTCAACGAGCTTGAGATGAATGTGGGTGGCTTCGGTATGAGTTCTGAGTGTTCAGTGTTTAGAGTAAGGCACAGAAGTGAAAAACCCGGTTTTCCGGCGATTTGCAGGTATTTTCCGGCGAGTGGATTTTCGTCGAGAAAGGGTGCGGTTTTGAGCGAAAAGGCTACCAGTGGATTGTGGGTGAATTTATAGGGAGGAATCGAGATGTATAGAGTCGGATTTCAGGCTTGATTCAAAGTCATTACATTTTCCGGCGGTTATGACTTGCGTCGCGGGTTCAGACGTCGGTTATAACCGATGTTGAGGTTAATGTTTACGTTAAAACTGAAGAAACCGTCCAATCTCGTGAGATCACCGGGATTTCCGACGACTGCAATTGGGCGCGTCGTTATTTGAATTCGAGATTTATTTTATGTATTATTTGTTTCCAATATTTAACAAGAAGCATGAGTGGCGCAGTGGTTGGATGTGTGCGCGATAAGACTTTGCTGAAATGCTGGCTGACCCGGGTTCGAAACCCGGCAGCAGCATTTTATTTTTATTTTCTTATTTTCAATACTTTTTCAAATATAAATTATATTTTCCAATATACTTATTAATTATGTATCGTTTAAAATTAATTTGGGCATTAAATGTGCAACGAAATTTTTAACTGATTGTTCGGTTAATAAACGGAGCGGGTTTGGTAAATCCGTTTTTTGACGGATGTTATATATATATATATATATATATATTAGCACCATGGAGAAAAGGGTAATTTTACATCAACTTAACTAAAACTTAACTTCATTAGCCAATTAGACCAACGGCGAAAGAAACTGACAACCATGTGGACTAAATCCAACAAAAAAAATCTTCAGGGACCAGATCCATAATTTTGACCAAAGCACATGGACCATTAACGTAATTAACTCTAAGAATTATTCGGGCATGTTGATAGTTCTTCTTCTCCACCCCTGCTACATTCACTATTGATGCCAAATAAGCATCGAATTTAACTTTTGCCACTTAGTCTGATTTTGATCAAAGAGCCATGAATCTCCGTCATTCTTCTCTGACTAAATAGGCGGTGGTGAGGTTCTCGATTTAACCTTGAGTTAGCTTACAACAATTTTTCGGTTGAAAGGGTTCTTGAAATATTTAAAATCAACTTTCGTGGCACCTACCTTGTTAAACCCTCCATAAAGAGTCCTCATAATATTAAACGCTCTGACTGGAGTTTATGGCAGTCAAAGCATTTACGGCTTCTTCCTGAACATAATTTGTTGCAAGGAAGTAGGTATCTGTCATCTTCAGCAACAAACGGGTGATTATGAGACTCCTCGAAGTGATAAACCTCATAAAGTTTATCATTGTTTAACTTAACCCGAATATACGCTTCACAGCCAGTCCTTATAGAAGGAACCCTACGGGTAATGTTGCTCCTTGACTTACTATTTGAACTATCAGCTTCTTGAGTCGAGTCAATTGCCTTAAAGGGTTTAGTACCCTCCTTTGAGGAGGGGAAATATTTATTTAAGATGACATCATGAGGCTCGTATTGAGTACCCTTCCTCACTGTGAAACCTCCGGCCATTGCATATCTTTTGTAAAAAAGAAAGGCATTATTCAGCGAATCAAACGTCATGTACACCTTTGGTTTAAGCGAATCGTCAACATTTGGTATAAATGTCCTCCTTCCAGATCTTGGGGACACCTGAAGATAAGACCAGCTGGTATGTATGAATATCTACAATAAAAAGGGAAACAAAAAACAATTATAAAACACTATAACACTGTCATGAACACCATTATATAACACTGTCAAAAAATTATAAAACACTATGTGCAAAGTTAACAATATCAATTCAACGTATAGCAAAGTTCTACTCATAATAAAACACTATTTATCAAGTTAACACTAACTATTTAGTGTTATAACACTACTGACCCGGTATATTACACTATAAATGTAATTAACAGTATCTGGTGGAATAAAACACTATCAAAACAAATTTACAACATCTATTCAGCATATAACTCTATTGACCATGCATATGACACTATACATCCATTTACCAATATCTGTTCATGATATAACACTATAATTCAAGTTGATGAAATTTATTCAACTTAAACTGTAGAGTAAGACCAGATAAAAAAAAACAATTGTCCGTCTTATAATAATGAATGTAAAACACCCAACCCCCTATTAACCCAGACATGATAATTCTTAACATAAGAAATTCCTTTGACAAAATAACGATTATAAAAAAACACCACAAACGTACGTGCATCACCGGACTCCATTGAATTGAAATAAAACACCCCAAACGCACGAAAAAAGCAATTGTTTTCATGCCGAAACCTTCTTACGATCTTCAGATTTTAATAATTGATAAATGATAACCCAAGAATCTTAATGGAACTTAAAAAAAAAGAAATACAACTTCGTATTCCTATAATAACTGATGACGGTTATGAAAGGTTATCAATTAATTGAATCGATGAGAAAATTACTTGTTTACCCTTTTGAATTAATTTAGATTGAGGACACATGTCATTCTACAATATTTCTCACACTTTGGGCCCTTTCTACAGGATCTTTATTATACATATACACACACACACATATATATATATATTATACATATATATATATATATATATATAAGGGGGGTTTAAATGAGAATGCTAAATATCGCGAGAACCGTGAGAACGAATGAAAAAACCACTAGAACTTGGTAAAAAACAAGTGAAATTCAAAATTTCTTTTTACATTTGTCATTATTATTCGAATACAATTCTAGAAATTTAATTTACATATTTAAATTTACGTGAATTCGGAAATAAAGAAAATTTACACATGTGTAAGTTGCCATTTACACATGTGTAAATTTGTTATATTTACACATGTAAAAATCTAATAAGAGTGATTTTGATAATAAAATGAATTATTTGATTTTTTTAATATTCTATTTTAATTAAAAGAAAATAAAATGATAATTGTATTAAAAAATGGTTTTGATTGATTTTCTCATTCGTTCTCACAGTTCTTGCAATATTTAGCGTTCTCAAGATAACCCTCCCCTATATATATATATATATATATATATATATATATATATATATATATATAATGTAATTTCTGTGTTTTTGTGTATAGAAAAAAAACTAAACTAAAATTAAATTTTATATATAGAGAGAGAGAGTTAGGTTTATTTGTGAACAACCCCCTTATAGTGAACTATGTGAATTAATCCTAACCCTTAATTATTAATACATATGTGTAAATCAATGGTCAGGATTTGATGATGAGAATGCACTAGTATATGATGAAAATACACTAGTATATTTTACAATTTGATGATGTAAATCAATGGTCAGGATTTGTTCACTCAGTTCACAAATACACTAGTGTTCACTCTAGAACTTCACCATATATATATATATATATATATATATATATATATAAGGATGGTAGTGTATGTACGATATATGAAGCATAATATATGTAAAAATAGTAAAAGTCACAATGAACGACGTTTTTAACAATATGCTTCGACTAATTGTGTTTACGATATTTTAATTATTTTATTATTTATTCTATGATATTAATATTTAAAATATGTTTGCAGTTTAGATGTCAAATGAAGTTAATCAATCGATCCAACAATTATGAAAACTCTTTGAATAAAAGTGCTATAGATAATATTGTAGCTAAGGGAATAACTGACGCAATACCTCTAATTATCGAAACCATTAAAGGTATTTTGTATGTTAAGACTCATTTGTAATGACGTGATGTAAAATATAAAAATAAGTTATTTGAAGGTCAAATAACACGTATCAAAAGAAAGTTTTAAACTATCTATACCTTAACTTGAGAACATGTAAATAACATATTCGTAAACCCTTTTTTGAATAACCTATGTAAAACAATTTCGAAACCCTTTTCTGAATAACCGTATGTAAATCAATTTCGAAACGCTATCAACGTTCAAAATGCTTTTTAAAAAAACTTGATGTAAGATATAAAATCAAGTATCAGATACCTAAAGCACGTATCAAAAGAAAGTTCCTGACTATCCATACCTTAATAACACGTATCAAAAGAAAGTTTCAGCCTATCCATACCTTAACAACGTATTTTCAAATATGCCTTTATAGTTTTATGTCTTTCCCAAGGATTGTGGTATCCTTGAGAATCCGGTGTAGCCTTGGGTAGGGAGACACCCCTTTTTGTGTATTTGACAGACAAAAATCCTAATCGTACCCATTAAAAATTTGGTTGAAACCTTCGTTCAACCTACTGCTAAGAATATGTTCGTTAGAGATCAGTTGGTAAATTAGTTACGTTCATGTGTTTCAATATTCTAGATCGTTACTTGTGTTTTGTTTTACCATTTTGGATTAATGTCTTTATATTTCTTCGATGATTTTCTTATACTATTAATGTAAATAAAACTCATATTTAAAATAAAATAATAGTTCGTAAGTGTATAATTTTATAAGTAACTATATTGGTAACATCCATAAAAACTATTTACAAAATAAATTCCAAACGTATAAACTATTTGGAAAATATATAATCGTAATCTACTAAACAAATGAAAATACATGTTTAAATGAACTACTAAATAAAATGAACTTATATCTTATACATACATTTTAAATGAATATTATGATTAATTATTTAAGTAAGGATTATAAACCAAGTGTGTATGTAATAACTAAGTTCAAGCCCAACACTGTTTCAGTCCAGAACTTTCTAATTATAACAAAAAAAAAAAGCTGAAAGGACCAAACTTGAAATTGGGCCAATCTATGGGCTTAGCCGAAATGAAAGTGTGATGGGAGACCGGAGATAGAATTAATTTAAACAATACCAAACTGTTGCATTTATATCTTCAACAAACGCACCGGAAAAACAATGCTTTCGCCGGAAAATCTTATGTGGCCTTGTGATAGGCTCTTGAAGGTTTAGAAATAACAAAATGTTGCTAACAAAGTGGATATCAGTTATTTGTTTAGTGTTTTAGTTTGGTTTTGGACTTTTGGTTCGTCGAAAAAAATGTGTTATATTGTTATCTGTTAAGAGGTCGAGAGTGATAAATCTTTTTGAGGAAGTGATATGTTTTTGGTGGAAAAATATAAAAATCGGCTTTTATAGCCAAGTTTGCTTCGTGTGTCTATGAGATAGACAGAGGAACGGTGGGGTGACTCAAAGGATACGTGGTGGTAGCTACATTGAAGTTTTGTTTAAACAGGGTGGAAGATACGTGGATAGGAGAAGGCCGGCAACGTGGTTTGGTCACCGGCTAAATCATCCTCGTTTTCTTTATTAGTGAGAAATTCCTTCGCTAAGTGAATTTGTTTGATATCAATTTGGTTTGTACTGATATCGGTATTTGTTGTAATAATCCAAAAGAATATTGATATGCGATAAAATAAATTCGTGTACTGATATTATTTGGTCAGAGTCGATTTTATCCATTTCATTATAGATATGGTACCGACAATCAAGATAGTTTACAACACAAAAAATACATTATTTAGAATGTAACTCATACGATACGAAAAAGGGTTTATTTATAGTGGCTTTTATTGCATGAAATTGTCTCATGTAATTAAAAAATAAAATCATATTTTATATAAAAGCGAATAACGATATCGGTTTTGATAATAATGTTATTGGTATCAACATTGTTCGGTCAATATCAGTTTCGTTTGTCACAAAATTGGTACTACACCGACACTCAGCATAGCCCACAAACAAAACAAATACCCTATGTCAAAGAAAAACCGCGTTTTCAACAAAATTTATACCTTATCGTCTTGGGGAAAGAAATACTAACCGTGTATTAAGTTTTTTTAAGGTAACAAAAGCATATTGTTAAAGAAAAACCAAATTCGTAAAAAGAAATCAATGGATTAAAGGTGTATATTATATATAGTATAGGGGATGAGCAACATTATGACGAACTGAACTAATAGCGACATCCACATCATCGGACCCGATACCAATACTCGTCTTTATAGTGTTCAACTGACATAAACACGTGTTGATGTTCTTTTGGTCGTATCACAATTCTAAGTTTTCGCTTTCGGTTATTATAAGAAGTACATGTACTATAGTAAACTCCCTCGTGTAATGAATCAAACAATATTGATTAATTACCCGTCACATTGCGCGAAAAACTCTCACCATATATTGTTAGACCTATAAAAGAACAAATGATTTATGAAAGCCAAAACATGCCAATCAGATCAAAAAATAAAGAGCAGGTTGAACTTATTGCCCAAAGATAGTGAATCTTAAACACTAATCAGAACATCTGTTGAAGACATTCAAAGATCTGTAAAAAGTTTTGGAACCACTGTTGAAGAAGAAGAAACTATTGTTCAATGGCCAAAGCCCTGTTGAAACAAAATAATAATCATGAAAACCAAACATCTGTTTTGGCCAAACATATGTTTAAAACAAAGCAACAGAGGTTTATTCATTGTAACAATATTTAGCTCAGAACAGAGTTTTGATATAATAGATCAGATGTTAGATTCTCGCATATGTTTGCTAACATATGAGAAATCTATTCTGTTAGGATTGTTCGATGTCACTATCAGAGTGACGTCAGCTGATTGCCAACAGAGCTTTATTATTTGTATAAATAGATCTCACCTTGTAGAGATTTTTTATCACATCACTTTATTCCTTTTGTACGCACAACAAAGTTGAGTGATTAGACTGAGGATGAGTTAGTATAATTTTTATGTATTTATAATCTTTATGATTATCAATGGAAAACAGTTTAATATAACTTTCCACTCCTGTATGCTCATTTAATTCTGTAAATTTCCATTGTTTATTCAAAATTCATTCATACTTGTTCATCATAGCTTACTAAGAGCATCTCAGATCCTAACATATCTAATGTAAAATATAAAACATGTAATATATATTTTATATTATTAAAAAAATGATTTTATAGCTAAAAAAACAAGATAGTTACAATATAATTAAAGCATCTCTAATGACAATCACTTTTAGAGTTTCATTCGGCTATCATATCAGATTTTAAAACAACATCAAAAACTTTTATTTTCCTCTAATCCTAATCATTTAAAAGCTCCACCTCATAATCTACCTTACCCTTTATTTAATCTATATCTAATTTCCTTATTTTATAACACACACACACATACACACACATATATATATATATAATTTGTAAATATAAAATAAATTAAATTAAAAATTGGATGAAAAAAAATACATAAAATAAAAAACCCAACACCTAAGTACATATAACTTATAAAAATACATGATATTTTTATAAAGTTAAAACTTATGAAATAAAAGTTTAGTTTAACAAACTTGTTCAAGTTTAAGTAATGATAGAGGTATGGGCCAACAAATCTGTGATTCCGGATACCCCTGATACGAATCACCCCTCCAACCGATAGTTTGAAACTTTTATCACATTTTCAAATAATGCCACATGAGCATCATTGGAGATGCTTCTAAAGTGATAAAAAAAACCTTTTAGACTTGGATATGCCTCTTTTTTTTAAATACTAAAGTATAACAATAAAATGGGTAAATTGCAGTTTTCATCACTTATGTTTGTATTAGATTGTAATTAATGACCTTTAACTTCAATAATTATAGTCACAACCTTTATTTGTAAAACCCCTTACACTTTCCGTCCTTTAATACCAACCATGTTAAATTTAAACATTGAGTGAGGTCACGCACACCTTATGTGAAGGCATTTATGTCTTTTCACACCTTTCTTCCCCCTTGTGAAACCTCTCTTTCACATCTCTCTCCCTCCTATCTATCTCAACTCTCTTTATCTCATCAACCGAACCCCACCACCACTAAATCCAACTTCTGTCACCGAATAAAGGATTGTGCCTGTAAGTATTAAAGTTAATGGACATCCATTGCAATACGATACAAACATGAAGAAAAATGTAATTTACCAAATAAAAGATATAAAGCTTATTGGAATTTTAAATAGTTTGTTAAATCAAGCATCTTGCTAAAAAATGATAGAATAAAATCTCCTTCTAGTTTTTACCTTCCATATTTATTAGTAACGTTTATTTTACAAAACTGGCCCGAGTGTTGATCATTGGATCGATTTGTTCACCAGCTAAGATTTTAACATTCAAAAACCACTTTTCTTCAATCATATTGAAGATCAAAATTCAAAATAGACATATTCCGACCCTTCCAAATCCCCCCATCATTTCCGTATGAAGATGAACACGAAGAAAATCTCTATGATTCATACGTCACCTTGAGGATCCAACTGGATTCCACTCACCATCCACAATATCCTCACCAATCGATCCCCAAATTCAATCAACACATCACACACAACTTCTTGTTACAGAACCCTCACACCGGAGAAGAATATCCAGCAATGCAAAAGTGAAAACGACGATATGACGAACGCCGGAACCCTAAAACCTTCATTTCCATCACTTAAGGTTGTTCCTGCTCTTGTTTTTCAGTTTTTTTTTTATTCATCTTTTAACCTAGGGTTTATGGTTTGGATTTTTGGCTCAATGTTTGATTCATCTTAGGGTTTGTGTTATACTATAGTTTGTGCACGATTTTAATATCTATATAGTTTGATGTATTTACTTGTTGGCTGTTGTTTTACTGAATCAATAATTATGCCCTAACTAGTGGAATTCCCCGTGCGCTGGATTGGGTATGTATCAAACTCGGTTTGCTACATGGTTCGGCACACAGAATAGCAACCGAAAGAGAAACCCAAAAAAATAAAGTCATGATATGCCCGAAAGGACATTGATACCGACACATGTTTTACATCAATAAAAAACCATAAAAAATATTGGTAATGGTAACGGTTCCGACAATGCTAGTACGGCAGTACTGGTACTGATGTTGTTTGGTCGGAATCGATTCGTTCGTCACGTCACCGGTACAGTATCAGCACTCAATATAGCTTACGATACCAAAGTGAAAACTCTATTTTGTGAACAAGTCTGTTTTCAAGAAATTTGGGCGTGGACATTTAGTGTTAAACAACACTTTGAATGATGCATATTTTCAACACTCTTTAATTGCTCATGGACCTTTATGTACTAATGGGCTCAATTTTCATATTTTGTTTTGTTTTTTAGTTTTGAGTAAAAAATACGTAGATTCATCATCTCTTCCTATTCATATATATAATATAGTATAATATAATTGTTTAAAACCTTAAAATAAGTAGATTTTTTTGTTAATTATTGCAGCAGGAGTGATGAATCTGGATCATGTCTGAAATATCAAGGGATATGAATGCATCAAGTGAGATGGATATGAAAATTGATTTCTTCCAGTACTACATTCATGGTATAAGGGAATTGTTGTCTAGAGATGATTTCTCGCCATCTTCGTTGACGGATTCACGATTGGTTAAAATAGGAAGTGGGAAATTTCGGAACAGTGAAGTGGAGAAAGAGGATACCGGATGTAACGAGAGAAACCGGCCGGTTGGTTCTAGTCCTTTGTTTTGTAATGCTGTAGGGAATGGGATTTCGGGTTACCGGAAAGATAGGTTGGTGACGTTGCTACGTCAAAGTGTTGTTGCGTTGAACGGGGAAGTTGATGAGGTATTTGTTAATAATAATGTTATAACTTGTGCAAATGTGGTTAGTAATTTGATTTCTGGTATTATTACGTTATTAATTGCATGATCATGCTCATAAAGCAGGTGCTGGATCCTGTACTTTCGATGCTTCGGTTGAGACGTCTTTTGGCACCTGAAAAGCATTGTGCAAGTGATAAGGACGCAAATGACAAGATTGAGCTTGAGGAACGTAAACGCAAGAGGCTTAAGAGTAATGAACCTTTGAATGCCAGTTCTGGAAATCTCACCGAGGAGGTATATTGTTTGTACAAATTTATAATCATTTTGTTTTACATGTATTGCTACTTTATAAGTGTTATTAAATGGAAAAATTTTAACAATAGTTGCATTCATCGAAGTTATTGCTTTTCATTCTTTATTTCTTTTAGAGTAAAATGCCATTTTTGTCCTTGAGGTTCGGCCAGATTTGCAACTTTTGTCCAAAGGTTTGTTTTTCTGCATCTGGATCCAAAAGGTTTGAAATCTTGCCATTTTCATACGGCTTGTTAACTCTATCCATTATTCTCTGTCTTGGTTTTAAAAAGTGAGAGGCGCACAAAAGCGATGAGGTCTAAATCGCAGGCTCAAAGCGCGAAGCACAAAAGTGGCGGGCTTTCCATACCAGAGGCGCAAGCTAATTATATATATTTTTTATATATTCCATATATATCTCGTAGGTTTTTAGCTTTCCCTACCCAAAATATAACTATAGGTAAGATTTTTATGTGATTTTGGCTGCATGTACAAGCCAAAAAACCCAAGGTACAACAGTTAGATGCATAAAAACGCCTCGGGTACGAGAGGCGCGCGCCTCAGGCCTAAAAAGCCCAGAAAAATCCTAAAAAAGCGTGCCTTTTTGGTGCTTCTTGTAATTACTCTAGCGCAGAGCGAAAAAGTCCCAGGGTTTGCACCTTAGGCGCGCTTTTTAAAACCAAGTTCTCTGTTAAGTCAGAGGTATTTCCGTTTTTTGTTAACTTACATGGCTATTCAGTCTTTTTCACTTTATGTAAAAAGATCGAATACCCTAGAAAAAGACCGAATTGCTCTTTAAGTTAACAAAAAGACAAAAATACACCTGACTTAACGGAGAAAAATGGGTGAAGTTAATGAGCCATATGAAAATGGCAAGATTTCAAACTATTTGGATCCAGATGCGGAAAAACAAACCTTTGAACGAAAGTTGCAAAACTGGCCAAACCTCAAGGACGAAAATGCCATTTTACTCTTTCTTTAATTACATTGCTATTTTATATATTTTACACGGTTTTTAATATAACCGACAGCCTGTAGATCTTTTTGCTTTTTGTGTCATGGTTTACCGCTTCGTTTCTTAAAATTTTTAAAATCACAGGGTTCATTAAGTGAAAAGAAGGGAGTGGTTGAGTTCGAACCAGATAAACGTAAATCATTAACAAGGTGTAACACAACGGGGTGTAGGAAGTTCGCCCAAAAGTGTAACTTTGATGAAACTAAGGTAACTGAATTATAAGTTCTCATGATCCTGTTTGACATTGACTGTTATTAATGTATATATTTATTTTTGTAGTCCTTGTGTGCGGATTGTTCAAAACATGGCATGAATGAGTCCCTTTTAGGATCGAGTTCAAAAAATGATAATGAGAATGGAGAGGTAAATCTTTTATTTTCAATGTCGCGAAGGGCATGATTGCTTTATTATTATATACTTTGGTTTGTGATTCAGCTCACTCTCTCTCTCTCTCTCTCTTTTCAGGTGGATGATACTTTACAAGTCCTTCTGGAAAACAGAGGTCCTAAGCTTGTGGAAAAGTTGATGAATCATTCAGCTGAAATATCTGCTATGGTACGTATTTTGACTTTTAAGCAGAGCTGCCAAAACGGGTGGGGTTGGGTTGGGTAGGGTGACGGGTTAGATTGGGTTTGGGTCAGAATGGTTTGTTTTAATATGAATAAAAGTCTATGCGGGTCAGAATCAGGGTTTTGTAAAAAATTGGAAGAACAAAACCTATGTAAAAATCAATCAAAAATGAAAATATTGATCAAATTGTGAGACGTGAAGAACACACCAAAAATCAAAACCAACATCTGTATCAATTCAATTGTCATCAACAAGCACTTTGTTGCACATGATTTCCACTCACCGTCTTCTTTATATTAATCTGAGTTTAGAAACCATATTTGATGAATCAAAAACTAGATTTCTTAAAAATATCATCCATTACATCAATTAAATCATAAACTAAATCATGAATCATGAATTGTGTATATATACATAAAAAGCAACTTAACACCAAACATGTATTTACCACATTTACGGCTTTTCATATTAAATAATAAATATTTAACTTTTATCATCTCCATTCGCATAAGTTTTCTAGCGTATAGGGGTTTCTTTGAAGAACTGAATTGTTAGCTCAAGTTTTATGAAAAATGTGCGGTTTTCAGCTTGAACGAATGAAGGAGAAACTTGAAGAACTTGTTGATATTGTTGTTTCTAGTTGCAGGTATATTCCATATCTAACCAATAGATGAGCTGATGTTATATATGCTCATTGCCTTCTAGTTTAGCTATATAATCAACGATGAAGCGGTCTAATTCTAAATTGATAATTATTTTAGGGCAATGTCTCTTGTAGAGAAGCATCAACTAAGGAAACTGGTTCAAAATCTGGATCCTGAAAATCTGGACCGCATTGTGGAAATTATGCAACGGGGAAAGCCTCCTGAAAAACAATCTAGGGATGATATCATCGTCGATCTGCAAAATGAGGTAATGATATAATATATGTAAATTATAGAGTAAATGCCCTTTTTCGTCCCTGAGGTTTGGTCAGTTTTGCGACCTTCGTTCAAAGGTTTGTTTTTCATTGCCCTTTAAATTAGCAAAAAGGACGGAAATACTGTTGACTTAACGGATAAAAATTGATGGAGTTAACAAGCCGTATGAAAATGACAAGATTTTAAACCTTTGGATTCATATGCAGAAAAACAAACCTTTGGGCAAAAGTCGCAAAACTGGCATTATGATGACAAGTTATGATTCTTCATTATGATGTACAGGACAACTCAACACTCTGGAGAATATATTTTCATGTTAAAGCAGTTGAAAATGCGAGAAAGCTTTTGTAGATGGGAGATAACAAGTTCCTTATCACCCGAACAGTTTGGTAGTGATGATCTATTGATCTAACCTCTTTTAGCTGTACATACAACAGCCAAATATCATCTTAAACCCTACTTGCACTGGAAGAGAGATGGCGCATAAGTAAGCAAACGAGGGCGTGTGAAGTTTTGTGCATCCAAATGATTTTTAACCAGTGCGTATGCAATATATGACTTTCTAGACTCATCAGTTGTCACATCTATCATTATGTTTGTGACAAATATCCGGAATCGTCATTTGTCTATTCGACTATTCTGGTATAAATGAAAGGTGTAATGAAATGAGATCGCAATGAGATTCCCTCAAAATATTGCGAAATTGGTACTTAGCATGCGTTATGGACTTAATTGAATTAAGACCTAGTATGGAAACTTACTAAGTGATTACTTCCAAATTCAGAGAAACCTTGGGAGTTGATAAAAATGTACAATTATGCGTCAAATAACCTTTAGAAAAACAAAGGTTTTAAAAGCGAAAACAAACAAGGATGGGCGTCGAGAATTGATGAAGGTTGAAAGATGAACTTGTATGGTTGTATACTTGCAAGTATTGGTGTGAATCGGTTCTATATTGAAAAAAGAATCATATTTCTTGTATTCTTGCACCAGGTGGAATATTTATTCACATTCTTTTTTTTTTTCTACCAAGAACATTTTAGAATACTTTTTGATTTCTTAATTTGAAGTATCTAACTTTCACACAATCAACAGAGGTCAACAGACAATCTATGTTTCATTTTCAAGGGTGATTGATATTCTTTAAAACCTTTTGATTTCTTAATTTGAAGTCCTTACTTTCACACAATCAACAGAGGTCGACAGACGATCTATGTTTCACTTTCAAGGATGTGATGTGGTCGACTGTCGGTGGTTATATGTCGTATTAATAACCAAAAATATAAATGAAAGAAAATCCTTATTTGGTAGGGCTTCTTCTTATATCCATGAATCCCAATGGACCTAAGAAAAGGTTGTCTTCCAATATCAACAGGTTAATTGTTTTGCTAATGTATCTTCTAAAATGACAAAAATATATGGGTTCTTTCTTGGATCCGAAAGAAAGAACTTTGGTCCTTCCAATAACTAATTAGTGTAGCATAATGTTAAGGGGTCTAAAAGTTAGTGAGTTATTGCTATCTACTTTTTACACTTTGTTTGATATTGCAACTAAGTCGTTATTATGTTATCAGCAGGAGTTTGTTTGCTATAGACATGCGATGCGACATTGATTTTAATAGAGGCAGATCAAATTGCAATAAAGGAGAGAAAAGAAGGGAACAAGATCGAAATAACCAAATCGTAACCGAAAATAACTGAACCGATAAGTTATAATAGTAGGTCAAATCCATATATTTTGATGTTTAAGTTTAAGTTGTTTATGTGTTTAACCTATACTACTAAGAATTATTAATTTTATTCTTGATTGTAAAATATTTAAAATAAGAACATAATCATTGAAATGATTTATCCATTGTTTACAAGAAAGAAAAACTTTGGAGAAACATTAAAATAGATTAGAATGTTAGGTTTATATCAACAATATTGGTTAAAAAGACAAAATATATTAACTTAAATGTAAACATTTAAGAAAGATTCTTAAACTTTGAATTATACTTTTTATTTTTTGAATTCTACGTAATTTATTTCAAAAACCGAACCGCATCAATGCTAAAACTGAAATAAGCAAAACCAAACAGTTTTCAAAAACCAAAAATCGAACCGTGTACACTACTACTAAAATTCATCTTTACTAATTTGGAAGAAGGTAAAGATAAAAGAAAAGAAAAGGGGAAATTATTTCTTTTCTCTCCGTACTATATTAATGATAGTGGTAAATGTTTTTATACAAAATTTTATAAGAGAATTTGAAGTTATTAATAATCTAAGGGACTTGAAGTTCAGCCAAAAACTTTTATATAAATGAATAGAAGAAGTATTATATTATACATATTATACATAGTACGATTATTAACTTTTGTAAACAGTGCATTTGATTTTTTATTTGTATTTTGTGTTTTTTGCCTTTGTGTATTTTATATAATTTTATTTCTTAACTTTTAACATTGACACTTTCAACCCCTTAACTTTTTAAATACTTTATAATAGACTTTTGCATGTTTATTTTAAAGTATATATGGGTATAAATTCAAATTAATTTACGTTTCGACCTAAATTTTCCACCGAAATAAGTCGGGTCAAATATATTATGTTTTTATGCTTATTATGTACGTTTTCAGTTGGTATACGTTTTGACATAAATTTTATTTTCTTTTTCAGAAATGAGTCGAGTTAAATATAATACATTTCCCTTCTTTATTTTTTATGTACGTTTTTAGTTAATTTACGACATATTTTTTTAAGAAAGCAGCGGCAATGCGCGGGGTAATCAACTAGTTATTATATTGTATTTTATTGTATTATCAACCATGATGAGTAGTAATTTGATTTCTTATTTTTATCTATTTTTCGGTTTTTGTCTTTTTGCTTTTTTTGTTTTTCTTTTTCTATATTTTTCTTTTATCTTTCAACTTTTAGGATTAACACTTACATCCCTTTGACTTTTTAACCATGTTTTACGTGTTTAGTTATGTGTACATGCGGGTATAAACTCAAGTTAATTTACGTTTCAACATATTTTTTCCTGAAAATAAGTCAGATCAAATATAATGTGTAATTATGCATATTATTATGTACGTTTTCAATTGGTCTACGTTTTGACGTAATTTTTTTTTCTAAAAATGAGTTGGATCACTATAATACGTTTGTGTGCTTATTTTTATGTGAGTTTTCAGTTGATTTACGTTTAAACATAAATTTTTTCGAAACACCGCGACAACACGCGAAAAAAAATTAGTATTTAATATGAAACGAAAAATATCTGTCTTCAACCTTAATTTATTAATATTTGTTTTTCTTTATCCGTTTTTTATCACACACAAATCCCTATTCATGTGATATAGCGTATTTTGAATACTCATTTACAACTTTATATATTACTCATTACTAATTAGGGTGAAGTTTTAGAGTGAATATTAGTGTATTTGTGAATTAAGTGAACAAATTCTGGCCATTAATTTACACATGTATATGGTTATGATTTGATTATCAGATCATAAAATACACTAGTGTTCACTCTTAAACCTAATCTTTAGTAATAATTATATTAAAAATATATTCTCTTTACTAATATTAAGCCCCTGCGTTGCAACGTTTATCGTAAAACTGTGTCAAGTAGTACCAATGCTATACCATTGTCACAGACTACTAACACCGGAAAAACTTGTAAAAACAAAATAATAAAAATGAAAAAAAAAATAACATCGAGCGAAAAGCAGATGTAGAATCTGTGAATCACGCACGCTCGTTGCAGAGAAATTAAACTAAAGCGTAAAACATAGAAAAAAATAACTAAGTCAATCCAGGACCCGCGTTGCGACGAACTTGTTAAACGGAGAAAAATAGATGTGTTGCGACGGGCCAATAAAACGGGAAAAATATACGAAAAATGTTGAACCCCATACGAACGTCGCGCTGTGTTAACTCACAAAATTTAGAACGAAACGAAAAACTTGAGAAAAATGAAAAATATGGTGGATCAAAATCGAAAATAAAAAAGAGTTGGAATTAAATTGTAAAAGATGAAAAGCTTTATGTTAAAAGTAAAAAAAGTGTCTAAATTGTAAAAGAAGAAAAGTTTTGGTTATAAATGAAAAAAGAAAAAAACACTCTAAACATAAGGTACAACACCATAAATTAAAAATATATATATATATATTTATATTGTAAAACTTGAATAAACTATTATATATTATACATTAATAGAGTAAACTCTAGGTAATGACTAAATACTTGTTTATTATCTGAATAATACACGATATGGTTTCAATTTATTTATTATTCTTTGATTAATTTAATATTTGTGAACTAATGGGTTTCGTATTAGTTCAAAATATATTAATAATTTATTAGATATTAGATTCAGATATTAATAATATTATTGAAAGATTGAAGGAGAAAATGCTATACGACATTAATTGAAATTATTTATTAACCTTCGATTAGATAAAGATAAGTGATATTTATATATTAGTTATTAATATTAAAACAGTGAGGCACTAGTGGGCAATGATAGGAAACACAGGGAAACCTAGATTCGATCCTTGAGCCAAACGGGTTTTATCGGTAATTTCATCTTCATGCCACGGGCAGGTGGGTTACTGAGTTTTCCCCAGAAGTGGTGGTGGATGACTCGGATTACTCTCGGAGTACTCTGTTTGTCCAGTGGGTGCCCTGAGAGTACTCGAGATTGATTTGTTGGCAGTTAAAAAAAAATAAAATATATTAAACAAATATAAATAAAATCGATAAGGTTGAATGAGAGAATGCTATGTAACATTATTTGGAGTCTTTTATTATAAATTAGATTTTGATTTGGGGTATCACTCGTGTCTGTTCAAAAAAATAAAGAAAAAGAAAATATATTAAACAAATATAAATAAAATCGATACGATTGAAGGAGAGAATACTATGTGACATTATTTGGAGTCTTTTATTATAAATTAGATTTTGATTTGAGGTATCACTCGTGTCGGTTTAAAATATTTTGAGTTAGCGGCAATGGGGGATATAAGTTATACAGAGGGTGGGCACATGCCCACCATCCATCCCACGTCATCTAAGCATTAAAGCATATATGTAGAGGTGCACAACCCATGTTTTTTAAATACATGGGTTCTGTATAAACCTGGGTACGGGTATGACTGCGTTTTAACTTTTCGGGTATTGATCATACTCGGGTCGGGTTCGGGTATTGATCAGAAAATCTATACCTTGTGTACCCGGGTTCGGGTAGGGTTTAAGTTCGGGTTTTCAATATCCGGGTATTAGAATACTCTATTTTCGGGTCCAGATAGAGTTCGGGTATTGGTCGGTTAGGGATCAGGTATGGGTATAGAGTTAGGGTTTAAGTTCGGGTTTTCAATACCCGGGTTCGATTTATTTTTCACGTATGATGTGTTGCAAAACACACACTTTTATTTGTTGTAATTTGTACAATTTTGTATGTCTTTTAGAGATGAGAGTATGTAAAAGTGTATGGTTTGAACATTTATAAATATTGTGTGAATTGTGTATGTATTTGTAGGGTTTAGTTAGTTAAAAATAAATAAATAAATATAAAAATGTCTGTTCAACTGTCAAAATACTGAAACATATTAACAACATGCAGCAACTACTTAGGCTACTCGGTGTGGGTGACGGGCCTTCTCCAGGACGACCCGCCACGTCAGCAAACGCGTCAGAGACCTTAGATTACGCCCCTCCAGGGATGGAAGCTTGGAAATGGGTGACGACCCGACCCTACCTAGTTTTTTTATTTTTCTTTTTAATTTAAAAAAAAATCCAATAAATTGATCAAAGATCTAGGTTATACCCACCACAAAAAAATATTCACAACCTCCACTTTATCCTACAAGAACTTCTCCCCTGACTGTGTTTCCAACTGGCCTGATCTCCGGTGAGCTGAATCGACGCAGCGGTGGTGGTGGCAGCGGTGGTGGTAATCTCTTGTCCGTACTTTCTCGGTCTTCTCCTCTTTTTCTTGAACCCATCTGACCCAAAATTCACAATACCCACCGTTGTTTCAGCTGGCGGTAGCGGTGGTGGTGGTGGTGACGCCGCCGTGTGCGGCGACTGATCTGGTGGAAGAAGGTTGCCGGAATCTTGAGCTAGTGTGCGGCAATGGCTATATATTTAAAATATAATAAATTAATGCCTCGTCCGCAGGAGCACATGGCCGACGGCGACGGGCCACCCGGCGCGGTGTTAGGGGCGTCGTCGGCCAGCGACGGCCCAGGGACGGCCCCCACACCGAGTGGCCTTAGACTTAACCCTATCCACCGGACCGTCGACGGGGCTTCTCTCATTTCCGTTTTGGTTACTGGAAGCGAGAGTGGCGGGGCAACGACGTGGCTTTTGACGTTGCCGTTTTGGTCACCGGAACTGGCCTGTGTGGTGGCCGGCCGCATTGTCTTCATTGCCATTGTCGTAAACGGACATTTCCGTCGTTGCCGGAAACGGCAACGACATAAGTTGGATATATGATTTGATTAAAGTTTTTTGCCCAACGTGTGTTTTGTCACCGGTTTCGAGAAAAGCCCTTTTTTGGCCGGGTGAGGCGACAGATAATGGTTTAAAAAATTGGATTGTCATTTTACACCTGAGTTTTCTACATGGTCGTTTCCGTCGACTAATGTTCATTTCCGATGATTTTACTGTCTAAACGGAGACGAAGGTGGATAGGTGGTGGTGTTGTGGCGATGACGGCTACCAAATTGTGTTGTGTTGGCGGTGGCAGTTTGGTCGTGGTTGTGGTAATCGAGAAGGAAGAGGGAATGAAATAGAGTTTTAGGAAATTACGTCTTACGCATTGTGTTTTACGCTTTTTTTAGGCGTTGTGTCATAAAACTTCGATCACCATTGTGTTTTAAGCCATGTGTTTTACCAATTGTGTATTAGGCGTTGTGTGTTTCACATTGTGTTTTTGTTGCCACCAATACATCATCCGGCGCAACGCCCGGGGTACAAAATACTAGTTAATATTTATCTCAAAATTAAAGGGTTCCGTGTAAATGATGAGAAAATTTGTAGTTAGAACTAATATATTGAAATTATTGGAAAATTTAATGAAAAATGAAGTGGGGCAATTAATTTCACTTTTAAAATACAATAATTATAGGAAAAACTAAAGTCAAAATATTTAACATTAAACAATAACACTTTTCATACCTAAATTATTGATAGCAACTTATCTAAAAACTTTTGAATGAGTTAACGTGTTAAATCATTTATTAAACGGATCATGTTTGAGTTAACTCATTTATTAAATAAATTGTATCTGATCAGACGTATTTAAATTTTTTTGCCGTGTTAGCCAACCCAATACCTATTTATTTTTATGCCGGGTTCAAGACGTGTCCAGAATTAACACCCCAAGAGTTTTTTATCCATGTAGTATTAGACGATGTATAATTCGTCTTATAGTATACTAATATCTTGCAATTTTTCATAGAACCTCATTAGAACAAAATTAACTCAAGTTGAAATATTATAAATTGACTGATTAAGATATATCCTTCCGCGATTAATTTCTTGGGTTATGTATATATGTGGTCGCAAAAAATAACCAATCGGTCGATCTATTCTCTTTTTGAAGTGAAAGCAATTTTATAACTATCACTGTAAAGGTTGTGATCAACTCCATACATGGTATTACAACTTTGTTAGAGATCTATGTTTTTTAACGATCATCCATCATTAGGGATGGATGTAAGACCAAACCTAATGCATCATATTTATGATTATGATTGCACTTGGATGACATGACATATCAAAAATTAAACTTTGCATTGGAGGTAAATTGCATTTGGAAGAATTTAGAAGAAACATGGGACCCATTGTAGTTTAAGCATTTAATAGTTTCATTTTACCTCAAAATTTTAAAACCAAAAGTAATTTTTCTCCCTTTTATTTATATACAACAACTACATAGATTTATACAATTATGTTCTCTTTTATTAATGTGTGTTTAATTTAATATGCGATGTTTAGTTTTTTCTTATAACTTTAATGTTTAAAACTCTATTTATTTATCTTAATTATATTTAATTATAGTTGATTATTTTAGTTATATTTGTTAACAATATAAAAATAAAAGAAATGTATTAATTATAAAATGATTTGAGTATTAAAATATATATAAAAAGTGGTGATGATGTGGAAATGTAAGTATTGGTAATTATTTTTGTATGGTTGGAGTGAAACTAAGTGTTTTTAATGCATTTATAAAAATCTGATTGGCAGCTGAAATATTTTTGTATGGTTGGAGTGAAACTAAGTGTTTTTGATACATTTATAAAAATCTGATGTGGCAGCTGACTAGGCGTATTTGTAAGTGTATTTACCTCCTTGCATTGGTGATATAGTCTAAGGCTATGGGGTATGGGGGTGGTGGATTGGATCATAGATTGTCGCGCGGGAGCTGATTCTCGTTGTACAACCCCCTTTCCAAACCATGGTAGTTTGGATGGTTTAATCCATGACAACCAATCTTCCAATTAATTAGGGGATTTTGATTCGTAGGAGAGGATAGTAGATAATACTGCGGGTCAGGGTTCACATCATATAGGGTGATAGATTAGGTTGACGGATGAGAGTAGGGTGATATATCGCTAACATAAAGAGTGATGATGATTATTTAGGTAATGACCGCATCACATAACCTAACCTAAGTATGACATTGCCATGGTAATGTTAATAAAAAGATTCTCAAGTGAAAAGCTAATAGAAGTACAGAACACCAAATGAAAACTAAAAGTGGAAGAGATATGCGTTATAGAAACTTTTGTACCATTTTTAGTAAGATTTATAATAAAGTAACATTACTTTTCGAAAAGTATTGGGGAGGAGATATCCATACATCAATATGGTGGCTATATAAATTGTTTTCCCCATAGTCTTCATATTTACACATAGTACTTTTGTCTCACGGTTACATGGACATTTAACATGGATTGATCTCAATAAAACTATAGATTTTGTTATTATGTATTTGTTACACCTGTTACAGTTAAGTTTATATAATATAAAAATATTAGAATGCTGGTACAATATTGATCTCAGTAAAACTATAGATTTTGTTATTAGGTATTTGTTATACGTGTTACTGTTATATAACATAAAAATATTAGAAAGCTACTTATACTAGGGGTGTTTTGAGAGGTTCTCAGAAACACCCTGGGTTTAAAAATAAAAGTTAGTAGAATACCTTGTATAATATAAAAAAAATTAATAATATCAACAGAATCTCTGTGCAAAATATTTCTGAATCGCCACTCACTTATATTCTTCTAAACAACTAGTCATGATACAAAAGTCTACATATATATATTGTAGACTTAATAGTCTTAGCTACGGGCATGTGCTCCTAGAGAGGTAATGATTTAGCAAAAGCATTTAAATTGTAGTTATATGTTTAGTTAATAGTCAATATGGTTTTGATGGATACATACAAATTGTAGTTACATGCTTAGTTAATAGTCAATATGGTTTTGATGGATAAATACAATAATAACATATTAATATGGTTTCATCAGTGTTTTACAAGTGTAATAGCACAAAGTGTTTCCGCAAGATCTTTCCACCTCTTGCTCCTTTTCTTTTTTCCCCACCTTTTCCCTTCTTCCTCCCCTCTTCTATCTAATGTGTTCTGAATTCGATTCGAATTTAGAAATTTTAAAATTCGATTCGATTCGAATTCAATTATCAAGGTTTAAATTCGAGTTGATTCCTATTTAAGTCTAATAATCTAATACAAATTTATGATTTTCAGTTCGATTTAATTTGAAATTCAAATTCAATGTATATATAGTTTTTTAATATTTGTGTATATCCACACATGCTATAACTTCTAAACTTGGCCAAAATATGAATTACATCCATAGGATAAGTTTATTATTTATAATTACCAAACCTAATGACAAATAGCTCATAAATACTTATTTCTATAATTTTACCTTACCTAACTAAAATCGCAATGAGTAATCATCCTATCTTCTAAATTTTGGTCTTTTTGACATATTGATAGTTAATTAATTTTGCAGATTACTATATTTAATGTTGAATATAATAAGTTTGTACTAGTTTTAAAAAATGAAAGAAAAATAATTTATTGTTAAGTAAATTGTGGTTTTGGTCCCTGTTATTTATTTGACATTGCAATATTTTACAATTTTGAAAAGTCTTGCATATTTTATACTAATGTTTCCATTTCTTTGCAATTTCAATACATCTTACTAACTCCATCCATAACTTAGGCCTTTTTTGAATAACGAACCTGCACTTTTTTGACATTTTTTTGCTGATAAAAATCTTCATTTTTTGTTTTTTTTGCTAAAAAACCCTGCCGTTTTTACGCCTTTTTTTGCTGAAAGAATTTGCGATTTTTTGACCTTTTTTGCTATTAAAAACCTGTAGTTTTTTGGGGTTCTTTTTGCTGAAAATACCTGCTGATTTTTGGTGTTTTTTCGCTGAATTACTGCAGTTTTTTGCCAATTTTTCGCTCAAAATACCTTATAAGCAGCGTACACATCGTTAACTGACAACATCAAACAGTTTATAAGTACACGCATTAGCAATTATCGTTAATCGTTACCTGAATGTACACGCAGCAGTCATCATTAGTCGTTTGAATCGTTACCTGAATGTGCACGCAGCGTACAGTACACATCGTTAACTGACAACATCAGCTGAATGGTAACAGCTGTCATTTGAATCATTTCATTTATTCGTTTACATCAGTTGATGCATTACATTAAGTCGTTAACTGAATGTGTTGCAACTGATGTGTACGCTTTACACGCTGTGACTGATGTATACGCTTTGCGTAGACCATGTTAACAGCAACAAGGTATACGCTTTACATAGACCAGTTGTAACATTATTTCTTTTAATTTACGATTATTTATGATAACACCCATGCACATGACAGTCATGTAACTTGGTTTTAAGTACTTTATGATGGGGTTAGTAAGGTGGATTGAAATGATATGGAAACATTAGTATCAAAATTGCAAGACTTTTCAAAATTGTAAAATATTGCATGGCCAAAAAAGCACAAGGACCAAAACCGCAATTTACTCTTTATTGTTTAAAGTAAATTTGAATTAAATCGAATTTATTCGAATTCAATTCGAATTCGAGTTTCAAATACAAATGGAATCGAATACGAATTCAGATAAAAAAATAAAAATTCAAAAAATTCGAAAATTCGTTGTTTGATTCGATGAACACCCTTACTTCTACCAAACGTTAAAATATTTATTACTATCGTAAACTATACTGAGTATTAATACCATATCGATACCATTCCAAACCGACACTGTATTAAGTACGGGTACCGTACTGTACCTACCCGTTATGTACCAATTAATTTACAAGAAAACAAAAATGACTGTAATATATTCAATTCATATGTAAACAACAATAACGATAATTAATTATTTCAAATTCAAACCAATTAACAAACCCTAGAAGAAGAAGAAGAAGAAGAAGAACTTAACTCATTTTCTCGTCTCTTAACAGGAGCTTTAATCGCATACGGAGATGAAGACTTCACAGGAGTAGGATTTACCTGCATGAACAAATAATTACCAGCAAACAAATCACCAAAATGTGACTGACTTTCTTTAAGCCTCTTCAAAACCTTAGCCATTGAAACCACAACTAATCTTGCTCTCCTCCTCATGAACTGTTTCAAGCTCGGGATCTTCATCTTCAACCGCGGCCTCATATGCACTCGGTTCAGCCTCGAAGACCTTCGGATTCTTGCCTTAACGTGGTTGATCGCCTGCTTAAGTTCCTCCTCGTAGTCGTTTTGTTCGCCGCCTTCGTTACGCAGCCGCTGGTAGGAGAATCCGGTGGCTGGTGCCATTGTGTTGTGATCGGAAAAGGGGAATGTGTGTGTGGTTAATGAGTGTAGGAGTTAGGTGTTTATATGAAGGTGGAAGCTGGAAAATGTTGTTGCATTAAATGATATAATGAGGTGGTAGATAGTGAGGAGATGTCAAGATTTATGTTGTTATTATCATATAAATTAGTTGTTTTTTTATAATTGAATATAGTTTTTATTTAATTTAGTAGTACATGATTTATACAAAATAATAATTGATGCAGTAATAATATTTTTTTTTCAAAATACTAGATATTATGTTATACAATACTAAGGATGAAAGGAAATTCATTCATTTATTTAACAAGTAAAGAAAAGGTTAAATACACAGTTTGATAAATTCGTAGAAAGTGTATTAAACGGATTCTGATTGAACTCGTTCTAGTGAGATTAAAATTGTCTTGTCGAATTCTATGATACAATATTTTAGATTTTTGCTTTTGAATTTTTAGCAAGATTTTAGATTTTTGCTTTTAAATTTTTAGCTTATAGATTTTATTTAGCATTGGGTCTTTTCATTATTTGCGTCATTGTGTCTTTTTTTTTTACTCATTGTGTCTTTTTTTTCTCGACATTGTGTTATATTTTGTAATCTATTATGTTATATTTTGTGATCCATTATGTCTTTGTACTCATCTGAGATTTAGGAGACTTTGTGTGATGACGTTACCTCAAAGATAAATACTATTTTATTTTCATTTAGTTAAATAAACAAGTGTTAACAAATTTCTTGCTCATTTATGTATGATATACAGTTTTTTCAACTGCTAAACTTATCAAACATACTTCAATGTGTTTTTATGATAGGCTATTTAAACATATTTACATGTATGTTCATTTAGCTATTAAAATATCAAACACTATGTTCATTTTAGCTATTAAAATGATCAAATGCTTACTTTCTAATGAATAAACACTAACAAAAACTACGTCTGTGTAAG
This sequence comes from Scalesia atractyloides, assembly GCA_947069175.1. Taxonomy (NCBI): domain Eukaryota; kingdom Viridiplantae; phylum Streptophyta; class Magnoliopsida; order Asterales; family Asteraceae; genus Scalesia; species Scalesia atractyloides. Next base: position 64,866,811 of record CAMTDV010000028.1, on the reverse strand, counting down.
TGTTCATGTTCATTGTTATTTACTTAAATAAAAACACACAAGCCCAATCGTGTTCGCTCGGTTCTTTTTGTATCTGTAAAAACATCATCGGATGACTTTTAGGACCCACTGATATCTTACATACTGACCAGGAACATCAGTGAAATGCAATTCACGTTACTAAAAGATTGTTTGGTTAATTTAGTTCCCAATATGTGACAACACATTGGAGATCGTTGTCACATGTGGCTATAAGATGTAATAGAAAAGAAGTAAGCTAGAAAGTATCGAATTTTAATTAAGGTCACGCTCAATTAGAAAAGCACACACAATAAATATAGGAGTTAACATGAGGTTGACAAATAACCGAATAAGCTAGTAATAGCTGGTCATTGCATATAATAAATAAATAAAACAAACTAAAACCCATAAAGGGAAAACAATAAATTATTGATGGCCGTGAATGTTTAATAAATTTTCAAATGTTCGGATGTGATGGTTTCATCGATTATTTTTAAAAGATGTAAATAAGAAGTTTAACTAAATTTTCAAAGAGTGTGATTATGATTTTTATCTATAAATACACTAAATATTTTAAGGGGTGCACCCCCTCCTCGCTCCTTTGGGCCGCCCCAGTTCCGGGAGAAGTTCTTTTATTAATTAAAAAAATGAACATATAAGTTTTTATGGTTAGTTATATGAATTATGAATGATGGCAAGCAAGCTTCCCATTAGATATACAGTGTGCAATTGTGTACAAATATTGTGTATATAACTTTTGTTTAATGATAAACTTGTACATGAACAAACATATTAGAAAAATACACATCATGTGCATTTTAACTACCGGTAGTGGAATTCTTTCGCGTGTTGTGACGGGAATTTGATCGTATCGATTCGGTTCCTTACAGTATCGGCATTCGTTATAACACCCAAAAGCTGAAACCTAAAAATAAAGTCATAATATGCTCAAAACAATATCGACACGTGTTCTAAATCGATCAAAAACTATAAAAGTGAATATCTTGTTCGGTCGGAATCGATGTGATACCGATATCGTTGCACGATATAAGTTCGATTCGTCATAATACCGACACTCCCTATAGCTTAAGATATAAAAAATAAGAGAAAAACAAAACATGCTTATAATTATTTATATTAATAAAATACAAAGTTATTAAAAAGTTAAACATCGAATAATAAAATAAAATAAAAACGTATAGGTTAAAAAAAGAAAATAGTAAAAAAAAAGTTTACAGTAGATGCTTTTTGTTTTAATATAGCATATAACTAGTAGGATTCCTAATAGAAATTCGGTTTTCATCCGTATTTGTTCAATTTGTTGTATATTGGTATAGTATAGTAGTATAAACAGCTTATGGTATTAAATTTGAATACAACTTTGTTTTCAATAAAATTTCTATGAAAATATAACTGCATATTAAATTTTAAAAGAAAATTACGGATGCAACATATTACAGATAAATCAAATTAAATAGGTTAAAGACATATCAAAACGTATATTATATCCAAAACTTTATAAAACATTATATATGAAAAGTTACAAAGGAAACACATAATTATATTGAAAAACAAAGAACAAAAAAATCAGTTATATTTTATTCGTGTGACTTCAATATCAAAACACAGATAAAAATAAGCACGTCGCAATGTTATACGCAGAATTAAGTAGAACATTATACTAAATTACCAAATAATGGAAAGGGAAAACAACGTAAAAGAACTAAATCATGGATAGCTTTAATAACAAGTACCTTTGTGGTTCGATTACTTGTGCATTACTATTCACAGCTCGATTTTAAATAAAAATTATGTTGAGATTACATAAAAACACATTGCAATGTTATACATGAAATTTTATATAAAAAACAAAATGTAAAAGTTATAGAAGAAAAAAAATATAATTCTATAAAAAACGTATTTTAAAAGTTATAAAAGAAAAATATAAAACATTTATCAAAGAAAAAAAGCCGTATTTTAAAAATTATAAAAAAAAACAAAATACATTTATCAAAGGTTTGCAGGAATTACAACCGCTTTTGTAATAAGATACTTAAACTATCTTTTAAAATATTTTATATATTTTCATGTATGTTTGATTTCTTCTGCTAAGTCAAAGAACACAAATAAACATGTATCGTTAACAAAATAACAATAAAATGAAAATTTATTTACAACCCCTACAATCTTCGTCAAAGAACACAAATAAACATGTATCCTTAACAAAATAACATTAAAAACAAATTCACTTGCAACCCTCACAATCTCGTCAAAGAACACAAATAAATAGAGTTGTAAATGAATTGAACATTCAACGAACAGTTTGTGAACTGTTTGGCGGGAATTCGTTTACGTTCGTTCGTTTAATAAATGAACAACATGAACAAAAAATTTCGTTCGCTTAGTTAAATGAACAAATATAAACAAAGCTTTCGTTCGTTCGACTGTATTCGTGAAAGTTCAGTAATTGTTCATGAATATTCGTTCATTTATGATCATTCATATTCCTTTGTTTATGTTCATGAAAAGATTTTTGTACATTTATATATTTAATTTGTTACTCTAACAATTAAAATCAGGAAATCATTTTCCTATCTTGTTTTTACACCATTCCACTTTACTTCCTCATTATTCAGATCAATGAATACATGACCTGCGTTCCACCATTAGGATTTCAAGTTACAGCGTTGCTCCGTCCGACATTCATTCTAGCATCCATTATTTGTGTGTTGTTCATGAACACGTTCATATCCTTAATGAACGAACACGAACATAAAATCTCGTTCGATAAGTGTTAATTCTGTTCGTTTACATGCCTTATTCGTGTTCATTCGGTTCATTTACAGCTGATAAACATGTATCCTTAACAAAATAACATTAAAAAGAAAATTCATTTACAACCCCTACAATCTAGAAATTGCATTCATATAATATTATTCATGTTATGAATGCAGACATTCAGGTCCATAGGCCAAGCCCGACCTAATGTTAATGGGCTTTAGGGTTGTTGTTGTATTGTTTTATATATATGATATATGTACATGAATACTATGAATGAAATTATTTTCTTTGTATGCTCTCTTGTTTATGACACGTTATCAGCACTTTGCTCTTCCAAAACCATATAATCCTTTGATTTTATGTAGGATACTCGCAAGTTCTTCTTGTTCCAACGACCAAGGTTCGACCCGAACCACCTTTGGAATCATGATCTAACACCTCTACACCATTTTTTTACGTAGCCAAAAACCACCATGACAGCCACATACGGCAATTTTCAATTTCCTAAGGAAAAACTCTTGAAACCCGTCTTCCTCCATAAAAACCTCGGATTCAGATTCCCTTTTGTATCAGTCAATGACCACGAAGATGGCAACAATTTCAAATTCTAAATCCTAACACCCCCTGCTGCCATGCTAATCTTTTGCTTACAATAACCAAATCGAAAGAAACAAAGAAAGGAACGACCAGAGGCAAGAACAACTACAAGTCGGTCCACGAAACAAAGCGAGATCTTGAAGTTAAAAGACCCGTTACATATCCGGACTGCCATTGGTCAAGACCTGCAAGTTCCCAGATTCTGTAGACCAGGGATTTTGTTGTGGATTCAGGTAAGTAACACAAACCTTTCAAATTATATAGATTATAAACTGTTTAGAATCGCTAGAATGTAAACTTGGAAAACCTCTCAATATAACATTCTCAAAATCGATGGGGGAACCTTGGGATATCGAGAGAAACATATTCCCATTTAACATAGTCAACCGTCAGGCGATTAAAGCGGCATCCACCTCGGTTAGTCGGTTACACGATCGAAGCAAATTTAGAGTTCTGGTCAATTTATTTTCACAAATTTGTTTTATATAAGAGTAAATTGCACAAAACGTCCTTTATGTTTTCTCAAACTTGCAGGTTCCAACCTTAATGTTTAAAACTTGCCAAAAACAACCTTTACGTTTATTTTTGTTGCCGGTTCAGTCCTTTATTACTAACCAAGTTAATTATCTCAGTTTATTTCCCTCACATGCCTAACACGTGAGGGTATATTCGTCATTTTGTTTCCTCTTCTTATAAAACCCTCAAAAAACACAACATCATCAAAACTAAAAACCTGTTGTTCACCGACCTGTACACAACCTCCTTCGATGACTTATCCCGTAATCTCCGACTACAATGTATTGAACCCATATTTGAACCAACAGCCAAGCGGACCGACCACCATCTTCAACCCAGACAAACCCATCACCATCTGAACCACCAACCAACATGCCACCATCAGAACCCTAGTTGTCGTCGTCATCAAAACAAACGGCTAGAGGCCACCACCTCCACCTCCGACACCACCTTCTCTGCCACCACCCTCTACCTCCGACACCACCTCCTCTGCCACCACCTCCACCTCCGACAAAACCCCCAAAACCCCCCAAATAACTCCGCCACCAATCATCTTCAACTGCCACCACCACCACCACCGCCGCCACCTGATACATCACCACCGTAGAGAGAGAGAGAAAAAGAGAGAGAGAGAGAGATTGTAGAGAGAGAGAGAGAAAGAAGAGAGAGATATCGGTGAGAGAGAGAGAGAGACCGTAGAGAGAGAGGGGGGGAGCGGCAGGAGACGACGGCGGTGGTGGGTTTTGATGGCGGTGGTGTGATGGCGGTGGTGGGTTTGATGTTCTTCATCTTCAAACAAAACCCCCAAATCGAACGACGACGGCGGTGGTGGGTTTGATGTTCTTCATCTCCGCCACCACCTCCACCCCACATCTCCGCCACCACCTCCACAGACCTGCATAAGAGGGAAAGAAGAGAGAGAGAGAGTGAAAGAAGAGAGAGATCGGCGGTGTGGGTTTGATGTTCTTCATCTTCAAACAAAACCCCCAAATCGAACGACGGCGGCTGTGGTGGGTTTGATGTTCTTCATCTCCGCCACCACCTCCACCCCCACATCTCCGCCACCACCTCTATAGACCTGCATAAGAGGGAAAGAAGAGAGAGAGAGTGCAAGAAGAGAGAGATCGACGGTGGTGGGTTTGATGTTCTTCATCTTCAAACAAAACCAAATCGAACGACGATGGCTGTGGTGGGTTTTGATGTTCTTGGCGGTGGTGGAACGACGAAGGCGGTGGTGGTGGTTGCGGCGGGGGTGGGTTCTTGGAGTGGGGGCTAGGGTTTGCGGTGGTGCTTGGCTTCACGGCAGGAGACAGGGGGCGGTGGTGCTTGACGGTGGTTGTTGGTTGTGGTGGTGGCAGGTGGACGGTGGTAGATGAGGTGGTGGTGGTGGTAGATGAAGGCAAAGAGAGAGATGAATGGTCTGTGTGTGTTTGTGTGTGAGTAGAGAAGAGAAGGGTTTTTGTAGAAAAAAACAAACCTAAAATGACAAATATACCCTCACATGTTAGGCATGTGAGGGAATTAAACTAGGATAATTAACTTGGTTAGTCAGAAAGGACTGAACCGGCAACAAAAATAAACGTAAAGGTTGTTTTTGGCAAGTTTTAAACATTAAGGCTGAAACCTGCAAGTTTGAGGAAACATAAAGGATGTTTTGTGCAATTTACTCTTTATATAATTATCTTTTCTGAATTTTCTTTTCTTTTGATAACTAAGTCATTTAAATATATTATTATATAGAAAAGAACTCTTAATATAAAATCGTCAATTTCGTTTTTAGATATGTTAATGATAGGCTGGCTTATTTGATTTGGGTCGGCCTAAGCCTCCTCAAATATTAAATCAAAATAGACATGTTTACAATTGCATTATTAAAAATGTAAACTATTAATTAACGACAATCATATTATAGTTACTTTACTTAGTTGTAACTAGCACATATGTATTGACTTTTGACAAGTTAAATGTGCTAAACAAATTATTACAAATTTCATTTGTAGCTGAGATAAACATTGTTATGCTTTAGTGAATATTTCAGCTTGTTACAATGCTATGCATAGTCAACATAATTGATTGTATGATTATTCTTATAATTGCTTGTTGTTGCTAAACAATATTAATAGACATTGATATAGCCATTAGAAAAGTGCCCTCACACGAAAATGATGAAAAATAGCTATAAAAATAATTAGTATACTTTAGCTTAAGTAAACGACTCTGATGCTAGTTACTTAAATTAATAGATAAGGAATCATATTAAGTTAGTGTTGATGCTCATTTATATTGAATTTCACCTGAATCCTAAATCAATGTTGAGAACCCGAAGTTCTCTCAAATGTATACAAAGTCCGTTTGTTTTAGTAATGATATATCAAGTTCAACCCAAACTTTAGTTCATCGCACTTGGCGTTTTTTTGGCTACCACATGCTTTCCCTGTAAACAAAGGCTAATATCATGATCTTTCTCCTCCACACATCCTTAGGTATTTAAATAAAAAAAATATAGAATCCCTCAACTTTGAGGATATACCAGAAATAATGAGAAACCTCAAAGATATAATTGACCACCAGAAGTTGGTTGTCCTCTTAAAAGTTTGCTATAGATTTTCTGCAATCGCGAGTGTACAAAATTGAAGATAGTTTATAAGTACAGTTCTAATTTTTTTGTATCGAAACTATGTGGAGAAAACGTTACTAATGTTGGCATTTTTGACAAGCTTTCTTCATGTCTTACACTCATAACTTGATCATGTTGCAATAGTACTAAGAATGTGGTTTCATGAAATACACAAAGCTCATATCATGTCTTCAAATCACATGGCAAACTAAAAAGCTCGTATTTATATAACAATTTGATACGACTAAGTGAACGAGTCATTTTTTTATTGTCGATGGAGGAGAACTAGGATTATTTGGCACTAGTAATTGATGCATAATTACAATAAGACATTACAAAACTTAGATGAATGCATACATTATACATATGCATGTCTAGAAGCTCCAAAAGCGCTATCACAAATTTGGGTGACATATGTGCAGTGTACAAACAACAAAACTAACACTACAGAAAAACAAAATAAATATTTTTCTAAGTTGTCTCTGGTCAGAGACACGTATAAATGCCTTTTCATGTGTTAGTAGCATATAAAATGCTCTAGAAGAGCACCAACATCTTACCAATATATAAAAAGTTTATCAATCAATAATGCCTCATATTCTAGGTTCTAGTATCCTGAAGATTCTCACATACTTATATGTATACTTGGACAAACGCTTATCACATTGAAACTATGAACGAAAATGATACAAAATATCTAACATACTATATATGTGAAAAAATGTTTGGCCAACTAGAGTATATTGCACTAAATAGATTACACAAAAGTGAATGTTGTGAGTAGCTAGAATTTACTAGAAAAATATATGTTCACCATATGACATGGCCAAATAGATCATCCACATAGCATCATGATATGCTAAACAATCAAAAGTGCTAACTAGAACCACTAAGTAAAGCTAAAAGCAGTCTTACAAAAATAATTTCTCTTATATGTGGACCATTTAAATATTCAATGGTCTTAATTGGGGCATCCATACATGATTACATGTGAGTTTTTAGCCACACACATGTAGCATATACCCGACGATATGGAATGTTGTTCTATAACATGGTTTAAACATTGCTCTTTGATAAGTAATTGTAATGACCATTGTTAGGCACGATGCGAAGTATGGTGAGAGATGTATATGGCTGAGAAGGGATTTGCCCGACAATATGGAACATTGTTTTTTAACATGGTTTAACATTTCCTCTTTTGCGAGCAGTTGTAAAGACAATTGTTGGGCATAATGTTAAACATAGTGAGAGGCATATGTAGTCGAGATAAAATTCATTTTATTTCAATGACTATTTTATCATATCAAAACCAACTGTTGATCACTAATACTCCCTACCATAACTGGTTATTAGAAAAGTACCAAAAATTATTTGGTTGTGCGATATATGTACCAATAACACCAGTGTAACATACCGAAATGGGAATGTTTACAACACCAATGCTAACTATCCATGTAACAAGCCAATATTCCCAGTCTTAGGGGGAGATTGGATAAGAAAAGAAAAGACTGGTAATACATGCATGCATCATACTAAATCTCGACCCCTGAAGTGGTTAATCTGAAGTCCAAAGAAAGAGCGTGTAATTGCAAATAATAGCAAATGAAATACCAGATGCATTCACTAACACAAATAAAGTGACAGTCATAGATACCAGCTTAAATTCATCTGCTCGAATTGAAGTACTCACAAAATTATTATCATATTACGAAAGTGTGAGATATAAATCGGTTCCAAAATATAAAACCCACAAACACGAAAAGAGTATAGTAAAGCAGTTGGTGTAATCCATAAGAGGTTGCATAGGAAACCCCAGAAGTGGTTTATATAGAAAACCCCACAAGGGGCTGCATACAAAAACCTTAAATGAGGTTATTGATGAAATCCTAGAAAGATAACGAATCCCTAGAAGAGGATAATGGAGTTCTAGAAGAAACTCAGTTACCAAACAACTATGAGATCTCAATGAATTATGTACAATATGGAACCGTAATGAAATAGGTGTAAAATATTATATTTGTATATGCAATAGATATAAATGTAATCCATGAAAAAGGTTACAAACATGAAACTGTGTAAGTGTGCGCACACAGAAATAGCCAAAATGGCTTAATGACTTAAAGGTTGAATTAAAGTCCTCGACAAACGAAACGTTTTCGAACCTGCAGTTCGAACGCCCATAGACGTCAAACCATTAGGTTATAAATGGGTGTCTTTAAATAAAAAGAAACGTAAAGAATGAGTTTTGCGATGTAAGCATGGTTTTTAACATAAAGATTTTTTCCCAAATCCCAGTAGTTGATTTTGAGGAAACGTATATTCCTGCAGTGGATGCAATAATCTTTAGATGTTTAAGCGGCCTCGCAATCTAAAAATGACTTCAGATAAAACTTATGGATGTCGTCAATGTATAAATGTACGAGACAATTACAAATGACATCTGCATGAAATCCCTGAAGGATTAAAAATGCTCAAAACATTATTAAACAATAACCCCATACGTGTTATATAAATCTTAAAGGGATTGGTCCTATGTGGTACAATTGACTTGGTTGATACTTTGAAAAGAGGGGTATTAGTTTGATAAATGAGCTATATATACTTAGCAAGATTTCACTTTTAATGTTCAGTGTAATTGGAGTTTACAGTGATGATGTAAACACTACCGAAGGGAAAATTATGAAAAGACCTTTATACAGTGTAGTTATTTTCGACCCACAGTTCGAGTATATTATAGTTCGAGTATATATATACTATTTTTGCTCATCCATCAAAGTACATCCATAAGATGTTATATGGATAAAATTCATTTGTTGAGTACGCTAATGGTTGTCGAATTGCTTGACATATGGAAAGGATTTTACTGTCCCTAAAAGGAGGATGGATAAATAATTGGTCCATAAGTACCATACTTAATTGCGATCGGAACATTGATGTATCTTGTAAACAAGACGATAGCTGATATTGCGTTCTTGATAGATGTATTGGCAAGATTACAGTTTCAATACAATATGTTGCACTCTTTTTCCCTTTACTAAGTTTTTATATTAGATTTTCTTAGTAAGGTTTTTGATGAAGCAACATAACTGATCCAGTAGCATCAGTTTTTATTATAGGTACTGAAGTATCAACTTAACGTCATCCTGGAGCATATTGTTAATTATGAATAATGCGCAGTGCACTATTTTTCCCTTAGCTACGGTTTTATCCCATTGGGTTTTTCTGGCAAGGTTTTTAACGAGGCAGGATTATAAAGCGCATTAAATAATTATTTGACATATTTACAAACTCGAGACACGGGATAGTTCCACAAGAATAATATGGCGTCCTGGGTTATGATTGATATATATTAGACTCGCATAGAGTTCGATCTCAATCCAGATACAATTTATGAAGTCGAAGATTTCAACATATTTGAGAAGTATGTAGATTAGAGGTAATCAAAAGAAGCTCAAGTTATACCGTATGAAGACAATATAGACAACAACACTCAAATCAAAGAAGACCGCCAAATATCAAGTCAAGCAGCTGTCACAGAAGATTGGATTCAACATCATCAAGATATACATGTAAAATTGAGGGGGAGTAATGTACCCATAATATACACAGTATATGTACTCTTTTTCCTTGACTAAGTTTTGTCCCACCGGGTTTTCTTAGTAGGGTTTTAATGAGGCAGCATAAGTGGTCCTGCAGTATCAGTTAAACATCGGTCCTCAAGAATCGTGCAAACATTATCCACTAGTATAATGTTAACAGTGTATGTGTAATCTAAATGTCTGAGGGGGAGTGTTATGAATGCAGACATTCAGGCCCATAGGCCAAGCCCGACCTAACTCCCACAAAAACATTAAAAAAAATAAATAAATAAAGATTTGCTCTAACCAAAGAATGTAGACTATTAGCTAAAAATAAATAATATTCTGTACCAAAAAAAAAACCAATCAATGCTTAGTAAAGCTTTATTCTAGTTTGGATTGAACTCCGGCAAATCGGGCATAGCTCAAGTGTTTCTCCGCACTCGTAACATGTCTGCAAAATACCAAAAAACCAGCAAACTTAACTAACGAATGGGCAAAATTGAATTTGTTCGAAGTAAGATATGAAGTAAATAACAATACCTGATGTCCACAACCAAAGGCCATGTCTTTGATGTTAGTAAGGCAAATAGGGCATCGCTGCATAAGATCCAAAAAAAAATCAGCACCTGCTTGAATTCAACCAAGAATGCAAAGTACTTTGAAAAAACTGTATTATTTAGATTTTTTTTGGCGCAGTTAGCAAAAATGGGCCAGCAAGTAACGGGTCGGAATGGACTCAAGCCAAAACGGTAAATTTTCTGTCAAAATGGGTAAGGACGGTTTAAGTTGACCCGCCAACACTTTATTATTATGTCTTTATGTTTTTTTAACTTTTGTTACACATTTCACCATTTCTGATAATATAGAAACCAAATAGAACAATTTAAACCGAGGGCCGACACTTAAGTTCATCGAAACAATGCTGCAATAATTGAAAATTAACATGTGTGTACCTGGTTGTCATATGTAGATTTCGAAATTGCTGCTGGTGCGTAGTCTGAACTACTTTGACTTTGAGGGTAAACAGGAACAGAATGAACAGGACTCGTATGGCGATAATAAGACGGTGAACCCTTTTGAAAACTGGTAGAATGTGACGGTTTTGGGCTGCTATACGAGAATGGTGCACGAATCGGAGGAGGAAGGGCAACCCTTTGGGGAGAATTTCCTTTCCTACTACTGCAAAACAAATAAATAAAAAGGATATAAATGTTAAAAAGAAATTCATGAATCGGACAAACTTACTTGACCAAAAGGTCAAAAGGAAGGCAGATGTCAAGTAGTACGTACCCTAGTAAATTAAGTTCAATCGTTGCTTTATATTGAGAAGGGATTTCCATCAATGCTGAAAGAGCAAATTCAGTCTCTTTTCGTATTGAAGGTACATTCTTCGACATGATTTCTGTGAAATTGACAAACTAATACAACAAATAGAATAACATCAGAAGTTATAACTAATAACATCTCAATAGCACGATATAGAAGCTTAAACATAAACTAACGTTATTGTTTACCTGGAAATTATCAAAGTCGCGATCGGGAATGTTATCATCAAATTCTTTCATCATGTCCCAAGGCCCGTCCCCAACGCCAACTAATACGATAGAGAGTGGAAGCTTGCTGTAAAAAAATATATTATAATTTAGCAAAAGAGCATACAAAATTTTGAGTAAAATGTCATTTCGTTCCTGAGGTTTGCCAGTTTTGTGACTTTCGTCCAAAGGTTTGTTTTTTCCGCATCTGGGTCCAAAAAGTTTGAAACCTTGCCATTTTCATTCGGCTCGTTAACTCCATCGATTTTTCTCTGTTATGTTAGAGGTATTTCCGTCTTTCTTGTTAACTTAAAGGGCAATTCAGTCTTTTTCAGGGGCATTCGGTCTTTTTACATGAAGTGAAAATAACTGAATTGCCTTTAAGTTAACAAAAAGACGGAAATACCCCTGACTTAACAGAGAAAAATGATGGAGTTAACGAGTTGGATGAGATTGGCAAAATTTCAAACCTTTTGAATCCAGATGCGGAAAAACAAACCTTTGGACGAAAGTCGCAAAACTGGCCTAACCTCAAGGACGAAAATGACATTTTACTCAAATTTATAGATATGAAAGCTTAATACTTGATAAATGTTGTAGACAATCACCTTGCTTCAACGATGGCATCTACTGTTTTCTGTTCTTGCGGACTTAATTGACCACGCTCAGTATCCACACTTCTTGTTACCTATGAAACAACTATATTATTAGCGAAACATATTTAATTCGGAGAATCAAATGAATTTAATGTTGATTACCGAAAATACCAACCTGCCCGTCGGCGATTATTAATAGCACATGATATTGGCCCCCACTTTGTTCAACAATTGTCATAGCCTGTTCAATGACTGGGGCAAATGATGTTGGTCCTGCAAGATTATATTTAAATATGAAAATGGCAAAATAATAGAGGTTAAAAGAGCCATTAACAAATAGATTAAGAACCTGAAAGTATTAGTTGGGGGACAATTTCTCTGTATCTACTTAAGAGATCCTCGAATCCGTTACAGAATCTATCTTCAGGATAGAAGCTGAAAACATCTTGATCATGTGTTGATGCTGCACAACGAGGCCCGAAAATTAAGATCATACTATCATTATATACAGATAAAAGAATAAACAATAGCTAATAGAAGTATACCATCTCCAAATCCATAACATGGAATCAAATTATCCTCATCGAAAGCTGCTAATGTTTTTCCAATGATAGATATAGCTTGTTCGTAGGGATTAAAACCATCTCCAATATGATGCAAACTTTTCCTGTTGAAGGATCTTGAACCTGTTTACATGATCCAATGTTAAACATGTTTCACTTACATTGATGGAATATCGCAAAAGAAAAAAAACCATTGAGGATAACAAAGAAACTTTAAAAGAAAGAATAAAAATTTTATGATTATTGAATAACTGATTAACTGAAAACCAAATCCTAATAATAATATGCCAATATCTAATCCTGATATTCAAATTCTTCTCTCGTATTCTATCTTTTCTTTTTGTAAATATATATATATATAGAGGAGGGTTTGAATGAGAACGCTAAATATCGTGAGAACTGTGAGAACAAATGAAAAAACCAGTAGAACTTGGTCAAAAACAAGTGAAATTCAAAATTTCTTTTTACACTTGTCATTATTATTCGAATACAATTCTAGAAATTTTATTACACATTTAAATTTATGTGAATTCAAAAATAAAGAAAATTTACAAATGTGTAAGTTTGCCATTGACACATGTGTAAATTTGTTATATTTACACATGTGTAAAAAATCTGATAATAGTGATATTGAGAGGAGAAATAAATTATTTGATATTGTAATTTATTTTTTTGATGTTGTATTTTAATTAAAATGATTGTATTAAAAAATGGTTTTAATTGGTTTTCTCATTCGTTCTCACGGTTCTTGCAATATTTAGCATTCTCAAGATAACACTCTCTCTCTCTCTCTCTATATATATATATATAATATCGTTCTATAATTCTTAAATCTTAACAAAAGCAAAGTTACCTGTCCATTCATTGCTCTTAGTGAAATCAATGCCAACAATGAGGTTAGAAGACTCGAGCCCCGCACGTGCAAGCGCCTCAGTCACCTACACATAAATAGTTTCAATAACATTTCACATTAACTTTATAACAAACAATAAGCACACAAGACACAATCAAATTTAACAGCAAGAGATGGTTGCTTGTAGAACAAGTTACCTGTTCTAAAGAAGTGTAATCATCTGCAATTGTTGAATACCTCTTATCAAACTTCTTCTGTGGCCTATAAGGTTGAGATCCATATGCAGAACTAGCAGTACCATCCTGAACAGGATAATTATAATTCAGATCTCCTTGTGCCGGAAACGAATAAGACGGTTGAGGCGGATAACCGGATAACTGATTTCTAGAAAACGATGAACTTGATTGAAACGACGAGGACGAATGCCTATATCTCGCCCTTTCTTCCCTTGAACTACTGCCTCCCATAGATCAAACAGATATATATATATATATATATACTTCTTCAGATAACAATTTCTCGAAAGCGATTTGTGAGAATATTAACGCAAAATCTCACACCTGAATATTGAAAACCTAACTTATATTGTAAATTGAATTGGAGACCAGGTGTAATTTGCTGTACAATTGAGATATTAACGCAAAATCTCGCACCTGAATTAAAAACCTAATTTATATTGTAAATTGAATCGGAGAACAAGTACAACTTTGCTGTACAATTGAGATAGCTTAAATAAGATCGACTTCTATAAAAGTAGTCGGTCGACCAGTAAGTTACCGATCGTCATGAATTTTGAGTGACAATTTGTAGTTATCTGGATGCTGCACAATTCGGTCAAAACACGGCACTGAAACGTCTGAAAATTAATCTGGTACACCTAGAAGAAACGTAAATCAACGTTATTAATTATTATTTTTATATTGCTGGTCAAACTACATGAGCGTTTCCACTGTATGAATAATAACCACTTCGCTGCCGAGTTTACTGCACCGCCATTGTACGATTTAACTCAGATTTAGGTTACGAGTTTGATCTAATCAGGAATTAACGATTGTATTAGAGGAAAACAGGTGGATCGATGAATATACAGGAATATTAACCTGGATATATTCTCTAAATCATTACCATGTGCATCGAATAATTTCTCACATCATCAATGGAAGATTCCGATCGTCTTCGAAAAGTGTTACACTACAACGTTTGAGTGAATAAAATTTTTGTCAATCTTTACCACATTGAATCTTCATTCCATTCACCAGATTTTTTAATTTCTGAACATGTAACGTAAAGTTTTTTTTTCTTTTTTTTAACGGTGCTTTACCAATAACTAGAGAGAGTTTTGTATTGCTCTACTCTAGTCAGACTATGTTGTCCTAACCGGGTCACGCTGGCTTTAAAGTTTCGGCTTTTCTGGGCATTTCCCCGGGAAACCATTTCACCGGCTGCCACTTGACAATCGTTATGTCACCACAAGAGCAGAATTCTCTGGCGTAACACATGGTGTGATGAAAACCCGGTTGGCTCAGGAATCAAACTGATAACCTCACACAAGTCCTAATTCAAATCCTTCATTGCTTATATCCACCCTAATACGACATAAGTGAAAATTGAACTTAAGTCTTCATTAGAGTTAATCACATTAAAATCCTTGCCGTTCAACCAAATTAATGATTTGATGTTATTTTTACAAACTATAGATTTTGTCATAATCTTTGTTACATTGCAACACGTTCGGTCTTTCTTAGGGTTGTCTCTGTTTGTTTTTTAAGTTAAATCACCTCATGTGTGTAAAATTGTCATTTTATACGATAAAATCACACTAATTATCTTTTACTAGTTGCATCAGTATTCATGTTTTCCTTCCATCATGTCTTCTTTACTCTTCGTTAGGGATGAATTTTGAACCTGAACCTTTATGGATAAGCCCAAAACAAGGACAAGTAATGAGATGGGTGTGAGATATAAGACCGAGTATGATATTGCTTTTAAAACTTTCCTGGCATGCGATCCCACTTACCCGAAAACATATACCAGTTTACACAAATCATATACCCAACACAGCGATATATCTAAAAAAAATTATTTTTTATTTATATTTTTCATTAAGCATAGTCTAGTAATTGTTCATTTTAATAATCTAATTATGTGAATTATTGGAACAGTCAAGTTTAACCTTGACTTTTCAGAATTAGTCTTTCTCTTTAGGCCTTTCCAATTTGTAAGGACCAATGGGATACTGCCAAGTAAGGCAAACTGACTATAATGGCTATAGGCTTAGCCTCCGCCTCATCAATATCATGGAATTAGAGGTGAGGACCACATAAGAACCAACCACCTTTCAACACATGTATCGTTGTCGGATTGTTTAGCCTACTTGTCCATGTCGTCAGCCTTCAAATTATGGTCACAATGTGGTAATGGCTCAATTAGTCGTCCATGTAAGTTTTTTAACGGCTCAGTTGGCTGATCAAAAGGAGACGCTTGGATCGGCTCACAGTGGTCATCTTATCAGCTCAAACAGGCTAATGCTCAAATTTTAATCACACATTGATCGGCTTCACCCGTTTATTTTGATTTTTTGTCAATTAAATAGGAATTAATTGTTTGCCGTAAGAACTAGCCCAAATGGATTTCACTTTCTGCTTAAGCGGGTTGCTAACAATTTAAACAACATTACACTTATACATCAAGCGAATAGTCAATTAAATTCTATACAAAATACTTGAAAAAAAGCAAAAAAGATGAAGAAAAGAATTTTTTTTTTGTTTGAAAAACCTTGCCTCACTATTTCCTTAAAAAACAAATAATCTAAATACAGATTAGTCTTTATTTAACCTAAATTTCCATACAATTATCTTATTATTTCATTCAAAACAAATACTCTAAATACAGATCAGTCTTTCGTTAACCTTAATTTGCATGCAATTGCCTCACTATTTCCTTCAAAACAAATAATCAAAATACTATCAGTCTTCTACTAATTTCCATACAATTGCCTCACTATTTCATTTAAAAAAATAATCTAAATACAGGTTAGTCGTTTTTTACCTTATTTCCATACACTTGTCTCACTATTTTCCTCCAAAACAAATAATCTAAATAATATTTCTAACGATACCAATACTGATACGAAAAGATTAACATGTACTATTGTAACACTCTAGGAAAATCCCACATCGGTCGTGGCCAAGAGATATCCCTGGTTCATAAGTAATCAATTGTCTCTTAAATCACCAACGTGTTTTGGGCATAGTTGTCTGTGGAGCATATGAAAACTCCACAATTAAGTGTGCTCAGGTGGAGTAGTACTAAGATGGGTAAGTCTCCACCGGGGTAACAAAAAACAAATTCGTGAGTTTCTGGATGAGCAACCATTGGGGGCAAAGCGAACAATATTGATGGTAAGAGAGGCCGGATGTTACAAATGGTATCAGATAGACCTGGCAATCTTGGCCCAACCACTTAAATTTGGGTTGTTTTGGGCTTTAAATATAAGCTTATGGGTTTTTTTTTGGGTTGAGTCTTATTTTCAACGGGTTTAAATGGGTAAGCTAAAAATAATAAAATGAAAACTATGGGTCAGGATAGGCCATTAAAAAAATAGAATGAGTTAGGATGGTCATTCAAAAGATAGAACGATGGGTTCCTACTCTCCTTACCACCACCAGTGTTCTCTCCATGACTGCAATCAAACACCCAAAACATCGGTCACACACTCAAATCTCATTGTAGAAAAACCTTCCACATCGATTCTTGAATGAAACCGCAAATAAGCGTCGGAGAAGACCTGTGAAGAAGACGCTTGAATTGTATTAATCGATTTCAATCGATTATAATGTTTTTTGATTTCACTGGTTTAATCAAAATTTTTAGTCTGATTCATCAATTTTGGGCTTTTAGTTTTGTTTCTAATTCATTGATTTTGGCTTCTATTTTCATCAATGTAAATATGTAATAATGTATTCTAATTTTATGAGTTTTGGTTCTGATTCGTCCAGATTTTTTATTACATTGAGGTAATGGATTTAAAATTCAAGTGTTGTGATTTGAGTTTTGGGCTTAGCTGGTTGTGGAGCATATGATAACTCCACAGTTAAGCATGATCAGGTGGAGTAGTACTAGGATGGGTGACCTACTGGGAAGTCTCCACCAGGGTAACCAAAAAACAATCTGTTAGTTCCTGGATGGTCCACATCGTGAGCAAAGCGGATTGTCTTGGTGGTAAGAGAGGCCGGATGCTACAATATTAGTCTTTCTTTAACATATAATCGCCTCATTTTTTCCTTCAAAACAACTAATCTAAATACGTATCAGTCTTTCTTTAACCTAATTTCACATAAGACTTCGATTCTTAGCCGACCCGTATTCCTTTTTCCCCATATATATATATATATATGTGTGTGTGTGTGTGTTTTCTTGGTTTCTTCTATATTATTAACATCATCATTTCACTATGTAAAGAATATATGTATAAACTTTAATTATGATCTAAAGTGGGCCTTACATAAATCCTAAACCATATTCAGTACATTCTATCAAACATGTAGTTTCCCTACCACATATTTTCACATTATTTGCCTTAGAATCTGAAATCTTGTTTAGGACTGGATTGAGAAAAATAACAAAATAGATCATATTTAAAGATAGGTACAATATAAAAATCTAATGACTTCTCATATAATTAAGGTTTAAGTGTTATGGACACTAGAGGGTACCTTTTGTTGTGCACATTGGCCTCTTTTTGGACTCATGTGGTCTCTTTTGGTGTTTTGATTGATCTAAAAGTACACTGGCTTTGAACAACAAACAACTAGGTATCCACTTTCGTAGAATAGAAGCTGATGTGTTAAGCATCTTCAGGACTTTGTTTTCACAAAACAAATTAGATACAAGAATGTTTTCAGATTCAATTTTAGACCCTATAACATATAAATGTGTATAGGGACATCACACAAGCAGTCAAATAGAAGTTGTACTAATTTTAAGTGATATCCCTCACTAAAGTCACATGTTTAGATTCAATCTTGTCACAAGACAACTTTTTTTCTAAGTGAAAACAAAGTCTATCAACATATCACATTAAATCTTAGTCTTTTCAGTTTTAGACCTTACACGTGTCAGTCTCACCCACAAACGAACATTTATATCACTTCCATATAATGCAACAAACTATTTTTTGTATCCTTTTTATTTCTCCCCATAACAACATATATATAAGAAACTTTTGTATTTCTCATTACTATCCTCCTAAATTTGTGCATAAAATTTATGCGTAAATTTACCTAAGAAAGAAAACATTATATAAAATTTATAAACTAAGAAAAAGAAAAAGGAAAAAGTGTTCTTTTTGTTTAACGATTCTATCATCAAATTTAAAACTGTCATTTTAAAATCTTATGTGCTAGAATTTAAGAGTACCTTTCTTGTTGATCTTATCTTACCTCCCATATATACTTCAAAGGAAAGATATCATCTGTTAATAGGAAATTGGACATTTTGTAAAAGTGAAATGTCACTCGTCATATCCTTGTTACAACCATTATCAACAATCCAGAGATTTTTAACATTTCCACCTTGGTTGTCCCTGTATGAATAAGGAATTAGTTAGACATAGGTACCCAAACATCGTTGTCTTGGGCATTCCTGTAGCATCAATATAAGACACTTTCTGTAAACACATGTCATTATTTTCTTTAGAAATTGGACATTTTGTAACAATGAAATGTCACTCGTCATATCCTTGTTACAACCACTATTAACAATCCATAGGTTGTTAATATTTCCTCCTTGATTGTCCTTGTATGAATAAGGAGATTAGTTAGACATAGGTACCCAGACATCGTGGTCTTGGGCATTCCTGTAGCGTCAGTATAAGACACTTCCTGTAAACATATGTCCTTATTTTCTTCAAAAATTGAAAACACTAGCTGCTTTTTGTTTTGCTTTCCAAACTAGTTTTGGTTTAACAAATATGTGGTTAGTTTAGGTGTTGCAACCTTTAGTTTTTCTACTTGTTTAGATTTTTTGAAATGCTTATTTTCATGAAAAAGCTTTCATGTGTTCTTAGCTGCATCTGAATCACCATCAGACGGTTTAACTTTGGAATTCACATTCTTCATTATCTTAGGTACTGAAATCTTCACAGACTTGGAATGGTATTTATCCTTTGGTGTAACCCTATGTAGGGGCGGACCTAGCATCTTGCTAGGGGTAGCCTCCGCTACCCCTTGACGCTCCGATGGTATTGTAAATTTTTAAAAATTTTGACCTTTTTTTGATTTCGTTACCTCTTTGTATATGAAATGTTGCCCCTATAAAGATTTTCCAGATCCGCCACTGACCCTATGATTCTTCATGTAATGGGGCTCATAAGGACGAGGTACGCAGATTCTTGTTATGTGACCCGCTATGCCACAATTGTAACATGTCTGCTTCTTTGCGTAAGAGCTTAGCCTGAACAATCTGACCACGAAGATGATGATAAATGGATAATAAGATCTATCACTCCTAGAATGATTTCACATCTTCTGTTGAAGGTTTTCAAATTTTTGTTCTCTTGAGCATGGTTTTGCTCAAAACTCTGATGGTGATGATGGTGGTGATTAAATTCACCTTTAGAATGATGCTTAGTTGACACACTTGTTTTTTAACAATAAACTTAGGTTTTCAAACCTTGTTGTCGTTCCCATCTACCCTACACTCTTTATCAGCTGAATGATTCAAATCATATTTTTTCACATTTACCATTCACCGTATATAAGCATATTGCTAAGTCTTCTATAGGGAAATCATATTTTTCATATTTACCATTCACTGCACCTAAGCATGTTGTTAGTTTAAAAATATTATAAAAAATTAAAAAACAGAAAGTCATAAATACAAAAACAGTGTCATGTTTTTATGAAAATAAAAATTTAAAAATATTGTGTTTTATTTGTTTCCTAGAAATAAAAAATATAATTAATAATTCATGAAGATTTGATTAATCATTGAAAGTTAAAAAGAAATTAAAATATTGAAGTTTTGAGTACAAGTACTTAGTTCACGTGAAAATTAAATCCTCAATTGTATATAAATGTTGCTTATAAATTTATGAGATTTTGCATTTGATTTAAATAAAGAAACATGGATAAATGAAGAATAAAATGCTTTTAGCTGCTAACAAGCATGAAACACTACAATGACAAAGTGTACTTGAGTCAGAAGAACCTAATATCAATCATCATCTAACAATGAAAGTACATATGAAGAGGTACCGGAGAACATGCTTAAAAGATAAAGATTGAAAAAAAAGAGTTGTTGAAAATCCTCCTTCACATCATCTTATTAGCAAGATATTCAAGCAAATGTTGATTGTGATCCCAATCTACACTAAATCCAACAGAAGAAGAGACCCAATGTTGAGAGTTCGGAAGTTAAGAACTTCAACAACACATACAGCATAGCAACGACTTTGATGAAGAATTTGTTGCGTTAATATTATGAAGACAATTTGATAGCATCAGTCAAGGGGGAGATTGTTGGCTTAAAAAATATGAGACTGATGTATCAAATATACACACAATGGGCTATGGTTTACTATTTGGGCTTTATTGAGTTAATTTGTATCAGGAACCAGACCTTAAAAGGCTATCTGGGTTGTGTTAAGGCCATGTGGGCCAGGTCGGACCATGGAGAGCCCATGTGGGACATGGGCTATCTAGACTATTTAAAAGGGTTTACATCATTATTCTTGGGTTAGCCTCTTGTTAGCCACTTTTGAAAGAGAAATTCGTAGAGAAAGATTTTATTGTGAAGAACTTATATAAATGGTTTTGATTGGAAAATTTATAAATCATATACAAGTTGAAAAGTAATTATTTGTATTTTTTTCGTGTGTTTGTTCTTGAATCACATCAAGTTTAGATTCCGCACAAATTTGGTGTTCGTTAATATCATTGAAACATCCATCTTTGGGACTTACAATTGTTTGTTTCAACTGTTTGATGTTTCAATATTTTCTTATTTCATTTTGTATAATAGGTAGCCTATGTTTAAATGTACGTAATGATTTATTGTTTTCTTATATCATCTGTAGTTTTGGGTCTGTTGCATTGACAGGCTTTCTACCTTTCAACTTTGTTTTCTCTATGTTCATTTATGGAGTTCAATGTGTGCATGCGACGCGGTTCAGCCACGTGGGGTCAAAAGCGCAAAACCGTAAGGCTGAACAAAAATCAGCTTGCGGTATTTTTTTTGGAAGGAGAAAGAGGGCTGGGTCTAAAAAGAGACTGGCTGGCAAAGGAAGGTTGTGGTCCAAAACGAGACCGACTAGCTAGACCAGTTGAAGGACTGACCGTTTATGGAAGAACAAATATCCAGCTTTGTGGCCAAGATACATTAGCTTGGGTTAGGCACGTTCAGTTTAGTCGTGTAGTATAGGAAAAAAATGTTGATGTTGTATCTTGTAAAAGTGTTTACAATAACACTTTGTCTTTAAAAATGTTTTGTTTTATTGTACTTTTTGTAATAACAATTAGACTTTGAATGTGTTATGTTAAGAAATTGTCATTATTTGTGCCAAAACCCACCGCATTGCAGTGGGTATTAATTCTAGATTATTAAAATTACTAAATTATAATATTTCAATTATGTTCATTTTAAAATATAATTTTATAATTCTTAAATCCTTTATATATATAATTGTTATATCTTTATTTTTTATTATTTCCTTAATGGTTGATACAAAATCATCACATAAACTAAACTAATGATGTTAATAAATTTATTTATTCAACACATATGATACTCTAGCATAGTATTTAATATATAAAAAGTTAAAAACAAATGATTTGATTAGAAAATTAAAATTTATTTATAGCCTATATAGAGACTTATATTTTTTGGAATCGAGATCTTAAGTTCAATTCTAGAAAAAAAATATTTAGTTAACGATGTAAAGTAAGATGAAAAAGGCTTATCTATTAAGAAGATTAAAATTAAAATAAAAAACGAAAAGAAAACACATGGTTGCATGAAGTATAGAAAGAATGAAGCCACGTCATCAACGGAAGAACAGCGGTTTTCCCGCTTGCCCCGTTTCTTTCTAAGACTCCAAATTTTAATTACCAAAACATGTGTTTTAATCCGTAACATAGACCAGATCCCAATATATACCCCTTTATTTTTCTCAATCTTTTTTCGAAATTATCGAACATCAATGGCGATTTATATTATTTCTTCTAAATTTTAGCTGAATTACAACTATTTCACTCATATTCGTCATCGTAGTACAAGGTATATATATCATTATATCCTCACCTGTTTTCTAATTTATTAGTATTATTTTTTTTAGAATTAGGTATTTTTGGAATTTTGCTTCGTTTGATAATTGGGTATTTTTGAATTATTTTGATTGATTTCAGAGCCTCATGTCAGTTATGGATGCTGATTTTCATGCTAAATCCCATAATCAGTCTTCACAAATTAAAAACAAAGTTCCATTCATCATTGGTAAATCACTCTTCTTGAGTTATGATATTTTTAGTTTAACTTTCCCTTGATTTTGCATGCTACATTGCTTTTGTTAATTGTAGTTTTATGGTTTATTTATATTTGGATAACTGGCATAGCTTGTTGCCTGTTTACTTGCTACTCTAATTGGTTGCTTAAGAATATCTTCTTAAAATATATATATATTCACTTTTAAAATTTAAATTAAGGTGTTGCTGGCGGAACGGCGTCTGGGAAAACAACTGTGTGCAATGTGATCATGTCGAGACTCCATGATCGACGGGTTGTCCTCATCAATCAAGTAAGACTACATGTTTCATTAAATGATTTGGATGTTACATGCTACAGCATAATTAAGATGTGACCAATGCTAGTTATTTATGCAATATTGTAGGATTCGTTTTATCATTGTTTTAGTGATGAGCAATCTGCAAATCTCCAAGATTACAATTTTGATCACCCTGGTAATTTACTTATTTTTAATATCCTATAGTAAGTACCGGTTTGTCGAATATGTATAAGCAAACTTATGTTATGATTTTTCAGATTCGTTCGATACAGAATCTCTCCTCTCGTGTGTGGAAACATTAAGAAAGGGACAATCAGTTAACATACCGGATTATGATTATAAGATGCATAAGAAAAGTGGACCGGGTCGCTTGGTATAAACACACTCATAAAGCTGAAGCTATACGTTATAATATAATGATAAAAAAATGTTATACTACAATATAAAAAAAAAATCTAACCTTCAAGGGGTGGTGTAGTATAGCAGTGGTAAGCGTCTGAATCCTCCACTGGCAGGTTCAAATCTAGCTTCCACTGGTTTGTTGTCTTAACCCCTTGAAGGCTACCTGCCCAGCGTAAGCTGCACTTTATTTGGTCCCACTGGTTAGTAGGCTATCGGTGGGGCCCATGAGTTTCCCAAGTGGGTTCTCATGGTCAAACAAAAAAAAATCTGTTCATCGTCTCGCATATGCAGGTAAACCCATCGGATGTCATCATTCTAGAAGGAATTCTAGTTCTACATGACGAGAGAGTTCGAGATCTAATGAACATAAAGATCTTTGTTGATTTAGGTTCGTCACTTTTTATACCTTGTTCATGTCAATCTTCTTGTACATGTAACTTTAAGTTGATTTTTCTTTTATTTCTTTGTCTGTGTCACTATCACATTGCATTCACAGAGTTTACGAAATACCCATCCTGTTAAATAAACTTGTTACAATTTCTGCGAAACAGATTCTGACGTGCGGTTGGGAAGGAGGATAAAACGCGATACGGTTGAGAGAGGGAGAAATATCCAGTATGTGCTTGACCAAGTTAGTAGAGTTCTCTTTTTAATTAATGAACATGCAGATATTGAACTTTGACTTGATTCAGTTTAAGCATATGTTTTTCAATATTTGTTTGCAGTATGATAAACATGTAAAACCAAGCTTTGAGGAGTTCATTCTTCCATCAAAGAAACATGCAGATATTATAATCCCTAGGGGAGCAGATAACGACGTTGCAATCGATTTAATAGTGCAACATATTTGTACAAAGCTTGGTCAACACGACCTTTGTAAAATATATCAGAACCTTTTTGTTATACCATCCACATTCCAGGTAACCAGTTTTGACACATTCTTTAATTTATTTAACTTTTGTTAAATGGTTTCATCTGATATTTTTTTCTGGTCCTTCAGCTACGTGGAATGCACACACTTATACGCAATGCCAAAACAAGAAAACATGATTTTGTTTTTTACGCAGACCGTCTTATTCGCTTGGTATGCCCATCTCATATTATGTAACTTTTCACTAATGTTATTAGTTTGACCCGTTTGACCAAACATGGGTTTGACTTTGAGTTATGCTTTAGGTTGTGGAACATGGTCTAGGACATCTTCCTTTTACCGAAAAACAAATAGTTACTCCAACAGGTAACTTAATCATCATAATTTTTTTTCTTATTATCTTCAATAGTCATATGTATCTCCTTCGACCATACGCATACGGTTAAAATACTAAAATTGGTAAATCTTTTTGGTGACTTGATTGTAGGATCCATCTACACAGGAGTGGTATTTTGCAAAAGATTGTGTGGGGTTTCAATCATCAGAAGGTACTTCTTTTCAACCCGTTTTACTAAAATGAACGCGGACAAAAGCGTTTAAATCCTAAATGTCGATGTTGAGAGTCAATCGAATGAAGACACGTGGACCAAAAATCTACCTTGTCTAATTTAGTAATTTTGAACATTCTCCAGTGGGGAAAGCATGGAGAATGCACTAAGAGCTTGTTGCAAAGGAATCAAAATTGGCAAAGTTCTTATACAAAGAGAGGGCAACGATCGGCAGGTCAAAGTCAACTCGTGTTTCTCTCGTCTCTTTTGGTAAACATTATTGGTCAAACTGGTCAATGCAAGTATCTGATTGTACCAAATTTGCTGCAGTTAATATATGAAAAACTACCCAAAGACATCGCGAGTCGTCAAGTTTTACTGCTTGATCCAGTGCTTGCTTCAGGTTTTACTTTCACACCTCAACTTTTGACTGTTTTACCTCAATGAAATGCTTAACGGTTAACTGGTATTGATAATCAGGTGATTCTGCAATGGAGGCAATCTCCTTGCTGCTCAACAAGGGTGTATCTGAATCCAACATCATCTTCCTTAACCTTATAGCTGTAAGTCATTTGATGCTTTGGATCCTTACCGGGCTTTATGGGCCCAGTATTGGGCTTAGGCCCATTTATGCATGACTACTTCACTATCACTGTTTTAAGTTTGATGATGCCATGATGGTGGTGCAGGCGCCAGAGGGAATACATGCAGTTTGTAGGCAGTATCCGAGGCTGAAAATAGTGACGTCGGAGATCGATGCAGGGCTGAACAAGCATTCGAGGGTGATTCCAGGCATGGGCGACTTTGGAGATCGCTACTTTGGCACTGGTGCTAATGCTTCTGCCCCATTTTTGGCAAAGAATAAAGCTTAATGGTCAACAACTTTAAGATTTTTTGTTGAAAAGTACAGTTTTAAACGCTTAAAAATTGATTACTGTTAATTACTGTGCTAACAATATGGTTAACTATCAAAATTCTTTCGCCTTTTACCAAAGATTTACCTTCCATACTCTCATGTGTAATATATGATTTTTTTATATATTTAACAATACTTAACTACTTTAGATTGAGTAGGTGACTGTACCTACACAGAGTTATATATGTCTTGACAATGTTGGTGAATGTACTTGCTAAGTTTTTTAGTGGTAAGTAGAATAAATGTTGAATATCTAGTAGCTTATGTTCGTACATGCATAAATTGCTTCGTTGAAATGCTAGCTTATGAAGCGTAGTTATGAGCCTACACGCCGACACTACAATGTAATAAAACACATATTTCATTATCTTTATGATACAGTTGATAATTCGATATGAGGTTATACAACCAAGTGAACTACCATTAAGCACAATTGCAAGCATGACATGTTTTCGTATGTGTTGCCATCACAATTTCATGAAGATAAGACACGACATGACAATCATTAACAACTTCGGCATATATAACACCGGGGGGGGGGGGGGGGGGGGGGGGGGGGGCTATAGGTGCTACACACTTTTTTCTTTCACAAAGTTTATTGTCCCACTCATTTTTTCCTTGATAAAATTATTAGAGGGACACTTCATGTGCAATAGAAATCATGAAATAATAGCCATAAATTATAATCAATGGTGAACATGGACTGTGATATTATAGACATTTACTTTTGCTATTAATGTCATTTTAATATACAATTTTTTCTTCCATAATGTATAGATAATGATCCTTTTTTAACCTTACCAGAAACCACAATATACTAAAGTTCCATTATTTTCTCTCTTAAATCTTTTTATTTTGTTGCATACAATATTGTTACATTCAAATGTCTTTTAATATTTACATTACTAATGATAATAAAAATAGATGGTGAAAGTAAATGAACATGTGACAGGGGTGCTAAACAGGTCGTGTTCCTGGGTAGACGGGTTCAACCTGACCCGAACCCCAAAATTGTGCCATACATATAAACCCGAACCCGACCTGAATATTCACAGGCTGACCTGAACCCGACCCGCTCAACCCGATTCTTTTATTTTATTTTAGCAAATTAATATATTAGAATTACTATCTAGTACATAAAAACACAAACTTATATAACAAAATTACGTTAAAATCCTAAAATATTATGTCAATTTCCCTTTTAAAGTTATGATTATAGCATAAAATACACAACTAATTTAATTTTTGACACTTGACATATTATAAAAATATAATTTTAATAGAAATGGGTTAAATGGGTCAACCCGCCAACCCGACCGGGTTGACCTGAACCTGGCCTGTTTAGCTAAACGGGTTGGCGGGTTCAACCTGAAACTGACCCGAACCTGTTTAGACTAAACCTAAACCTACAAATTTTGTGTTAGGTTCGTGTCGGGTTTTCGGGTCATGTCCGAATCTCACACCCCTACATGTAAGCAAAGCAAATGCAATGGTGAGTGTGTGTGTGATATATATAATTTGAAACATGGAACATCAAAGTTGTTTGGTTCTTGTAAATCCACATCATCAAAATTTTTTATTCCACATCAGCAATAAATTATAGAAGAGAAAAGAGAACCTTGCGCGTCATCAAGTGTAACCTATAAACTCGGTAGTCGTGTAAGATTGGAAGAGAAAAAGAAAGTTGAATGAAACAAATAAAAACTTGGTTATTATTCTATAATGTTACCTTATATTTTTTTGGAACAACCAATTTTTAAACACCTTACTTTTAATATTACCTTACACTTGCAAGAATTTGACCCCCAACCTCACATTGTAAAAGAAAACATCATACACTATACCAATAAATAATAAGTAATGTTACCCCATAATTAATTATCGTAAGATGTGATGCATCGCTAAGAGAGACACATTTAGCAAACTTCCAAATCACATCAATAGATGATAATGACCAACTCAAGACGTGTTTGTGTGTTCAAATTTATAACAAAGTCTTGTCGACCTATTTATGTTAATACATGGCTTGATGTCGACTTATAACTTCGTGCATATGCCTGTATTCCTCACTAACAAATATAAAAACGTGATTTGTATGATAAATATCATTATACATTGATATAATAACATAATTTGTTATGTTTAACATAACGCTAATTATTATTTAAATACACGTATAAAAACGAATAATATCTCCGTATTTCGTATTGACTAGCGGGAAGAGTTACAAACAGTCATCCGTCCCTACACGTGGACCTAAGCAAATCCTGACCGTCAGATGTAACTGTTTCTGACAAAAAAAGAAACAGGGTGGAGCACCACACTGTCCGTCACAACAATTCTCCACGCTCTCAAGAAACAATTCCCAAAAATCAGCAAAGAATTTTGTCTGTTCACAGATTCTTCAACAATCTTCATTCATTAATCAATCAAATTTCTATAAAATCATTTGCTAATCCTTTCCTATGACTTTACACACTTCTATTTAGCTCTGTACAACTTACTAGAAGCTGTAATTACTTTATGATGAAGCAGGAGTTTGAGTAGCGTGTTGAATCTAGGGTTTCTCATGCTTCAGGTAAATCGAGTTGATTCAAGTTAATGATATTGCTTTTGTTTATGTGTATATATTCTGGTTTATGTAATCCGATTACGATAATATTGCTTTATTGTGATCTACACAAGTTTAGTTGCATCTATTGATTTTGTTGAATTAGTAGTAACTTGATATTGTTTCTGCCATAGATTAGTTGTGAATGTGGAATGTGATATGTGATTTTGTGAATATGTGTGTCGGTTTGTATGAAAAAGTGAAACTAGACAATGCAGGTGGATTTTGTTGATATTATGATATACATAAACCGTATGTATACTACTGTAGATTCAATCACTGTATGCAGCATCATAGGTTCAACTAGTTTATAATACTTTACAGTTTAAGATCTGTGGTTAAACATCATGATCCTGATATTATTGTGGCCTTTGGACGCCGCGATTATTGCTGCTAAACGCAATAATCAGGTTTGAGTGTCCAGAACTGATTTAGATTATGATTTACTGTTTATACGTGTCAAAATAATTAGATTTTAAGAAGTTTTTGTAAGAAAATAAATATAAAAGTCAAATTAAGTATCTATCTAAGGCTTTAATTAGCTGATATTGGTTTTGTGATGATTGTTTTGGAAACTCACATCGAAACACCCTAAGAAACCTTCAAGGGGGTGGCGTTTTACCAGATCTCATTGGTTAGTAATGTATTGTTGGAGTCGTGTGATTTGTTTGGTCATGGGTCTCATGGTTACCAAAAAACACCCTAAGAGAGCACAAGTTCTGTATTGCATGTTGTATTCATGACACTTGATATTGACATATTGCATTTCTTTGTTTCTGGTTTCAGGGTTGGACTATTGCGATAAAGATTGCACATCTTCTGTAGCTAAGGAGTCATCTCTAAACTATATAGATAACTTAATTACAAATCAAACAGTTCAGGATAATATGGGAACAAATATCCGCAGGTTCTGAAATCGAGTTCTTCTTTTCTTCAATTCATGTTTTGTGTGTTTTAACTTTTAATCATTTGAATTTTAAATTTTACAGTGGAATAGGAAGAAGATCATCAAATGAGACGTTGAGGATAATAGTAACAACTTTCATCAGCATTGTATTTGGATTCTTTTTAGGTGTATCCTTCCCAACAATTTCATTAACAAGGCATGCTTTAAGATTTTATCAAATATTTATTTATTTGTTCTTGATAGATTAACAAAAGTTGTGTTTTTGTATAACAGATTAACCTTCCATCAACTCTACTCCCCTCCATTGATCTTGGTTACATAGAAGACAAGTACTCAGGCCTCTCATCACAAGCACTGTTAAACGTTTGGTCTTCTTTAAGGAATAAGGGTATTTCATTACACGAACCTGAGGACACAAAGGTAATTTCACTATTCCAGTTAATCCACATCTCGCTCTATCTATACACACACGTTTTATTTAAATTTTAATGCAGATATGGGTTCCAACAAACCCTCGAAGCGCTGAAACGTTACCGCCAGGCATTGTTACATCTGAGTCCGATCTCTACCTCCGCAGATTATACGGTACATCCAGTGAGGTAGGTATATTAGAAAATAGCGATAACTTCTAGTTAAATTTATATGTTTTAGGTGATTATATAATAGGATGAAATTTGCAGGATTTGATTATAAACCAAGGTACCTTGTAACGTTTACAGTGGGTTATGAACAGAAGGATAACATTGATAAAGCAGTGAAAAAGGTTAGGTGAAGGCCATTTATGTCTTTTTGTTTATGCGTGTGTGATTACGATCTAATTCTAGCATTATCAGTTCTCAGAAAATTTCTCTGTTTTGCTGTTTCACTATGATGGTCGAACAAGTGAATGGAATGAGTTTGAATGGTCAAACAGGGCTATTCATATCAGTGTTCCCAAGCAAACTAAATGGTAACTTTGCATTACAATTATATAAATAATCCTTATTGGCTAAAGCATAAATTACGCTTTGGGAGTGTTTGGCGTTGCCTTTAAAAGTCATTATCTGTCATTATGTTTTCATGTTGCAGATTATTTAGTTATTCACACAAAATAATGTTGACAACTAGAAATTATTTAAGAGTAAAATGTCATTTTCGACCTACCCTGAGGTTTGGCCATTTTTGCGACTTTCGTCCAAAGGTTTGTTTTCGCATTGATCATAGGTTGAAATCTTGCCATTTTCATCCGACTCATTAACTTCATCCAATTTTCTCTATTAAATGAGGGGCATTTCCGTCTTTTAGTCATTTTTTATTAAACTAAAAGAAAACACTATAAACAATAAAGATCCACCGGTGGTGACTTTCTCCCCACCCAAGCCGTTTAATCATCACCAAAAATGTCTAAAAAGACAAAATTACCCCTAACTTAACATTAAAAAATGGATGAGTTAACGATTCGGATGAAAATGGCAAGATTCAAACCTTTTGGATCTAGATGCAAAAAAACAACCTTTGGACAAAAGTCACAAAAGTAGCCAAACCTCGGGGACGAAAAATGACATTTTACTCACTATTTAAATACTAACAACTAATTATCAAACAACTGGATTGTAGAAGTACATCGAAATACCATCTCCTGCGTCCCATTTTGTTAAAACTGATTATCTTGATTTTGATTACTCTATGTCCATAAACATTTCCAAAACACGATACAAAACACCCTCTTAGTTATCTCGGATCTTCTTAGAACAGTCTGTAATTGGATGTAGGTGGTATGCGAAGCGTTTTTTGCATCCGGACATTTTGGCACCGTATGACTATATATTCATATGGGATGAGGATCTTGGATTGGAGGATTTTGATCCCGAAAGGTAAATATTCAAAATCTTGCATCCGATGGTAACTAGATTAATCATTAATATGGACCCTTTCGAGTTAATCTGCTAGCCTATGATATGCAGGTACATAAGCTTGATCAAGAAGCATGGATTAGAAATTTCACAGCCAGGTTTGTCAGCTAATAGTGGATTAACATGGCAGATGACTAGAAAACACGATGGTAGTGAAGTACACAAGTAAGCCACAAATAATGCTCACATGTCTAAACTGATGTTATTTTCACACGTTATTAACAGTTGAATATTATTTGACTGGTTGCACTTGCAGAGATGCTGAGGAAAGAGATGGCTGGTGTACTGATCCTCATTTGCCACCATGTGCTGCGTACGTATGCCACTTCAAATATGTATTTTGAGTTAGTAATGGTTTTGTGATTAGATTATGTGTTTTATACTTAGAAGATACACGCATCGAACAATCATTTCTTTCACTAAATCAAACAAAAGGTTTTACTGATAATTTTCAAACCGACTGTCCATTCTAATATCCATTCAGCTTTAAAGAAATACAGTTTTATCAACTAGACCCCACAACATAATTCTCAAATCCCAACAAACAGACATTTTTGTTTCATTGTACGTAATAAACTACTAGACGTTTCTTATGACGTACAGATTTGTTGAGATAATGGCACCTGTTTTCTCCCGGAATGCGTGGCGTTGTGTTTGGCATATGATCCAGGTTTTGGTCTCTTAAACTTGTATATTCACTAGTACATGTATTATTTTCTTTCCCTTTTATTTTCTGCAATAATCTTGTGTCATTATCTGCAGAACGATTTAGTCCATGGGTGGGGCCTTGATTTTGCTCTTAGGAGATGTGTGGAGGTACCGTTTCTAACATTTATTATACCTTATCTGATTGTTAAAGTATTAAGGTTTGGAATTCAGGAAACCGTAACAAAACGTTTGTTTTAAACAGCCTGCTCATGAAAAGATAGGAGTTGTAGATGCCCAGTGGGTGGTTCATCAAACAGTCCCTTCACTTGGGAATCAGGTGATCTTTAGCTTAATGCAGTTGTGCCCATTTTCACCCATTCACTTATGCTGTTATGCATGGGTCGCTGTTGAAGTATTTATTACAAAAACCATTTTTCATACAAAATTTGTGCCAACACAACGCGACCCATTTTGACACATACCTAAAATTACCCGTGTGGACCAATTGTCCGCACTGCTTATTTTGTCACCTCTAATTAGACGACATGATGCCATGCTTGCCATAATTATTTTTCTTTTTCTCGTCATACATTATTTTTTCTTCTTTTAGGGACAAGCCGAGAATGGAAAGGCTGCATGGGAAGGGGTATGATCAAGCACATGCTCTCTATATTATTAAAAAATATATGATCACTTAATACACATCAATTAAGTCCGATTTTACATCCCTGAGAAAATTTGAGGCTTAAGTAATGTGTATTAAAAACATTTTTGGTTTCGAGAGAGTCAGTCACAAACCTCAAAGCCTGTTTATCAATTCAATTGTATTGCTTTCAGGTGAGGGAGAGGTGTAAGAAAGAGTGGCAAACATTTCAAATGCGGATGGCGTTAGCAGAAAGAGCTTACCTGAAGGCAAATGGAATGGATAAAATTAATTCCACAAACAGCTAGGGAAATTGGATTTGGTCCAAATGGTTTTTGTATTTAAGTTTAAAATGACGATAGTTAAGTGTTAAAAATAGATCTAAAGAGTAAATAGAAGTATTCTATCCCGTATCATGTATGTGTGTATTGATTACCGTCATGTATAATTTTGATTATGTTATATAGGTAAGGTAAGCGAGTAGTATTCTCTAGAAACAAATGAGTATGTTAAAACATTATAACATCATAGATAGATGGTAATCATTTTTTGTTTCGGTTTTGATAAGAGTTATGTTAAAATTTTAAATTAAAGAATGATATTACGAAAGCATAGATGATTACAAAAATAAAAAGACCTTATTGAAACTTCTTTAGACGCTTTGTAGTGGCTGGTGCCCCTTTCATGTCACCGCCAAACCACTATGAGGCGCCAAGAGGATAGTAAGCCTCTTCTTCGTTACCTTGTTAATGGACATAAAGAAGAAGAAAGATGGGGTGCCACAAGTTATCAATCAATCATTTCATTTTTATTTATTTAATTTTTAGTTAAATTACTATGTACTTTTTAGGGTTTAGTTAGTTAAAGCTTCATTGCATATTTAGCAGTGACCTTACAAAAGCTTTCCAGTTTTTAGTTAAATCACTACATATGGTCTTACAGTCCGCAAGAAAGTCGAACACATATAGAGATTGCAACTGAAGTGACAATTTTCGCCAAACCATAGGGACGCTGTTTAGTGGGTTGGGCACCCCACTACACATTCACCAGGGGCGGTGATCAGGCGTCCGGTGAGGACCCTCGACCCAGGACCCGATTTATTTGGGGGCACAATTTAAAAACAATAATATCCTTTTACAGACCTATCTGAGCTAGGCCCATTTAAAACATAAAAGACTTAATACTTAGATAGCCATTCAAGGCTGAACAATTTAAACTATGGCCAGTTGATACTATAAGTTTGCTAATTTCTTTATTTATTGTTATAACTTTAATTGTCTTTAAAAAACAGTTTAACAAAAATACAGCATATTTTTTAACAGCTTGGACAGGGCATTTAAATCCCAGAGACGCTTTTCGTCACACTCCACATGTCTCCATCTGATTGAGTAAACTCTCAGCAGCTTTTCTGTCGTACTTAACGCTCATCATTTTACTCACACCCTTGCCCTTGAGGCAGTGTTTGACGCCCATTTGGGGTGCTGTACTGTTGTAGCTCGTGGCGCTAAACCAAAGTTAAAAATAAAACATTATTGAAACTGCCCTCTGCTCCCCTTTACAAAATCCTTTTGTGGGGTCGCTAAAGACGTCAGATTTTGCATCTCTGCAAACTCCATGGAACTACACGAGGAAGATTGGGAGCTGGTCAACGACGATGGGTTCATTTACAAGCGCCTCAACCGCACCAGCACCAGATCAGATCAAATCCTGCTACTGAAGAAACAAATCGTAAGATAAGAAAGAAGGCGATACTGCTGAAACTCAAAACAAGCTACCAACACGAGATTCATCACTGGGAGCATTTGTGCAACACCTTGCAGGCATTGCAACAGCGTACCCAAACTCAACCACCACCCATGGTGTCACCGGATTTGCCTGTTACCCTATTCACAGAACATTCGTCAGATTATCCAGAAGTCGCTGAAACCCTTCAGGCTCAAGTATCAATTTTTTAAAAGGGAATTATGCATGTATTTAATTTGGGGGTAAATTGAAGCTCTTACAAACGAGGTCTCGATATTATGTAATGTTGCTGAATCACTCTGCAATGCTCAAGAACATCTGTTGAATCAACCATTTGTCTATTTGCCGATCTGGGAATCATCTCCTCGAAAGTTAATCGCAATGTTATGCGAAGAGTGAGATTTTTTGGATTAAAGTAAACTAAAGTTAGGATCTTTAAAGAAATCTTGATCACGTCTTTAGTTTGTTGTTATATTGACTTTCATGTTTCGAGATCAGCGACAGAGATATGTAGTGTTAATGCTGAATATGCTTTAGATAAATAGAGTAAACTAATGATGTTGTTGGCTACCAGAAAATTTCACTATCTAGGATATCAGAATCTTTTGGATCAAGACCAATTTCATTGTACCTAACAAGAACATTCCAAAGAACATGGAACACAAGAAGTAAAGAAATCACATTTGTTTTGGGGATTGGTTTCATGCCTATGCATTTTTGGATGACTGACTTCTGATATCAATTTCATTGAGAAGTGACGGTACAACTTTCACAGGTAAAATGGAGAATCCCGCCTTCTTACAAGCATCACTCAAAAGTTTAACTTGTGATGGACCATCAGGGCAAAACGTGACCACCGCACCGTCACTGCCTGTAAATTTTGTGGCTGCACCGACTCTTCTAGCCACCTCTACCATCTCTATGTTTAGTGAACCAAGGGCGGCATCACCAAACATCCTCCTAAAACTAAACCAAGTTAATGTATTTCTCTATGTATTCTGATTCAGCAAAATTAAAATACCATGTCTTTTCATAGAACCCTTTTTGTTTGAGTAAATTGCACAAAACGTCCTTTAAGTTTCACCAATCTTGCTGGTTTCAGCCTTAATCTTTAAAAGTTGCCAAAACCAGCCTTTAAGATTAATTTTGTTGCAGGTTTCATCCTTTATCACTAACCCAGTTACTAATCCATGTTAAATGGCCTCACATGCATAGCATGTGAGGGTAAAACCGTCTTTTCCCCAATTTTTAACTCCGATTTCAGTTCCGATCAATCGCTATTGAAATTGAGATGAAGAGAGAGCTAGCTTTCGCATCGGAAGCTCGATCTCAGTTCAATTGCTTCTCCGGTTGAACTTGCTCGCCGAAAAGCTCACCGGAAAGTGTACCGATTCACCGGAAGAACAAACAAAATAAACAGCGGAAAGTGTACCGATTCATTCAAGAACCAACTATAATGGGTCAATAAAATCACCAAACAACACTTGAATCAAACACAAGCTTACCTGCCAAGCATTAGAAGAGTAGCCTGTGGGTTGGTCCCAGGTGAAATCGAGAACACTGAACCATCGATCATTCGAAGCGAACCAACACCAATCACCCTCATGTATGACAATGTGTTAGATTTTTATTTTTATTTTTGGTTTAAAGTGATACCTTGAGTAATGAGACCTCTGCAACATGTTTCGATAATAGACCAGCTGGAAAAGCATCTTGAGTATTTGTTCTGTACACAACACAAGATCCACCTTTAAACCTTCCACTCTTCCGGTAAACTCCTAAATAATTAGCAAAATTCACAATATATATATATGCTTAAAGTAAATGAGGACTTATTCATATTTTGCACAGTTACTTAATTGTATATTTTATAAAGATTCATCATTACACAAGATTATGTTAGACTATTTAAACCATTTGTCTTTCAATTCTGTAAAGTTTTCATCTACAACTTGAGAAAAGCCTGGTTAGTTTTAAAAAAAAACGAAAGGAAAACAGCAGCCTAAAACCCTCAATACAAGTAGTAAATTCAATTACCTTTTAGTTTGAATTTTTCTTTACTGCTTTTCTCTTTGACAACAATTAGGCTCCTTCAAATTACAAATAATTGTTATATTTTCTCTTTGACAACAGATCAGCAGCACTATGTCTATAACCAGTGCTGTTAAACGTAGAACCCCCAATCTTGGTTCCATAAACATGATGTAAACTAAATCCATTCCACGGCCGCACACCGGATTCCACCAATCCATCAAGAAGCGCGCGTTGCAGCGACTGCAACTCCGGTTCAAACACGATTGCTTTCTCAATCCACTGATAAGACCTCTCAATCAAATTCACATCAAAATTAATCCCGGAGCGGTTATAAATCCGGCGTTAATCGCGCTACTTCCGCCTAATATCCGGCCTCTGGCGTTCGGAACACCTTCATCGGAACTGAAAGCTTGTGCAGGTGAGTAATAATTGTCGATTTGACGGAGTGTTTGAATAAAACCTTCTTGTTTCATGACGTTAGGGTTTGTGTACGGTACACCGCCTCTTTCGAGAAGTAATACGCGGTGGTTGAATGATAGTGTGGCTGCTATCGGACATCCGGCGGTGCCGCTGCCGACGATGATGTAGTCGAAGTAGTCTTCCGGTGGAAGTTCGGTGGCGTTAATGTTATCAGGTTGCGTACGGTGGACCTGAAGTGAAATAAATTGAGAGTTTTGTTAGTTTAATGAATTATTTGAAAAGAAGATAGAGAGAGAGATGAAAAGACGGTTTTACCCTCACATGCTATGCATGTGAGGCCATTTAACATAGATTAGTAACTGGGTTAGTGATAAAGGATGAAACCTGCAACAAAATTAATCTTATAGGCTGGTTTTGGCAACTTTTAAAGATTAAGGCTGAAACCAGCAAGATTGGTGAAACTTAAAGGACGTTTTGTGCAATTTACTCTTTTTGTTTACCTTCGTAAATCGAAGTTTCGATTCATCAGGGTTGCAAGTTTAGCAAAATCCTTTTCAATCAATGCTGTTTTCCCTTCAAGAGCTAAGTTAGCAACTTCCTCCATTGACGATACTATGAACTCGTCTCCATCTAACCATCTTTGTCGAACCGCACTATGCACCTTTCCGGAATCACTTGGATTTTCGGCATAGATGAGATGCAGGGGTGGGAGAAGACTCGTATCTAACTGCGTGTAATCGCCATGATCAGATTTATCCATGCTCTCCTTGTTAAAATCCTGAAAATATAAGATAGCTTATATAGTTATATGCACTTATGTTTATCAATCATCAAACACCATCATACATGAATAATTTGGACCCACCATGTATAACAGCCCCCCATAATTGCACCCATTGCAAACCAGCAACAATTCCAAGTTCTTTTTCGGCGTTTAGGATAAGTTGTGGCCTTATCTCCACAGCAATCTTATCTCTGACTTTGTAAAAGTCAAGAAGGCAGCTAAATGTAGCACATACAATGGCATTTGAACCAGATAGCCCTGCCTGAGATAACAAAAAAGGTTTATTATGTACTATCATTACAAGTTCGTAGTTCTTACATTTTTTAGAACAGCTAACTCACACACCCACTAAATCTACTCATAAATATACACCAACGGGAGGAACACCTTTATTACACACCTTGATACTGCTAGACTACAAGCCCTTGGGTAAAAGTTGTTACCTGACGAGGGATGTTAGTGTCATACGAAAGCGAAAAGTTGCCATCATGAAGATGAATCCCCTCTTCTTTACAATAACTTTTAAAAACTTTACAAGTTGCCATCAACAACCTTACACCTCCGTAATAACCTTCATTTCCAACCTGTTCACCTGCAACACAAAATCAGAATTCAACCAATTTTATTAGATTACTCACAGTTTACTGTAATAACTTTTACCATAATCAAAAGACATAATTTAATAAAATTTCATCAGTAACCAACCATCCTGACTACATATAGTTGACTAATAATTCACAATAGCTTTTAATTATTATTCTATAACACAAAAATCTAGAAGATAAATAAATAACACCACTACCCAGGAACAATATAATATTACAAGCTCTTAAATTAATAACTGTTCACTAACTGCATGCAGAACTGAAACTTTGAAAACACACCAATCCAAACGACAAATCAAAATCAAAAAACTTAAATTAAAAACCAAAAGGTGTAAATGAAGAAGAAGAGAGAGTATGGATGAACAAGTAAGTACTAAGTGAGAAATTGAAGTGAATTGAACGAGATCGTGAGTAGGGTGAGGGAGGATGAGGAGATCTGAAGAGGGTTGTAGACGAACAGTAGCCCAAAAGTTTTGGATGTTTAGGGAGATTGTACGGCCGTAGTAGACGTCGCTGGGGTTACCGAGAAGTCCGATGCGAGCAAAGGCTTTGTGCTCAATGATCGCTGGAGATGTTAGCGACGGCGATGATGATCCGTTAGGTTTCATTGCTATGGAGTCAAAATCAGTTATGGAAATGCAATTGGAGACGTTTATCCGTTCTCTATCTCACATGTAATGTACACATGTTATTGTTATTACTACTAACATTGCCGCGCACTTCGCTGCGAATCTTTGGTTATTATCGGTATAATACCGACACTCGACCTGGCATTGCTAACTGACACATTTTTTACATCGATTGAAAACCCATAAAAATGAATACCCATACCGGTCCTGATGTTGTCTGGTCGGTCTCGTACAGACATTTAATATAGCTTACGATACCAAAAGATACTTTATTACGAATATTACTTTGTGTTCAATGAATTTTATACCGCCACGTTGAGAATTTTATAAAAACGAATACGACACCGTTACTTATATTGTTTGTCGGTATATGTTCGGTTTGTATGGTAAATAAATCAACTATATATGACATATTCGAATCCGTTGTTTGGTCGGTATATGTTCGGTTTGTGATGATAAAAATATCAACTATATATACTTGTTCGAAGAGAACTTTTATCGAATCATGCATAATAATAGGCATATGGTGATGTGAATAATAAAAAAACTTACAAATGTTATACGGCACCGATTCCGAAGTTGTTCAGACAGTATCAATAATATTAAAAAAAGAATATCATTAAAAGTTAAAATTAAAGAAATGTGTTAAGGTTAAAGGTAAATATAGTAATAGTATATTGTAATATTAAAATGAGAGAAATATAAAAAAAAACTATATATATTATTATAAAAATCAAACTACTATTAATACTCAATATAATATATAATATAATATAATATAATAATATTAAATATTAACATTAATATGATCGTTATATGTTCGTTTTGTGATCATAAAAAAACTCAACTATATATACCTGTTCGAGTAGAACTTTCATTGAATCGTGCATAGTAATAGGCACATGTTGACGTTAATAATAAAAAGCTTATAGATATTATCGGTATCTATAGTGATCTTGTTCAAACAGTATCAGTAATATTAAAAATATCATTAAAAGGTAAAATTAAATAAATATTTTAAGATTAAAAGTAAATATAATAATAATAAATCTATTGTAATATTAAAATGATAAAAGTAAGAAAAAAGAAACTATAATATATATATATAATCAATATATATATAACAAATTACTGTTCATAAATAAAAAAATGATATATATTATTATAAAA
This sequence comes from Scalesia atractyloides, assembly GCA_947069175.1. NCBI lineage: Eukaryota > Viridiplantae > Streptophyta > Magnoliopsida > Asterales > Asteraceae > Scalesia > Scalesia atractyloides. The sequence continues at coordinate 64,826,571 of CAMTDV010000028.1, read as the reverse complement.
ATCAAACTACTATTCATACTAACTTTCAAATTCAAATTATAAATTATAAATAATACAACAATAATAATAATAATAATAATAATAAAATCTATAATAATATATGTATTAAATTATTTCTTTCTAAAGAGATTTCATTATTAGTTTGGCTTTTGCGCCTGTTACATTTGACAAGTGTTATTATTATTGTTTATATATGTAAATTCTGGTAATCTGGATCTAACACTGATATCACACAATCATCAAGGATGGGTGGAATCCAAACTTGATGATCTTCAAGAAAACCGAAATAACGAAGAACAACACGAATCAACTTTAACACCTTGCACACGATTCTATTACTTGAACAAGCAAAACCTCTGGTACAAGATGGAGGCTCTCTCTATAGAAATCCCAAAGTCTTCAAAAGTCTTAACCCTAGGAATGACATAATATTCTATTTATACATAGGGTTTGCTCATTCCCCTCATGGCTTCCCTTGGGCTTGCCTGGCCCACATGGCCTATGGCATGCCCAGGTGACCTACTCAAGGTCCAAAACTAATACAAACTAACCCAGTTGATCCCAGTTAACTACCATAGACTGTTGCGTATATTTGATGCTTCAGTCTCACACTTATAGGACCTAACAATCTCCCCCTAAACTGATGCATCAAATTGTCTTCATAGCATAAATTCAGCAACGTCTTCAACAGAAACTATGGTTGTCGTATGCTGTAAGTGTTGTGGAAGTAAGTCTCAAACTTCTTGGACCTCATACTTCAACGAACTCTCAGCACTGGGTCTCTTTCTTCTGTTGTTGTGGTTAGCTTCATATCAGGATCTTGATCAGCTTTGCTTGAAACATCTTTGTCAAAAAGAATGTGAGAGGAGGAACCTCAGCAACTCTTTCTTCTTCAATCCTTCTCTTTCAAGCAAGCAGGTTCTCAGGTACTTCTTCAAATGTACTATCACTGTCAGACGATGACTGGCATCTGGTTCTTCTGACTCAGGTACACTTTGCTGTTTGTGATGCTCCATGCTTTGTCAGCAAATAACAGCATCTCAATTTTCAGCAACCCTGTTTCTTGATCTAAATCAAGATTTGCACAATACTCAGAAATTTATAAGCAAACATTCTTATGCAACAGGGAGAGTACCGCATGAACACTTGGTACATCCAAGTACTTGTACTCGGATCGAAATTCAAATTTCTTTCATCATTTGACGATTAGTCAAATCTTCAAGAACGGTTAATAATTTTTAATAAAATAAATAAAGCACTCTATTTTTGGAGTTTTGAATTTTCTATTTTTAAAATATAAGAATATAAACAGAAACACAAATAAACAAAGAAACTAACTCAATAGTTACAACTATACAATTGCAATGGGATCAAAATCGTTTTCAGGCAGACGACACTTTTCAGTATGAACTTATTTAGACTGGTCTAAGTGATTGCCAATATGTTTGTCCACTTAAACTTTAACACTCAACTTTCATTTTTCAACTTCGTGATATGCTTAAGGTAGTATTATACTATACTATCTGTGCTTTCCATACCATGACATACCCCCGCGATCAAGGTAAGCACAACGATTCATCGTAGCAGGTGAGTGTACTGAGATCATCCTTTATCTTTTACAACGTCAGACTATTGGTGAACAGGTCAGTACTTTCGTACAACAGAGTGACCAATAATATCTGATGAGGGTTAGGCAGATACCTTATGTGGTACGTTTGAATTCCTGGAATTTTCTCAGAATGAGATTTCCTTTTTTTTAAGGTTTTGGCCCTTTTATTTTGGCTCTTTTAAAGATATCTTGATTGTTCCTAGGTCTGCATATAATCTGAATGCAACAAAAGGGCGGCCAAGATATCCCCGGATGACTTAACAGCATGAAGACCCGAAACCTCAGAGGTTGGCTATTTATCAACACAGGATTTAAGACCATAAAATCATACGCCGATGGTATGTTACCCACAAGATACATAGTTCGTTATGTTTATATCACTTAGTATCTTATAATCACTTTGAGCGTTAAGCCTATCGACATATCACATTAGATCCTAGTCTTTTCAGCTATGACACCTTACATGTGTCAGGCACACCCTTTATCACGAATATTCATTTCATTTCCCATTTGATGTAGAAATACCTTTTTTATTTTTTCAGTTTTTCAAATGTTTTTGTATTTTTCTGATTTTCTCCCCCTCAAACAATACATATATACATATATCATACTTTTCCCCCCTAAATTTGTGCATCATACTTTATGCATAAATTTACCTAATAAAGAAAACACATGTACAACGTTTTTAAACAAAAGAAAAGGAAAATATTTTTGTTGTTTTTGCTTAACCGTTCTGTCACTAGATTTAAGACTAATCAATCTCAAAATTAGAGCATGGAATTTAAATTTTTTACCTTTTCGCTGATCTTTTCTTACCTCATCTCCTCCAAAGGAAACATCACACTCGAGAAAAAGAATTTGAAATTTTGCAACAGTGAGATGTTATCTGATATGTCCCTGGAACAACCGCTATCAACACTCCAGAGATTGTCAACAGCTCCTCCTTGGCTGTTCCTGAGAAAATAAAGAGATTAGTAAGACAGTGGGACCCAAGCCATTGTGGTCTGGGTTTCCCTGAAGCATCAAAATAAGACACTTCTTTTAGACACAAATCCCCTTTTGTTTCAAGGATTGGTAATGTTGCTATCGCCTTGGATTTGGGTTTCCAAACCTGCTTCGTTTTAACAAATGCGGTTGTTGCCTTTGATTGAGCAACTTTGGCTATTTCAGGTTTAGTCGTTTTAGAAAAAAAATTATTTCTGAACAGCCTTGCGTTTGTTTTTGGCCACATTCCAATCCCCATCAGATGGTTTAACCTTGAGATTCGCATTCTTCATTGCCTTATGTGATGATACCTTCATCGGCTTCGAATGATTTTTACCCTTAGGTGTAACCTTCTGATTTTGAACATGATACGAAACATGGGGACTATTTGTACAGTTTCAAGCGATGTGACCAGGAATGCCGCAATTGAAGCACGTTTGTCTTTTCACATGTAAAGCATTCTGATCAGCCCGATTTGCTTTTGCAGGCCTTGAAGGATGAACTGATCCCTTCTGTGCTCGCCTTCCTTGCACGTTTCTTGCAGACGAAGATTAATTTGGATGTTTGTACTTGTCGTTTGCAAGGACCTTCTTCTGTTGTGGAGATTTCTTTGGATTCTGCTTGTTTTGTTTAGACTGCAAGTCTTGTTCAGAAATCTCCCCAACCTTTCCAAAAGCTTTGCTGGCACGGTCAAATGCATATTTTTCACATTTTCCATTAACAACCGGCTTAACAAAATCATTTTTCACAACACTAGCCTTTTGAGGGCTATCGCTGCCCACTGATGATTTTGGAGAACGTGATTATCCTTGACGTTTGGACTTCTGCTTTCTTCATCTCCGATTTGCTCGTTTCTGCTCTTTTGGCTTGCTCTGAACCTTTTCATCAGAAGCAGAAGATTCATATTTTTCAGTTTGCGCACTTGAAGCCTTGTTCACACCAGCTCTCTCTTCATCAGCTAAGATAAAGTCGGAGAATCCTGGTTTATTAGATAAAGGATCAGACACTCCAGCTGATCATTAGAAGAGTCAACAGCACCAGATGGTTCCCGTGTGTCTGGCGTATAATCACTTTGTTTCCCGTACGCCATATGTTGTGCTTTCTCAATATCTTCGTCGGTTTCAGGCATTGTTGTGTAGTTGTGATTATACGGTGGGGCAACCTGATTGAATCCCAAACCCTTCCCTTTGTTCCCCTTATATGCCAGCTGCACATTGCACACGTCTTGAACAAGCTTGCTGGATGTATCAAACTTCTTTATATTAACTTTGTTTTGTTGATATTTTCCAGTAAGAAGTCCCAGCTTAACTCTTACCAAGTCGCATTCCATGGTTTTTGAATAATCTGGTTTTGTAATCATGGACCCAATATTTCTGTTGATTTACGTTCAGGTGGAGCTGAGCTATGTTTTTCTTTTGTGCTTCAACCTTTTCTATGAGTAACTTGTTACTTTCTCAAAGGCTGATGCACTGAGCCATTGCATTGTTGTATTCATCGGCCATTTTGGAATTAAGAGCCCCGAGTTGAGCAACCCTATTCCTGCAAGCCTCAATGCACAAAAGATAGTTGACTGTGTCAATGGGCGAGCTTGATTTGTCAGCGTGAGTTTGGGCTTGAGGTCGAGTTTGGGGTGTTGGGCTGCTAATTGCTGCTTGCTGGGCTTGAGGTTTCTGTTCGAACACCCAAGATACAAAGGAGTCTTTGTCATCACCCAAGACACTATTCATCTCATCTCTCACTTCCTCTTTTCGCCTCCCACGTTCAAGCAAACACATCACATAGTCAGGAACCGGATCAACATTATAGTCTCCGATAAACTTATTCAGCTTTTCCTTCACTTCATCCCGCAGGCTCGGGTTTTGATTTTGTGCTGGACTGAAAACTATGTTTGAGTTCTGAGCTTGGGATGTAAACTTTTTCTGATAATAGAAACTGTACTGGTAAACACGATAAAAACTGTCTGAAACCTGTTTTTACCAAAATGTACCGTTAGACTCGTCTCGATGATACGATTCCAATGATATATAATGTACGATAGTGATTTTAGGAATTTTCGTGCCTCTTTTTTTCCCTAAAAATCACACGAGTCTAACCATGCAATCGGTTTGTTAAGATTATCTGTGGATCAAATTTTGTGCACGAAAATGTTTAACTCTGGTTACGTCAGCTGGTTAACTTTCCACCTTTTTGGGTACAACTCGGAACAGTACCAAATTCGGAACAGTAACTCGGATTAACAATCCGAGATGGAATCTCAAACAGTGATCCGAGATGCTAATCCGAGATGGTGATTCGGAACAGTATCCGAGATGGAATCCGAGATGCACTGTTTCAGTCCAGAATGAGAATCCGGAACAGTAATCCGGAATGCTATCAGATACAAAGCAACAGTGAGAATCCGTAACAGTAATCTGGAATGCTATCAGACACAACAACAGTGAGAATCCAGAACAATAATCCGGAATGGATGATCTTCTTCATGTTCTTCATGATCTTCAACGAATTCAGATCCGAAATGCAACTATTACGATCCGAAATGCTTGAAGATTATCTGAATCTATCCGAAATTCAAGATTTGAATCCGAAATACAAAAGAATAATCCGAAATCAATCCGAAAGCAGCAGAATGATCCGAAATCTGTTCGAAATGTAACCAAAAAATCCGAATTCCTTGAATGTTGATCCAAAATGCTTGAATCTTCTTCGTGCTCTTCGTGTTTTTCAGCAGAAACCGAAAAAAATCGTGTAATATCAGATCTGAGCCTGGAAAATAGGTTCAACAGGCTCTGATACCACTTGTAAGTTTCGGTAATCCAGATCTAACATTGATATCACACAATCACCAAGGATGGGCGGAATCCAAACTTGGTGATCTTCAAGAAAACCGAAATAACGAAGAACAACACGAATCAACTTTAACACCTTGCACACGATTCTATTACTTGAACAAGCAAAACAGTCTAGTACAAGATGGAGGCTCTCTCTAGAGAAATCCCAAAAGTCTTCAAAAGTCTTTAACCCTAGGAATGACATAATATTCTATTTATACCTAGGGTTTGCCCATTCCCCTCATGGGCTTCCCTTGGGCTTGCGTGCCCACATGGCCTATGGCATGCCCAGGTGACCTATTCAAGGTCCAAAACTAATACAAACTAACCCAGTTAATCCCAGTTAACTACCATAGAGTGTTGCGTATATTTGATGCTTCAGTCTCACACTTATAGGACCTAACAATATATATACTAACTAACTTACAAACTCGTGTATTAAACAGGCTGAATGATAAAAAAAAATGTAAATCATAAACCTATATATAATCCTTATTAATAAAATGACTTAGATAAAATACTAAACCAAAATTATTTTCAACTATTCAAAATTGTTTTCTAAGTTTACTTTTCTTTTTAAGATACTACAATCCATCTTATTATATGACTGAAAAGAGTGCCACTAAAATAATAAAAAATAATGATCATAAAATTATAAGTATTTTTAAAAATAATTATAAGTTATGAAGTTATGATAAATGAATTGTAATTAAATTCTACTATGTATATTAATGATATAATAAATACTTTGATATACATACTATTTTTGGATATATGGTCATAAGACGAGATGTGAATAACATCATAGTATAAAAAATATTACATTTTAAAAATCATTCTACAAAATACAAACATACCTTTAAAAAAAATAGGACTAAAGTTTTTTAAACTATAATTTTGAGTATATACAACAACCTCCTTAATTAATAGTCGACATTTACATAATATATATATATTATATATATATATATATATATGTTTGGCATGATGATAAGTTGCTTAATATGATTGAAATTAAGTTTAATATTTAAAACTTAATGTCATTAAGAAATTTGACCAACTTTTCAGGTGAAAACATATTAATATAACACATTATCATACATAAGTAACATAATACATATCCGATTGATGTAAAATGTAAAAAAAAATTCCATGTAAAATGTATTTAACCATATCCGTTTATATAAAGTTGTTTAATACATTTATATTACTTATAGATAATTATTAATTGAATTTGAATTTATACGTTTATTATATATTAATTAATGTTATACTATACTATATTATATTTTGTGTATATAGAAAATTAATACGTAATACCCTTATTAAAAGTGAGAAGGTTTCAGAGAGAAACACGTGTACACAAAGATTTTCGTTTATTAAGTACTAGTAGTAAATCCGTGTGCAAACACAGGTGGTGTTTAGAAAAGCATGTATACTATATTTTATACAGTTTTAAGATTGAACATATGTATTGACAGTAGTCACAAACACGTGTGCAAACACGGGTGATTTTTAGACATTTTACATAATACATTTTATTAAAGAACGATTTTTTCCAGCTATAATACACGGGTGGTGTTTAGAAAACTATACATACCACAGTTTATTAAACAATGAATGATTATACATTTTAAGGTTTAATTAAAAATAAACTATATCAAAAGGGAACATCCTTTAAATAACAAATAAAAGGGAACATCTTTTAAATAACAATCGAGCACATATTATTCTATACCCCATGATCGTAAAGCTTGAAACATATCTTGATGCAAGATCCTTCATTGTTGGGGTATAGCGTTCCATAAATTTTTCATTTTCATTTTTTAAAATACAACCTTCACCACATGATCCTACACAAGGAGTAAGATGAAACTAGTTATGATATGCTTCAACTTATCCTTTACATGCGTGTTAAACAGATACCTATGCACTTAATGCGGTAAAATATCGGATATCGGTTAAGGACCGATATTTGAGATATAGGTTATCTCGGTGAGATATCGATGGGATATTGGTAATTTTAATATATGCAAAATTTATATATATAGCAATTTAACATTGATAACTCAGTGATATATCGGTTTTATCGGTCAAATATCAGTGATATATCGATTATATCGGTCAAATATCGGTGATATATCGGTCAATATCGCCGATATTATCGGTACCGATATTAGAGACCGATATTTTACCAAAGGACCGATATGACCGATATATCATCAATATTAACTACATAGACAGATACATAGATGAACACAATAATTAAATAACAATTCATCAAAACATATATGAACCGTTAACTAATAACAAATCTGCATAACACTTCTTCATTAAGCAATTATAACGCATCAGGATATACACATATATACACACCTGAACTTCAACTGAATTTGAAATATGTCAACCTATCTGCAAATTGTTTGTAAGGTCTTCTCACAAGTAAATCTTTCCTTCAACATAGAGTATGTTAGATCTTATCCAATAAAGATCAAGAAACGGATTAAACAACAACTTACCATAACCAACAGATCCTATGTATTCGATAACCTGATGCACAAAAATAAAATTAAACTAAATAAATTAACTAAAATTAAAATCTAAAAATGAAATGAAACTTCTGTAATCAAATTTAAGCAGTCAAAATTTTTTTTTCAACAATTAGGATCATACGACTTAGATTTGGTCTGTCATGGACATATATATATATATATATATTACGGTTTGCGATCGATCTATAGAGCATAAAACAAATAATAATTTGAAACAATAAATCTATAAACTCATAAAAATAAGTATTAAAATACTAACAATTACATATGGAAAAGAAAACTACTCAGACATTTAAACTCTAATAGCAAGATTCAAGAAACTTCACCTCCATCGAGCACTAAACCTCTCGATGTATGTCCTTGATCTTTGTCATGAACTCCAGATCTCTATCTCCGCACTCTATATTACTCGCAACACATATGTCATGAATGGAAGTCGTCGGATCGCCCTCAGGTCTCTTAAAACATGGTCTCTCGTCAGCAAACCAAGTTAGAGTCCATTAAAACACCTCTTCAGCTCTTGAAGAGTAGACCTATCAGCATAAACTTGGTCTTCGATGTAACATCCGTCGAAAAACGGGTTTTCAAAACCCGCTTCGTTTATTAATCGAATAGTCAGTTTTAAAATTTCGTTGCGTATTTATGACGTATTTTAATTTTAAACGATACATAATTAATAAACAATTTAGAATTTATAAACTATAATTGTTAAAAAGTAAAAATAAAACAATTAAAAAGGAAAACAGGCTGCCGGGATTCGAACCCGGGTCAACCGGGTGGAACATCAAAGACTTAACTCGCACACATCCAACCACTCCGCCACTTGTGTTATTTGATAATATATCGAAACAATTAATACATATAACAAAACTCGAAATCAAATCCAGTCAACAGCGCGCCCATTTCGCAGTCGCCGGAAAATCCGACGATTTCGCCAATTATCGACGGTTTCTTTTGACTTAACGTACGTATTAACGTCGCCATCGGTTATAACCGATGTCTAGTTCCGCGACATCAGTCATAACCGCTGGAGAAAGGCTGACCAATGAATCGAGACTAGAAACAGACCCAATTCAACTTGATTCTTCCCTATAAATGCACACCCAAGCCTCTGGTAGTCTTTTCGTCAAAATCGCACCATTTCTCGAAGCAATTTCACTCACCGGAGATTTTCTGCAATCATCGGACTTTCGCCGGAAAACCGAGACTCACATCAAAACGGTAAATACCTCGATTCTTTCTGTTTCAATCCATTGTTAGACCATTACTAACATCAATCCATCACCCAGAATCAATCCCAGACGACGTTGCCGGATATTCTGCTTTCGCCGGAAAACTTTTGGAATTTCCAGAATCACGCTGTGAATCGTATGATCATCAAAACCTCCTGATAATCGTTGCTCAGTAGTTCAATTTCACATCTAATCAATCAAAAACTGTAATTGATCTGAACAGACGGAGTTCACAAAACATAGCCGACGATCCTTGCCGGAGTTCTGAGGAAGACAATCTGTTCCGGTACATTCTTTCCCCAAACCCTCTCTGTTCATCACATTTCAATCACCTATAAGTTCGTTAACTGAATTTAACAAGAAACAGTTGAAAAATCGTTGTCTGTGTTTTGAACGAAGAAGATGGAGTCGGCCTATTGTATAAGATTAATTAAAACAAGACATATAAACGGGTTAGACACACAGTCCAGCGGTGGACTGTGTGCAAACAATAAACACACGTCTCGAGTTCGATCCCTGACCCAACCTCACTCTCTTAAATAAAAATGCCCTTTTTAAAACCGAACCGGGATAACTCACTGAATGATGTTAAGTATAATAAAAATCAGAATATTAACCAGGTTAGACACACAGTCCAGCGGTGGACTGTGTGCAACACTAATCACAGGTCCCGGGTTCGAGACCTGTTGACGGCACCGGTTCGATACAATTAAAATCTTTTTAAAATAAATGAATTCTGATTAAATTAAATAGTGTATAAATATAATTAAAAACAGAAATATTTCGGGTTAGACACGTAGCTCAGTTGGTAGAGCTGCGTGCACGTTACGGGAGGTCATCGGTTCGAGTCTCACCCAGCGCATACATACACACGGTCCCGATCACGGTCATCAACGTCAACTGGTCAACTGATCAACTGATCAAAAAGTCAAAAACTTTTATTTTCTTTTATTTATTTATTTTATTCAAAAATCAATTAAAAATACTTAAAAATAATGTTTTAAAGTTAGAAAATTTCCTTGAACTCACAAAAATAAACCTAACAATCCCATTAAGAACACTAATTGAAAATACTAATCTCAAATGTGAGTTTATTTATTTATCGAACTATTATGTTATTATTTAGGTTAGTTCCCTTGTCGATTAAATCCGAATTCGTGCGCATTCATCATCAATCCAAGAAACGCACCCACTGTGAGTGAATTCTTACAAATTCCCCTTTTTATTCATGTTTTGGGGTGCATCATGTGTCGCTTAAACTAATTCGTATATTCAAACTCGTGATATACCATATTATGATCTAAACTTAGAATGTAAATATTGTTTGTTGTTATGTATTACATATTGTCAAGTTGTATGCAAAATTATTTGTTAGGCCCATCAGTTCCTCATGGGAGACGAGTTCGCGTGCCTTAAAACTCATTCATTAGGCCCATCAGTTCGTAGAACAACGCGTGCCTCAAAACTTATTCATTAGGCCCATCAGTTCCTCGTGGGAGACGAGTTGAACAACGCGTGCCTCAAAACAATCAATTGTTGTATGTGTGTGCAATATTTAATATTATGTGTTTTATGAATAAATTTACATCTACATTTACTCATATGTGGTTATGCACTTTATTTTATAATCAATTTAATAAACACGTTTAAATGTTTTCATAAGATTCACTCGCCAACTTTATGTTGATCCAAAAACCATTTTTACACATGATACAGGTGGACAGGATGAAGCAAGGAACACATAGGAAAAGTGCCTTAGAAGAAAAATAATGAAGTTTAGAAAGATGTATAGAACATGTTGTATTTGTATGATTTGATTGTATGATTTTCTTTAAAATTGTAATAATAAATATGAAACATTATAATAAATTCATGAGCTTTGATGAAAACCCAATCATGCCCCGATCACCTTTTCCGCTGCGGGTCGGGGTGTGACATTCGATTTGTTTAATAAAGCGTTGCTTTAATTCGTCAGATTGTGCAGAAGTATGTGATGCCATTTAATGTATTTATAAGAACTGATGCAAAAAAATAATAGTTGCTCTTCTATTTCACTGAATGAATCAGTGTATGATAAAAATACATTTGAATTGGCAATAGTATTATATAGTGAAATATCTACCAGCCCAAAGGTCAGATTTAAATGCAAGCATTAAATAAAAAATTATATTAAAAAAACCATGTACATTTAATGATTTAAGAGAGAAAAAGTGTACATTTAATATAAACATGTACATTTATATTCAAAAATTCTGTACATTTAATGCAAAATTTTTCAAAATGTGTTTTCATGGGAAAGCAAGTAAAATTAAATATCTAGAACCCAAAGGACAAAATTTAAACCTTCAAAAACAGGTTATCATCATTAGGAGTAATCTCTTCATTTAACATATCAAAGATTTTAAACACTATAAAAGGTTCATGATTAACTTAGTTGTAAATATCAACAATTCACTTTTATAAATCTATTCATCAAAAAACAAACCATCCAAAAACACTCACAATATTTCTAAATGGAAAACAGATCCTTCTACACTGGGCAGATACTAACACTGTTAAAATGGAATTTTCAAGATGGTCACTCTAAGAACAGAGGACATATGAAGAACTCAACCAAAAAGTCGCTATGGTGAGTGCAATTATTATAAGCAAACCTGGAGTAGTATTGCATTGCTAGATGAAGTTGTCCATTCTCCTCCATTAGAGTTCAAAGATAAACAGAAGAGTTTATCACACAGCTGCTGAAATAGGATCAGAAGACTTGTGATATGCTAGCTGATCTGTAAATTAAAAGAAAAAATGAAATTTCTTGGAAGAAGGCGAGAGTCATAGATATCCCAGGAAGTGTTAATTGTAGCGTGTAATTTTTAATATTTTTCAAACTCAGAATTCTGTAATACTATTTAATATCGAATGAAGAAATTCAGACTTTACCCTTAAATTCCTGATATAACTTATTAGTGGTCAATTAGCAAACAAAGTATGACATACGCAAATAACGTATTTATTTCAAACATTCCATCTATCAAATGTCAAAATTTAAACAAACTAAAATGAGAACATCGTACCGATAGTCCAAAATGAAGAATTCGTCTTTACAGGAGAAGACAAATCATGCTGCATACGATCAATCAAAATATTAGTTAGACAAGTTTACAATCTTATCATTTACCAACAGTTTCACGTCGTGTGACAACCTTGCGTGATTCCATCAACTCTTTTAGCTTTTTGGTAGCTCTTGCAGCCTCTTCTGCTTTCCTTTGACAAACATATAGTTGGTCCGAATTAACCATCATTTAAAGCTTCATTTGTGAAAGTACCCTTAAAAGTAAAATTGTTACCTGTGTTTGGCGTTGATACAGAGCTTTCAATTCTGCAATTCAATTTCACTCTTCCTGCTATCTTTCTTTACCTGCTTAAAAATATATAAAAAAGATTTGGTTTCACAGTTTTATATATTTATATACTAATAATTAACCAAAATTAGCAACCAACACAGTAACCTAATCACAGATCAAACAGTAATACTGATATATCATTAAATTATTAGTGTTAAATTGTTATATATATCGTCCTCTGTCACATCCCAAACATTACAATATCATAAGTTCACACATCTACTTAAACTTTAAAAAACAATTTGAAAAAACATAGCAAAAGAGGCAACACAAGCCAATTTATTACATAACACGACTTCTTATGAGTTAATATCGGTGGTATATGGGTGCCGATATTATCAGCGATATTGACCGTATAACTGATACATCACCTATATAATGATATATCATTGAATTCTTAGTGTTAAATTGTTATACATATATATATATATATATATATATATATATATATATTATTATATATATATATAAAATCAGCATTATATATTTAAATTATCGATATCTTATCGAGATAACCTATATCTTATATTTTACCGCATTAACTGCATAGAAGGCTTCATAAGTTTAATCTACATGTCAAAATTTAAACAAACTAAAACGAAAACATCGTACTGCATGTTGGCTCTATATATAAATCATGGTTCTTAAAGTAGATTACATCTCCCTTTTATGGAATGATAGCATTTTGAGGTGAAGGCTGCAGATGGGAATCATCTGAGCTAACATATGTTGGCAATTTTGAAGAGCCAACATCTGTTTGGAATGGAGGTGGAGGTATAGGTGGAATGGGGGTAAAGATAGGTTCACTTTTGTTCACAGAAAATGGACTTTTGTCAATAGAGGTTTGATTAGATGAGCTGACAGAGGTTTGGGGATCAACAACTGTTGATCCAGCATTAGCAGAGTTTTCACAGTTGTTAGTAACATCTGTTTCTCTGGAGGATGAAATAACTTTGTATTATGGAATCACAATGTCATATCCATAATCTTTGTAACATCCGTCAAAAACGGATTTTACCAAACCCGCTCCGTTTATTAACCGAACAATCAGTTAAAAATTTCGTTGCGAATTTAATGCCCAAAATAATTTTAAACGATACATAATTAATTATTATATTGGAATATATAAATTGTTTTTGAAAAACTGTTAAAAAAAAGAAAATAAAAATAATATGGCCCTGCCGGGTTTCGAACCCGGGTCAGTCAGCCGGGTCAGACTTAACACACACACACTCAACCACTGCGCCACTCATGCTTCTTGTTAATTAATGGAAACAAATAATACATATCATAATCCTCGAATTCAAAACCGGCGCCCAAATTTCAGTCGTCGGAAATCCCGACTAACTCGCCAAGAAAATTACGATATCTTCAGTTATAACGTAAACATTTACTAGGACATCGGTTATAACCGACGCCTGAGTCCGCGACACAAACTATAACCGCCGGAAAACGTAATGACTTTGAATCAAGTCGGAAATTGGACCAAGTTCATCGATAACCTGCCTTATAAATACCCCCTCGAACCTCTGCTAGCTTTTTCGCTCAAAACCCCACCTTTACCCGACGTAAATCCATTCGCCGGAAAACTTCTGTACCTCGCCGGAAAACCGAACCCTTCACTTCTAAGCCTTACTAAACCCCCTGAGCTTATACCGAAGTCACCCACATCCTTTTCAAGCTTTCTGAAGACTCTCTGCTGCAAGACACACGTCGCCGGAAGTGTTTGCTGTCACCGGAATTTCGCCGGAGAAACAGAGGAGTCCAGTCGGTATACCTTACGCTTAATCCTTCATTCTTTTTATTTAATCTCACATGTAATTAACCATCAGACACTAACGAACATGAGTTAATCATCGAACCAGTCGGACTTCCGATTCTGGTTAAAAATCAACGAAGAAGACGAAGTTTCTGTAGTGTATAAGTATAATTAAAATCAAGTTATTACTCGGGTTAGACACACAGTCCAGCGGTGGACTGTGTGCACATTAAACACGTAAACGTCTCGAGTTCGAATCTTGTCCCACGCATGCTGCCTTAATAAAAATGTTTTTTTTTGTTAACCGAACCGGAGTCACGCTGTACATGTTAAGTTTAATAATAACCGGAATAATAACCAAGTTAGACACACAGTCCAGTGGTGGACTGTGTGTATGTTTAAATCACAGGACACGAGTTCTAGTCCGGCTACCGCACCGGCCCGGATAATTATTAAACTTTTTATTTAAGACAGAAACGGAAATGTTCAGTTTGTATATAAGTATAATAAAAATCGGTTTATATAACAAGTTAAACACACAGTCCAGCGGTGGACTGTGTGTTAACCTAAACCACAGGTCCTGGGTTCGAGACCTGTGGAGAGCACCGGTCCGATTCAGTAAAATCTTTTTAGAAATAAGTTGATTTTCGGATTAATCTAATTAATATATAAATATAATTAAAAACAGAAATATTTCGGGTTAGACACGTAGCTCAGTTGGTAGAGCTGCGTGCACGCGTACGGGAGGTCTCGGTTCGAGCCTCACTCAGCGCACACTTACACGCATACGAACCGGTCAAATAGTCAAGGTCAATGGTCAACGGTTAACGGTCAAAAAAAGTCAATTTTTTTATTATTTTTATTTATTTATTTTAATTAAAAATCAATTAAAAATACTTAAAAATAACATTTTTAAGGTTAGAAAATAGCCTTAAACTCACAAAATACACCCAACAATCCTACTAAAATGGATTAATAAAATCCGTTTACTTACCGAACCATAATGCTATTTATCTAGGTTAATTTCACTCGTGGTTAAAACCACTTCGCGTGCATTCAACATCATCAACCGAACGCACCCACTGTGAGTGACTCTTACAACTCCCCCTTTTTAATTACACGTTTTGGGGTGTGTCATGTGTCACAAAATAATTAACTCGTTTATTTAAACATGTGCCATACCATATCGTGATCTAAATTTAGATTGTTTATATTGTTGTAAATATGTATTTCATTTTGTCAACTTATATGAAATTCATTTATTAAGCCCATCAGTTCCTCGTGGTAGACGAGTTGAGCAACGCGTGACTCAAAACCAATCCATTATTGTTCATGTGTGTATTATTGAGTTTATATTGTTTGTAGTTATGTCTTTCATATTATCATGTTTATGCAATTCATTCATTAGGCCCATCAGTTCCTCGTGAGAGACGAGTTGAGCAACGCGTGCCTCTAAACGATCCATTATTGTTCAGTGTGTATTGTTTAATATTAAATTGATTTATGAATAAGTTTACATCTATTTTTACTCATGTGTGGTTGTGCACTTTATTTCATAATCAATTAAATAAACTTGTTCAAATGTTTTCCATAGGATTCACTCGCCAACTTTTTGTTGATCCAAAAACCCTTTTACACATGATACAGGTGAACAGGATGAATCAAGGAAAACATAGGAAATGCCTTAGAAGAAAACAAAGAAGCTTAGATTGATGTTTAGGTCATTGATGTAATTATGATTGTAAATTTCCATTAAATTGTATTAATGAATATGAAACGTTAAAATAAATGTCATGAGCTTTGATGATAACCCAATCATGCCCCGATCACCTTTTCCGCTGCGGGTCGGGGTGTGACAATCTTGATGTGAAAACTGTGGTGAACCTGCATTGTTAGTCTTGATAGACACATCTTCAAATGTAAATTTATCTAAATCAAATAGTTCAGCAGGATTTGCTGAGATTTTTAATGAAGAAAGTTCATTGAACTTTACATTCAAGGTCTCTTTAACACACCTAGTCCTTAAATTAAAGACTCTGTAGGCTTTAGTAGTGGTTGAGTATCCCAGAAAATAACCACAATCTAATTTGGCTACAAATTTTGAAACAAAATCTTTTAAGTTTAAAATGAAACATGGGGCAGCCAAAGATTTTGAAATATGAGGTCAAAGGTTTAACTTTGTATAGAATTTCAAGGCAGTCTTTTGATGCATAGGTTTAAACAAAACTCTGTTATGTACATAGCAAGCAGTGTTTACAGCCTCAACCCAAAAAGACAAGGGTAAACCTGAGTCTGCAAGCATTGTTCTAGCAGCTTCAATCAAAGTTCTATTTTTCCTTTCAACTACCCCATTTTGTTATGGTGTCCTTGGGATGCTGTATTGCCTAACAATCCTTTTTGACACACAGAAATCATCCAACTCCTTATTTTTTTAACTCTGTCCCATTGTCACTCCTAAAGACTTTTACTAGCAGGTCAAATTGCTTTTCCACTTGTTTTACAAAATTTTGCAAAATACTTGCAGTCTCATCTTTGGAGTGCATGAAGAAGGTCCATGTAAACCTTGAAAAATCATCAACTATGACAAGACAGTAATCTTCATTTTTACACTCATGACTTTTACAAGGTCAAACAAGTCCATATGTAGCAATTGCAAACACTGAGTTGTTTTAGACTTTTCAATTGATTCCTATGAACATTTATGTTGTTTACCTTTTAAACAGGAAACACAATGTTCGTCACAGGTGAATTATTTTGATGAAAAACCTATTACAAGACCTTGTTTGGAGAGTGTAGTGATAGTTTTAACTTTTGTGTGACCAAGTCTCCTATGCCATAGTTCTGTCTCTTTGTTAGAAGCAACTGAGAACAGACATGCGTTGGACATTGGATTATCTTTCAACATATAACTACATACACATTGCCACTCTCGTGAGCAACAAGTTATGCTTTGCTCTCAGATATGATTTGATCAATCTTTTTAACCACTTCTGGCCCAATAATCTGACAAGTTTTCTTAGTAAAGAATGACCCATAGCCTTTGTCACTCATTTGAGATACGCTAAGAAGATTAAATTTTAGATTGTCAATAAGATTGACATGTTCAAACTTGAGTTTCCCAGCCTGGTCCCTGAACCTAACACCTTCCCCTTTGAATTGTTACCAAAGGATATATCACCCCCTCCATGTGCCATGAAATCTTTGAGTAGGGCTTTACATCCTGTCATGTGCCTGGACCCTCCAGTATCTACATACCATAAACTATCAAGGAAAGTAGAAGCTCCCTGCACATTACTAAACAATTAGTTTAGGTGAGTTTCCAAAGCCAGGATGGTTTTGGATGGGGTCACAGACATTCCAGCCTAAAGTACAGGAATATGGTCAGTGTTTTGAATGGACTTTGATTCCACCTGCATTTTCCTCCAATTTATTCGCAATCTCTTTTGTCCTTTCTTTATTAGGATCGTCTACGTTTAATGACTTGATTTGTGCTTCCCATATCATCTCGAGGAGATGAGGCGTAACTATCATTCTCATAGACTTTACCCTAATCGGGGGTGGATGGTCCTTTCGGCTTAGGGTATCTGCCATTGCATTTGCTTTCCCCTGGATGATAAAGGATTTCACAATCGTAATCCTTTATCAGTTCTAACCAACAACGTTGTCTCATATTGAGATTGATCGGACTGTCGCGCCCCGGTCAAAGATAATATTTATATACCCAAAGTACCCTTAACAATGCGTTAGTGGTAGTAAGGGTCGAACCATGAAGAGTTTGTGGTTTGTGTTCGGATGTGATTGATTTTCGGTAAAAGTGTCACTTTATGAAGCTTGCTACTTAAATTGTTTAATTTGGTTTATTGGTTTGAAAGAATGTCGGAATGGTCCGATGAATTTGTGTCTTTTCTACTGACTTTGAAAACTCAATTGATTGTAAGAAAACTTTGATTAACTTGATGAAAACAATAGTTTAAGAACAAGGTTCACACCCGGTTCGGTAATGCAAATCCTAGAGTTTCCTACACGTTTTTAATTTCAACTCAATTGCAAACAATGATCAATGACTTTAGTGTTGCGTGTCTAGGTGTCAAAAGCTATCAACGTCATAGACAACGGACTACAATACACTTCATTATCAAGAACATGTAAACTCTAACCTAGACAAGGCATAATCGCACATAAACATTTCACAAAGTCAATTTCATAACTCATTCGACAATTCACAAATACAATACCAATGCGAGACAATTATCATAGGTTTTCAAATCAAATCACAATTTGTCACAAATCAAAACTTAAAACAATATCAAACCCTAGAACTTACAAAACCTACACCGGGGTGAAACCTTCGGAAATTAGCCGCTCATGGTGAACGGAACTTGATCAACGGAAGATTGGAGTTTGACCATGATCATCTTGAAGCCTTGAAATTGAGAATGATGATGGTTAGGGTTTGGGATGGAAGATGGAATTGGATGGATGATGAGGAAGGTAATGAGTAGGTTAGGGTTATGATCAATTTGGGTGATAGGATGGATTGGAATTGGTTGTAGATCAATGGTGTCTTGTTCTTGGCTCCAAGATAGGTTTTTAAACTCTTAAACTCGTAACTCCTCCCAAATGCGTCAACACAAACATAAAAACCCGTTCAAAATTGAAGTTCAGCGAACAGACAAACGAATGGGCGTCGCCGACGCCTCGGGGCGTCGCCGACGGCACCTAGAAATGCTTAGTTCCGACACTCTAAATCACTGTCTACGGCAAAATTCTCCGACGAACTTTAGGAGGGGCGTCGCCGATGGTGTAACATCCGTAAAAAACCGGGTTAACAAACCCGCTTCGTTTATTAACCGAACAACCAGTTAAAAATTTCGTTGCGTATTTAATGCCCAAATTAATTTTAAACGATACATAATTAATAAGTATATTAGAATATAAATTTATATTTGAAAATGTATTAAAAGTAGTGAATTAAAAATAAAATGCTGAAGCCGGGTTTTGAACCCGGGTCAGCCGAATATTCACAAAGTCTTAACTCTCACTCGCCCAACCACTCCGCCACTTGTGTTGTTTGTTTACATATTGAAACAATTAATACATAAAATAAATCTGGAAATCAAACCCAATTAACAGCGCGCCCAAATCCGCTGACGCCGGAAAATCCGACGATTTCGTCAATCATCGTCGGTTACCTTTGACTTAACGTAAGAATTAACAACGCCATCGGTTATAACCGATGTCCAGTCCGTGACATTAGTCATAACCGCCGGAGAATTTTTGACTAACGAATCAAGACGGTAATCAGACCCAAATTCGTCGATGTTCGTCCCTATAAATACACACTCTAGCCTCTGATAACCTTTTCGCTCACAATCACCCCAATTCTCGACGCAATTTCACTCGCCGGAAAATCTCTGCAAGTCGCCGGAAAACCGAGACTTTCATCTACACGAATCTTTCCAGACGACGTTGCCGGATTTTCTGTTTTCACCGGAAAACTTCTGAAAGTTCCCGAATCTCGCTGTTTGCCGGTATGATCATTTAAACCTACTGATAATCGTTGCTCAGTAGTTCAATCTCATATCTAATCAATCAATCTGATTTTTGAATCCGAACAGAGGGACTTCACAAAACAGAGCCGACGATCTTTGCCGGATTTCTGAAGAAGACAATCTGCCCGGTACAATCAATCCCCAAACCCTTTCTGTTCAATACATTATGATTGCTCATAATGTTCGTTAACCAATTAAACAAGAAACAGTTAGTTAACCGTTGTCTGTGTTTTGAACGAAGAAGACGAAGTCGTGTATGATATAAGATTAATTAAAATCAATATTATGAACGGGTTAGACACACAGTCCAGCGGTGGACTGTGTGCAAACAATATGAATACGTCCCGAGTTCGATCCTTGACACACACATATTCGCTGTAATAAAATGTCTTTTTTTAAACTGAACCGGATCCACAACAGTAAGATGTTAATATAATAAAAACCAGAATATTTACCAAGTTAGACACACAGTCCAGCGGTGGACTGTGTGCCAAACTAAACCACAGATCCCGGGTTCGAGACCTGTGGCGAGCACCGAGTTGATGCAATTAAATCCTTTTTAAAATAAATGATTTTCGGATTAACTTAATTAGTGTATAAATATAATTAAAAACAGAAATATTTGGGTTAGACACGTAGCTCAGTTGGTAGAGCTGCATGCACGCGTACGGGAGGTCACGGGTTCGAGTCTCACCTAGCGCACTCATACGAACGACCGAACCGGTCAACGGTCAACGGTCAGCGGTGAACAAGTCAACGGTCAAAAAGTCAACATTTTTTATTTATTTATTATTTTTATTTATTTATTTTATTTAAGAATCAATAAAAAATACTTAAAAATACCGTTTTTAAAGTTAGAAAATAGCCTTAAACTCACAAAAATATATCCAATAATCCTACTAAAATTGATTAATAAAATCCGCTTATTTACCGAACCATTATGTTATTATCTAGGTTAGTTTCACTCGTGGTTAAATCCAACTTCGTGGAACCACTGTGAGTGAATCTTACAACTCCCCTTTTTATTACACGTTTTGGGGTGTATCATGTGTCACTTAAACAAATTCGTTTATTCAAACTCGTGCCATACCATATTATGATTTAAACTTAGAATGTAAATATTGTTTGTAGTTATGTATTACATATTGTCAAGTTGTATGCAAATTATTTGTTAGGCCCATCAGTTCCTCGTGGGAGACGAGTTGAACAACGCGTGCCTTAAAACTCATTCATTAGGCCCATCAGTTCGTAGAACAACGCGTGCCTCAAAACTCATTCATTAGGCCCATTAGTTCCTCGTGGGAGACGAGTTGAACAACGTGTGCCTCAAAACAATCTATTATTGTATGTGTGTGCATTATTTAATATTAAGTGTTTTGTGAATAAGTTTACATCTATATTTACTCATATGTGGTTATGCACTTTATTTATAATCAATTCAATAAACTTGTTTAAATGTTTTTCATAGGATTCACTCGCCAACTTTTTGTTGATCCAAAAACCATTTTTACACATGATACAGGTGAACAGGATGAAGCAAGGAAAACATAGGAAATGCCTTAAAGAAAATAATGAAGTCTAGAAAGATGTGTAGAACATGTTGTAATTACGATTGTATGATCTCCTTTAAATTGTAATAATAAATATGAAACACTAAATAAATGTCATGAGCTTTGATGAAACCCAATCATGCCCCGATCACCTTTTCCGCTGCGGGTCGGGGTGTGACGATTGGTATCAGAGCTTTTGACTATAGGGATATAGGATAGGTTATTAGACCCTTAGAGCCTATACTATAGTTGATTAGATTTTAATTGTTTATGTGGTTATATGCAAACTCATGATGTTTATTTCTTTCATATTTATTACATACACAAATGCATGCAAACACTTCCGATACTACATTTTGTGATACATAGTGGATTATACTTACAGTCAAACATACATACTTACATACATATTCATCATACGTATTTCAATGTTCACATATTCGAATCATCTTCATACTTCCGTTATTCAAGATTTTGTCGCATTTTTCATTTTTCAAATCTCATCAAAGTGAGTTCTGCGACGGGCATGTAGTAACTGTAAGGGTACCAGTACCGGTAGTCGGAACGTCCTGTCTAGGTTGGCATTCGTATAAATCCAATATAACGGACCAGTTTGCCTACCTGGGGACTAACGATGAGAGTACAAAGGACCTATTAGGCCAAAGCATGCCACACCAAACGTCGTTCGAACTAACCCCACTTTGAGGTGTCACCATGTCCACACCTTGATACATTCCGAATATCATACGTTACATACATATTTCTCGATTTTCTCCGGGTTTTAGTGTACGTAACCAGGATAACACATGCGAGCCATATGAAAAACCCGGTAATCATGGAGGCCCACATGATTACGAAGGTGAAGTATGGCGGCATGCAAGGTCCAATTACGAGCAAAGCCCAAGACATCCTATGGATGTAGTAGATTTATTATGCTATATTTATTTTATGAATGTTCATTCCTAAATACGACACATGATCCCTAAAACATCCAACTCATACTCTTGATATGTATTCCTTGTAGATGTCTTCTAGCCTCGCTCGTAGGAAGACGAGATCAGGAAAAGCCCGCGAGCGCATGGCTGCCCAAATCGCTCAACAAATGGCTGCCGTAATACCCAACATTGTAGTTCAAGTCCAACAAGCCCTTACCGCTAATCCCATTAAACAAGAAGATCAAAATGTTATCAACCCTCCCCCAAATACCACTAAATGCACTTACAAGCATTTCAAATCCTGCGACCCTCCAAAATACAAAGGGACTGAAGGTGTCACCGCTCTCCTCCATTGGTTTGAAGAAATGGAGAACACTTTTCTAAATTGCGATTGCCCCGATGATCGCAAAGTGCGATATGCTACTCGTCGTTTACTTGGAATAGCACTTACTTGGTGGAATACAGAGAAGGCCAAACGAGGTGTTGAAGATGCTATGACTTTGACTTGGGAAGAGTTGAAGGAAATCATGACAAGACGGTTTTGCCCAAGGAGCGAAATCAAGAAATTAGAGGATGAGTTCTATTCGTTGAAACAAAAGGAAGGCGACCACACCACGTACAACAAGAGATTCCTCGAGTTAAATCAAATGGTTCCCAACTTGTTCACTCATCTCTACCGTTTGATCGAACACTACATTCGAGGTCTTCCTTCAAAAATTCAAGACTCTGTAATAAGTACCACGCCTGCAACTTTGGAAGCAACAATGGAGTTAGCTACAGAGCTCACCGAGAACCGCATACGGAATAAAGACTTCAAGGAGGAGAAGAAGAAGGATAAATCATCGACTGAAACCTCAAACTCCACCCAAACCGAAACCCCTTCTCAACCCATTTCTAAGAGAAAACGGGATGGGCAACTTTTCGCTGTCTCCCAACGCAACCAACCAGCCTCACAAGCCGTACCCCTCCAAGCTATCCCAATCACTCAAGTAGCACCCAACTCAACTTACCCAAATAAGAAACCTTACCTTGGACCTCACCCTCAATGTAACACCTGTTTTTATCACCATCCATCTACCTTACCTTGTCGACTATGTGCGAACTGTGGACGCTATGGTCATTTGAACAAGGTTTGCCGCACCCCTCAAAACCAAACCTCACCCCCTACTCAAAACATGATCCAAACATATCAACAACCCCAATACCCCATGTTACCTTATGTTCGAGCTTGTTTTAATTGTGGCGACCCTACCCATTATAGAAACACGTGCCCTCGATTGGTTAACATCATAAACGCTCAAGCTCAATCAAACCCAGTTAACCAAGCAAATCAAGAAAACCCAACCACTAGGCCACCAGCAAGAGGAAGAGTTTTCAACATCAACTCCAATCTTATTGAAGATAATGACGGCCCAAACGAACCACCCAACTAGTCTCCTTCACCAAAAATCAAGATTCAACTCCAACCGCTTAGTTTTTTGTTTTTCTTTATGTTATCTCAATCTTCACGTATCTCAATTATAAATTGGAATTTTATCCAAGAATCTTAATGCGAATTACTATTTCAGTTTTGTTTTATACTCATTGATTTAACATTCATATCATCATACATCTCAACGTATTTCAATCTCATCATTTAAAGAAGTTGGGTTATGTCTCACTTCTACATAGACTAACCTCTCCATCATAACAAACGAGAGAGGTACTGTCATCATTCAAACATGTATACTATCAGAATTAAGACTCAAGCTTTGGTTGATTGTGTTTGTTTATGTTTTAGAGTCACATAGAATAATCATAACTTATGGATAAAGCCAATGAAAATTTGACAAGAATATGGTGGATACGCCGCTGGTACTTCCTATATATAAGTATTCTTGCCAAAGGATCAGAGGCATTATCAGGCGGTTATGAGAAGTTCCATGTAGGATTTAGTATTGTCTTGGTTGAAGTTTGTTTTATACTCACTGATTTAGCATTCATATCATCTCATCATTTAAAGAAATTGGATTGTGTTACATAGACTAACCTCTCCATCATAACAAACGAGAGAGGTACTGTACCATTCAAACATGTATACTATCAGAATTAGGACTCAGACTTTGGTTGTTGTGTTTATTTATGTTCTAGAGTCACATCATAGAACCAATCATAACTTACTGATAAAACCAATGAAAATATGACAAGAATATGGTGGATACGCCGCTGGTACTTCCTATATATAAGTATTCTTGCCAAAGGATCAGAGGCTTTGTCCAGGCAGTTATGAGAAGTTCCATGTAGGTTTTAGTATTAGAAGTTTTGTTTTAGGATATAACCTTATATTTCCAAACATATCAAAACTCTTGCGCATGAAATCATATTAGTCAATCAACTCTGTTTATCAATATTCATTAACTTAGGCATCAAAAAGCGATTCCTATAGCAGGGTACTCAACCCTTACAAGGAACGTTACCGCCTCAAACAAAAATTTAAACTCTAACTCCTTTCTAAGTATGTAATTGTCAAATTAAACACCATCCTTTTTAGACAAACATGCCACTACTTAAATTTCGGGACGAAATTTCTAAAAGTAGGGGATACTGTAACATCCGTAAAAAACCGGGTTAACCAAACCCGCTTCGTTTATTAACCGAACAACCAGTTAAAAATTTCGTTGCGTATTTAATGCCCAAATTAATTTTAAACGATACATAATTAATAAGTATATTAGAATATAAAATTTATATTTGAAAATGTATTAAAAATAGTGAATTAAAAATAAAATGCTGAAGCCGGGTTTCGAACCCGGGTCAGCGGAATATTCACAAAGTCTTAACTCTCACTCGCCCAACCACTCCGCCACTTGTGTTGTTTGTTTACATATTGAAACAATTAATACATAAAATAAATCTGGAAATCAAACCCAGTTACACAGCGCCCCAAATCCGCTGACACCGGAAAATCCGACGATTTGTCAATCCTCGTCGGTTACCTTTGACTTAACGTAAGAATTAACAACGCCATCGGTTATAACCTATGTCCAGTCCGCGACATTAGTCATAACCGCCGAGAATTTTTGACTAACGAATCAAGACAGTAATCAGACCCAAATTCGTCGATGTTCGTCCCTATAAATACACACTCTAGCCTCGATAACCTTTTCGCTCACAATCACACCAATTCTCGACGCAATTTCACTCGCCGGAAAATCTCTGCAAGTCGCCGGAAAACCGAGACTTTCATCTACACTTCCAGACGACGTTGCCGGATTTTCTGTTTTCGCCGGAAAACTTCTGAAAGTTCCAGAATCTCGCTGTTTGCCGGTATGATCATTTAAACCTACTGATAATCGTTGCTCAGTAGTTCAATCTCATATCTAATCAATCAATCTGATTTTTGAATCCGAACAGAGGGACTTCACAAAACAGAGCCGACGATCTTTGCCGGATTTCTGAAGAAGACAATCTGCCCGGTACAATCAATCCCCAAACCCTTTCTGTTCAATACATTACGATTGCTCATAATGTTCGTTAACCGAATTAAACAAGAAACAGTTAGTTAACCGTTGTCTGTGTTTTGAACGAAGAAGACGAAGTCGTGTATGATATAAGATTAATTAAAATCAATATTATGAACGGGTTAGACACACAGTCCAGCGGTGGACTGTGTGCAAACAATATGCATACGTCCCGAGTTCGATCCTTGACACACACACATTCGCTGTAATAAAATATCTTTTTTTTAAATGAACCGAATCCACAACAGTAAGATGTTAAGTATAATAAAAACCAGAATATTTACCAAGTTAGACACACAGTCCAGCGGTGGACTGTGTGCCAAACTAAACCACAGGTCCTGAGTTCGAGACCTGTGGCGAGCACCGAGTTGATGCAATTAAATCCTTTTTAAAATAAATGATTTTCGGATTAACTTAATTAGTGTATAAATATAATTAAAAACAAAATATTTCGGGTTAGACACGTAGCTCAGTTGGTAGAGCTGCGTGCACGCGTACGGGAGGTCACGGGTTCGAGTCTCACCCAGCGCACTCATACGAACGACCGAACCGGTCAACGTCACGGTCACGTCAACAAGTCAACGGTCAAAAAGTCAACATTTTTTATTTATTTTATTATTTTTATTTATTATTTATTTAAAAATCAATAAAAAATACTTAAAAATAACGTTTTTAAGTTAGAAAATAGCCTTAAACTCACAAAAATATATCCAATAATCCTACTAAAATTGATTAATAAAATCCGCTTATTTACCGAACCATTATGTTATTATCTAGGTTAGTTTCACTCGTGGTTAAATCCAACTTCATGCGCACTCATCATCAATCCAAGAAACGCAACCACTGTGGTGAATCTTACAACTCCCCTTTTTATTACACTTTTGGGGTGTATCATGTGTATTCAAACTCGTGCCATACCATATTATGATTTAAACTTAGAATGTAAATATTGTTTGTAGTTATGTATTACATATTGTCAAGTTGTATGCAAATTATTTGTTAGGCCCATCATTCCTCGTGGGAGACGAGTTGAACAACGCGTGCCTTAAAACTCATTCATTAGGCCCATCAGTTCGTAGAACAACGCGTGCCTCAAAACTCATTCATTATGCCCATCAGTTCCTCGTGGGAGACGAGTTGAATAACGCGTGCCTCAAAACAATCTATTATTGTATGTGTGTGCATTATTTATATTAAGTGTTTTGTGAATAAGTTTACATCTATATTTACTCATATGTGGTTATGCACTTTATTTATAATCAATTCAATAAACTTGTTTAAATGTTTTTCATAGGATTCACTCGCCAACTTTTTGTTGATCCAAAAACCATTTTTACACATGATACAGGTGAACAGGATGAAGCAAGGAAAACATAGGAAATGCCTTAGAAGAAAATAATGAAGTCTAGAAAGATGTGTAGAACATGTTGTAGTTACGATTGTATGATCTCCTTTAAATTGTAATAATAAATATGAAACATTATAATAAATGTCATGAGCTTTGATGAAACCCATCATGCCCGATCACCTTTTCCGCTGCGGGTCGGGGTGTGACAGACGGTCCCACTGGGCGTCGGCGACGGTCTCTCTAAATCATGTTTTCCTGTTTTCCCATCTTTCGCTCCCGGTTGACCTGTTTTCCGCCTCGATGCACCGAAACGCTCCCGAATAGCTCGTTAAACTCCGTAAACCTGTAAAACACAAATCAATCAAAAGTAGGCTATTCGAAACTAAAAGTTGCGTAAATCGTTAACTTAAACTCAATAAAAGCATCGGTTTTCAACCACGTATCACATCCCCACACTTGTCTTTTGCTTGTCCTCAAGCAAATATGTCTTTCACTTTCACGTGGGTTGGATAAAGAACACACTTCCCATTCGCAAGATATGATTTAAGGTCTAATGTCATACTTAGTTCAAAACTTTTATCATTTTCAAGTTATTTAACATTAATATGATGATCTCATACAAACATGGTTATCCAAGATTAACCCGCCTTTAAAACTCACATATTATGCATATCCCTCATAAAATTCTCTCCACTCAGCTTATAATTTGGCTAAAGAATAATACATTAGCACTTTTGATGTAAACACATAACCGATTAGAACATATACCCGCATAAGCTTGCAACTCAATCATTCTCCACCACTGAACACAAATATTGAACACAAGTCAAAAGGTCTTGAACGGGTTGTAACGGGGCTAGGCTAAAGGTATGAAATAAAATGTTTTGAAAGTGGCTAAGGTGATGAAAACTTGAATTGCCAATCACTATACTGACATAATAGACTACAAAACAATCTACAAGGCAAAAGTTTTCCGCCTTTATTCAACCATTATCTATACATGCATTTTTCTTTTCTTTTCTCATTTTTTTTTGCAAATCCTAAAATCAAGTTTTCATCACACAGGTTAAAATATAAGGTTCAAAGGTCAAGGGCTAAATGGGTTGGTCAAATGAAAGGTTTAGGCTCAAAATTGGCGACTAAGGGATTGATTTTTGGGTAAGGATATATAAATGGTGTAAAGTAAAAAAGGTTTACCTAATGCCTTAATCATTCTTGTGCTCATATTCGGTCTATGGTTTCAAACGTATCAAAAGTTGCAAGTTCTACAGTACATGACTAATGGTCCACTCAACCAAAGAATATACACATATATGGTATGTAAAAGTGGATCAAAATCTCACGTATATAAGGTATGGTATGCAATATGTATAAAGTGTAAGTTCCTTAGGCGGATTATTACCAAATAACCACCCGTTAAATACCCGTCATGTTATTTATTTGAATTTGACCATGACAAAAGACCACATGGGTTGTGCCATCCCTCATTAACTTAGTTACTTGTGCCTTTTAGACCGCTTTAAACAAAGACATTTTGAATTTTTTTTTGAAATTTTACCCCCATCCCCACACTTGAGGTCAACATTGTCCTCAATGTATAGTGTATAAATGAACAGGTCAAAATTGAAAAACTTTTTCTCCCCATCCCCACACTTGAGATCAACATTGTCCTCAATGTGTGAAAATGGAGCCTTTAAAACGCACAAGGGACGTGACATGACGACTTTACCAAAATTTCAACCCGGAGAATAAAATACAAAGTACAATCCACTTATTAAGCAACATAAACCAAAACAAAACTAAAGGAATTGTATGCACCTGGTTTTCGCTCATTCCTCGTGTGTTCTTCAACTTCAATAAAAATGGTTGATAAGCGAACCCAATGTACCTACAAATTTCAATCTTCGTGTAGAAGCAAGCTTCTCACAACTAGAAAAAAAATTCGTAGTTATTTAGTTCTACCATTTTTATTAAAATAATTACCAAGGCATATAATTTAATAAACTTTGATTTTGTGGAAAAGAAAAAAAAATTTACAACAACCTTAACTCACTTTCGTAGGAATCACGGTTGCATTTAGCGCATGCAACAAGCCCTTTTAAACCTTCCGATAGCTCGGAAGGACGAGTAGGTCTCGTGAGGTTATCTAGGGAACACACCCACAAAGTTCATTTAACTACTAACACGAATAGAAATAAAAACTAAAATGTACACAAAAATTACAACAACAAAGAAAACATACCGGCTCATCGTTGGTATCGCTCATTCGGATCCACCGGTGGGTATGGTTGATAGGGATATCCGGTGAGGGCTGACATCATATCGTGAAAATTGTCAAGCGGCCCCCTTTCACCTTCAGCCGGCGCTGGGAACTGCGGTGGGATGAAGCTGGAGCCAACGGCTTCGGGCCAGTGCGGAGATGGATCAGAAGGCCCGGTGGGAAGAGGTAGGTTCTCGTAAGATACCCAAGGCGCGTGCTCTTGATATGGATGACCTGCTTCCCAATCTCGGTGGTGGCACTCTTGATCATGCAAATGTTTGGCGTTATTTACCGCCATCTGTTGCGCCACCGCCATAGCATGCCATCGGCGGTCTTCCAACGCGTTTTGTTCAGCACGCAACCTATCTTGCTCCTCCTCCCACGCTTGTCTTCGAGACAATTCTTGTGCCTGATACAAGTCTTGCCTCTCCATAAACGCCTGTTGAGCAGCCCACTGCTCCTATATCTCTCCCAATAATCTTGCTCTTTTGCCCGATGAGCAGCATTTCATCCCAATGGGCCTGCTGTTGGGCACCCCAGTCTTGTTCCCATTGTCGCCTTCGTTGTTCATATTCCCGATTCTCCCCAATACACGCGGAGACGTTGTCATAAACGTCTTGCTGTCCCCAGTTGTAGCTGGGGTATCCGGGTTTTCGCCGGTTCGGGATGAAAGTAGCCACTCCGGTCGAGATTTCTCGATGTGGCCGGGTGTATCTCTGAGGAGGTCCCCTTGGACCTTGAGGCTATCTTCCTCTTCTTCATCAACCATCTCCTCTTCTCTTGCAGCCTCTTGAACCACACTTGGGTCGGCAAACTGAAACCGATGCCCCTGATCGTCGGTGACGGTGTATTGATGGCCGTACACCTGAAACTTGGATCTTCCAATGTTGCTTCATTGACGCGAAGCAAATCTGATCCACCGGTTTTAACACCTACAACGAATCAATCCGCAATTTGTTTTGTTGCACTATCATCACGCTAATAAGTCGTACATATGGTATCATATTTTGAGTGTACGACTCGTGTGTGTCCCAAGTGTTGATCATGACCAGATGGCGCCACGATAACTTGGGGGTTCCATAAAGCAAATCGTGGAGCACCCGACAGTCCGAGGCCTTCACCTTCCCTCGGTCCCCAAACCTGACCATTATATTCTCAAGAGAAAAGGGCTGAAGAATCTTCCCTTCAACTGACAATTGACTTCGAAAGCAACCCCACCATCCGAATAGGGCAAAACCGACTCTACCATTCCTTCAGGATTCGCGATATTGACCTTATTATCCAAAAACTGGTCAATAGTGTAGTAGTCATACTCATTGACCCCTAACCAATCGAATCGGGCGATACAATTCATTGTCTCGAAAGACATCACCATCTGCCCCCTACTAGTGTCACCCACCAGCTGCCATGTACTCGGCGGTCCATCCTTGTTCACAATCTGAGCGAGGCCAACCACTCGCAAACAGCGGCCAAGTATACCCTTGGTGTGATATCCTCACACCAATCCAAAACTCTTTCCCAACCGATTCTTTCAAACATTTGAACGATCCCTATCGTTCTAAAGTCCTCTACATTCAATGTGCGCTCCGGCATAATCCGTTCCGGGGTCGTTGTTTGCACCCTGTTAACCATCTTCCACTTCCACAACCTAACCTCCAACCGCCTATCATTAAACCTTGAGAGAGGTTTTCGTTCATTATTCTCCCAAGGTTCGCCAATATTATTATCCCGAATCCTTTCCCATGCCCAATCTTGCATGAATATCCGATCGCCATTATCTTCCAACCTAGTCAACTGCTCCCACTTCCTTGCTATTTGCCCCGATGATGACCCGGCTCCCGAAGAGGAACCTTGACCCGAAACCTTGTTACGTTTTCGGCTTGCCATATCTACAGAACACAAAGCAAAGAAGCACTTAACATGGTGAATCTCAAACATCTAAATCCTCACTTCAAATTCAAGCCAAATGAACTTTATGAACATATCATACAATGTTGAAACGCAACTTAAATGGTTAGACAATTATCTGGTTTAAATCTTCTAAATTTGTGAACTTTTGCCAACCTTTTCATTCAAGTTCTATGTGTGTAATCTTAAACATATAAGATTTTAAACAAGATTCAACATCATGTGCATGCTCAAACACGCAACTTAAACAATTCATGCTCAGTACATAACTATGTTGCATGTTCAATCCCACCCAAATCACCCGTATACTCAAATTCAAGCAATTACTCATACCATGGTATCATAAACAACCTACTCTTAAACCTAGATTTAAAATTTCAGAAGAAAATCACATACCATATGAAATCCAAGCTCAAATTTAAGTAAAATTCGTACCTTTATGTTGCTTAAACACTAGAACTTCAAAGAAATATAATGCACCATGAAGAACACTCTTTTCTCCAAAAACCCGAATTTTGATCTTCACTGATCTTGCAAATACGCAAGAATTAAAGGAAACGTGGTTAGGGGTTTTGTTCTATGCGAAAAAACACACAAAATAGGCTCAAGAATCAAGTGATTTGGTTAGGATTGAAGAAGATATGGAGGTTTGAAAATTAGGGTTCTTGAGGAAGAAGATGAAGAAGATGGATGAATTGTGGAGAAAGAGCAGGGGATTGGGTTGTTTTTAAAGAGGTATCGGTTGGTTGTCGTTAATCCGGGTCGAATTTGTGGCTAAAATCATGTTTGGGTCGAGTTTCAGTGGGTTAAAAAGTGTTTGGGTCCGACAATTTGCGTCAAAACAAGTTCAGGTCGGCAGACAAACCAGGGGCCGTCGCCGACGCCCTTTAAAAATACCAAAACCCCCAACGGCTTAAACCACTGTCTACGACGCAACTGACCTGATGCAGCCAACGACAAGCCGTCGGCGACGGCCTGAAGCCCCGTCGCCAACGGTACACCGATTTTCAAAATTTTTTATTTTTTATTTTTTTTTTATATAAATATATTCGCGACACAATATACCACCCCCCGAAAAACTGTAGATTGTCCCCAATACACAAAACAAGTTAAAAACATACCTTATGTCTTCATAACCCGTTTGCAAAATCCGAACTTCACACGTTTAACGAGGTTAGTACAAGACAAGCAAAATCAACACAAACACACCTTACAAACAATGAAAATATACAAAATTCTACAACAAGTGTATTTGGTCCTTTAATTGACCTCATAAGTCGGTACGCTTACCAATAAGCTTACCGATTCGTTGTTCGCCTCAATGTTGTCGCTGTTACCATGGAGAAACGGTTTAAGACGATGACCATTGACCGTTTGTCTTGACCCATCCTTTGGGTCCTCGATGGTAACATCCCCAAGCTTGCCAACCCTTGTGATCACAAACGGGGCCATCCACTTGCTTTTGAGCTTTCCTGGGAAGAACTTGAGTAGTGAGTTGTATAACCACACCTTTTGGCCTACCACGAACTCCTTCGGTTTCAACTTGGCATCATGTGCTCTCTTCATAGCATCTTTGTATTTCGAAGCACATTTATATGCCTCCTCCCGAAACTCTTCCAAGTCGCAAAGCTTCAACTTGCGCTCCTTACCTGCATCATCATATTTAAGGTTAACCTCTTTTATAGCCCAAAATGCACGGCGCACAAGTTCGACCGGTAAATGACAATTTTACCGTAAACTAAGCGGTAAGGAGTAGTGCCAATAGGAGTTTTATGCGCCGTTCGATAGGCCCATAAAGCATCGTTCAACTTTGTTGACCAATCCTTACGGTCCGGTCGAACGGTCTTTTGCAAAATTTCTTTAATTTGCCTATTAGACACTTCCACTTGACCACTCGTTTGCGGGTGGTAGGGGGTAGCAACTCTATGGTCTACACCATACCGTTTGAGCAATTTTCCAAAATTGAAATTCTTAAAGTGAGATCCCCCATCACTTATGATTACCCGGGGTATCCCAAATCTAGAAATAATATTTGTCTGCACAAAATTGCAAACAACGGTATGGTCATTTGTTTTGGTGGCGATCGCTTCGACCCATTTTGACACATAATCTATTGCCACCAAAATATACAAATTACCATGAGAATTGGGGAATAGGCCCATGAAATCGATTCCGCAAACGTAAAAAATATCGAAAATAAGGATCGGTTGCATGGGCATCTCATCCCTCTTAGAAATTCCCCCTAACTTTGACATTCAACACAGTTCTTAGCAAAATTAAAAGCATCCTTAAAAATGGTCGGCCGATAAAGGCCACTATTCAACATTTATGTCCCGTTTTATGACCACTAAAATGACCTCCACAAGCAAAGGTATGCAAGTGCTTCAAAACACTCGGGATCTCTTCATCCAGGATGCATCTTCTCATTACTTGATCCGGACATGTCTTGAACAAATCCGGTTCCTCCCACGTGTAATACTTGATCTGAGACAAAAAACGCAATCTTCTTCTTCTATCCCAATGAGCTGGTAAGTCACCAGTCACCAAATAATTCAAAATGTTAGCAAACCAACGTAACGTCGACACTTTCAGAATGTGCTCATCTGGGAAAGTCTCGTTGATCTCCACACGAGAGGGACCCTCTTCTACATCAATCAGGATAAGTGATCAGCCACAACATTCTCGCTGCCCTTCTTGTCCTGAATCTCAAGGTCAAACTCTTGTACCAACAAAACCCATCGGATCAACCTTGGCTTTGCATCCTTCTTCTCCATAAGGTACCTGACAGCAGTATGATTAGAATAGATAATCACCTTATTTCCCCAAATATAAGCCCGAAATTTATCCAAAGCATATACCATCGCAAGTAGCTCTTTCTCAGTTGTGGTATAATTTAATTGCGCATCTGAAAGAGTCTTAGTTGCGTAGTATATTGCCACAAGTTTCTTTTCTACCCTTTGACCCAGCACGGCCCCCACCGCATAGTCACTTGCATCACACATGATTTCAAATGGTAATGACCAGTTCAGTGACTGCAAGATTGGGGACTCAACCAACTTTTGTTTTAACACGTTAAAGGCATTTTGACACTCTTTGTTGAAGTCAAAACGGTTGATCTTTTAATAATGATTCTATAAAGGTTTTTTAAGGTCACTAAACCCTTTTATAAACCTTCTATAAAACCCCGTGTGACCCAAAAATGACCTAACACCTTTAACACTTGTGGGATATGGCAAAGTAGATATAACTTGTACTTTTGCCTGATCGACCTCTATCCCACGACTCGACACAACGTGACCCAACACAATTCCCTCTTGAACCATAAAATGGCTTTTTTCCCAACTCAAAACCAAATTCTTTTCAAGGCATCTCTTTAAGACCTTTTCGAGTTGGTCAAGGCAACCATCAAATGATGACCCAAATATTGAAAAGTCATCCATGAAGATTTCTAAGGACTCCCCCACCATATCTGAAAAGATACTCATCATACACCTTTGAAAGGTGGCGGGGGCATTACATAGCCCAAACGACATTCGCCTAAATGCGAAGGTGCCGTATGGCAAGTAAATGTGGTCTTAGCTTGGTCTTCCGGATGAATAGCTATTTGATTGTAACCCGAATATCCATCCAAGAAACACTAATATTTTTGACCCGCTAACTTTTCAACTATTTGGTCAATAAAAGGCAAAGGGAAATGGTCTTTGGAAGTTCAGAATTCAACTTCCTATAATCAATACAAATACGCCACCCGGTTACCGGCCGAGTGGCGACCTCTTCACCTGCGTCATTAGTGAAGACTTGGATGCCCGCCATTTTAGGAACCGTCTGTATTGGGCTCACCCATTGGCTATCAGAGATGGGGAAATAATACCCGCATCTAGCCACTTTAGCACTTCCTTCTTAACCACTTCTCTCATGTTTAGATTTAATCTCCGTTGTGTGTCATGAGAAGGTGTGCTTCCATCCTCAGTGATGATCTTGTGCATCACTACCGAAGGGCTAATCCCCTTCAAATCCGCAATGGTCCACCCAATAGCGGATTTATGGGTGACCAACACACTCATCAACTTCTTTTCTTGCTCCTGATCAAATCTGCCATAATGATAACCAGTAGCGTGTTGCCCTCACCCATAAAAGCATACTTCAAATGCTTAGGCAACACCTTCAACTCAACCGTAGGAGGCTCTTCTAATGATGGCTTTAGTTTGGTGTCAATTTTCTCGGGAAGACTTTCCACTTGATGTGTCCAAGGTGGTCTTCCTTCCCTTACCGCCATTACATCCATTTTCTTCTCCTCTTCATCCATACTCTGATTTGTCTCCGATTGCAACCTGTCAAACATAAAGCACTCCTCTATTGTGTTTTCCTCCTCGACACCCATGTCGCAAAGAGTATTCACGTGTCAACGACGTCCGCTATATAACATTCATCATTAACTAGAGGATCCGTTAATTCGAAAAAAACGTTCAACCGCAACCAACGGCTACCGAAAGTCATGTCGACCGTTCCCGTTTTGCAATTTATTTGAGCATTCGATGTAGCAAAAAACGGTCAACCCAAAATAACCGTGGGTTGCTTGGTAAGGTCCAATGAAACATAATCGAGTACAAGAAAGTCCACCTGTTAGGCCCTAGAACTGTAAGACTGAAGCATCAAATATGTGAAACAGTATATGGTAGTTAACTGGCTTAACTGGGTTAGTTTGTGTTAGGTTTGGACCTTTATAGGTCATTTGGGCATGCCATAGGCCATGTGGGCCAGGCAAGCCCATAGGCAAGCCCATTAGGGTTATGCCTTACCCTAGGTATATAAGCTAAGCTTATGTCATTTCCTAGGGTTAGACTTTTGGAGACTCTTAGGTTTTCTCTGGAGAACCTTCATCTTGTACCAGACGGTTTTGCTTATTCAAGTAATAGAATCGTGTGCAAGGTGTTAAAGTGAATTCGTATTGTTCTTCATCATTTCAGTTTTTCTTGAAGATTATCAAGTTTGGATTCCGCCCATCCTTGGTGATTGTGTGATATCAGTGGAGATCCGGATTATCGGGACTTACAAGGTATCAGAGCCTGTTTGAACATGTTTTCCAGGCTCAGATATGATATTACAATATTTTGTTCGGTTTTCTGCTGAAAACACGAAGAAGATTCAAGCATTTTGGATCAACATTCAAGGATTTCGGATTTTCTGGTTGCATTTCGGATTTATTTCGGATTAATCTGCTGTTTTTGGATAAAAATCTTGAATTTCTGTTAGATTTCGGATAAATCTTCAAGCATTTCGATTTTCTTCAAGGATTTCGGATAAATCTTCAAGGATTTCGGATAATCTTCAAAGATTCCGGGTTCGTAACTGTTCCGAATTCGGATAGACTTTCATTCTGGATTACTGTTCCGGATTCTGACTGTTGCTGTGTATCTGATAGCATTCCGGATTACTATTCCGGATTTGATATTCATTCTGGATTTGGTCTTCATTCCGGATTAGTGATCATTCCGGACTAGATTCACTATTCGGATTCTCTCATCTGGATTGCATCTCGGATCACTGATTCCGGATTCCATCTCGGATTGTTAATCTGAGTTACTGTTCCGAATTTGGTATTGTTCCGAGTTGTACCCAAAAATGTGGAAAGTTAACCAGTTGACATAACCGGTGTTAAACGTTTTCATACACAGAATCTGATCCATAGACAATTTTAACAAACCGTTGCACGGCTAGACTCGTGTGATTTTTAGGGCAAAAAAAAAGGCACGAAAATTCCTAAAATCACCATCGGACAGTGTATATCGTTGGAATCGTATCGTCGAGATGAGTCTAACGGTACATTTTGGTAAAAACAGATTTCTGACACTTTTTATCGTGTTTACCGGTCCGGTTTTCGATTATCCAAGATGTTTGCAGCCCAAACTTAGCATTCGAGCCTGCGGGATGATGTGAAGGAAAGGCTAAATGAGTTTATCGAAGACTACAATATTGATCCGGTTGCTGACTATGTGATGCGTTTGCTTGACCGTGGAAGGCAAAAAGAGGATGTAAGGAATGATTTGAATAGCTTTTTGGGTGATGGCAAAGACTCTTTTGTATCTTGGTTATGGGATCGGTTACAATCAAAACAAGATCTCCAAGATGTTATGTAAAATCAACTGAGTCTAATCCTGAAGAAGCGTCTGAGCAGAAACCTCAACCACAGCAAGAGCAATCAGCAGCCCAGCACCCCAAACTCAATCCTCAAGCCTAGACTGACACTGACAAATCTAGCTCGTCCATTGACATAGTCAACTATCTTTTGTGCACTGAACCTTGCAGGAATAGGGTTGCTCAACTCCGGGCTCTTAATTCCAATATAACCGATGAATACAACAATGCAATGGCTCAGTGCATCAGCCTTCGATAAAGCAACAAGTTACTCAAAGAAAAGGTTGAAGCACAAAAGAAAGATATAGCTCAGCTCCACCTGGACGTAAATCAACAGAAATGTTGGGTCCATGATTACAAAACCAGATTAGAATAAAAAACCATGGAATGCGACTTGGTAAGAGTTGAGCTGGGACTTCTTACTGGAAAATATCAACAAAGTGAAGTTAATATAAAGAAGTTTGATACATCCAGTAAGCTTGTTCAAGACGTGTGCAATGTGCAGCTGGCATATAAAGGGAACAAAGGGAAGGGTTTGGGATTCAATCAGGTTGCCCGCCGTATAATCACAACTACACAACAATGCCTGAAACCGACGAAGACATTGAAAAAGCACAACATATGGTGTACGGCAAACCAAGTGATTATACCCAGACGCACGGGAACCATCTGGTGCTGTTGACTCTTCCAATGATTCTGCTGATGAAGACAGAGCTGAAGTGAACAAGGCCCATGTGCGCAAACTGAACAATCTGAACATTCTACTTCTGATGAAAAGGTTCAGAGCAAGCTAAAAGAGCAGAAAAGAGCAAATCGGAGACGAAGAAAGCAGAAGTCCAACCGTCAAGGACAATCTCGCTCTCCTAAATCTTCAGTGGCCAGTAATATCCCTTTAAAGGCTAATGTTGTGAAAAATTCTTTTGTTAAGCCGGTCATTAATGGAAATGTGAAAAATGTGCTTTTGACCTTGCTAGCAAAGCTATTGGAAAGGTTGGGGAGATTTCTGAAAAGGATTTGCAGTCTAAACAAAATAAGAAAAATCAAAAGATATCTTCACAACAGAAGAAGGCCCTTGCAAACGACAAGTACAGACATCCAAATTCATCTTCGTCTGCAAGAAATGTGCAAGGATATCAAGCACGGAAGGGATCAGTTCATCCTTCAAGGCCTGTACGAGCAAATCAAGCTGATCAGAAAGCTTTACATGTGAAAAGACAAACGTGCTTCAATTGCGGCATTCCTGGTCACATCGCTCGAAACTGTACACATGGTCCCCATGTTCCGTGTCATGCTAAAAGTCAGAAGGTTACACCAAAGAATAACAATCATTCCAAGCCGATGAAGGTATCATCACCTAAGGCAATGAAGAATGTGAATTCCAAGGTTATACCATCTGATGGGGATTGGAATATTGCCAAAAGCAAACGCAAGGTTGTTCAAAAACAAAAATCTTTTTCTAAAATGACTAAACCTGAAACAGCCACAATTGCTCAATCAAATGCAACAATCGCGTTTGTTAAACCGAAACAGATTTGGAAACCCAAATCCAAAGCGGCATCAACATCACCAATCCTCGAAACAAAAGGGGACTTGTGTCTAAAAGAAGTGTCTTATTTTGATGCTTCAGGGAAACCCATGACCACGATGGCATGGGTCCCACTGTCTTACTAATCTTTTTATTTTCTCAGGAATACCAAGGAGGAGCTGGTGACAATCTCTAGAGTGTTGATAGCAGTTGTTCCAGAAACATGAAGGATCACATCTCACTGTTGCAAAAAGGTTCAAATTTTTTACGATTGTGATTTTTCCTTGGAGGAGATGAGGTAAGAAAAGATCATCGAAAAGATCTAGATTTAGATCAAGAAACAGGGGTTGCTGAAATTGAGATGTTGTTAGTTGCCGACAAAGCATGAAGCATCACAACAGCAAAGTGTACCTGAGTCAGAAGAACCAGATTCCAGTCATCATCTGACAGTGATAGTGCATTTGAAGAAATACATGTGAACCCGCTTGCTTGAAAGAGAAAGATTGAAGAAGAAAAGAGCTGCTGAGATTCCTCCTCTCGCATTCTTTTTGACAAAGATGTTTCAAGCAAAGCTGATCAAGATCCTAATATGAAGCTAACCACAAGAGAGTTGATCACAAAAACTTGTATCTGACATCCTCTGGTGTATGCAAGTTATAATATTCAAGTTATTAAAGTTGTTCTTCATCGTGATCATAATTTCCGCAATTGATTAGGATAGTGATACATGTTTGAGCCGTTACACGGGACTTCAATTGGTATCAGAGCTGAAGAAAGAGACCCAGTGCTGAGAGTTCGTTGAAGAGTGAGGTCCAAGAAGTATGAGACTGACTTCCACAACACTTACGGAACAACGACAACCATAGTTTCTGGTGAAGACATTGCTGAATTTGCACTATGAAGACAATTTGATGCATCAGTCTAGGGGGAGATTGTTAGGCCCTAGAACTGTGAGACTGAAGCATCAAATATATGAAACAGTATATGGTAGTTAACTGGGCTTAACTGGGTTAGTTTGTGTTAGGTTTGGACCTTTAGGTCATTTGGGCATGCCATAGGCCATGTGGGCCAGGCAAGCCCATAGGCAAGCCCATTAGGGTTATGCCTTACCCTAGGCATATAAGCTAAGCTTATGTCATTTCCTAGGGTTAGACTTTTGGAGACTCTTAGGTTTTCTCTGGAGAACCTTCATCTTGTACCAGACGGTTTTGCTTCAAGTAATAGAATCGTGTGCAAGGTGTTAAAGTGAATTCGTATTGTTCTTCATCATTTCAGTTTTTCTTAAAGATCATCAAGTTTGGATTCCGTCTATCCTTGGTGATTGTGTGATATCAGTGTTAGACCCGAATTATCGGGACTTACACCACCGGATAGTAAAAGTCCTCAACTTTAACAATTACATCCGTGACTATTCCACGGGGTAGCTTAGGAGTTAAATCGGCTAACACTACGGTAGTGTTTGACGCTCTAAGTGGACCAAACTCATATTGGTCATATAAGCTACCCGGAAAAATACTCACACTAGCCCCAAGGTCCAAGAGTGACCTTGTCATTTTGAACTCTCCAACTTGAATGGAGATGATAGGCGCCCCCGAATCTTGTAGCTTAGGTGGAAGTTCACCCGAAAGAATAGAACTCACGTTTTCAGTTAAATCAAGTTTTTTAGGAAATTTGTGAGTTGTTTCTGGTACACAAATCTTTCAAATACTTAGCATAGGATGGAACTTGCTTAATGGCATCCAAAAGAGGCAGACTAATTTTTCCTTGTTTGAAAATTTCCCACATTTCTTCTTGATGGGGCCCTCTTTTGTTTACCACCTTTTGTGATGGTCCCAACAAGGCTTCAGGATAAGGGGCGGTATTAACCTCCACACCCTTGTCCTTAGCTTTTGGGACGGGGACGGTCACAACGGGTGTACTTTGCTCCTTTTTTAAAACATTTTCTTTTCGACCCGTTTGACCGTCAACATTCTCATCATCGCTAGCCTCTTCCACCACCCCCTCAACAAACTGAGGTGGTGTAACACGACACCGTTATCAACAACTCGACCACTACGCAAAGAATGGTACCTCACGTGTGTTCTTTGAGCTCGAGCCTTGATGCTTTGGATTCACAGTCGTGTCACTAGGTAGCTTCCCTCAATTGCCTCTCAATTTTCGCCATCTCCTCCGCAAGTTGCCCCCTTGCTTCTCCAAAGCTTTATGCGACTTATCAGGAACCTCGAACTCTTTCTTCATTTCCATCTTAATCTCTTGATTCAAAGTTGTGATGCATTCATGATAGCATCTAGCTTGGAGCTTACGGAGTCTTCACCACCCATCGGAGGATTTGCATTACCTCCTCCATTACTACCTTGGTTGTAACCCCTTTGATACCCGCCTTCGCGGTTTTGATAATGTTGGCCACTTCCTTGGTTATAATTTCGTTGGTACCCTCTATGACTACCGCCTTGGCGGTTTTGGTACATCGAACCCCCTTGATTCCCACCTTGATTATTCGTTTGAAAATTAGGGTTCATCTGGTTTGAAGCATTTCCATAACGAAAGTTGGGGTGATTTCTCAACCCCGTGTGATAGGTATTTGAGTTCATATGAACTGCTTTCGCTCACCATAAACTTGGTTCACCTCTTCGTTCACTTGTACCATGCCCACTTGACATTCCTCAGTTTGATGTCCAATATCTCCACAATCCTCACACACTGCAAATTGAACCGCACCAACATCTTTCTTCTTCATCCTGCCAATTCTCTCTCCAAAGTGGCAATTCTGTCCTTGGCCTTGAATCGAGATCGAGAAGCGATTGAGAGGTTGGATGTTTTTTGATCGGTCCGCCATAGCAACCGCTTTTGAGTTTTTACTCATCCGCTCCAAGAATTCCCAATCATCCTCCTCGTGATTGTTCAACAAAGTTCCATTGCTAGCCGATTGTAAATACTTGTGGTCATCGGCATCTAACTCCCTTATGAAGCACTAAGCAACTCCCACCTTGGAATTTGGTGATGAGGACATTTTCTGACCAATTCCTTAAAACGGGTCAAAGCCTCATGTAACAACTCCCCCGGTAATTGCCTAAACGAACGAATCTCATCTCTTGCATCATCGGTCTTGGCAATAGAATAATATTCGTCTAAGAACACTTGTTGCATCTCTGCCCATGTATGAATACTATTCGCCGGCAAAGTGAGAAACCATTGCTTCGCCTTGTCTTTTAATGAGAATTGAAATAGCCTTAATTTCACTTCTTCTAAGGCAAAATCATGACCTCCAATGGTGCCACAAATGGCCGAGAATTCCGCCAAATGGGTGTACGGCTCGTCATTGGTTCTACCATTGAAGTGGGGTAAATGTTGATATAGTTCGGCTTGCAATCGAATGCCTTTCTTCCTCGAGGTGTAGGCACAATCGGTGAGTCATTGTCGGTGACCACCAGCCTGAATCGCCCATTAACACCCCTCGGAGGTTGTTGAATTACTTGACGTCTTGGGCCGTTCACCTTGATTCATTGACCCATAATTAACACTTCTATCGCCACCCCCATTCCCATCATGATTTCCGCCGCCTACAAATTGTGGAATTCGAGCACGGTCAAGATTGTTGTTACCATAATCCCGGTTCCATCTATCATTCCTTGGATGTCGGTCATTACCATAACCATCATTCCTCCCATAGCCGCCATCGTCCCTACGAAATTGGCATTTTGATAACCAAATTTTTCATAATCAAACCCCCGCGCGTTATAGAAGTTTCCCATATTGTTATCCCCCCATTCATCATCTCTGTTCCTTTCATCATGATTTCCCCCGTCGTCCGAGTATTCCGAATGAATGCTCATACGATCCGGTGATTGATAAGTGGGAACACTGTATGGTGCATCATTAGGAATATTGTTCCTCAACTCTTCAAGGTCAATGAACTGAGCTTCGTTCGTGGGATTGCCACTGATTATTGTTAACCCCACGGTTGGTGTTAACATTTCGGTTGTTGATGTTGGGTGGTAACGGGTTTTGCCGGTTTTGGTTTGAGGGTGGAGGTGTGCGTTGGCGATTGCTTAGGTTTCGGTTTCGGTTTTGGAATAGTGGTGTTGGTGATCTAGAGTTGTGACCACCACCCGATTGATGGGTTTGGTTTTGGGGTGGGTAGTCATATTGTTGGTGTTGGGTGTTGGGTTGGTTGGAATTTGATCCATTGGAATGGGTCCAACGGATGGTGTAGATGGTGAATTGGTGATGGGTGGATAGAAGCAAGTGTTGCCTCTAACTAGTTGGCTAAATTTCTTCTCACGACCCGCTTGATTTCCGGTTCGAACACTAATGGCGAGGTCCTCCCAGAATTCCGTGTATGCATGCACTACCTGTAACCTGCACAAGTAACACACCCGCGTAACACAAAAGCAAAGGACGATGTAAAGAAACAAGCACTTTAAACAGTTAATCACAAATCAAACAATTCCAAACACAAAGCACACGAACTCCCCGGCAACGGCGCCAAAATTTGATCGGATGTCGCGCCCCGGTCAAAGATAATATTTATATACCCAAATTACCCTTAACAATGCGTTAGTGGTAGTAAGGGGTCGAACCACGAAGAGTTTGTGGTTTGTGTTCGGATGTGATTGATTTTCGGTAAAAGTGTCACTTTATGAAACTTGCTACTTAAATTGTTTAATTTGGTTTATTGGTTTGAAAGAATGTCGGAATGGTCCGACGAATTTGTGTCTATTCTACTGACTTTGAAAACTCAATTGATTGTAAGAAAACTTTGATTAACTTGATGAAAACAATAGTTTAAGAACAAGGTTCACACACGGTTCGGTAATGCAAATCCTAAAGTTCCTACACGTTTTTAATTTCAACTCATTGCAAACTTTGATCAACGACTTTAGTGTTGCGCGGTTTAGGTGTCAAAAGCTATCAACGTCATAGACAACGGACTACAATACACTTCATTATCAAGAACATGTAAACTCTAACCTAGACAAGGCATAATCGCACATAAAAATTTCGGAAAGTCAAATTTCATAACTCATTCGACAATTCACAAATACAATACCAATGCGAGACAATTATCATAGGTTTTCAAATCAAATCACAATTTGTCACAAATCAAACCTTAAAACAATGTCAAACCCTATAACTTACAAAACCTACACCGGGGTGAAACCTTCGGAAATTAGCCGCTCATGGTGAACGGAACTTGATCAACGGAAGATTGGAGTTTGACCATGATCATCTTGAAGCCTTGAAAGTGAGAATGATGATGGTTAGGGTTTGGGATGGAAGATGGAATTGGATGGATGATGAAGGTAATGAGTAGTAGGGTTATGATCAAGGATGATCAATTTGGGTGATGGATGGATTGGAATTGGTTGTAGATCAATGGTGTCTTGTTCTTGGCTCCAAGATAGGTCTTTAAACTCTCTAAACTCGTAACTCCTTCCAAATGCGTCAACACAAACATAAAAACCCGTTCAAAATTGAAGTTCAGCGATCAGACAAACGAATGGGCGTCGCCGAAGGCACCTTGAAATGCATTAGTTTCCTCCGACGCTCTAAATCACTGTCTATGGCAAAATTTCTCCGACGGACTTTTGGAGGGGCGTCGCCGACGGTCCCACTGGGCGTCGGCGACGGCCTCTCTAAATCATGTTTTCCTGTTTTCCCATCTTTTGCTCCCGGTTGACCCGTTTTCCGCCTCGATGCTCCAAAACGCTCCCGAATAGCTCCTTAAACTCCGTAAACCTGCAAAACACAAATCCAATCAAAAGTAGGCTATTCGGAACTAAAGTTGCGTAAATCGTTAACTTAAACTCAATAAAAGCATCGGTTTTCAACCACGTATCAGAGATCCTTTT
Source organism: Scalesia atractyloides (assembly GCA_947069175.1). NCBI lineage: Eukaryota > Viridiplantae > Streptophyta > Magnoliopsida > Asterales > Asteraceae > Scalesia > Scalesia atractyloides. Next base: position 64,781,644 of record CAMTDV010000028.1, on the reverse strand, counting down.
GTTCAAAGAAGTATTTAAGGCTTTTATGATCCGAGTATATGGTACACTTTGTTCCTATAAATAATGTTGCCATAGTTTTAAGGCGAACACCACAACGACCAATTCCAGATCATGCGTTGGGTAATTTCCTTCATGTGGTTTGAGCTGTCTTGAGGTGTTTGCTATAACTTTACCTCTTTGCATTAAAAGTCCTCCTAGCCCCTGACGCGAAGCGTCAATGTACACAACTAAATCTTTCTTCCCATCTGGTAGAGTTAGTACCGATGAATTAGACAGCCTCTCTTTCAAATTTGAAATGCTTTCTCTTGTTCGGGTCCCCAGACAAACTTCTCACTTTTCTTTGTTAGCTTAGTCATGGGTAGGGCTAATTTGGAGAAATCTTGAATGAATCTTCGGAAGTAGCCAGCTAACCCCAAGAAACTTCTTACTTTATTTGGATTCTTCGGAGGAATACATTTCAGGACTACTTCTACCTTTGACAGATCCACTAAAACACCATCTTCGTTAATCATGTGATCGAGAAATTGTACTTATCTGAGCCAAAAGGCACACTTAGAGAACTTCGCATATAATTTTTTCTTACAGAGAGTTTCTAATACTTCACGCAAATGGCTTGTATGATAGGCCTTGCTTCGAGAATACACTAATATGTCATCTATAAACACTATTACAGATTTATCTAGCATGGGTCGGCATACTCGATTCATAAGGTCCATAAACGCAGCTGGCATGTTAGTTAACCCGAAAGACATTACCAAGAACTTGTAATGCCCATATTGAGTTCTAAACGTATTTTTGCAACATCTTCTTCTCGTACTCGTAATTGGTGATATCCCGAGCGCAAGTCGATCGTTGAGAACCAACTTGCCCCTTGCAATTGGTCAAAAGGTCATCAATTCGAGGTATGGGATATCGGTTCTTAATTGTTAATTTGGTTAATTCTCGATAGTTGATGCACATGCGCATCGAACCATCCTTCTTTTTCATGAATAATACGGGGGCTCCCCAAGGTGACACGCTTGGGCGTATAAAGCCCTTATCGAGCAATTCTTGTATCTATGTCATTAACTCCCGCATTTCCGTAGGAGTTAATCTATAGGGAGCCTTAGCCACCGGTTTAGCACCTGGGTTTAGTTCGATGCAAAACTCCACGTCTCGCTCGGGTGGGAGACCCGGTAATTCATCTGGATACTCCTTTACAATTTCAACATCATCAAATTTTGGTGCGTCCTTAGTGGTATCTACTACGTAAGCTAGGAACGCCTTACCTTCATTTTGTACGTACTTGACTGCCTCTACAATGGTACATAGCTTCATCTCAAGCTTTCTTTCCCCATAGATGCTTACCCGTTTCCCACTAGGTGATAGGAATCAAATGATCTTAGTTTTGCATGGAATTCCTGCATGGTATCAGAACAGCCAATCCATGCCCACTACTACTTTGAACTCCCCAATACCATAGGCACAAGATCTATTTCGAATTCATCGTCTTCTGTAATGATCTTACATCCTTTACATACTTTGTTCAATAAGTAGTTCTTACTATTAGCTACTTCTACTTCTAAAGGTATAGGCATACATTCAATTTTAAAGGAGGGATGGCTTATAAGTTTGTGTGATACAAATGACCTACTTGCCCTGGAATCAAACAACACATTCGGGGTATTAAATTAATTAAGAAAATACCTGACACAACATTCAGAAGTGCCTTAGCTTCTTCGGTAGTAATTTGGAACATTCTTCCCCTAGCTTTCGGGGCATCATCCTTCTTCCCATCCCTACCCCTTTTTTTCCTTCAGCTTTAGGCAATCTACCTTGACGTGTCCTGGTGAAAAACAGTTGAAACAAGTTCTGGCCGTGTTTGGGCATTTGTAATAAGGGTGCGCTTCTTGTCCGCAGTTGTAACATCCTTTCTTACCTAATAGACATTCATCCGAGTGAAGCTTCCCACAAGTTTTGCATCGAGAAACCCCACTCTTCACGTTATCCTTCTTGTTATAATCATGGATTTTCGGTTTCTTGGACGGACTCGGGTTACTACCCCTTTCTATCGTTCTCTTTTCCCCCGCTCTATTTGACGCTTGAGCTCTATCTCTCAATCCCTTGCCCAATTGATCAGCTCATTTAGGGTTTCACACTTTGAGGGAGTGATAAACTCCCTAAATTCCAGCCTTAACATGTCCTGATACTGATTAATCTTCATTCTTTATGTCTTCATAAAGTCTTAGCAAAATTTTAATTTGTCAAGAAACACATTCATAATTTCATCGATAGACTCCTTACCTTGCCGAATGTGTAAAAACTCCTCTTGAATTTGATCAATTGCGGATTGCAAGTAATGGAACTTTAAGAAAAGTTCTTTAAACTCTTGCCATGTTAGCATTTGAAGTTTCCCTTCTCCCAATTCCTTGCAATGGGTATCTCACTAATCCTTTGCTTGTAGTTGGAGTTGGCCCGTTGCAAACATTACTTGATCCTCTTTCTTGCATCTACTTCGTATAAACACGGCCTCCATGTTGGCAATCTACCTTTGGCATATGATAGGATCGATTTTTCTGTCATATGTTGTGGGGTTACAAGCCATGAAGTCCCTATATGTGCATCTATGGGTCCCCCTTTGCTTTGGACCCCGCTCATCCATTCTTTTAGCTCTTCTATCTTGCTAGTCATGATAGCCTCTATTGTTTCTAAAACACGACTTTCTACCTCTTGTGCTAGTTGAGGTAGATTGGCTTGCACAACTTTTGCAACTTCCTCTGAGATCTTTTCGTTCATCGCTTCTTGACATGCCAAGTTGTTATCGTTCAGATCTCTTTCATCTACCATCTACATAGGTATTATTTTTCTTTCTTTAGGATATTCATTCATTAGCTTTGTTATGGTCATTCGTAGCGATTGTTATCATGATTCATACTTAAGGTGTTCATTCTATAAAATGATCAAAAGTGGTCATGAATCATCTACGTGCCATCAATAAGTCGAAGGACTTATTATTTCATGCATTGTTATCCTTCTTTCCGGAACATTACGTTCCCGACATGCCTTATCATGGTTCAATTAAATCTACATAACTTCTTATTCATAAATTTCACTTTTCGGGGGTTCTTTAAGGGTTACGGAACGTGTTTTAGGAAGTACAGGACTCGTGATGTGAAAAAGAAAATATGATTGGATTGTGAGCGGCATTGGCGACGCCCATATATAGCGCCGGTAACGCACCCCGGGTTGTTGCGTCATGGCTTAACTGCATAGACAGTGGTTTTAGGCGTCAGGGGTAGGAGGCAGCGTCGGCAACGCCTAGGGTGGCCATCGGCGACACCCCCTCTATGTTGCAGACGTTGTTTTCCCCTCGATTAAGCTCATACAACCCGTTTACAGGCCCCGCTCCAACCCGAACTGACCCATAATGTCTGTAACATCCCATAACACTCCGTAGTCATCCCATAAATAACCCGTCATATACATATGACTAATAATTAAAAGACACTTACTTGAATGACGCCTCGGAGCGAACAAACTTATGCACAAGCTTTCGGTTTGAGTTCAAGCACTTCAACTCATGCTTGAATCCCTCAAACCTGGGCTCTGATACCAACTTGTTACACCCAAAGTTTCATTCCTTGTCTTTCTACAATAACTTGAACGTTATAAAAATGCGACTAATTTGAACTATATATATATATTCTTATGAAAACTTTGACCAAGCTTAAGGAGTTATCGTTACTAACTAGTTACATGAATCCAACATTTACAAAAGATGTTAAACATAAGTTTTAGATAATTTATTTACAACAAAACATGATCTACCAAATTCCAAAACCATTTTTATTCCATTTCCATAAGTACGTTCGGAAGCGCATTTATGGCGTCATGGAGTGTGTTCGGTCCAAGCAAGGCGCGGCCAATTAAGTAGAAGCTTTACCTAAACACCACAACAAGTTTGGTTAACATTTCATGTATTATTCAAAATACTAGCTACTAACAAAATAGTATAATCATTCTATCATCTCATACTTTAACCTTAAATCTTGCTAGACTAAAACAACATTAATTTGTTGACCCGTTCGTATCGGTTCAACACAAAACTATTCTCTTTCCTTTCTCGTTCTCATCCAGTTGACCTGTTCTCAACGAATCAACACAAAACCATTCTTTTTTACTTTCTCATTCTTATCTGGTTGACACGTTCTCAACGAGTCAACACGAAAGCATTCTTTAAATTGTCATTCTAGTTGTTGGACTCATTTAATGAATCAACAACATAATCTTTCTTAATGAGGCATTCCATTTGTTTGACCCATTCATATTGAGTCATTAACAAAATCCTTGTCTAGCTTGACATATCTAATCGTTAGACTTATTCGCATCGAATTGATAGTATAATAATTTCTTCAAATTAGAATAAAAGCATTTCTACTATCAAAGTTTAGATCGGGCAAGTAACATACCTCGGTCTTGATTTCCTTGTTGTTTCGTGTGACTCGAACCTTCTTCTTTTATCCCTTATATTAAGAACTCTTAGATGACGACGAATTGGTGTTCATGCATCAATTTTAGCTTCAATACTCTTTTAATTTTGCTGAATTGTAATGTTTTAAGGGTTTATCCCTTGTCATTCTTTTGCCCATGTCGATACACACATATATACTGAAGTGTGTGTTTTGATTTTAGTTTTTATTTTATAATCCCATCTTTATTATATTTCTTATTTAACCCCTCAAGTTTGCCATTTATGAAATTGTTACATGTTAATTCCTTATTCTTATAATGGTCACTTTTCTAATCATGACAACCATTCTTTGCCACTAATTCCATACTAATACAAATACTTTGTTAATATTTCATTTGATACAGAACGTTAGCTACTATATTTAATTCTAAGTCATAATTGTATAAAATTATTAAAATATGAGCAGTTTGGGATGTTACAGTTTGGAATGTTTGTAATCTTTTCGAATGTTTCTTTCGCAACATATTGTATGTTGTCTTAATTAAACAGGTTTGTATAATTTAATTAAAAATGAACTTTTATAAATTGTGAATCTCTAACTCAAGCTATATAAGCTCGGACTTAAACTCAAAGCATAGACAATCAAACAAAGTTTTTTCTACAAGAAGTCCTTTGTTTTTAAGGAAAAACATAACATACCATAATACACATAATCGAAAACTAAACCGTGACCAAACCGAAAATAATTATCATTACTTCGGTTTTGGTTCATATTTTGCTAAATATCTTTATTCCTTCAAAACCGAAATTAAATTCGTTATTGTTGTTAACTTCATACAATGTTGTCGGTGTGTATATAGATTAAAATAAACCCGAGTAATTTATTCCTTTGTTTTAGTTAGCGAATTGGCTAGACTAGAATAAGTTTCCTTGAAAAGGAAAACATAAAGTTTATCAACGTAATCGATAACGGAGTCCAAATAATATAAAAATTGATAGATTCATTTCTTTAACAACTTTTTAAATATATATTTAAAAATATACAACTTTTCAAATAAAAACACAACCAAATACACTTCAACAACAACCAAAATAAAACATCAAATCCTTATATGTTATGCTTTAGCTAAAACACAACATATAGGTACAGCCAATAGACAATAATTGATAGATGTAAGTCCGTGTCATTGACCTCGTATCTATATGTTAGTGGTTTGGTGAGTCATGAATGTTCAAAAAGCCAAGGGGGTGCGTGAACAGAGAGGACCTTCCATTATACCTTTTGACTAAGTTTGAAATGAATACTTGAGGAGTGAGGTCGAGTGGTTCCGACTTCGGACAGCAAAGAAATATACAGAATACACATGTCGTTTTATTACAAGTTGCTAGGGAAGATAAAAGTTTAGGTGAAATTTTATATCCAATAAGATTTAAACAAATAGTTTTTACTTACTTTTGTAAACTCGAATAAAAATGTAATATTACATTGCATTACACAAACTTAAAAGAAGAAAGTTAAAACTTTTAATATATAAAGAAAGTTAAAATTTTTAATATATAAAGATGAACTTTAACATATTACACTCTATTTTATTATAGTTTGTTCAAATATTATAATATTGTTCCTTATAGAAAATATAGTTATTTTATTTAAATAAAAAAATTTCAACAGTTTAGACTTTACACTTTTGAGGATCAATATGCCCTGCCGATTAATGAACATGAAGCAAACAAATTAAAATCGATACAACTTTTACACTTTATCTCACGTTTTCAACAGGGCAAGGCAACGAAAACACGGGGGTTTGGGGGCCATTCACGCCCAACCGGTTCTTCGTTACAAGCGTCCTGATATCGATTTCATTGAGGACCGAAGGTACAACTTTCACCGGTACGATACAGAATCCAGCCTTCTTACAAGCATCCGTCAAAGCTTCGACTTGTAATGGTCCATCAGGGCAAAACGCAACCACGGCCCCGCCACTGCCAGTGAACTTTGACGCCGCACCCACTCGTCTTGCCACCTCCACCATCTCTATGTTAAGTGCACCAAGGGCCGCATCACCAAACATCCGCCTGTAACATTTCAAGTTTAATTAATTACTAATTAATCTAGTCATGTAAAGTTTCAAATTTCAAATACATATTGGGCCGGCTCAGGCTTTTATGGAGCCTTTAACCCATAGTATAATTGGGCCCTTTGTATTGTTTTGGTTTAAGACCCAATGACTTCAATATTATTTGTGTGTATGCATAATTATAAACCATAAACCTAAGTTAACTTCATATAAATTACTTTATTTTTTTAGAATTTTAAGGTATAAGAAAGTAGGTTTTAATGTCCTTTAAGATGCACTTAGGGGCTATTTGTTTAGCTCTTAATGGTTTAGCATCTTACTGGTTCAGCAATTAATGGTTTAGACTACTTGTTTCGCGAGCAGATGTCTGAATGGTTCAGACATTTGCCTCTTAATGGTTAAGCATTATACCAAGTCCGAATGGTCAAGACATCTAATATGAAATTGTCAGACATTTGCCTCTAAACGGTTAAGCATTATACTAGCAATTAATGGTTCAGACCTCTTACTGGTTCAACACTTAATGGTTCAGAATTCATACCGATTCAGCGCTGAACCATTCAGAAGTTGCCAAACAACCCCTTAATACGACTTATGTGTTTACCTTCGTAGATCGAAGTTTCGATTCATCAAGGCTGCGAGTTTAGCATGATCTTTTTCAAGTAATGCCAATCTTCCTTCGAGGGCCAAACTAGCCACTTCCTCCATCGACGATATTATGAACTCGTCTCCATCTAGCCATCTTTGTCGAACTGCACTATGTACCTTCCCAGAATCACTTGGATTTTCGGCATAGATGAGATGCAGAGGTGGAAGAAGACTTGTATCTAATTGTGTGTAATTGCCATGCCCATACTTGTTCATGTTCCCCTTGTTAAAATCCTGCAAATAAAAGATAGATATATGATTTTGTGTTAAACGTTAAATACTATTATATTCAAGTAAATTAACCCATATGGCTCACCATGTATACAAGCCCACCGTAAACTTGTGCTACTCTATCTTGCAGACCTGCAACAATTCCAAGTTCTTTTTCGGCATTCAGAATAAGTTGTGGTCTGATCTTCACGGCTATTTTGTCTCGGACATTGTAGAAGTCAAGTAGACAGCTGAATGCAGCACACGCAATGGCGCTCGAACCAGATAACCCCGTCTGAGATTCAAAAAACAGGGTTTTGAGTTTTGATTCAACAAGTGTAATTTATGACTAGAGATGACAAAGGAACCCAAAGCTGATGAGCAAACCAAAAACATGTGGTACCGGTAATGAGATGGGTAATAGGTGATACCTGACCCGACCCGACCCGACCGATTATCCAAAACACACATATTGTTTACCCAAACCATACCTGTAAAATTGTCTTGTCTTTATATATGTACTTACTTTTACTAGTTAACTAACTTTTAGTTCTTTTATTTTTCATTTCTTTAGGTGAAAATCATATAAAATATAAAATAGGTACAAAATGTATTTGGAAATCCCATATAATTTTAACAAGCTAACATGTATACCCGATATCTGACATATAATTATCTGACACATACGCAACAGGTATTGGAACAATAATGGTAGGGTCGGCCCATAGGGTGTGCGGGATGGACGATGGCTCAGGGCCCAAACCCATCGAAGACCCATTTTTTGTTTTTATTAGTTATACACCGTAAAGTTAGAATATATATGTAATGAATCAGAAAAATACCATCATGATGCACTTGTTGGTGTTTGGTGGTTTGAAATTCACAGATTCTAATCTTGGCGTCCTTAGTCTTTTTGTTTCCTTATTTATATATTAAATGCAAATGATATTAATTGTCTAATTTGTCAAGTTATATTAAATGATTGGGTTGATTCAAATGAACAGTAATTCATTTTCATATATTTATTTATTTTATATTATTCTTTTTAAAAATTTATATTTAAGGGGCCTATATTTTCTGTTCACATGGCCTAAAGATTTTCGAACATTTTCGAAGACGGACAACGGTGGAAAAAACATTTACCTGACGAGGGATGTTGGTGTCATACGAAAGAGAAAAGTTCTTATCATGAAGATGAACCCCCTCTTCTTTACAATAACTTGTAAAAACTTTACAAATTGCCATCAACAACCTTACACCTCCATAATAACCTTCATTTTCCAACCGGTTCACCTGCACCTAATCACAAACATTTACAACCAACTTTCAAAACACAACAGTCCAAACAGAACCAACAAAAATGCAAAGAAAATCAAGACGTACAAGGTGCGATAACGAGCCGAATTTAACGAGATCGTGGGTGGGATGAGGGAGGATCAGGAGATCTTCAGACGGCTCGAGTCGAACACACGCCCAGAAGTTTTCGATGCTTAAAGAGATCGTACGGCCGTAGTACACGTCGCTGGGGTTACCCAGAAGACCGATTCGAGCATAGGCCTTGTGTTCAATTACAACAGGAGATGATCCATTTGGTTCCATGTTTTGTTAAGAGAAAATGTGAGTGTTAATGTTTGTGTGAAGTTAAGAAGAAGATGATTATATAGAGGTTAGAATGAGGTGGCCATGACATGTAAGGAAAGAATAAACAATCTGATCCGGCAAGTTGTCATCAACAAATGGATAACGATCCAAGTCATCGGCTTGAATATTGATTACGATGGTGTTTTCTTTTATTTTCATTTTTTTTCAAAATATAACCTTTTGTTGTATACTATACCTAAATAATTCTTCAGTGGTTGCATTACATAGGTTAGGATTCTTTTATTTTTCTTATCTTGTTTCATCATTTTGTAATTGCAGTCATATCTCATTTTTCACGTTATTGTTTTATAATTTTTAAATTTTTATTATTAATCATTTAATATTTTTTTTAACCCTATTATCCAAGTTTTAATATAGTTTTAATATAAAGAGGGTTATATTTAATATAATTTATTTAGGATATGACGTTGTTAAGAGTACTTTATCTGACATGCGAAATGATAAAATGAAAACTCATTTTGCGTTAAAGAAGCCGTAAAACCATATCAAACAACAAAAAACAATTTTTGTTTATACACATATTTAACAAAAAAAAATGTTGTTATTTAATGTTAGACAGGTTACACATCCAACAATAAATGATTGAATCACATTGCAAATTCATTTATGTTAAACGATATAAATTAAATAAAACTTAAAAGTAAAAAGTGTTATATATAAAAATCGAGGTAAGCGTATTAAACCAGGAGGGAGAAGTTTGTCATAAATCCCGGTTTTCTAGCTATGGATTATTTTTTGAACGGCAAACTACACATGTTCTTAAAATCTATATCCTTACTCCTAAGACTTGAGCTATTATCATTTGGGAGAGGGACACCGATGCAACACCTTCTATTCTGAGTTAGCAACCTCATTTTTTATCCTTTCAAGAAACGATTGTATAAATTCTAAAACTTGTTACAAATTAACAATAAAATCAACTGCATGTATTTAATTATACTACATTACAATTTGGAGTACAGCCAATCCTATTTTGTTCATGTACAAGTTGCAGAAAAAACACGCTTTTGTTTGAAAAAAAAAAAATAAAACTTGTTTCATGACAGAGTGTTGACTCATCACACATTCATGATTCACATGCCGACTGAAATGTGTGTGGGCAAGGCCCAATGTCGTATGGACTACCCTTAAGTCCATTTTCCTATTGGGTCACACAGTCAAAACAGTATAGTTTATAAAAAGTGGAGTAAAATTGGGAGTTCGTTACTTTAGGGTTAGGGGCCTGTTGGGCTGTTGGACACTTTTAGAGGTTAAATATTAAAAACTTGTATTGGGCTACGTACGGTCCACGCCGAGGATGGGCCAATCTTTAACAAAGTTAAAATAAAAAAACGTAACAAATTTTAAATAAAAGCCGTAGATCTAATGGTCGCAGTAATTTTTTTTTGAAGAGTGAGAATCTTTAAAGATACTCACATCCTCCTAAACAAAGGGCCCTAACCCCACTCTGGCCAGACTATGTTGTCTTAACCGGGTCCACACTGGCATTAGAGTTTGGCTAACGGCTTTCCCTGGGAAACCATACCATCCACGCATAGTGGACTAAAACCCGGGGTGGTTTGGGCTCGAACTCTTGACCTAGGGTTTGGAGAACTAGCCTTCATTGTCATTATCCACCAAATATAGCATAGTGGGAATTGAACTTGAGTCTTCAAGAAAAACCTAAATCTTTTCAACCACTAAACAAAAATGATGGATATTTAATGGATTTTGGCAAACTATTAGAGCTCATCTAATTTTTGTTTTGCTATATGAGGTTTGCTCGCTTTAACTAGGTGAACCTAAAAACTCAATTGTTAAAATATGTTTGCAATTTTTAGCCCTTCGCGCCTATATACATGCCTATACGTCTAATTGTGTGAGGGTATTTTTGTCTATTTGCTTAAAAATGCAGTAACTAAAATATAATTTAAAAAATACACAAAACACACGAACTCAGCAAGGGATATATTTCTTCTTTGCTGTTGTAGGCTTAAAATGGATCTTCAGTTTTTGATCAGTAGGTCGAGTTTACTTAACCACATAAAGGGAACGATGTGTTTGAAATTTGGTTCGACTTGGTGTAAAAGTTGTGAAGAATAGGAGGGTTGATAAATGAGAAATAGGAGAGCTAATAATCATCCTTATCTAAACTATTTGAATATCAAACTAAACTAAATTACAGTAGTAGATAACTATTTTATTTGAATATAATAATATATAATAGCCGTGGTGATATATAATTCCATTTAAAAAGTGGATTTTATTTCATATATATTTTAAATCGTATTTAATTATTATATATATCTTTAAATAACTAGATGAAAATGCCCTCATATTTAACATAGAAAAGTGTCTGAGTTACAGTTACATATTTGAACGTAAAAAAATTAAAAAATGCAAACTAAAGAGCATGATGTTAAAAAATTGATTTTTTTGACTCACCTAGTTAAGCTGTGCAAACCTTAGAAACCAAAACCGATTTAGTCCAATTCTGTAAACAAAGACGACACAAGCGTAGTCCATGTACAAGAATGACTCGCTAAGTTGCACCAATGAAGGTAAATTGATTTGGTTGGCTAGCGGTTTTGAATGGAATTCCTATTGGCAACGAACTAACGAAAAGAGATATTTCAAACATGACCAACATATGTATGTTTCAAAGTTGAATCCATTTGGATGTTTGATTTTTGGCTTGTTTATTTAATATGTTCGTCTATCGGTTAATTTTGGTTTCTTTGATTTTGGATGAAATCCTCACCAGTGAAAAACGCTGAATTTTAATCGATTGGTGAATTAAATATTCCTAACGTCTCTTTGATATGAGTAATAAAATGAATAACAGAATGGAATAGAAAACGAAATAAAATAAATCATTTCATTCCATTATCATATTTGGTCACTCATAATGAATAAAATGAATCATACTTTGTACAGTTTGATGGGAAAAAAACGAATTAACGAACCACTGTTATATTAAAAATGACAAGAATATAATTGCCTCAATAATAATAATATAATATTAATGATAAACAAAAGTAATCTATACATATGATAAAAGAAACCTATATATGACACGCATCATTTATTTGAGCTATCTATTTTATTGTTTTCTCGTCTCTCTCCTACCTAATTATAAATGTTTATTTTTTTATAATTAAAGATAATCATCATATTAAATTAAAATAATCATTATATGTAGATATCAATTAATGATAAGAATATAACAAACAATTTTATTCCTATAAATGTTCAAATATATAAAAAATAATCTATTAACTTCACATAAAATTATCTTTAGATTAATTAAATAAATTCTTTATATTTGAATTTAAAATCCAATCATGAATATTAATCCAAAAATATATAATGATGACAATATTGTTACTATACGAATTTGTTTTTTGGGCTATGTAATCGTTAATGAAATCACTTCATCAAAAATCATAAACAAAATAGCCATCATCAAAAATCAATAAACTAAGATATCGATGTAAAACAAATTTTAAATATGAAATTAATTATTAATCTTTTAAATAAAAATATATCAAGGTCAACATTATGTTAGTTAAAATATTAAAAAACAAAAACTAATGATGATAATGGTTTTCATGAGTGATTTCTAAATTCAAATATTTAAGTGCTTGGAAAGTAAGAAACATGTTAAAAATATTACATTATATTTTATATCAGACGTGCAATACACAGTTTTTTGAAAGACACACCTTTATTACTAATTTTATATTACTAAGTATACAATACTACATTTGTTTCTAATTAATGTCACATATCATTCAGTCTTCAACCTCAAAATTTTACTTATATTTTTTATTAATTTTTTTAATAATTAATACATAAATATCACTAATCTTTCCTTATCTTTTAATATAAATTATTATTGTTATTATATGTTAAAAGAAAGAGCTTTTAACGATAACTAAGATATATTAATCCACATATCGGGTTTTATGGATGTAACTTTTTTAATTTCTAGCAATTGTTTTTTATATAACTTTGTTAGTTCTAAATTGTTAAAACATTCACATTAAATTATTTATCATCATTCATATAATTACACTAAAAAATCACTACTTTTTCTCTCTTATTTCTATTAATATATTTTTTATACTTGTTTTTTTTCTCCACTTACAACCACTTCTAAAATATTATAAAATTATAGGAGTGAATAGTGTTTTTCATATATTTACATATTAAAATAACATTTTCTTTTTTCTCCACTCACATTCATTCCTTTAATATAAGTAACCCACTCACATATTTTTAGAGAAACAAATGTGATGCTCTTAAAAAAATAACTTGTGTAGTGATTGGTGCACTATATCTATACTAATTAGATCCACGTTCGAATCACCCAAAACATTTATATCATCCACTTTTTTTGAACGACCAAAATCAAACCACGCTGCTATTTACAGAATTTGAACTCATAACCATTGTTGAGAAATACACCACTTTACCACCAGATTATTCCTTCGAAAGACTTATCTAATCTACTACTTTCATACTTTTTTTCTTTCATCTGTTTTGCTTTTTTTTTTCTTTTACTTTAAAACAAGTGTAAACCCAACAAACTTAAGTAATATTCTTATACGAAATCTCTTTTCAACACGTGTCAAACTTTGATGGTTTCTTATATAATTAATTATAATTAATAATATATAAATTATAATATTTCCGCTTCTTTTTTATTAAATAAAAATATCAAATCATAATTTTCCCGTTTCTCTTTTATTTACTTAATATTTTTTTCAACTATTTCTTTTATTATTTCTGCTTATTAATAACTACTTAATTTAATATTTTATTGATCCAACCTCGTATAGTACAATGTTATAATTAGTAAACACTACATTAAAATTCATCTCTGAAGACATGTTTTGATGACTATATGAGTTAACCGACTAAATTACATTTTATTCAATATGTGTAATACACAGTTTTTCAACATGTGTTGCATAACCCATGTAATACACGAGGTTCTAACCTAGAAATAAAAATAAAATAAAGTACAATTTGCCTTTCTGAACATGTCTTTCATTTTTTACCTGCTTTGACATAGTTATTTCATTGCCTGTCGTTAGTCAATGACTAGTTTGATTGTCCATCTAAAAATTGCATCTTAAAAAGGCAAATTATAATTTGCTATAAAAATATTGATATTAATATTATTGACCTCTCCATGCCACACTACCTCCACATTGAGGTCCGCCTAGTTAAAATTAAATAAATGGTTTTATAAACGCTAGATTTTTATTTTCTATTATTTATTTATTTATTGTTTATTTTTGTTTGCATTACATTAAACTTTTCCTTAAAAACACATTCTCAAAAAATAAAAGAATCCTTAACGAAATCATATACTAACGAGATAGTCCATGATACATGATTAACAAACAACCTTTCCATGTTTCATCACAATATAACATTCTATTCCACCATCCAATTTCCATCACAAGTCTCTCTCTCTCTCTCTCTAAACAAAACCCAGAGAGCGATAAGAGATATATATCGAGAGACGTAAACTGCATACACACACATATATATATAATATATATATATATATATACTACACATATCTAACCTTTTGTGTTTAGGATACAATACCATACAATACAACCACTGAAACGAGTAAACGGCTATAAATTGGACGGTTGAATTAAACCCCCCTCAAATTCTGTTCCAATTTCATTCTTATTCAACCGCCCCCCTTCAGTTTTTTTCACTTCAAACATTCGCATATATACCCACGCATTTGACCAGGGTGGGTTTTTGCTGACAGAGAAGACGAATTAGCCCTCAGGATTGTGGAGAGCTCAAATCAGCAATTTGTAGTCTCACAATTGTTTATTGTATTCGTTGATTTGAGCCTCCGTCATGCCTGATGATGGTTATTCATCTTCCAAAAAGAAGGATGCCTATTGGGACGATGTTTGTGGTCAGGTGAGTATTTTTGTTTGATAGAATTTTAGAAATCTTGTGATTAAATATAGAGGTAGAATATTGATATGGGTTGATTTTTTGGTGGGTTGTTATTTGATGAAGTTATGTGTACCTAGATAGATGTTATATAATTACTGGTTTGGTTAAACGTACAATCTGATAGTAAAAGTAAAAAAGCTGAAATGACTGATTTAGTAATTGTGAGGTACGTTTAGCACAACTGTATAGATAATCTGAATGAGATGATATACATTCACTATTTGTTCTTGTGGGTGACTTTATAAAGGAAAGATAAACTTAGTAGAACGGATAAAAGAAGGCGGTTATGGCGTTGTAATTATTTCCCTCTTTTCTAGCTAGTTGCTTGATAGTTGGTTTTCTATATATCATTTAGTCGTTAAAAGAAGAGTAAATTGCACAAAACATCCTTTATGTTTTCTCAAACTTGCAGGTTTCAGCCTTAATGTTTAAAAGTTGCTAAAAACAGCCTTTAAGCTAACACATTATTTTCTTCAGTTAAATTCCCTCACAAAAATAAACTTAAAGGCTGTTTTTAGCAACTTTTAAACATTAAGGCTGAAACCTGCAAGTTTGAGAAAACATAAAGGATGTTTTGTGCAATTTACTCTTAAAAGAAAGATGGTATGCATTTGGTTTAGATTGGTATTACACAATTGGATGATTATTGCTACTTTAAGATACCATAATCAGTTTAAATGCACATCCAAACACCTCATTTGTGTTACTGGATTCAGCATGTTTGTTAAGGCTTTTCGTCATTAAGTTATACTTTTACTTTGAAGCTTACTGTTTTTATACTTTGTAGGAGGTGAGCAAAACGGCTCGAATCCGTTGCATGATGCAAAACCTTGATATACGAACGTTTGTCGTGTTATTTCTACTCATTCCTGTCGGTTTCATGGGCGTTTACTTTCACGGACAAAAAATCACATACTTTTTAAGGCCACTGTGGCAATCTCCACCCAAACCTTTCATTACCATCCCTCATTACTATCATGAAAATGTGTCAATGGATTCACTTTGCAAACTCCATGGATGGAAGTTACGCGATTACCCACGAAAAGTGTACGATGCGGTTCTATTCAACAATGAAATCGACATGCTTACGATTAGATGGAAAGAACTTCACCCTTATATCACACAGTTTGTGCTTCTAGAAGCCAACTCTACTTTCACAAGCATACCCAAGCCTCACTATTTCGCTATCAATCGGGAACAATTCAGTTTCGCTGAACCCCGTTTGACTTACGGCACGATTGTTGGACGATTCAAGAAAGGCGAAAACCCTTTCTTCGAAGAGGCTTATCAACGAGTTGCTCTTGATCAGCTTCTTAAAATAGCAGGTATCGAAGACGGTGATTTGTTGATCATGTCGGATGTTGACGAAATTCCTAGCGCTCACACGATCGATCTTTTGCGATGGTGCGATGGCCCACCACCGATTCTTCATTTAAATTTGAATAATTATTTGTACTCTTTTGAGTTCAATGTTGATCACAGCAGTTGGAGGGCTTCAGTACATCAGTACCAAAAGGGTAAAACACGATACGCTCATTACCGCCAAACGAATTATCTATTAGCAGAGTCAGGGTGGCATTGCAGCTTCTGTTTCCGAAAAATTACAGATTTTGTATTCAAGATGAAAGCGTACAGCCACACGGATCGAGTCAGGTTCTCACACTTTCTTGACCCGAAAAGGATTCAGAATGTAATATGCAACGGTGATGACTTGTACGATATGCTTCCCGAAGAGTACACGTTTAAAGATATCATAGCGAAAATGGGTCCAATTCCTCATTCTTATTCAGCAGTCCATCTTCCTTCATATCTATTAAACAATGTAGATGAATACAGGTATCTTTTGCCCGGTAATTGCATCCGTGAAGCGGGTTGAATTTTGGTTTAATGTAACTTTTCATGATATAGACATAGTTTAGGTACTTATTTACCAAAGGATTATAGGCTGTGTTTTTTTTTTTTTTATTAAGGAGTGGTTAAGTTGTACATTTTTTTCCTCCTATAATATACATATGGAGAGTTTTGAGTTCTTGTTGAGGTGTTTCAAATGTTCTTTTTTTTGGCTGTTTTGATTTGTACTGCACAAGCTTGGTGAGTGGCTGAGTGGGCATACATATGGGTGAACATTTAGTGGTAAGCATGTTTCAGGTCAACTGGTGTATGGTGTTGATTGAAAGGTAAGTGCACAAATAAAGAAAGGTGGTTGCCTTTGGGATTTTGATTTTTCCATTGAATTTTAATATTCTTTTTTGTGTGATGATGGGTGGACGACTTAGGAAGGACTTGTGTACAACTATACTAGTGTGTTCTTGATTTCCCACCACATAATAAACTTTTTATCTGGTTTGTGGGATCTTACAGTTATATATATTTTTTTTGTTGATATACATTTGAAAGTCTAATTAAAAAAATGATTTAACCAAATGGTTTATCTAAAGTTTAGATTAGGGTTTATTGGTTTAATGAGTTCTTCATTAGATTCTCTTGTGGCTCAACTAGGTCTTTTTTCTATTTTTATTAATTATAAAGGGATTCTAAAATATAAGAGGTGTTAAGATTTGCATTTTTTTAAAAAAAAAGTTATTAGTCCTTAATTTTTGGATAAATTGATCTCATTATTGACATCCAAAGATAAAACAAAATTACTTTTTCTCTAACATAATATGAAAGAAATCCTCTCATTCTATAAGACTAGGTCTTTTTCTATATATATTTTTTAATTATACAGTGATTTTAAAATATTTAAGATTTGCATTTTGAAAAAAAGTTATTAGTCCCTAAGAAAATGATTTTAGACCAGGCATCCGTAGTTAGGAGCTGAACTAGTTACAGGATGACCTCAAAAGAAGTGTTGTTGGTCCAGACCAGGTGTGGATTATACGTGCAAGTAGCAGAGGCTGGGGTGGTCCAGCTATGTGTTTGTTGTGATAATGTTGGTTCATGGGGTCTAAAAATCTTATTACATGACAAACTTGCACAATAAGAACAGCAAAAGAAACATGACTTTCCAATCACAAATATTCTTTTTGATAAATCTAACATATGGTTTGCTTTAATTGTTTATTTACACTTTTTTTTTCTAGTCCATTGAACTTAATACGTCTAATCTATATTTATCAGCTATTTATAAAGTAATTTGTGTTTTTATATATTAAAACTAAAACAAGTACCTCAATGCATGGGTTGTAGGACTCAATTTATTAAGGATCATTATTTATTTATATCAATATCTATCTATATATGATTCAACAAAGCTGATGAATAGTACTTCATTTTGATTGACCCATTTGTAACTTGACAAACCGTTTAAATAGTGTTTTAATGATGGTTTACAAAGTAATTCATTTATTAATTCTAGAAGTGTTTAAACACTGTTTTAATGGTGGTTACAAATTAATTCATTTAAATAAATACAAATGTAAAAATAAAGGTTTTTCTTTTTATTTTTTTAATCTCTCTTTTGTTTTTTAAACGGCTATAACTTTTTCATACGTGTATGGTCATCAAAAATATTAACGTATGAAAAAGTTATAGCCGGTGGTTTTGTTTCGACTTTTATGTTGGGGTTTTGTATTACTATGAAGGATTTGTTGATACATGTCTTTTTTTATGTTAATCGGGGTTCATTATCAAACATTGATGATGTTTTTTATTTGGGATTTTGATTTACATATCTTATTGGATATTTCGATGAGAACTTTTGAGGATTTTTGTTTGCGGTTTTGTTTGGTTTCGGTGATAAGCTTTGTTGGGTCATTGTTTTTAAGGTTTTGTGAAGGTGTGACGATAAGGTTCATCGAAGATCTTTTGTGGTTTTACATCTTTTGTTAGTCTTTGTGATGGTTGTTTGTTGGATCGATGAAGATGACTTATGGCTCATCGGAGATTATAAAATATGATGTTGCTTTGGACTTGGCTTGGTAGCTTAGATTGTAGCCGTCTATTGCTTATGAGCTTTGTTTTATGGTTGTTTTGATTTGGATTATGGCTATTTGGGCCTGCAATGTTATTTGCTTAGTTAGTGTAACTTGGTCTGATTCTTATGTTGTTGGGTGATGTACAACTCGATTAGCCTAACTGGTTCAAACAGTCTTCTTTCTCGTTGCAAATGCTAAATTGTTGGTTGTTTGGCTCGATGAAACTTACCTATTGGTCCTCTGAGAGTCATAGCCGTGATGTTGGTTAGGCTTTGGCTTGGTATTATATAGCCAACATTCTACACCTCTGAGCTTTGTTGTTTAAATGTTTTACTGAGAATTATGGTTATTTGTGCATACAACCTTAAACTGTTGTGTTGCGCATGTGTGGTAGCCGTCTCAATTCTCAACAATTTGGCCTTTTGGAATGGTTTGTCGTTTCTATATTTGTTTATTTATTTATTTATATATTATTAGTTTGCAACATATATGTTGCCTTGTACCTTATGCTTTATTGTTTTCTTATGCATGGTGTGTTTGCACCTTTGGCTTTGCAAGTTGTTTTAATTTGTGGGTATTTAAAGCTTTGTTGGTTGGGGTTTGGCTTCATTTGAAGTCTTATTTTGTGTAATGTATAGTAGCTATGATCAAGTCTTATTTCTGTATGATTTATTGTATAATAGCTACAATGGTACTTGACATTTGGCGTGGCAGCCGTGTTTTGTTACCGAGCGTTGATTGTTGCAAATCAACAATATATAAATATGTATATTTAATGACATGGTGATGTGACTTGACGTGTTAATTGATTATGATGTTAAAAGTATGGTGCTGTAACGGTTTTACAAAAGCAACAGGTTAATACCAACTTTCTGAGCGTATGAAAGAAATAGTTTTCACACGTCAAATGTATTTTGATTATAGTCATTTGTTTTAATTTTTTTTTTTGTATTTGTTAGATTGGTTTTGTTTATTGGGTATGATCATGTTTAATTTTTTATTTTTTTTTGTATTTGTTAGATTGGTTTTGTTTATTGGGTATGATCATCTTAAATGAAATATGGGCGATCACGAATTACATATTTACATCAAAAAGGCATTTGATGTACACGAGCCTTTAAACTAGAAAGGAAATTCACTTGAACTATTTTATCCTTTTTCAACTATAGGCTAATTTGTTTATAAATTAATTGGTTAAAAAATGTCAAACTTCAATGACAAGATACATGTTTTTGGGAGCGCCTTGCATCTCTTCTTGAAGATATGATTGAGTTGGATCGTTTGGTTACGGAAAAAGTTAAATGTACTAAGCGAGCGTGTTTGGAAGATACATGAAGAACAGGCTGAACGTCAAGTCATTGTTGACGCGCTTTTTACGCGTTATATTCAACCTAAAATTGTTAACAACTAATATGTTACTTGTAATTATAGTTTTTACATTGATTGTAATATTGTAATATCTTAGTAACAATTGATGTTATTATGTATATCGTATGCAGCTGTAGTAAGGTATAAATTGACGTGTATGATCATAGCTACCGCCGTAGTATCACGGAGAGGCCTAAATCTAGTAAAAACACAATTACAAACCTTATTTAATGGCATCTGCTAGATACTATCGGTTTACACATAGGCATGGCAGTTTAGGAGTCGAGTAAAAAAGAAAATAGCATGTACTGATGTACATCAGAGATGGTTGTCTAAAAATTTCATCTTCTTTCGCAATCACTTAAATATGCAGATGCCAACATAACTTTTCAATTTAAGATGGAAATTGTATATATAGAGTAATAATATGTTTTATCGCCTAACTATAAACAATACAACATATCTTGTGTTGTTTTCCTGAAGGAAACGTATAACGTTAATTAGTATAACCAGTTTTTATTATGAAAATATTGTAATACAAGCATGAGAACTCCCTACACAATCTCATGGCAATTAACCAATACAAATCAAAATTTTCAGATTCACTCAATAAAGGCAGCAACCATCTCAAGTGCTCAATCCTGCATACTTGACTCAGAATGTTGCCTAATCTCAACTTTTTTGATAAATCTCCAGACTGATTCAGTTGTACCGCCTCAAAACAAATAATAAATTATCCTGCAACAACACTAGAATAGTTAATCCAACAGTTCAGAAACAATCAATAGTACAGATGGCAAAATAGGCAGGTTGGATATCGATCGGGTTCAGGTCAAAATGGTCAGGTTGACCCACAAACATTCTGACCTGTTTGTTTTAGCTATCTGATTTACTACCTCCAAGCTAATCGCTGTCCCAATCTTCGTCCACATTTTTCTTTGTTTTTCCTTTCTTTCATTTTCATAATTTGTAGCTTTTATTGACGACCTTGATTCATTTTCTTCATCAGATTCAAACATGACATTTTCCAAATCATCCAACACGTCTTCCGACTCAGAATCTTCTTCATCCCTTCTGCTAAATCTCCCACCATTCGCAGATCTTCCATTTCTACCACTCTTCCATCTTTCAACTTTAGGAACATCATAAGAAGACGTTCATCCGAGTCAACTTCATCATCATCATCATCCACCTCATCATTCTCACTACCACCACCCCTCTGCGGGGCCATCCTACCCATTCCAGGTTTCGTGTACCTACCATCGTAATCTTCCCGATACAAATACCGAATTCTGTTAACTTCTTCTTTCTCTGCGGCTTCTTCCGCTTCCCATTCTTTATCAGCCGCATCTTCTATCTCCGCTATGAACTTATCAAGTTCTTCTTGATCACTATCTTCGCTAGATTCCGGTTCCTTGATGTTTACAGTAGTGGGCCCGGGCCCACTGTGTTTTTCACCGTGGAAGACATACGGGCTTCCTTCTTTTTTGTCTATCGCGTTAAAGAAGGTTGATGCCACTCTTTGTATGCTCGCCATTGCAACTGGATCATCGGGATTTATGTTCATTCTCCTAAGTTGCTGCTCTATTTTCTTTATGTTAAGTTTTTGAGAATGAGTGCTTGTTCAAATCTAGCTTTGAATAATGCCTGCACATTAATTTTGGTTTGTTATTCATCCGTCAAGATCATCACAACTCACAAAATGTGTATTGTTTGAAGTTGTAATAATAAGATACTACGACAAACATTTCTTGACAAATTCTGATTATCCAAAAAAATTATTGATAAAAAGAGTAAAATGACATTTCAGTCCCTGAGGTTTGGCCAGTTTTGCGAGTTTTGTCCAAAGGTTTGTTTTTGAGAATCTGGATCCAAAAGGTTTGAAATTTTGCAATTTTCATCCGGCTCGTTAACTCCATCGATTTTTCTTTGTTAAGTCAGGGGCATTTTCGTCTTTTTCGTTTACTTAAAGGGCAATTCGGTCTTTTTCACTTTATGTACAAGCATTTAAAGTACCCCTGAGGCCCTGACCAAATCCGTTAGACCGAATTGCCCTTTAAGTTAACAAAAAAGATGGAAATACCCCTGGCTTAACGGAGAAAAATGGATGGAGTTCACAAGCCGGATGAAAATTGCAAGATTTCAAACCTTTTGGTTCCAGATGAGGAAAAAGTAAAAACAAACCTTTGAACGAAAGTCTCAAAACTGACCAAACCTCAGGGACAAAAATGACATTTTAGTCTAGATAAAATGACCAAAATGACTTCTGTTTTTGCGACTGAAAAAATTCTAGACGATTGTGAAATAAAAACTAAAATCTCAAGTTAGGTTAAAAATAGGGTCAAATGTGTAGTTTTATTGTGACGTATGAAACTGATCATCAATAACTACTCATTTGACTCGAATAATCAGAAGCATAATCAGTTTATCCAAATATAAAAGAACAATTATAGCAACTTCAATAATGAGTTCTGGAACACATATCCAGAAACCCTTTAATTCAACTTATACTAAAGGCACAACAGATGAAATGAAATAAAGTCAAACCTTTCTTTTAGTAAGCGTGTTGATTGGTATCAAATTCTTGGGTTGTCTGTAATTTCTACCACGAAACATGATAATTGTTTTGACATTATGTATGTTCACTACAAGGCCACCGCTCAATCTTGCAAGCATGGTTGCCATTTCCTTAATCTTTTCTTTCGGGAAGTTATCACAGCAAACTTGCACGGTTTCATGGAACTTCCAATGCATGTGCATGTTTTGAACCACACCTCCAAACACTCCACGAACACCAACTGGTACGTAATTTCTGTTTCTGAAACCGATCTTTTTTAACGCCTGAATTTGCTCAGTGGTCAATAGCTCAGGATCATGCCTTGGAGGTGGTAACTCTGGCAGCTCGTATTTTTTCAGCTTTTGAAGCAGTAATGCCACTTTCTTCTTAGCCTGCATTAGTCAGAACAATATTTCTCACGACTTCAACAGTCTGGGATTTTCCTGAGTGTGTAAACGAGACAACGAGCCAAGCCGCTCATGAGCTACTTGAGATCAGCTCGGTAACAGCTCGAACTGAGTTGAGCTTAAACGAGCTCGAGATAAGCTTGTTAATAAAGAGCCCAAGCCCGAACTTCACTTGTCGAGCTCAAGCTGGCTCGCAAGCCTAACTGAGCTCGGGCTCGGCTAGTCTCGTTTACCCGCATAAATTTTACTACAGATTTTCATCTCATTTCACACTTACAAACCCTAACTCTCATAACACAATACAAAACTCTCAAATAGGCAAAATCAAAACAAACTGAGTGAAACAAATTCAACAACAGTAAAGCAACTGACATATTCAATACATGTTATTGCAATTAACTACAAGATATTATATATATATCATACTCTTTTAAGATTGTAAATGAGGCGTTCTTCATCAGTCATCAACTTCTTCTGAATCTTCTTAGCTCGCCTGATCTCCCTTAGTGTTTTACCAGACTCTTTCTTCATCCGCATCTCCACTTTACTCCTCATACTCCTTCCTTTCGATGTCGAATACATCCGACGACCATCAAAACGACTCCACAACCAATTATCATCTCTGATCCCAAATTCGGACCGAACAACAGCATAACTCGGTTTCAACTTGGGCGTAACATCTGTTAACCACTTCACATCCCTGAAACAATAGAGAATCAAATCAATTTCAGTTTCAATTAAGAATATGGTTAGGGTTAGTTAGATGTATGTACGTACTTGGAGTAATTGGTGATGAACCGAGATGTGAGGGTTTGAATGAAGCGCTTTCGAAGGTTCTTTGTTGCGAACATTGGATGAGCGGAAGTGCTTGTTGGAGGTTTGAGTTTGTTAGGGTTTAGCTTCCATGGGTGCTTTCTGTGTGATTTAATTATGAGGTTTGAGTTTGATGAATTTGTTATTGGTTCTGGCCTCTTGGGGACAAGAAAGATTGTAGATTGGTGATATCAAAATTATCTATTTCATTTTCAATACAAACATTTTTTAATGACGGAGAATAGTGTCAGCGGTTGACTGGCACAATCTCATTGGTTTATTCTTTTTATGTTTAACTTTTAGATTTTCAGCTTTGCTAATATATTGATTCCGTTCCTTTGTTTTTTAAAAAGTTTTCTTGATATTGGTTTACTTTGTTTATATGCGTGTTTAGTGTCTTACTTCAACTTTGGTATTCTACATGATTTAGCCTCTCTACTTTTATTCTTATAAGTAATTGATTGTCGTTGGTTGGCACTATTCTCCTCCATTGGTCCGGGTATATTACGTATTAAAATTACGAATTTGCTCCTGTTTAAAGTTACGATTTTGCCCTTAGTTAAAAATTACAGTATTGTCATCGCTTTAAGCTTTTGGCAAATTACGAATTTACCCTAGCCCAAAATTACAATTTTGCCCATAGTTAAAAATTACAATATTACCATCGTTTTAGTTTTTTTAAAGGTGTGTGAGGGAATAATGCCAGGCTGCTGTATGACACTCCCCCATTGGTTCGTGTATGTTATGATTTTACCCCAGTTCAAAAATACAAATTTGCCCCTGGTTCAAAGTTACAGTATTGTCATCGTTTTAGCTTTCGGAAAATTACGATTTTACCCCAGTCAAAAATACAATTTTGCTCTCAGTTCAAAATTACAGTATTGCCATTGTTTTATTTTTTAAGCAAAACTATAGAAATGTTTTGTTTTAATTAGTTAACTCAATTTAATTTTTTATTCGTGTCAAGGAGTTGCCTAACACTCGCTAATTAGTCATGATAAATTACAGTTTTGTCCCGTGCTCAAAATTACTGTCTTGCCATCATTTTATTTTATTTTCTAGCAAAACTATGAAATTTTTTTTAGTTGACTAAGAAATATTCGACGTAACACCCGATAATACGGGCGAAACATCACCTAGTTGTTAACGATATCTATAATTGTAATAGTAGTGTGACTACTCGTGAGGTTGATTACTGGACCATTCAAAATATTGTAACCCAAATTGTTAAAAACAAATATCGACTGTTGGACAATTGATGTTTAGTCAAATGTCAGACTGCCAGTATACCACACAGTGTTTTTTTAGCCAAAAGTATCATCCATACTTCTCAAGTCATCCAATGTTATACTAAGGCTACTTGGTATAGGAGGAGGGTACTTCTTGCAGAATGACCTTTCATTTTAGCGTCACGTCATAGTCTTTGAAGGAGCCCTCCAAGGATGGAACCAATAAAATAGGTGATTACCCTACCCCACCTAGTTAATTTATTTTTTTTAATTTGGCAAATTAAATATGCAATATATACATATACATATATATATATATATAACTAAAATTAATTTAAACTCTAAAATAAATATTAATTCCAACTACTAGTCTTCATCCGGCATGTCGTCATTGGGTTCGTTTTATGCGTTGTTCCAAATGTATTCCACCAAGTCCATTTGTAGGTTTTGATGTGTGTACTCGTTACGTAGAGAGAATCCGTTTAAATCTTGTTGTTCTACACTCACTGGAACAGAATTCCCGTTAGGCGTGTTTTCGTCGTAGTCACAGATCGCTCTACCTTCGTATTCGATGATCATGTTATGCAACAAGATACAAGCATACATGATGTATCGCAACCTCTATGGTGTAAAAGAACGTGCTGGATGTTCAATGATATGCCCTTTTTTGTAGAACTCCAAAACACCGTTCGATATCTTTTCTCGCCCCCTCTTGAAACTTGGCAAATTTCTTTCTTTTATCGTCTGTCGGGTGTGTAATAGTTTTAACGATTGTAGAGTACATTGGTATATTCCATCCGCAAGGTAGTAACCGCGTCTGTATTCCACCCCGAAACTGTAAAACTGGTGTCTGGTACTGTTCCTTTTATTACATCGTCAAATATCTGTGACTGGTAGATGTTAAGGTCGTTAAGTGAATCAGGCAGACAAAAAGGCATGCCAAATCCAGAGATCCTGTTACGCAATAGCCTCTATTATTATAGTTGGATGACCATGATCGCCCCGTGTATATTGACCTTGCCAGGTAGTAGGGCAGTTCTACCATGACCAGTGCATGGAATCAATGCTTCCGAACATTCCTAGAAAAGCATGTCTTTCTTCGTGTGCTTGATATAATTTTTTGACGTTGTTTGCGTTTGGTTTCCGCATATATTTCTTGCTGTATAACTTTACGATCCAGTCGCAAAACCTGTGCAAACATTCACGTGAAGTTCTTTCGGACATCCGTAAATACTCGTCCAACAAATCGGGTGCCGTCCCGTATGCCAGTTGGCGAATGGCCGCCGTACATTTATGTAAAGTGGTGAATCCCCTATGGCCCATGGCGTCATATCGAAGTGTGAAAAACGGATCAGATTGCGCCAGGTCGTCTGCTATACGTAAGAACAGTCGACGACTCATTCGGAACCAACGTCTAAACATCGCGTCCGTGTACACAGGTTCGTTGGCCACTAAAATACCCAGCTAAATATTAACAACGAAAAATAAATTAAATTCATTATTAACACTGAAAAAATTTAAATACATTATTAAAATGAAATAAAGATACACTAAAAAAATTAAATACATTCTCGGTCTCGATTTAAGGCGGCCGCCCTAGTTTCCTGCTCCTCCATGATCATCTGTGCTGCGTGCATAATAAAGTTCGCAAAAATAATTTCCCTCATCCGAAGATGATGAACACCACGATGAAGAAGAAGAAGAAGACATGCCTATATTTTTATAAATAATATGGTTGTGTATAAAAAATTGAGAGAGACTAGAAATATTTGGGTTAAAGGTGGAGGAATAAAGAGTATATATTTATAAAGTGGGATTGATTTTTTTACAATATGTCAACGGATAATTTTTTTGTCATTTAGTGCCCATCCTCAACGTCTTGGAGGAGACGGTCTTGACGTCGTCGGCCCAGTGGAAATTGTCACACCCTGCCCGCAGCGGAAATGGTGATCGGGGCATGATTGGGTTTTCATCAAAGCTCATGACATTTACTATTAAGTTTCATATTTATTATTTCCTTTTAAAGGAGAACATTACAATCAACATACAAGTACAACATGTTCTATACATTTATCAAGACTTCATTATTTTTCTTCTAAGACAATTTCCTACGTGTTCCTTGCTTCAACCTGTCCACCTGTATCATGTGTAAAAATAGGGTTTTGGGTCAACAAAAAGTTGGCGAGTGAATCTTATTTAAACATTTGAAAGGATTAGTTATGTTGGTTATTTGAATAAAATTGTGCATAACCAAATATGAATAAACGTAAATGTAAACTTAATCACAAAACACATAATATCAATAAATGCACAAGCACACACCAAATGATGAATAATGAGATCAAGGCTCAATCAAACAGAGCCGATCGAATGAGGCACCTGATGCTCAACTCGTCTCCCACGAGGAACTGATGGGCCTAATGCATGATTTGCACACAACTTGACAAGAATGTAAACACGTATCACAACAACAACATAATCACATAATCTCAATTAATGCACAAGCACACACCAAATGATGAATAATGAGGCACCTGATGCTCAACCTGTCTCCAACGAGGAACTGATGGACCTAATGAATGATTTGCACGCAAGTTGACAAAATATAAACACACATCACAACAAACAATATTTACATCTCGAGTTTAGATCATATAATGGTAATAGCACAAGTTTGAATAAATGAAATAATTAAAGCGACACATGATACACTCCAAAACATGAATAAAAAGGGGAATTTGTAAGGATTCACTCACAGTGGGTGCGTTTCTTGGATGACGATAAATGCGCACGAATTTTATGATTTGATCGACGAGGAAAACTAACCTAGAATAATAACGAAATGGTTCGGTAAATAAATGGATTTTTTTTTAGATTAATAATTTTAATTCATAACCTTAATAGGATTTTTAGATTTATTTTTGTGAGTTTAAGGACATTTTCTGACTTTAAAAATATTATTTTTAAGTATTTTTAAATAATCTTCTGATTAAATAAATTAAAAAAAAGAAATAAAAAAATGTTGACTTTTGACCATGTTGACCGCTGACCGGTCGGACTGTGTTTATTCTATGCACCGAGTGAGGTTCGAACTTGTGACCTCCCGTATACGTGCACGCAGCTCTACCAACTGAGCTACGTGTCTAACCCGAAATATTTCTGATTTTAATTATATTTATATACTATTTAGATTATTCAGAATTCTATTTAATTAAAAAGGTTTTTAAAATCATTGAACCGGTGCGAGAGCCTGGACTCGAACCCGCGCCCATAGCCTTGTATTACACACAGCCCGACCAACTGGGCTGTTTGACTAACCCGGATGATATGCGATTTTAATTACATTTATATACTATCTGCGTCTTAATATATATAAGTATTAAAAATGGTTGGAAATTTGTAAGAATCGGGCAGCGTGTTAAGACTCGAACTCGGGACCATGATTTAAATTTGCATACAGTCCACCACTGGACTGTGTGTCTAACCCGGTATATTTACCGGTTTTAATTTCCTTTAAATACATTTCAAACTTCATCTTCTTCAATTTATGAAACCAGAGGATCAACCCGACTGTTTAATCAATAATTCTTATTGAATTAGTTGATTGATTATTACTGATAACGAAAATAATTTAAACAGAAAGGATTTAAGGATGTTATACCGAACAGAAAGTTTTTCTCAGATTTCCGGCAAGAGTCGTTGGCTCTGATTGGCGACTTCCGTCTGAGTGAATCAATTAACAGTTTTGGTCAATGAGTTGTGCAATTAAGTTACTAAGCAAGGGATATCAGGGGTTTTAGATGATTGTACCGATTCACAGCGAGACTTCGGAATTTTCAGTGACTTTCCGGCGAGTGCAGGAATTCCCGGTAACGTTGACTGAGACGGATTCTGGTTGAACGATTTATGTTAATACTTGTCTAATAATGGATTGTAAACAAAAGAGTCGAGAAATTTACCGATTTGGTGTAAGTCTCGGTTTTCCGGTGAAAGTCCGGCGACTGTAAAATATCTCCAGCGAGTGCTAAAGCTTCGAGAGATTGAGCGATTTTGAGCGAAAAGGTTACTAGAGGTTTGGGTGGGTATTTATAGGGAAGAAACAAAATGTATTGAGTCCGAATTTGGTCTTGATTCGTGGTCAAGGTTTCTCCGGCGGTTACGACTGGAATTGGGGGTTAGACATCGGTTATAACCGATGTCGAAGTTAGTTCACGCGTTTCAGTCAAAGAAAAACGGTCGTGATTTGCGAAATCGTCGGTCTTTCCGGCGACTATGGATTGGGCGCGCTGATTTCCGGATTTTGATTTCGAGTTTTAATTTAAGTATTATTTGTTTCAGTATATTAACAAAGAAGGCAAGTGGCGGAGCGGTGTGTTGTGCGTTTGTTCATCCGGGTGACCCGGGTTCGAAACCCGGCGTCTCCTTTTATTTTTTATTCATTATTTATTATTAATTTTCAATTATAGATTTTAAATTCTAATATATTTATCAATTATGTATTGTTTAAAATTAATTTGAGCAATAAATATGCAACGAAAAATTATAACTGGATATTCGGTTAATAACCGAAGCGGATTTTGAAAACCCGTTTTTCGACGGATGTTACAGAAATGATGTTGAGGGGCGTCGCCGGGCCTGGACGACCCCCACACCGAATAGCCTTATTGTAACATTTGTCGTTAAACGGGTTCTAAAACCGCTCTGTTTTAGAATTCAAATCTACGTATGATGATCGTTACGCATTTATGTTAAAAGTTTAGAATTTGTTATATTATTAGTATCAAATAATAAATAAGGATAATAAAGTAAAATAATAATAATATTAAAATATAAAATAATAGAGTTAAATAATAAAATTAATAAATAAAATTTAAATAAAAAAATAAAACATAAAGGGTGACCACGGGTATCAAACCCGGGTACCCACCCAAACAACACACACAACACACCACTGCAACACACGCATATATCTGAAACAAACCCAAAACAAATAAGTTTTATATAAACGCAACCTCCTAAAAATCAAAACCCAAACACTCGCTCAAGAAACGGCAGAAATCATCAAGACCTCTAAATCTGTTTTTCTTTCAAAAAAATTAAGCATCTATAACTGTTTCCAATCATATGCAATCAATGGATCTTAAATTTTCGAAGCCGACACACAATCATTGCAATATTTAAAGAATTTGACTGAAACTTACAATGTAATCAAGCTGTCTTCCTCCCTATAAATAGAGAATACCGAAATCAGTTGAGCACACACTCTAGCATACTCTTCCTAAACCTTTTCTAAATTTCTGATCATCGCCGGAAAACAAGAGCTTGTCGCCGGAACTTATCGGAGAAATCGAAGGTCGTCTTTGTTCGGTATAATCTCATTTAAATCTCCTAAATCTTTTATTTTCCATTTAAATGACGATCATCAGTAGTAGAGTAGTCGCTCAGTAATTGAATTATGGCAGGTTATCAATCAATATAAATGAAATAAAGAAGATGAAGTAGCATTAGTGCATAAAAGAATTTAAATCGGATAATATATCGGTTAGACACACAGTCCAGTGGTGGACTGTGTGCATTTTAACCAAACGGTCACTGGTTCGAGTCTCACCCATGTTCTGAATTCCTCATATAAATCCACACTTTTTATAACCAATATATAAACTAACTCAAATAGTATATAAATTTAATTAAAATCCTAAATCCTCCAGGTTAGTCACATAACCCATTTGGTCGGGTTGTGTGCAACACGGATTGAAGGTTGCGGGTTCGACTTCAGGGGCGAGCACCGGTTCAAAGATTTTAAAATCTTTTTAATTAAATAAATTTCAGAATTCATCTAACTAGTATATAAGAATAATTAAATCTGAGATTATTTCGGGTTAGACACGTAGCTCAGTTGGTAGAGCTGCGTGCATGTATACGGGAGGTCACGAGTTCGAACCTCACACGTTGCCAAATCCACGCGCATAAAAACCGGTTAGACCGGTCAGGTCTGACAAGACCCATATTTTTTATTACTATTTTCTTTAATTAATTTCATTTAAAACTCATTTAAAAATGCTTAAAATAAGACTTCTTAGGTTTAAAAACTCCATTAAATACCACAAAAATAAACTTAAAAATCTAATAAAAAACATTAATTAAAAATATTAACTTTTATTTATTTATCGAATTATTATGTTACTATTTAGGTTAGTTTCTCTTGTGATTAAATCCAAATTCGTGCGCATTCGTCGTCAATCCAAGGAAACGCACCAACTGTGAGTGAATCCTTACAAAATCCCCTTTTTATTCATGTTTTGGGGTGTATCATGTGTCGTTTCCTATATTTCGTTTATTCAAACACTTGTGCTATTACCATTATATGATCTAACGTGTGATGTAAATGTTATTTGTTGTATTGTGTGTTTACATTTTTGTCAGTTGCGTGCAATCATTTACATTAGGCCCATCAGTTCCTTGTTGGAGACGAGTTGAGCATCAGGTGCCTCATTAGATCGGCTCCGTTTGATTGAGCCTTGATCTCATTGTTCATCATTTGTCATGCTTGTGTGTACATTGATTGATAATATGTGGTTTGTGGTTAGATTTACATATGCGTTTACTCATATTTGGTTTATGCACATTTTTTATTTAAATAACCAATATAACTAATTCATTCAAATGTTTAAATAAGATTCACTCGCCAACTTTTGTTGACCAAAAACCCTATTTTTTACACATGATACAGGTGGACAGGTTGAAGTAAAGAACACATAGGAAATTGCCTTAGAAGAAATATAAAGAGTTCATGAATATTGTTGTGCTTGTATGATTGTTGTAATTTTTCTTTAAAATTGGAAATAATAAATACGAAACTTTATTATAGTAAATGTCATGAGCTTTGATGAAAACCTAATCATGCTCTGACTACTATTTTCGCTGTGGGTCAGGGTGTGACACTTACAAACCTACCCTTATATGTATCCTTTTAATAAAGTTAATATTCATTATTTAAAAAAAAATTGGTTTTGGGATGCGCAAAAGCATGAACTCCTTCATGCGGATGGCCTCACGCCATCTCTTAGGTACACCCAATGTGGTGTGCTTGTGTGGCTCACACCCTCACACCCCTCATTCACACGACACAACACATGATCTAAAGTAGAATATGTAGACCTAGTTTTTGCTATGAATTCAATATCCTTATTATTTTTGTTTTGTTTGTTATATAATAAATAATTTAGTTTTTTTTTTCTAATAACGGTTAATATTTTGCAAGAACTAAATATGTAGTTTTGTCCAACTTTTACTGGTTTTCGATATATAATTTTTACTAAAACTGAATGGAATTCAAAATAAAGTATTTTTTTTTATTTCTTGATATCCAAAATCTAAATACACGGTTTTATCATATTTAAACTCGTTCTATCGTAATAAGAAAGTTAAATGAAAAACATGCATCAAGTTTTATACTCTAAACATAACTGTTCAATACGAATTTATGGTTTTATAATTGCATATTTGGACTATCTACATGCAAAATAAATTTAAAAAAATATAAATAGGCATCAAGTTTTATACTCTAAACAGAACTGTTTTATACGAATTCGTGATTTATAATTGCATATTTAGAACCACATAATATCTATATGCAAAATAAATAAAAAAAATCATATTAAATAGGGCGGTGTTTGTGTCACTCATAAATATATATGCGGTGATTGGTTCATATAATTGATATGAATTTTGGGTTCGTCTTGCTAACCCGTAAACACAAAATATTTAGCACCCTACATTAACTATAATCTAACTATACTTTAAACCAATCAACCATTTTAAAGTGTCGGTTAAATTTACAAACCTTAAGATCAAACTTTGTTATTGTTTGATTTGGATCAATTTCAAATTTCAAGAGTCTTCTCTTTGTTTAAAGAGATATAATCAATTAATAGAGTTTCACTTGTTATTAAACTAAAATTGTTGAAACTGAACTATTAACACCTATTAATCAACGTTAACTACAATCTGATTAGTCCACCACATAACATCTAAGAGCATTTTCTGGTTACTTTCTTTTAAGTTCCTTAAATTTCATTTGAATAAAAAGGGTTAAAATTTCATTTGAATAAAAAGTGGTTACTGATGAAGCTAGAGTCGTAAAAGTTCATAGTCAACGAAAAAGAATGATTTAGTACTGACTTTTTGGACGTTGTTTTCGTTTCTACAATATAATCATAGTCTTGACCATTGATGTTGCTATATAAACACCCCCCAATAGACAATAGTGTACATCAACATGTCTATCACATTATATGAGTCATATGTTGTCAAATTAACATTGCACACCAGAGCGTATCATATGAAACAGGTCGTATGATTGAGATGAAAGATGGTCATACGGGCTATACGACTTTGTCAGTTGTCACATCAGTCATATCCTTGTTAGTCAAACATATCATGCAAGTTATATACTTTGACGATCACCACCTCATACGACCCATATGGCCAGTTTTCATCCCTCGTACGACCCAAATGATCATCCCCTATCACACGATTACGACCCCTATGACACGTCATGTGTCAATAGTGTTTGTATAGCTCCAACCTTTAGCCATAACTTACAAACATGAACTACTTTGGAGATGTTATAATATGTAAACGGAAATAAAAAAAAACCATTGTACCTAAAGGTATTGTTAGACAAACTTAAATTATATTTAAAACACACAACACATAAGTTATATCTACAAAGATAACCATAGTCCACTTGGCTTCTATCACAACATACAACTTAAATTATATTTAATACATAAGTTATATCTACAAAGATAACTATAGTCCACTTGGTTTCTATCACAACATAGAAACAGCATAACTTGGAAAACATGTCACTGATCATATTACCAAATACATGAGTCTAAACTCAGAAACCACAAGATGGTGTTCCATGAACCAATCTTATGGAAGTTGCTAAGGAGTGTGTCTGTCTGGTGTGATTGATATCCAAAAGAAACTGTGGTTAAAAGTTGAAAACTTCATCTTCCTAACCAATCTAACCACCCATAAAGGTCATCATCAGATGGAAAATACAGCTCCTGCATCAATAGATTAATGAAGCGATTGCATCAGCTTTCAAAGATCAAACAAAAAACAAATACAAGAATTCCAGTGTTTCACAGAAAGTACAAGGTCTAAATTTGATAGTCTATACTTAGTTTCAGCAGAACTTTAGTGATAGTAATATAATGTATGGCAGATAACCGGTGCAATTATTAACTCGGCTTTTAATCAACGTTTGAAATTGACACATCTATAAATTACAGCTTGTAATTATCTCTTTGTATCCTATAATGGCTAATCTAGAATATATGTTTTTAAGAGGCATTATACGAACTTTCATAATACATAGAGCTAAACCTTGGTTTCTATGAAATTAACGAGTATCCATTCTGAAAGGCTCGCCATGGTGGCATGTTTGTTGTCTTTTGCACCATCACTGAAGAGGTAACACCCAGAATGGCCTAGGGCCGAGCCCTAAAGCTAGATACAGTCGGAGCTACTAACGGTAGGGCTGCAAGAATCTGGGCTACAGAAGTTCGGGTTATGCCCCAGGCCAAACCTAGACAAGTTCAGGCATATTATCTAGTGAAGTGACTACACTAAATGACCATTAAAATTAAGGCATGGTGACCACAGGATCCTCGACAACTCACACACTCTAACTCTACTACTCTTTTTGTGCACCACATGGATTGAATCCCTTGGAAAGGCAAAGGCTTATTTTCAACTACTTCATATAAAACACACACAAGTATTAGCGTGTATATTATTTTAGGATAATATATTAGAAGATTAGTATCATGTATTATTTGTGTTTATCTGTTTCCTATTTTAGCTCCTAAGAAGTCGGTCCTAGTCCTGTATATATATTTTAGATATTACTAAATAAGAGATCAAGGAATTACGATTACCTTTATGGTATCAGAGCTTTCAAGCTCTAAACCCTAGTTCTTCACAGATCCCAGACTACGAGTCTACTGCCCCAGCCTTCTTTTATTCGTTTTTTTTTCAACGCCCGTATTATCTTCACAGATCAGCCATGGTCGATACCAAGCAAACTGATGTTGGTTCATCATCCAACCCTAAAACACCTACTCTCCATCCTGTTTACACTGTTACAAACATCCAGAACAAGGTGCAGGTTCTGGATGGTACCAAGGTCACCTATTCGTCTTGGGTGAAACTGTTTCAGTTGACTGCTCGTGGTTACAAGGTAACAAACCACATCGATGGCACCCTTCCACCAGAGAAAACTGATCCTGACTACGAGTCATGGATGGAGTGTCACACCACGACGCGCAGCGGAATAAAAGTCGGGGCATAGTTGGGTTATCACCAAAGCTCATGATGTTTACTAAGATGTTCATATTTATTAAATTCAAATTACAAACTTAAATATCCAAAACAAAATTCATACAATTACAAGAAAATGAAACTACATAATTATTCCAAAACTTGTTTATTCTTCTAGGCCTTCCTAAGTGTTTCTTGTCTCAGCTGGATCACCTGTATCATGTGTAAAACGGGGGAGATTTTGGGTCAACAAAAGTTGGCGAGTGAACCTTGATAAAACATTTTTACTAATTTCTTGTTTTATTTAATAAAGAAAATTCGTGCAATAATCACATGTGAGCAAACATATATACATAAACAATCACAAACCACTTTGGATGAGTATATGACATGAATGATGATGTATGTGAGATCAAGGCTCAATCAAACGGAGCCGATCTAATGAGGCTCCTGATGCTCAACCCGTATCCCACAGGGAACTGATGGGCCTAATGAAATGCGTGCACTGAAAATGATAAATCCAATCTACATATAATTCACACAACAATTGATACACATTTGATCACAGATATGATGTATGCACAAGTGTTTAAATAAAATAAAAGAATTGTACGACACATAATACACCCCAAAACATGATTAAAACGGGGAATTGGTAGAGATTCACTCACAATGGGTGCGTTCTTTGATGACGATGAATGCGCACGAATTTATGATTCAATCGACGAGGGAAAAACTAACCTAGATAATAACAAAATGATTCGATAAATAAATAAATTTTATTTGAAATTAATATTTTTAATTAGTGCTCTTAATGGGATTTTTAGATTTATTTTTGTGAGTTTAAGGAAATTTTCTAACTTTAAAAATCCTATTTTTAAGTATTTTTAATTAATTTTCCAATTAAATAAATAAATAAAAATAATAAAAAATGGGTTGACTTTCTGACAGTTGACCGGGTCTGACCGGTCAGACTGTGTTTATTCTATGCGGCCAGTGAGGTCCGAACTCGGGACCTCTCGTATACGTGCACGCAGCTCTACCAACTGAGCTACGTGTCTAACCTGAAATATTCTCTGTTTTAATTATATATATATATACTAATTAACTTTAACCTTATTTGGTTTTTATTAAAAATGATTTATATGGCCGAACCGGTTGCAGAGACCCGGAGTCGAACTCGGGACCTTCGGTTCGAGTGCGCACAGCCCAACCAGTTGGGCTGTGTGTCTAATCTGTTTAACTACTGGATTATATTCCTCTTATGTATATACTATAACTTGATCTGGTTAGGTTTTAAAAATGTTGGTTTTATTTCTGAAAGTCGGTAACATGTGCGATTCGAACCCGGGACGTGTGTTTTGTATTTGCACACACTCCACCGCTGGACTGTGTGTCTAACCCGGTTAAATACCCGATTTTAATTACATTAATATACAATTTAAGTTCGTCTTCTTCATTAAGAAGAACACAGAACAGTGCACCCGACTGTTCTTGCTTATTCGACCAACGGCCTTATAATCGATTGAAATGGAATAGGAAAACAAAGATTAAAGAATATGATATACCAAGACGGAGAGTTTTCTTCAGATTTCCGGCAGTGTTCGTCGGCTCTGATTTGCGATTTCCGGCTGAATAAACTGTTTTATCAGTTTTGATTATTGTGTTGAGCAATTAGATTATAAATCAAGAGGTAGCAAGAAGGTTTAGACAATTATACCGTCTGAAGAGCGAATGCGGTTTTCTGATCAGCGATTCCGGCCATATTCCGGCGAAAATGAAAATCTCCGGCGACGAGCTTTGGAAGGAATAAAGCTTCGAAAGAGAGTGCGGTTCTGAGCGAAAGGGTTACAGGAAGTTTGAGTGGGTATTTATAAGGAAGAACAGGCTGAATTGGGTTCGAATTTGGGTCATGATTCGCGGTCAAAGGTCTCCGACGGTTATGACTGAAATTGATGGTTAGACATCGGTTATAACTGATGTCGAAGTCAGTTATCGCGTTTTAGTCAAAAGGAAATAGCCAAAATTGCGGATATCTCAGTTTTTCCGGCGACTGCGAGTTCTGGGCGCGTTGATTTCCGGTTTTGATTTCGGGTTTTACTTTAAGTGTTATTTGATTCAGTGTTTAACACAAGTGGAATGTGTGGCGGAGTGGTGTGGTGTGTGTTTGTGTTTGTGGGAGACCCGGGTTCGAGACCCGGCGGCTCCATTTTATTTTCTATTCACTTATATTTATTATTTATTAATTATGGTTTTTAAATTCTAAAATGTTTATTAATTATGTATTATTTAAAATAAACTGAACAATAAATACGCAACGAAAATTTATAACTGAATACTTGGTTATTAAACGAAGCGGGTTTTGAAACCCGTTTTTCGACGAATGTTACAGTATCCCCTACTTTTAGGAATTTCGTCCCGAAATTTAAGTAGTAGTGGTAACTGGAAAGAGATGCGGGTATTTTTCGCGCATTGAGTCTTCACGTTCCCAAGTAAACTCGGGTCCTCGTTTCGACTCCCAACATACCCTGACAATTGGAATACGACTTCGCCTTAAACGCTTCTCTCCGAAGTCCATGATTTCTACCGGTCTTTCAACGAAGTGCATCGATTCATCGACTTGAATGTCTTCTAGAGGAATATGGAGATTTTCATCGGCGAGGCACTTTTTTAAGTTTGATACGTGCAATGTGGGATGAATTCTGTTGAGTTCTTCTGGTAGGTCAAGCTTGTATGCTACAGGACCTACTCTTTCGAGTATCTTGAAAGGTCCTACGTAGCGTGGTGCTAGCTTGCCCTTCTGGCCAAAACGAATCACTCCCTTCCACGGTGATACTTTTAAAAGTACTTGATCACCAATGTCAAACTCCAAGGGCTTTCGTCGTTTGTGTGCATAACTCTTTTGATGACTTTGAGCCGCTAGAAGATTGTTTCGAATTTGAAGGACCTTGTCGGTTGTTTCTTGAATTAATTCTGGACCGGTGATTTGCGCTTCCCCAATTTCGTGCCAACATACTGGAGATCCGCACTTACGACCATATAAAGCTTCGAAAGGAGCCATGCCGATACTTGAATGATAGCTATTGTTGTACGAAAATTCCACTAATGGTAGGTGAGCGTCCCAATTCCCTTTGAAGTCTATGACACATGCTCGCAGCATGTCTTCAAGGGTTTGGATGGTGCGTTCAGATTGACCATCAGTTTGAGGATGAAAAGCGGTACTGAGGTCTAATCGTGTACCCAAAGCGGTTTGTACGGCTCGCCATGTTCGTGAAGTGAAACGACCATCACGGTCTGAAATGATGCTTAATGGTACACCATGACGGCTTACGATCTCGCTGATGTAGATACGAGCTAACTTCTCGTTCTTGAAGTCCTCGCGAATCGGAATGAAGTGAGATGACTTTGTAAGACGATCGATTATTACCCATATGGTGTCATACCCACTGGAGGTGCACGGTAACCCGGTAATGAAATCCATGGTTATGTTTTCCCACTTCCATACAGGTATTTCGGGTTGGACTAGAAGTCCTGAAGGTCTTTGATGTTCAGCTTTTACTTTGGAACAGGTAAGGCACTTGGAAACAAAAACATCGATATCCTTTTTCATGCCAGGCCACCAGTAGGTGTGTCGTAGGTCTTGATACATCTTGTCGGCTCCTGGGTGTACAGAGTATCGTGTTTTGTGCGCCTCATTCATGAGGAAATCACGAAGGTTATCGCGATTGCGGTTTAAATAGTATAGAATACCGTCGGATTTGGTTTCGATTTTGAGTTCAGCTCCACATGACAGCTCATCGCGTACGTCATTTTCTGTTACAGAAACATGTTGAGCTGCTCGGATTCGATCTTTGATGTCGGTTATGATTTGCGAACATAGAAGACGAATGGAGTTCGCATAACCTTTTCGGCTGAGCGCATCAGCCACCACGTTTGCCTTGCCAGGATGATGTAACATCCGTCAAAAAACCGGATTTACCGCTTCGTTTATTAACCGAACAATCAGTTAAAAATTCCGTTGCGTATTTATTGCTCAAATTAATTTTAAACGATACATAATTAATAAGTATATTAGAATATAAAAGTTATATTTGAAAAAGTATTAAAAATAGTGATTTAAAAATAAAGTGCTGAAGCCGGGATTCGAACCCGGGTCAACCAGGTCAGCAAAGCCTTAACACACACACATCCAACCACTCCGCCACTTGTGTTCTTTAGTAATATATCAAAACAATTAATTCAAATATCACAATCTCGAATTCAAAATGACGCGCCCAATCGCAGTCGTCGGAAATCCCGACGATTTCGCCGATAATGGACGGTTTCTTCTGATTTAACCGAAGCATTAACCTCAACATCGGTTATAACCGATGTCCAGTCCGCGACATCAGTCATAACCGCCGGAGAAATTATTGACCGACGAATCAAGACAGTAATCGGACTGAATTCATTGATGTTCTTCCCTATAAATACACCCACAAGCTTCTGATAACCTTTTCGCCCACAATCACATAAATTCTCGACGTAATTTTACTCGCGGAAAATCTCTGCAAGTCGCCGGAAAACCGAGATTGTAACATTTGTATAAATCGGGTCTCCAAAACCCGCTTCGTTTTGCAATCAAATACCAAGTTACGAAATTTCATTAAGTATTTATGAGTATTTTGAGTTTAAACGTTACATAATTAATATATAAACTAAACTATAAAAATTATATTTGATAAAAAGTTAAAATAAAATAAATAAAAAATAGTTGGAGCTGACCGGACTCGAACCCGGGTCAACTGCCTCCAATGACTTATCTTTCCGTCTCCAAACCACTCCGCCACAAATTGTTTTCTGTTAGTATTATGAAACAATTAAATTTTATACGCAAACTCGGATTAACGGTTACTGATATCTGTATAACGGAAATCGGTGAGCCAAATCGCCAAATCAGTTTTCGTTCGTTTAATTAACTTATAACCGACGCATATCGGTTTCTAATTAAAGTTCAGATTGAATGAACTTCAAGTTTTGGGTTTTGAAACCGAAAAACATTCAAGCTTCAAATAATTCTGATTCCAATCATTTATACGATTCAGAACTGTCGCAAATACACTCCAAACCCTTTTCGTCGCGTTTTCAAGTCTTTTGAGCTCAAGAAAATTGTCGCCGGAATCCTCTGCAACTCTCGCCGGAAAACCGTGTCCAACTCAAACCAGTAAGATTCTACTCTCTTGCTGTTTCAATCTATTGTTAGGACACTACTAACATTATTCCGTCACTCAAAGTCAGTCACAGAAGACTTTGCTGGATTTCTGGTTTCGCCGGAGAAATTCTGGAATTTGCCGGAATCACGCTAGTTGACGGTAAACACATTCAATCGTGTAAATAATCCATGTACTCTGTTTCAATTTCAAATTTAATTCTTTAATTCTGTTGATTAGCCCCTCTCAGCCGAAGTTTCAATAACAGAGTTGCCTGTTCTCGCCGGACTTCCTGAAGAAGACGACCTGTCCGGTATTTCTTTTACCCAAACTGTTCGGTTTGTTCATTCAAACTAGTAATCATGTTATTTAAGAAGTAGAACCCGGAACCAGTGATCTGTGTAAAACCGGTAATTATAGTGAAGAAGACGAACATAACAACGGGTTAAGAATAAATAAAATTCGGATAGTTAACGGGTTAGACACACAGTCCAGCGGTGGACTGTGTGCAAAGTTTATATACGAGTCCCGAGTTCGATCCTTGCTACACACACGCTGCGTAATAACATTCCTTTTTATTCATAAAACTAACCGGGTTAGATTGAGTAGTTGTTAAGTATAATATAATTCAAGAATATAACCGGGTTAGACACACAGTCCAGCGGTGGACTGTGTGCAACACAAACTGCACGTCACGCGATCGAGTCTCGACACAAACACCGGTTCAATGAGAATAAAACGTTTTGTAAAATAAAGGAATTTTCGGTAAATTCGAATAAGTGTATTAATATAATTAAAACTAGATTTCTAACGGGTTAGTCACGTAGCTCAGTTGGTAGAGCTACGTGCGCGTGAACGGAAGGTCACAGGTTCGAATCCCGCTCGGCGCAAGAATTACCGCTGACCGAACCGGTCAACGGTCAACGGTCAACGGTCAAACAGTAAAAAAAATATATTTTTTTTAAATAATTATTTGTTTTATTTAAATTAAAAATCAATTAAAAATACTTAAAAATAACATTTTTAAGGATAGAAAATAGCCATAAACTCACAAAAATATATCTAAAAATCCCATTAAAAATCTTTAATAAAATCCATCCATTTAATATATTTTTTTCCTATTATTATTTAGGTCAGTGATTCCTCGTTAACTCGTTTCGTCTAAATCGTGCGCATCTCACCAATTCAAATCCAACGCACCCAATGTGAGTGAACCCTTCAAATTCCCCGTTTTAATCACATTTTTGGGGTGTATCATGTGTCTTATTCATTTTCTTATTATAACTAAGTTATTGTGCATATATATCATATCATGACATGTGTGTTAGTTGTTGCTGTTCAGTAGTTAGGATTGTTTGCAAGTTATTATTTCAGTACATGCAATTGCTGAGGCCGTAGCTCCCCATCCCTCGAGGTTGAGTTTGATCCCCATTTTATTATGCGGTTGATCAGGGCGTGCCCGCACGATCGGCTCCGTTTGATTGAGCCTTGATCGGTCATTTATTTTCATTTCAATACATGCAATACGCTCGGCTCCGTTTGATTGAGCCTTGAGTGCACAGTTCAATTTACATTTCAAGTTCATGCAATACGCTCGGCTCCGTTTGATTGAGCCTTGAGCACACAGTTCAATTTACATTTTCAGTTCATGCAATACGATCGGCTCCGTTTGATTGAGCCTTGATCTCACAGTTCATTTATGTTAATTATCATATGATGTTGGTATGTTCATGTATGTAATCGATTGTTAATGTATGTTATAATTGTAACCGATGTTGCCATTGCTTGACTTCATGCATATGCTCTTTTATGATTATGCACAATATTTTATTGATAAACTAACCAGAAAATCATTATTAAATGTTTATCTATAAGGTTCACTCGCCAACTTATGTTGACCCAAAAACCTCCCATTTTACACATGATACAGGTGAACCAGCAGCAGCTAGGAACACGTAGGACCTGGATTAGAAGAAATAAAATGATTTAGTGTTTGGATTATTATGTTTGGTTATTTTCCTTTGTAATGAATGAACATGTTTGAAGGTTTGAGAAATGTAACTTTGACTTCATTTAATTATGAAACATAATAGTAAATGTCATGTGCTTTGGTGATAACCCAATTATGCCCCGACTCTTATTTCCGCTGCGGGTCGGGGTGTGACAGATTGGTATCAGAGCCATGACTATAGGGATATAGGATAGGTTATTAGACCCTTAGAGCCTATACTATAGTCGATTAGAAACTTATAAGAATTTTGTGTGTTATATGCCAAATTTCATGATGTTTATATGTTTATGTTAAAATGTTACATTTGATATTGTTCAAGCATGTTCATAAGTGTGTATTATCAAATAATGCTTATCATGAAATCGTATGATCATAACATATCACATCCATGCAAGCACACACCACATCATGATTGATTTTACAACGATTTTCGTGTTTTCAAATCTCATCAAAGTGAGTTCTCATGACGGGCATGTAGTAACTGGAAGGGTACTAGTACCGGTAGTCGGAACGTCCTGTCTAGGCTGGCATTCGTATAAATCCAAAATAAAGGACCAGTTTGCCTACCTGGGGACCAACGATGAGAGTACGAAATACCTATTAGGCCAAAGCATGCTATACCAAACGTCGTGAGAGCTAATCCCACTTTGAGTTGTCATTGTGTCTACACCTGGACACGTTCCGACCAAACATCTCATGAACATATTTTGTGGTTAGCATTCGGGGGATGCGAGTGTTAAATTGCCAATACTAATGTGAATCCTACCAAACCAATAGCCATGGGGGCCCACATGACTATATAGGTGAAGGTATGGGGGACATTTGAGGCCCAACATGAGCGAACCCAAGACATCCTTCGGATGTAGTTGTATTATTGATATTTATGTTATTTTCATTTTTTTTAAGACACATGACACCTAAAAGATACCATAAACTCACAATCTTCTCATTTTATGATCCTGTAGATGTCGTATAGATCGCATCGAAGGAGTAGGAAATCGGAAAAGTCTCAGGAACGATTGGCCACCCATATCGCCAACCAAATGGCCACGATATTACCTGACATTGTAGTACAAGTACAACAAGCTCTTGCTGCAAATCCTACTAACCCTCCTCAACAACAGGACCAGATCATCAACGACCCTCCTACCAGCAAATGCACCTACAAACATTTTAAGTCTTGCGATCCCCCAAAATTCGAAGGGACTGAGGGAGTCACTGCTCTCCAGCGTTGGTTCGAGGAGATGGAAAACGTTTTCTTAAACTGCGATTGTCCTGAGGATCGCAAAGTTCGTTATGCCACCGGGAGACTACTTGGGGTAGCTCTCACTTGGTGGAATACCGAAAAGGGAAAGAGGGGAACGGAAGATGCGATGTCCTTAACTTGGGAGGAGTTAAGGGAAATCATGACTAGGCGATTCTGTCCTAGGAGTGAGATTAAGAAATTGGAAGATGAATTTCATGCCCTGAAACAAAAAGATGGTGATCACTCTACTTACAACAAACGGTTCTTGGAGTTGAACCAGATGGTACCAAACTTATTCACTCCAACCTACCGTCTGATCGAACATTACATTCGAGGACTTCCCTCGAAAATCCAGGATTCGGTCCTCAGCGTTTCACCGGTAACACTAGAAGCT
This sequence comes from Scalesia atractyloides, assembly GCA_947069175.1. Taxonomy (NCBI): domain Eukaryota; kingdom Viridiplantae; phylum Streptophyta; class Magnoliopsida; order Asterales; family Asteraceae; genus Scalesia; species Scalesia atractyloides. The sequence continues at coordinate 64,737,151 of CAMTDV010000028.1, read as the reverse complement.
GCCATGGAATTGGCGACAGAACTGACCGAAAACCGAATTCGTAATGGGAAGTTCAAGGAGGAAAAGAAGAAAACCCCTGCTGAGGGACAAACCTCAAACCACCACACTCCTTCCTCCAAATTTGCTAACAAGAGGAAGCGTAACAACAGGAACTTTGCAGTCACCCACACCAACACCCCTGTTCCTGCTGCACCCATCACTCAAGCCACTCCTCCACCCGCGCCATACAAAAGACCATACACAGGACCACTACCAAAATGTAACCGTTGTCAGTATCACCACTCCCCTGACTATCCTTGCCAGTACTGTACCAGCTGCGGTCGCGCTGGACACCTTGTACAACAATGCCGCGCACCTCAACGAACAAATCGCCACCAACCTATAACCCAAACCCACCAACAATTTATGGGTCAAGCCCAACAACAACAACCATTTCCACCCACTCAACATTTAGCCCAAACATACTATCAACCCAACTACCCTATGGGCCAACCTATGCGGGCATGTTTCAATTGTGGAGATCCAAGTCATTTCAGGAACTCATGTCCAAGGCTGGTCAATATTATTCATGCTCAGGCCCAAGCCAACCCAGTGAACCAAGCAAATCAAGCTCCTCCACCTGCTAGAGGAAGGGCTTTCAATATTAACGCAAACCAGGCCAGAGCTGACGGCAATGTGGTCAACGGTACGTTTCTTATAAATGGTAGATATGCCTCTATGTTATTTGATACTGGTGCGGATAGAAGTTTCGTGTCATTAGAGTTTGAACCTATCTTAAGTAAAAATCGAGATAAGCTCGCGGAATCCATAACAGTGGAAGTTGCAGATGGAAAACCAGTTTCGTTAGATTCTATTTTACGCAACTGTACGCTCACCCTAAACGATCACGATTTCTCAGTCGATCTTATTCCTATGAAGCTGGGAAGTTTCGACATCATAGTCGGAATGGATTGGCTTAGTCAGCATAATGCGGAAGTTGTATGTCGTGAGAAATTTATTCGTATTCCTCTTTCAAACGGTCAGACTCTTCGAATTATTGGAGAAACCTCGGCGAAAGGACTCAACTTAATGTCTTGCCTTCAAGCTCAGAAATACCTTCGCAAGAATTATGTCGCGTTTTTAGCTCATATCATCAAGAAGGGGACCGCAGAAAAGAAACTTGAAGATATTCCTGTTGTAAAAGATTTTCCACAAGTTTTTCCTGACGACATTTCAGGACTTCCTCCAATCAGAGATGTCGAGTTTCGTATCGATCTTATACCTGGTGCTACACCAGTGGCAAAATCTCCATATAGGTTAGCCCCCTCTGAAATGCAAGAGCTAGCCAGTCAATTGCAAGAGTTGACTGACAAGGGATTTATACGCCCCAGCTCATCGCCTTGGGGTGCACCTGTACTTTTCGTAAAGAAGAAGGATGGATCTTTTCGCATGTGCATCGATTACAGAGAGCTCAACAAGTTAACTATCAAAAATCGATATCCTTTACCTCGTATAGATGATCTTCTTGACCAGCTACAAGGTGCCAGTTGCTTTTCGAAAATCGACCTTCGATCGGGCTATCATCAGCTTAGGGTGCATGAAGAAGACGTCCCTAAAACTGCTTTTCGAACTCGTTATGGTCACTATGAATTCATGGTTATGCCGTTTGGATTAACCAACGCACCAGCTGTTTTCATGGACCTAATGAATAGAGTCTGCAAACCTTACCTTGATCGATTTGTTATTGTGTTCATCGACGATATTCTTATCTATTCAAAATCTAAAGCTGAGCATGAGCGTCATCTGCGACTTGTTCTTGCACTTCTAGAAAAGGAAAAGCTTTATGCCAAGTTCTCTAAATGTGAATTCTGGTTAAAAGAGGTGCAATTTCTTGGGCATGTAGTCAATGACAAAGGAATACATGTGGACCCATCAAAGATCAAAGCAGTTCAAGAATGGCAAGCTCCACGTACGCCAACTGAAGTAAGGTCTTTTCTTGGACTTGCTGGTTACTATCGTCGATTCATTTCAAACTTCTCTCGCATTGCGGTGCCACTCACGGCTTTAACCCATAAAGGGAAACCATTTGTATGGGGGCCCAAGCAAGAAGAAGCTTTTCAAACCCTCAAGCAAAGACTTTGTGATGCACCAATCCTCACTCTTCCTGAAGGTTGTGATGATTTTGTAGTCTATTGCGACGCGTCAGGGCAAGGATTAGGATGCGTTCTCATGCAAAGAGGAAAAGTCATAGCTTATGCCTCAAGGCAACTCAAGACTCACGAAAAGAACTACACCACTCATGACCTTGAACTTGGAGCCGTTCTATTCGCTCTTAAGATATGGAGACATTATCTTTATGGCACGAAGTGTGAAATATACACTGACCATAAGAGTCTTCAACACATCTTCAATCAGAAAGAGTTAAATATGAGGCAACGAAGATGGGTCGAACTTCTAAATGATTACGACTGTGAAATCAAATACCACCCTGGTAAAGCAAATGTGGTGGCTGATGCACTTAGTCGAAAGGGCTATGCGAACTCTATTCATCTTCTATGTTCGCAAATTATAACCAATATTAAGGATCAAATTCGAGAAGCTCAACACGTTTCAATAACAGAGGAAGATGTACAAAAGGAGATGTCCTGTGGAGCTATCATTCATGAGGAAATCACGAAGGTTATCGCGATTGCGGTTTAAATAGTATAGAATACCGTCGGATTTGGTTTCGATTTTGAGTTCAGCTCCACATGACAGCTCATCGCGTACGTCATTTTCTGTTACAGAAACATGTTGAGCTGCTCGGATTCGATCTTTGATGTCGGTTATGATTTGCGAACATAGAAGACGAATGGAGTTCGCATAACCTTTTCGGCTGAGCGCATCAGCCACCACGTTTGCCTTGCCAGGATGATGTAACATCCGTCAAAAAACCGGATTTACCGCTTCGTTTATTAACCGAACAATCAGTTAAAAATTCCGTTGCGTATTTATTGCTCAAATTAATTTTAAACGATACATAATTAATAAGTATATTAGAATATAAAAGTTATATTTGAAAAAGTATTAAAAATAGTGATTTAAAAATAAAGTGCTGAAGCCGGGATTCGAACCCGGGTCAGCCGGGTCAACCAGGTCAGCAAAGCCTTAACACACACACATCCAACCACTCCGCCACTTGTGTTCTTTAGTAATATATCAAAACAATTAATTCAAATATCACAATCTCGAATTCAAAATGACGCGCCCAATCGCAGTCGTCGGAAATCCCGACGATTTCGCCGATAATGGACGGTTTCTTCTGATTTAACCGAAGCATTAACCTCAACATCGGTTATAACCGATGTCCAGTCCGCGACATCAGTCATAACCGCCGGAGAAATTATTGACCGACGAATCAAGACAGTAATCGGACTGAATTCATTGATGTTCTTCCCTATAAATACACCCACAAGCTTCTGATAACCTTTTCGCCCACAATCACATAAATTCTCGACGTAATTTTACTCGCGGAAAATCTCTGCAAGTCGCCGGAAAACCGAGATTGTAACATTTGTATAAATCGGGTCTCCAAAACCCGCTTCGTTTTGCAATCAAATACCAAGTTACGAAATTTCATTAAGTATTTATGAGTATTTTGAGTTTAAACGTTACATAATTAATATATAAACTAAACTATAAAAATTATATTTGATAAAAAGTTAAAATAAAATAAATAAAAAATAGTTGGAGCTGACCGGACTCGAACCCGGGTCAACTGCCTCCAATGACTTATCTTTCCGTCTCCAAACCACTCCGCCACAAATTGTTTTCTGTTAGTATTATGAAACAATTAAATTTTATACGCAAACTCGGATTAACGGTTACTGATATCTGTATAACGGAAATCGGTGAGCCAAATCGCCAAATCAGTTTTCGTTCGTTTAATTAACTTATAACCGACGCATATCGGTTTCTAATTAAAGTTCAGATTGAATGAACTTCAAGTTTTGGGTTTTGAAACCGAAAAACATTCAAGCTTCAAATAATTCTGATTCCAATCATTTATACGATTCAGAACTGTCGCAAATACACTCCAAACCCTTTTCGTCGCGTTTTCAAGTCTTTTGAGCTCAAGAAAATTGTCGCCGGAATCCTCTGCAACTCTCGCCGGAAAACCGTGTCCAACTCAAACCAGTAAGATTCTACTCTCTTGCTGTTTCAATCTATTGTTAGGACACTACTAACATTATTCCGTCACTCAAAGTCAGTCACAGAAGACTTTGCTGGATTTCTGGTTTCGCCGGAGAAATTCTGGAATTTGCCGGAATCACGCTAGTTGACGGTAAACACATTCAATCGTGTAAATAATCCATGTACTCTGTTTCAATTTCAAATTTAATTCTTTAATTCTGTTGATTAGCCCCTCTCAGCCGAAGTTTCAATAACAGAGTTGCCTGTTCTCGCCGGACTTCCTGAAGAAGACGACCTGTCCGGTATTTCTTTTACCCAAACTGTTCGGTTTGTTCATTCAAACTAGTAATCATGTTATTTAAGAAGTAGAACCCGGAACCAGTGATCTGTGTAAAACCGGTAATTATAGTGAAGAAGACGAACATAACAACGGGTTAAGAATAAATAAAATTCGGATAGTTAACGGGTTAGACACACAGTCCAGCGGTGGACTGTGTGCAAAGTTTATATACGAGTCCCGAGTTCGATCCTTGCTACACACACGCTGCGTAATAACATTCCTTTTTATTCATAAAACTAACCGGGTTAGATTGAGTAGTTGTTAAGTATAATATAATTCAAGAATATAACCGGGTTAGACACACAGTCCAGCGGTGGACTGTGTGCAACACAAACTGCACGTCACGCGATCGAGTCTCGACACAAACACCGGTTCAATGAGAATAAAACGTTTTGTAAAATAAAGGAATTTTCGGTAAATTCGAATAAGTGTATTAATATAATTAAAACTAGATTTCTAACGGGTTAGTCACGTAGCTCAGTTGGTAGAGCTACGTGCGCGTGAACGGAAGGTCACAGGTTCGAATCCCGCTCGGCGCAAGAATTACCGCTGACCGAACCGGTCAACGGTCAACGGTCAACGGTTAAACAGTAAAAAAAATATATTTTTTTTAAATAATTATTTGTTTTATTTAAATTAAAAATCAATTAAAAATACTTAAAAATAACATTTTTAAGGATAGAAAATAGCCATAAACTCACAAAAATATATCTAAAAATCCCATTAAAAATCTTTAATAAAATCCATCCATTTAATATATTTTTTTCCTATTATTATTTAGGTCAGTGATTCCTCGTTAACTCGTTTCGTCTAAATCGTGCGCATCTCACCAATTCAAATCCAACGCACCCAATGTGAGTGAACCCTTCAAATTCCCCGTTTTAATCACATTTTTGGGGTGTATCATGTGTCTTATTCATTTTCTTATTATAACTAAGTTATTGTGCATATATATCATATCATGACATGTGTGTTAGTTGTTGCTGTTCAGTAGTTAGGATTGTTTGCAAGTTATTATTTCAGTACATGCAATTGCTGAGGCCGTAGCTCCCCATCCCTCGAGGTTGAGTTTGATCCCCATTTATTTATGCGGTTGATCAGGGCGTGCCCGCACGATCGGCTCCGTTTGATTGAGCCTTGATCGGTCATTTATTTTCATTTCAATACATGCAATACGCTCGGCTCCGTTTGATTGAGCCTTGAGTGCACAGTTCAATTTACATTTCAAGTTCATGCAATACGCTCGGCTCCGTTTGATTGAGCCTTGAGCACACAGTTCAATTTACATTTTCAGTTCATGCAATACGATCGGCTCCGTTTGATTGAGCCTTGATCTCACAGTTCATTTATGTTAATTATCATATGATGTTGGTATGTTCATGTATGTAATCGATTGTTAATGTATGTTATAATTGTAACCGATGTTGCCATTGCTTGACTTCATGCATATGCTCTTTTATGATTATGCACAATATTTTATTGATAAACTAACCAGAAAATCATTATTAAATGTTTATCTATAAGGTTCACTCGCCAACTTATGTTGACCCAAAAACCTCCCATTTTACACATGATACAGGTGAACCAGCAGCAGCTAGGAACACGTAGGACCTGGATTAGAAGAAATAAAATGATTTAGTGTTTGGATTATTATGTTTGGTTATTTTCCTTTGTAATGAATGAACATGTTTGAAGGTTTGAGAAATGTAACTTTGACTTCATTTAATTATGAAACATAATAGTAAATGTCATGTGCTTTGGTGATAACCCAATTATGCCCCGACTCTTATTTCCGCTGCGGGTCGGGGTGTGACAGAGATTTCATCTACACGGTAAATACCTCGACCCTTTCCGTTTCAATCCGTTGTTAGACTGTTACTAACTCCAATCCAACCATCAGAATCAATCCCAGACGACGTAGCCGGAATACTCAGCTCTCGCCGGAAAACCGCTGAAACTTCTGATCTTACGCTGTGAATCGGTATAACCCTCCAAACTCCTGTAAATCCTTGTTTAAGTACCTCAATATCATATCTAATCGAACAGAATTGTTAACAGATCCTATCAGCCGAAGGTCACCAAAACAGAGCCGACGATCTTTGCCGGACTTCTGAAGAAAGACGAACAGTTCGGTACAATCAATCCTCAAACCTTTTTCTGTTCATTACATTACGATTGCTCATAATGTTCGTTAAATTAATTTAACAAATATCAGTCAGTTAATCGATGTCTATGTTTTGAGCGAAGAAGACGAAGTTGTGTATGTTATAAGATTAATTAAAATCGATATTATGAACGGGTTAGACACACAGTCCAGCGGTGGACTGTGTGCAAACAATATGTATAACGTCCCGAGTTCGATCCTTGTCACACACATATTCGCTGTAATAAAATGTTTTTTTTTAAAACTGAACCGGGTTAACTCAGTAAGATGTTAAGTATAATAAAAACTAGAATATTTACCAAGTTAGACACACAGTCCAGCGGTGGACTGTGTGCCACCCTAAACCACAGGTCCCGGGTTCGAGACCTGTGGCGAGCACCTAGTGATGCAATTAAATCGTTTTTAAAATAAGTGATTTTCGGATTAATGTAATTAGTATATAAATATAATTAAAAACAGAAATATTTCGGGTTAGACACGTAGCTCAGTTGGTAGAGCTGCGTGCACGCGTACGAGAGGTCACGGGTTCGAGTCTCACCCAGCGCACACATATAACCGACCGAACCGGTCAACAAGTCAACGGTCAACGGTCAACAAGTCAATGGTCAACAGTCAAAAATCAACATTTTTTTTATTTCTTTTATTTATTTATTTAAATTAAAAATACTTAAAAATAACATTTTTAAAGTTAGAAAATAGCCTTAAACTCACAAAAATATATCCAATAATCCTACTAAAAATTGGTTAATAAAATCCGCTTATTTACCGAACCATTATGTTATTATCTAGGTTAGTTTCACTCGTGGTTAAATCCAACTTCGTGCGCATTCAACATCATCAACCGAACGCACCCAATGTGAGTGAATCTTACAACTCCCCTTTTTAATTACACGTTTTGGGGTGTATTATGTGTCACTAAAACTAATTCGTTTATTCAAACTCGTGCCATACCATATTATGATTTAAATTTAGAATGGAAATATTGTTTGTAGTTATTTATTACATATTGTCAAGTTGTATGCAAATTATTTGTTAGGCCCATCAGTTCCTCGTGGGAGACGAGTTGAACAACGCGTGCCTTAAAACTCATTCATTAGGCCCATCAGTTCGTAGAACAACGCGTGCCTCAAAACTCATTCATTAGGCCTATCCGTTCCTCGTGGAGACGAGTTGAGCAACGCGTGCCTCAAAACAATCTATTATTGTATGTGTGTGCATTATTTAATATTAAGTGATTTATGAATAAGTTTACATCTATATTTACTCATATGTGGTTACGCACGTTATTTATAATCAATTCAATAAACTTGTTTAACTGTTTTTCATAGGATTCACTCGCCAACTTTTTGTTGATCCAAAAAACCATTTTTACACATGATACAGGTGAACAGGATGAAGCAAGGAAAACATAGGATTTGCCTTTGGAAGAAAATAATGAAGTCTAGAAAGATTGTGTAGAACATGTTGTAATTATGATTGTATGATTTCCCTTTAAATTGTAATAATAAATATGAAACGTTATAATAAATGTCATGAGCTTTGATGAAAACCCAATCATGCCCCAATCACCTTTTCCGCTGCGGGTCGGGGTGTGACAGATTAGTATCAGAGCTTTTGACTATAGGATATAGGATAGGTTATTAGACCCTTAGAGCCTATACTATAGTTGACTAGATTTTAATTGTTTATGTGGTTACATGCAAACTTATGATATTTATTTGTTTCATATTTATTACATACACAAACGCATGCAAACATTTCCAATATTACATTTGGTGATACATAGTGAATTATACTTACAGTCAAACATACACACTTACATACATATTCATCATACATATTTCAATGTTCACATATCCAATTCATCTTCATATTTCCGTATTTCCAGATTTTGTCGCATTTTTCATTTTACAAATCTCATCAAAGTGAGTTCTGCGACGGGCATGTAGTAACTGTAAGGGTACAAGTACCGGTAGTCGGAACGTCCTGTCTAGGTTGGCATTCGTATAAATCCAATATAACGGACCAGTTTGCCTACCTGGGGACTAACGATGAGAGTACGAAGGACCTATTAGGCCAAAGCATGCCACACCAAACGTCGTTCGAACTAACCCCACTTTGATGTGTCACCGTGTCCACACCTGGATACATTCCGAATATCATACGTTACATACATATTTCTCGATTTTCTCCGGGTTTTAGTGTACGTAACCAGGCTAACACATGCGAACCATATGAAAAACCCGGTAATCATGGGGGCCCACATGATTACGAAGGTGAAGTATGGCGGCATGCAATGCCCAATTACGAGCAAAGCCCAAGACATCCTATGGATGTAGTAGATTTATTATGTTATATTTATTTTATGAATGTTCATTCCTAAATACGACACCCGATCCCTAAAACATCCAACTCATACTCTTGATATGTATTATTTGTAGATGTCTTCTAGTCTCGCTCGTAGGAAGATGAGAGCAGGAAAAGCCCGCGAGCGCATGGCTGCCCAAATCGCTCAACAAATGGCTGCCGTAATACCCAACATTGTAATTCGAGTCCAACAAGCCCTTACCGCTAATCCCGTCAATCAAGAAGATCAAAACATTGTCAATCCTCCCCCAATTACCACCAAATGCACCTACAAGCATTTCAAATCCTGCGACCCTCCAAAATACGAAGGGACTGAAGGTGTCACCGCTCTCCTCCATTGGTTTGAAGAAATGGAGAACACTTTTCTAAATTATGATTGCCCCGATGATCGCAAAGTGCGATATGCTACTGGTCGCTTACTTGGAATAGCACTAACTTGGTGGAATACAGAGAAGGCCAAACGAGGTGTTGAAGATGCTATGACTTTGACTTGGGAAGAGTTGAAGGAAATCATGACAAGACGGTTTTGCCCAAGGAGCGAAATCAAGAAATTAGAGGATGAGTTCTATTCGTTGAAACAAAAGGAAGGCGACCACACCACATACAACAAAAGATTCCTCGAGTTAAATCAAATGGTTCCCAACTTGTTCACTCCCTTCTACCGTTTGATCGAACACTACATTCGAGGTCTTCCCTAAAAAATCCAAGACTCTGTAATAAGTACCACGCCTGCAACTTTGGAAGCAACAATGGAGTTAGCTACAGAGCTCCCCGTTAACCGCATCCGGAATAAAGACTTCAAGGAGGAGAAGAAGAAGGATAAAGCATCAACTGAAACCTCCAACTCCACCCAAACCGAATCCCCTTCTCAACCCATTTCTAAGAGAAAACGAGACGGGCAACTTTTCGCTGCCACCCAACGCAACCAACTAGCCTCGCAAGCCGTACCCCTCCAAGCTATCCCAATCACTCAAGTAGCACCCAAATTAACTTATCCAAATAAGAAACCTTACCTTGGACCTCACCCTCAATGTAACACCTGTTTTTATCACCATCCATCTACCTTACCTTGTCGACTATGTGCGAATTGTGGACGCTATGGTCATTTGAGCAAGGTTTGCCGCACCCCTCAAAACCAAACCTCACCCCTTACTCAAAACTTGATCCAAACATATCAACAACCCCATTACCCCATGTTCCCATATGTTCGAGCTTGTTTCAATTGTGGCGACCCTACCCACTTTAGAAACACGTGCCCTCGATTGGTTAACATCATAAACGCCCAAGCTCAAGCAAACCCAGTTAACCAAGCAAATCAAGGAAACCTAATCACTAGGCCACCAGTAAGAGGAAGAGCTTTCAACATCAACGCCAATCCTGTTGAAGATAATGACGGCCCAAACGAAAACCACCCAACTAGTCCCCTTCACCAAAAATCAAGATTCAACTCCAACCGCTTAGTTTTTACGTTTTTCTTTATGTTATCTCAATTTTTCTGTATCCCAGTTATGAATTGGAAATTTATCCAAGGATCATAGTGTGAATTACTATTTTAGTTTTGTTTTTATACTCATTGATTTAACATTCATATCATCATGCCTCACGACATATCACAGTGTCATCATTTAAAGAAGTTGAGCTGTGTCTCACTTCTACATGGACTAACCTTTCCATCATAACAAACGAGAGAGGTACTGTCATCATTCAAACATGTATACTATCAGAATTAAGACTCAAGCTTTGGTTGTTGTGTTATGTTTTAGAGTCACATAGGACTAATCATAACTTACTGATAAAACCAATGAAAATTTGACGAGAATATGGTGGATACGCCGCTGGTACTTCCTATATATAAGTATTCTTGTCAAAGGATCAGAGGCATTATCAGGCGGTTATGAGAAGTTCCATGTAGGATTTAGTAATGTTTTGGTTGAAATTTGTTTTGCACTCACTGATCTAACATTCATATCATCTCATCATTTAAAGAAATTGGATTGTGTTCCATTTTCTACATAGACTCACCTCTCCATCATAACAAACGAGAGAGGTATTGTCATCATTCAAACATGTATACTATCAGAATTAAGACTCAAGCTTTGGTTGTTGTGTTTGTTTATGTTTTAGAGTCACATAGGACTAATCATAACTTACTGATAAAACCAATGAAAATTTGACGAGAATATGGTGGATACACCGCTGGTACTTCCTATATATAAGTATTCTTGTCAAAGGATCAGAGACATTATCAGGCGGTTATGAGAAGTTCCATGTAGGATTTAGTATTGTCTTGATTGAAGTTTGTGTTATACTCACTGATTTAGCATTCATATCATCTCATTATTTAAAGAAATTGGATTGTGTTCTATTTTTACATAAACTAACCTCTCCATCATAACAAACGAGATAGGAACTGTCACCATTCAAACATGTATGCTATCAGAATTAGGACTCAGATATTGGTTGTTGTGTTTATTTATGTTCTAGAGTCACATCATAGAACCAATTATAACTTACTGATAAAACCAATGAGAATTTGATAAGAATATGGTGGATACGCCGCTGGTACTTCCTATATATAAGTATTCTTGCCAAAGGATCAGAGGCCTTGTCAGGCGGTTATGAGAAGTTCCATGTAGGTTGTAGTATTAGAAGTTTTGTTTAGGATATAACCTTATCTTTCCAAACATATCACAACTCTTACGTATGAAATCATATTTAGTCAAATCAACTCTGTTTATCAATATTCATTATCTTAGGCATCAAAAAGCGATTCCTGTAGCAGGGTACTCAACCCTTACAAGGAACGTTACCGCCTCAAACAAAAATTTAAACTCTTACTCCTTTCTAAGTATGTAACTATCAAACTAAACACCATCCTTTTTAGACAAATATGTCACTAAATTTCGGGACGAAATTTCTAAAAAGTAGGGGATACTGTAACATCCGTAAAAAAAACCGGATTTACCAAACCCGCTTCGTTTATTAACCGAACAATCAGTTAAAAATTCTGTTGCGTATTTATTGCTCAAATTAATTTAAAACGATACATAATTAATAAGTATATTAGAATATAAAAGTTATATTTGAAAAAGTATTAAAAATAGTGATTTAAAAATAAAGTGCTGAAGCCCGGATTCGAACCCGGGTCAGCCGGGTCAACCAGGTCAGCAAAGCCTTAACACACACACATCCAACCACTCCGCCACTTCTGTTCTTTAGTAATATATCAAAACAATTAATTCAAATATCACAATCTCGAATTCAAACTGACGCGCCCAATCGCAGTCGTCGGAAATCCCGACGATTTCGCCGATAATGGACGGTTTCTTCTGATTTAACCGAAGCATTAACCTCAACATCGGTTATAACCGATGTCCAGTCCGCGACATCAGTCATAACCGCCGGAGAAATTATTGACCGACGAATCAAGACGGTAATCGGACTAACTTCATCGATGTTCTTCCCTATAAATACACCCACAAGCTTCTGATAACCTTTTCGCCCACAATCACATAAATTCTCGACATAATTTTACTCGCCGGAAAATCTCTGCAAGTCGCCGGAAAACCGAGATTTCATTTACACGGTAAATACCTCGACCCTTTCCGTTTCAATCCATTGTTAGACTGTTACTAACTCCAATCCAACCATCAGAATCAATCCCAGACGACGTAGCCGGAATACTCAGCTCTCGTCAGAAAACCGCTGAAACTTCTGATCTTACGCTGTGAATCGGTATAACCCTCCAAACTCCTGTAAATCCTTGTTTAAGTACCTCAATATCATATCTAATCGAACAGAATTGTTAACAGATCCTATCAGCCGAAGGTCACCAAAACAGAGCCGACGATCTTTGCCGGACTTCTGAAGAAAGACGAACAGTTCGGTACAATCAATCCTCAAACCTTTTTCTGTTCATTACATTACGATTGCTCATAATGTTCGTTAAATTATTTTAAACAAATAACAGTCAGTTAATCGATGTCTGTGTTTTGAGCGAAGAAGACGAAGTTGTGTATGTTATAAGATTAATTAAAATCGATATTATGAACGGGTTAGACACACAGTGCAGCGGGGGACTGTGTGCAAACAATATGCATAACGTCCCGAGTTCGATCCTTGTCACACACACATTCGCTGTAATAAAATGTTTTTTTTTAAACTGAACCGGGTTAACTCAGTAAGATGTTAAGTATAATAAAAACCAGAATATTTACCAAGTTAGACACACAGTCCAGCGGTGGACTGTGTGCCACCCTAAACCACAGGTCCCGGGTTCGAGACCTGTGGCGAGCACCTAGTGATGCAATTAAATCGTTTTTAAAATAAGTGATTTTCGGATTAACGTAATTAGTATATAAATATAATTAAAAACAGAAATATTTCGGGTTAGACACGTAGCTCAGTTGGTAGAGCTGCGTGCATGCGTACTAGAGGTCATGGGTTCGAGTCTCACCCAGCGCACACATATAACCGACCGAACCGGTCAACAAGTCAACGGTCAACGGTCAACAAGTCAATGGTCAACAGTCAAAAATCAACATTTTTTTTATTTCTTTTATTTATTTATTTAAATTAAAAATACTTAAAAATAACATTTTTAAAGTTAGAAAATAGCCTTAAACTCACAAAAATATATCCAATAATCCTACTAAAAATTGATTAATAAAATCCGCTTATTTACCGAACCATTATGTTATTATCTAGGTTAGTTTCACTCGTTGTTAAATCCAACTTCGTGCGCATTCAACATCATCAACCGAACGCACCCAATGTGAGTGAATCTTACAACTCCTCTTTTTAATTACACGTATTGGGGTGTATTATGTGTCACTAAAACTAATTCGTTTATTCAAACTCGTGCCATACCATATTATGATTTAAATTTAGAATGTAAATATTGTTTGTAGTTATTTATTACATATTGTCAAGTTGTATGCAAATTATTTGTTAGGCCCATCAGTTCCTCGTGGGAGACGAGTTGAACAACGCGTGCCTTAAAACTCATTCATTAGGCCCATCAGTTCGTAGAACAACGCGTGCCTCAAAACTCATTCATTAGGTCCATCAGTTTCTCGTGGGAGACGAGTTGAGCAACGCGTGCCTCAAAACAATCTATTATTATATGTGTGTGCATTATTTAATACTAAGTGATTTGTGAATAAGTTTACATCTATATTTACTCATATGTGGTTACGCACTTTATTTATAATCAATTCAATAAACTTGTTTAACTGTTTTTCATAGGATTCACTCGTCAACTTTTTGTTGATCCAAAAAACCATTTTTACACATGATACAGGTGAACAGGATGAAGCAAGGAAAACATAGGATTTGCCTTAGAAGAAAATAATGAAGTCTAGAAAGATTGTGTAGAACATGTTGTAATCATGATTGTATGATTTCCCTTTAAATTGTAATAATAAATATGAAACGTTATAATAAATGTCATGAGCTTTGATGAAAACCCAATCATGCTCCGATCACCTTTTCCGCTGCGGGTCGGGGTGTGACAGATGATACCGAATTTCACAGTCGTAGTCGTTGAGAAGTTCGACCCATCTTCTTTGCCTCATATTCAACTCCTTTTGGTTGAAGATATGTTGGAGACTCTTGTGGTCAGTGTATATTTCACACTTGGTACCGTAGAGGTAATGTCTCCATATCTTGAGAGCGAACACAACGGCTCCAAGTTCCAGGTCGTGGGTGGTGTAATTCTTCTCGTGAACCTTGAGTTGCCTAGAGGCATAGGCTATCACTTTTCCTCTTTGCATCAATACACAGCCTAGCCCTTGCCCTGATGCGTCGCAATATACTACAAAGTCATCGCAACCCTCAGGGAGTGTGAGGATTGGTGCGTCACAAAGTTTTTGCTTTAGAGTTTGGAAGGCTTCCTCTTGTTTTAGGTCCCCATATGAAGGGTTTTCCTTTATGAGTCAAAGCCGTGAGTGGTACAGCAATACGGGAAAAATTGGCAATGAAGCGTCGATAGTAACCAGCCAAACCAAGAAATGACCTTACCTCAGTAGGGGTACGTGGCGCTTGCCATCCCTGCACTGCCTTGATTTTTGAAGGATCAACATGAATTCCCTTGTCATTGACGACATGTCCAAGGAATTGTACTTCTCCTAACCAGAATTCGCATTTTGAGAACTTAGCGTAGAGCTTTTCAGTCCTTAAGAGTGAAAGGATGAGTCGAAGGTGTCGTTCATGATCGGATTTAGACTTGGAGTAGATAAGGATGTCGTCGATGAAGACTATGACGAAACGGTCGAGGTAGGGTTTGCATACCCTATTCATTAGATCCATGAAGACAGCGGGGGCGTTGGTTAAACCGAAAGGCATGACCATGAACTCGTAATGACCGTAACAAGTCCGGAAAGCGGTTTTTGGGATATCTTCTTCGTGCACTCTGAGCTGATGATAACCAGAACGAAGGTCGATTTTTGAAAAGTAGGTGGTGCCTTGAAGTTGGTCTAGGAGGCCATCAATGCGGGGTAGTGGATAGCGATTTTTTACCGTTAACTTGTTGAGTTCTCTATAATCAATGCACATGCGAAACGTTCCATCTTTCTTCTTCACAAAGAGAACAGGTGCACCCCAAGGCGAGGAGCTAGGACGTATGAATCCTTTGTCAGTCAGCTCTTGCAGTTGACTGGCCAGCTCTTGCATTTCGGATGGGGCTAACCTATAAGGAGATTTTGCGACTGGTGTAGCGCCAGGTACAAGATCGATGCGGAATTCGACTTCTCTCACAGGAGGAAGTCCTGAAATGTCGTCGGGAAAGACTTGTGGTAATTCTTTCACAACTGGGATATCTTCGAGTTTCCTCTCCTTGTTTCCCTTTTTGACGACGTGAGTTAGGAATGCGACATAGTTCTTGCGGAGATATCTTCGGGCTTGAGGGCAGGACATTAGTTTGAGTCCTTTCGAAGGGGTTTCCCCAAAAATACGTAGGGTCTGATCGTCTGTGAGAGGAATGCGAATGAACTTTCTGTGGCACACCACTTCAGCGTGATGCTGGCTGAGCCAGTCCATACCAATTATAACATCGAAACTTCCCAACTTCATAGGAATAAGGTCAATTGTAAAATCGTGATCGTTTAGGGTGAGGGTACCATTTCGTATAATAAAATCTAGTGAAACGGGTTTTCCGTCAGCAACTTCTACAGTTAGAGACTCGATGAGATTAACACGAGGTTGGTCGAGGATAGGTTCAAATTCTAAGGACAGAAAGCTCTTATCCGCGCCAGTATCGAATAATATGGATGCATAACTACCATTGATGAAAAACGTACCGTTGACCATGTTGTTGTCAGCCCTAGCTTGGTTGGCATTGATGTTGAAAGCTCTTCCTCTGGCAGGTGGAGGAGCTTGGTTAGCTTGGTTTACCGGGTTTGCTTGAGCTTGGGCATGGATGATGTTCACCAAGCGTGGACAAGTGTTCCTGAAGTGGTTTGGGTCCCCACAGTTGTAACAGGCTCGCATGGGTTGCATCATGGGGTAGTTGGGTTGGTAGTAAGGTTGGGCTATGTGTTGTGCAGATGGTAGAAGTAAGGGTTGTTGGGCTTGGCCCACTATCTGATTGTGGGTTTGGGTTGGAGGTTGATTGCGGTTCATTCGTTGAAGAGTACGACAGGTTTGGATGGTGTGGCCCGCACGGCCACAGCTTGTGCAATGTTGGCAGGGGTTTTCGGGAGGGTGATGGTACTGAAAACGGTTGCATTTTGGGTGTGGGCCGGTGTATGGCTTTTTTAATGGTACCGCTGAAGGAGCAATTTGGGTGATTGGTGCAGCAGTGATAGGAGGGTTGGTTTGAGTGACAACAAATTCTTGCTGTTTCGTTTCCTCTTACCAGCAAACTTCGAGGAGGAGACAGTGTGGTTTGGAGTTGGGGCCTCAATGGGTGCTTTCTTCTTCTCATCTTTGAATTTGCCGTTTCGGATACGATTCTCAGTGAGTTCTGTAGCTAATTCCATTGCGGCTTCAAGTGTTGCAGGCGAAGTGCTTAAAACCGAATCTTGGATTTTCGAGGGGAGACCTCGAATGTAATGTTCAACCAAGCGGTACAAGGGGGTGAACAAATTAGGGATCATCTGGTTCAGCTCAAGAAATCTCTTATTATAGGAAGTGTGATCTCCTTCCTTTTGTTTTAGTGAGTGGAATTCGTCTTCCAGCTTTTTGATTTCGCTTCTTGGACAGAAGCGTCTTGTCATGAGTTCCCTTAACTCTTCCCATGTTAAGGCCATGGCATCTTCAACTCCTCCCTTACCTTTTTCCGTGTTCCACCAGGTAAGGGATACCCCAAACAGTCTTCCAGTTGCATAACGTACCTTACGGTCCTCGGGACAATCGCAATTGAGGAAAGTGTTCTCCATTTCTTCAAACCAGTGAAGGAGGGCGGTAACACCTTCGGTCCCTTCATACTTTGGGGGATCGCAACATTTGAAGTGTTTGTAGGAGCACTTTTTGGAAGGAGGGTTGGCGACGCTCTGGTCTTCTTGATTAGGAGGGTTGATGGGATTTGCGGTGAGAGCTTGTTGAACTTGAATCACGATGTCAGGAAGCACTGCGGCCATTTGTTTAGCAATTTGTGTGGCCAAGCGTTCATTTGATCTTCCTGACTTTTCTACCTCCACGTAGTTTCCTAGCCGACATCTACAGGAACATACATAGGAAGATTGTGAGTTTAAGAATTTTCTAGGTGTCATGTGTCGTAAAAAGAATGAAAAACAACATAATTGGCAACAATTTAACTACATCCATAGGATGTCTTGGGTTTGCTCATGTTTGGGCCTCCAATGTCCCCCATACCATTTCCTGTGTAGTCATGTGGGCCCCCATGACTATTGGGCTTGGTAGGATTCACATTGGTGTCGGCGGATTAACACTCGCATCACCCGAATGAAAATCGTAAAATATGATTGCGAGATGTATGGTAGGAGGGTGTCCAGGTGTAGACACAATGACAACTCAAAGTGGGGTTAGCTCACACAACGTTTGGTATAGCATGCTTTGGCCTAATAGGTCCTTCGTACTCTCATCGTTAGTCCCCAGGTAGGCAAACTGGTCCTTTATTTTGGATTTATACGAATGCCAAGCCTAGAGAGGACGTTCCGACTACCGGTACTCGTACCCTTCCAGTTACTACATGCCCGTCATGAGAACTCACTTTGATGTGATTTGAAAAATACAAAAATCATTGCAAAAATCATGGAAATCGTGAGGTGTGTGCTCTCATGGATATGATATGTTATGAGGATATGATTCATGATGAGCATTGCATAATAACATGTATTTGTGAGCATGCTTGCATAACATTGAGTGTGAAATAAACATAAAGCATATAAACATCATGAATTTTGTATGTAATACATAAACAATTTAAAATTTAATCAACTATAGTATAGGCTCTAAGGGTCTAATAACCTATCCTATATCCCTATAGTCACAAGCTCTGATACCAATCTGTCACACCCCGACCCGCAGCGGAAGAAAAGTCGGGGCATAATTGGGTTATCACCAAAGCTCATGATGTTTACTAAGATGTTCATATTTATTAAATTCAAATTACAAACTTAAATATCCAAAACAAAATTCATACAATTACAAGAAAATGAAACTACATAATTATTCCAAAACTTGTTTATTCTTCTAGGCCTTCCTAAGTGTTTCCTGTCTCAGCTGGATCACCTGTATCATGTGTAAAACGGGGGAGATTTTGGGTCAACAAAAGTTGTCGAGTGAACCTTGATAAAACATTTTTACTAATTTCTTGTTTTATTTAATAAAGAAAATTCGTGCAATAATCACATGTGAGCAAACATATATAGATAAACAATCACAAACCACTTTGGATGAGTATATGACATGAATGATGATGTATGTGAGATCAAGGCTCAATCAAACGGAGCCGATCTAATGAGGCTCCTGATGCTCAACCCGTATCCCACAGGGAACTGATGGGCCTAATGAAATGCGTGCACTGAAAATGATAAATCCAATCTACATATAATTCACACAACAATTGATACACATTTGATCACAGATATGATGTATGCACAAGTGTTTAAATAAAATAAAAGAATTGTACGACACATGATACACCCCAAAACATGATTAAAACGGGGAATTGGTAGAGATTCACTCACAATGGGTGCGTTCTTCGATGACGATAAATGCGCACGAATTTATGATTCAATCGACAAGGGAAAAACTAACCTAGATAATAACAAAATGATTCGATAAATAAATAAATTTTATTTGAGATTAATATTTTTAATTAGTGCTGTTAATGGGATTTTTAGATTTATTTTTGTGAGTTTAAGGAAATTTTCTAACTTTAAAAATCCTATTTTTAAGTATTTTTAATTAATTTTCCAATTAAATAAATAAATAAAAATAATAAAAAATGGGTTGACTTTCTGGCAGTTGACCGGGTCTGACCGGTCAGACTGTGTTTATTCTATGCGGCTAGTGAGGTTCTTACTCAGGACCTCTCGTATACGTGCACGCAGCTTTACCAACTGAGCTACGTGTCTAACCTGAAATATTCTCTGTTTTAATTATATATATATACTAATTAACTTTAACCTTATTTGGTTTTTATTAAAAATGATTTATATGGCCGAACCGGTTGCAGAGACCCGGAGTCGAACTCGGGACCTTCGGTTCGAGTGCGCACAGCCCAACCAGTTGGGCTGTGTGTCTAATCTGTTTAACTACTGGATTATATTCCTCTTATGTATATACTGTGACTTGATCTGGTTAGGTTTTATAAATGTTGTTTTTATTTCTGAAAGTCGGTAACATGTGCGATTCGAACCCGGGACGTGTGTTTTGTATTTGCACACAGTCCACCGCTGGACTGTGTGTCTAACCCGGTTAAATACCCGATTTTAATTACATTAATATACAATTTAAGTTCGTCTTCTTCATTAAGAAGAACACAGAACAGTGCACCCGACTGTTCTTGCTTATTCGACCAACGGCCTTATAATCGATTGAAATGGAATAGGAAAACAAAGATTAAAGAATATGATATACCAAGACGGAGAGTTTTCTTCAGATTTCCGGCAGTGTTCGTCGGCTCTGATTTGCGATTTCCGGCTGAATAAACTGTTTTATCAGTTTCGGTTATTGTGTTGAGCAATTAGATTATAAATCAAGAGGTAGCAAGAAGGTTTAGACAATTATACCGTCTGAAGAGCGAATGCGGTTTTCTGATCAGCGATTCTGGTGATATTCCGGCGAAAATGAAAATCTCCGGCGACGAGCTTTGGAAGGAATAAAGCTTCGAAAGAGAGTGCGGTTCTGAGCGAAAGGGTTACAGGAAGTTTGAGTGGGTATTTATAAGGAAGAATAGGCTGAATTGGGTTCGATTTTGGGTCATGATTCGCGGTCAAAGGTCTCCGACGTTTATGACTGAAATTGATGGTTAGACATCGGTTATAACTGATGTCGAAGTCAGTTATCGCGTTTTAGTCAAAAGGAAATAGCCTAAATTGCGGATACAAATCTGAACTTTTTTCAAATTTGCCCAATTCCATAAATATGTTAAAACCCAATTTCACATTGATATTAAGTCGTTCCAATGCGACTTAGGGGTGGAATTTGACAACACAAATTTTCGAAATTTTGCTACGGCAAATGGTCTTCACTTTAAGTTTTCATGCCCACACACTTCCCAACAAAATGGGAAGACCGAACGCATGATTCGTCGTCTAAACGAAATCATGTTCTGTCTCTTAACTCATGCTTCGCTTCCATCCAATTTCTGGGTCGAAGCGCTTCATACAGCTTCCTATCTTCATAACATCCTACCGTCCGCCAAACTACGGTTTATAACCCCAATGGCTTCTCTCTATGGTCGTCAACCTGATTACGACCACCTCCGGGTCTTCGGATGCGCATGTTATCCGAACACGTCCTCAACCCGACCCCGTAAATTAACCCATCGGTCCTCCCTTTGCGTTTTCCTTGGATACCCCGCTCATTTTCGGGGTTATCGGTGTCTCAACCTTTCTATCGGAAAGGTAATCCTCTCACAGCACGTCACTTTTGCGGAGACCGTCTTCCCGTTTTCTAAACTCTCCTCACCTGTAGACCATACCTTTCTAGAAAGTGACATCTCACCACTTCTTTCACCACCTACATCTTTTCCGCATGCCCAACACACCCCTACGGATCCACCATCTCCTAACCAGCCTGAACCCAACTCTTCTCCGCCAACCTCGCCCTCTCCTACATTGCATCAGCCGCCTCCCTCACCTATTACCTACCAGCGACGAAACAAAAACCTTCCCCCACCAAAACATGTCTACACCAGCCCTTCTACTCAGCCCGCTAACTCGGGTTCACCGTCTCCCACGTCTCCCGCAGCCCCTACACCTCCTCCGCCCTCTCCCCCACCCAGACACCCGATGGTCACACGCACTCGTGATGGAACCATCAAAACCAACACACCCTACACATTACATACTTCCACAAACCAACCTATCTCACTGGTACCTAAATCCCATATTGATGCCCAATCGGATCCTAATTGGCTTGATGCTATGAAAACTGAATACAAAGCTTTACAGGATAATAATACATGGGAATTAGTGATTAGACCTCCGGATGCACATGTCATCCGTTGTATGTGGCTGTTTCGCAATAAGTTCCATGTTGATGGCACGTTAGAACGTTATAAGGCCCGCTTAGTTGTGAATGGGAAATCCCAGCAGGTTGGTATTGACTGTGATGACACTTTTAGCCCCGTCGTAAAACCATCCACTATACGCACTGTCCTTAGTCTTGCGGTTTCGCGGGATGGCAAATAAACAGTTAGATGTTAAAAATGCGTTTTTGCATGGTGATTTGAACGAAACTGTTTATATGCATCAACCACCAGGTATTAAGGACCCTTCTAAACCACATCATGTGTGTAAGCTACAAAAGTCTCTCTATGGCCTCAAGCAGGCCCCTTGGGCATGGTACCAACGGTTTGCAAAATTTATTACTTGCACGGTTAGTGACACGTCCTTATTTGTCTACAAACACGGTAATCAAATGGCGTATCTTCTCTTATATGTAGACGATATTATACTCACACGCTTCCACTGATACATTACTTCGTCAAATTATTGGCTCACTATCCAATGAATTTGCTATGACAGACTTGGGCTCTTTGCATCAATTTCTGGTATCACGGTCACTCCTAAACAAGGTGGTCTATTTTTATCGCAAGAGCATTACACATGACATTATTGCTCGGGCTAACATGACAAACTGTAAGCCATGTGCCACACCTGTGGACACAACTTCTAAATTAAGTGCTTCATCTGGTCCCCCGCTTTCAGATGGTTCATTATACCTAGCCTTGCTGGTGCACTGCAATATCTTACGTTTACACGTCCTGACATTGCCTATGCAGTCCAACAAGTTTGTTTGTTTATGCATGATCCTCGTGAACACCATTTTCAATTTTTGAAGCGTATTCTACGTTATTTAAAAGGCACGAGTGATCAAGGTATTCTTATTCTCCCTCCAAGTCTAATGCTCTAATTGCATATTCAGATGCTGACTGGGGGGGATGTCCGGATTCCTGGCGTTCTACGTCAGGCTATTGTGTTTTTCTTGGTGATAATATTATGTCATGGTCATCAAAACGGCAAGCTACCATTTCTCGTTCAAGTGCTGAGGCCGAATACCGTGGGGTAACTAATGCCGTTGCTGAAACGAGTTGGTTGCGCAACTTATTGACAGAACTGTCACACCCCGACCCGCAGCGGAATAGGTGATCGGGGCATGATTGCGTTAACTCGAGAGCTTATGACTTGCTATTACTTGTGTTAAATATTCACTAATTCATATCAAGTGTCACACAATACAAATAATTCACATAAACAATTACAAACACAAGACGATGTTTATAACAAGTATATTGCACTAATTCGTTTCTTGTAAACAAAGGCCCATCCTATGTCCAATCTTCTCTTCGTACCTGTTCACCTGTATCATGTGTAAAAATGGTTTTGGGTCAACAAAGGTTGGCGAGTGAATCTAAGTTAAACATTTAAACAGTTTGTTAAATTGGTTATTTCAATAAAAATGTGCATGGACCATATATGAGCATATGTATATATAATTAAATCACAAACCACATAATATCAACAATGAACATATGAACATGATGAATGATGAATTGAGATCAAGGCTCAATCAAACGGAGCCGATCTAATGAGGCACCTGATGCTCAATCGTATCCCACGAGGAATTGATGGGCCTTAAATGAATGATTGCACTGAAATGATAAAATGTAACCACACATAACCACAACAAACAAATATACACATTAGATCACATAATATCAACAATGAACATATGAACATGATGAATGATGAACTTGAGATCAAGGCTCAATCAAACGGAGCCGATCTAATGAGGCACCTGATGCTTGACTCGTATCCCACGAGGAACTGATGGGCCTTAAATGAATGATTACATTGAAATGATAAAATGTAACCACACATAACCACAACAAATAAATATACACATCAGATCACATAATGGTGGTAGTACATGTATTTGTATAAATAAAGTAAATTACAACACATGATAACCCCAAAACTGAATAAAAAAAAGGAATTTGTAAGGATTCACTCACAGTGTTTGCTGTTTTTAATCCTTAGTGAAAAACCACACGAGAATAAGGATAAAATCCAATTGATAAGCGTGATTTAAGCTAGACAAACGAATCAACAAAAAAAAGTAAACGTTATGCTAGGCATAGCTAAATGAACGAACATGATATGTTAGACTCGTTGAGCCTAACGAGCCTCTACAAGGCTATGAAAAGCCTAAAGGCGAGCCTAAACTAGGCTACCTTAACGAGCCTAATGCTCCTTAACTAAGAACCTAAACTAAACTAATTAAACTAAGAAAGCAATAAATAAATTAAAAAACAAAAAAAAAAAAGGAAGATTACCTCGAAGAAGAACTTTACAAAATGAGAAGAGCTTGAGATTAGCATATCCTCGTCGAAAGCGGAAATAAAAACTACTACACACCACACCCAAAGGGGTATTGTGCTTGTGGAGCCACCAAATTTGGTTATTCCACTTGTTTATACTAAAACTAGGAGTTGCAAGCTATAAAGAACCAAGAAGGGTATCTATAGGTGTGAAATAGAGCACAAAATGGTGATTGGGGCGATGTGGGATAACTTTAAAACAAGATTTTCGCGTCTTTCAAATCAGCAACAAACACCAAACTTGTTTTCGCGATTCCCGCTTTGTTATAACTCCGTTTCACGCACGGTTTTCGCCTACGTTCATTATTTTCAGAGTACTATCATATGGAAGAGAGTAATCCAACATCCATGGTGTCGAGAATTGGTCTTAAACCTTGGGTCTTGATGCGGGTCGAGGGTTATGTTCTAAAACTTGTGTTTGTGATTCCCGTTACGCTGGAGCTCAGTTTTATGCACCATTTGAACCTACTTGATCCTTAGTATACCAAGTATATCTTGGAGCTTTGAATGGACCAGAATGATAGCTCAAGGATGGAGAAAAGTTAGCAAGAAAGTCACCCAAAAGTCATCTTATGACAAAACTAAGAATACACATGTAGAGCTTTTTGCTTGCGATCATTTACATCTAAACTCTCCAAAACACAGTGTCCTATCTTAAGGCATGTATATAATGAAGTTTGAATGATAAGAAGGTTAGGATGTGATGTGTTAGGTATGTTCACGAGGTCTCCAAAGTTTTTGATTAACTTAAGGAAAACCTTAGTTTTAGACCTTGAGATATAGAGGGTTGCTTCAAAATACATGGAAATGAATTTACAAGGTTGTCTAAAACATGTATAAGACTATAAATCACCAGATATGATAACATGTATGATCAAAACATAGAATCCAAACTATTTTATTGCTTAAACATTAAACAAAATTACGTGGAATATGAAAACGATCGAGTTACAAAAACAGGTCGGGTTTTAGGATTCATTCATTTTTTTGACGAATGTTACAGTCTCCCTTTCTTTTGGAAATTTCGTCTGAAATTAGGAGGTAACCATTTAGCTCTTTAACATTTGGGGGGGGGGGGTAAAGGTAATTCAAAAGGGATTGCAGTGTTTAAGGATTTTGGAAATGGAAATTTTAACAAAGGTTTGATGTTGTGGAGTGGCTCAAGTGTTTTGTTTGTTAGTGAGACCCGGGTTCGAATCCCTGGTCCACTGTTTTATATTTCTTTTTTGAATTTAAAGTTTTGAAATGTTACAAATCAGACCCCTTAACTCTACTATCCGAACTAACTTGGCTACTAACTCATATTACCTTAAAACTCACTTTAAAACCTAACAAAACTAACTAAATTTTATTAATGATTTTACTTGTGATATTAATTAAATTAAATTAATAAATAAATAAGTCGATAAATGAATTTAAATTAAAGATAAATCTTTCAACGGTTATTTATTTCGCAAAAATTTCCGAAGTTTAAAGGTTAGGATCCGGATTTCAAAGTGGGTCAGACTTCTGGATACCCGTTTTTGGCGGATGTTACAGTCTCCCCTACTTTTAGGAATTTCGTTCCAAAATTAGGAGGGAACCGTTCTTGAGGGTTAGTTAATAGGGTTTCTTATAGATTGGATCTCGAGTATGCTAGGTAATAAAAATCTCAATGATGCTAAGGATATACATAACCAGGTGAGTGTGAAGTTTGGATTTTGATTGAGGCGGTAACGTTCTAGTAAGGGTTGAATACCCTGCTACATGAATCGCTTTTTGATGCCTGAGGTGTAAAAATGAAAAGTGTTGTAACACGGAGATGGCTAACTGGATATTGTCTCATGATAAGGGGTTTTGAGAAAATCAAAGCGTCATAATGATAAAGTTACATCACAAAACTGAAATCATCAACCACATCGTTATCCAAATTGAGATTGACACTACTTACAAAAAACTTCCCATAACGTCTAACAATGCTTTTGATCACCAGACAAGAACACTTATATATAGGAAGTACCTGCGGCGTATCCACCATGTCCTTGTCAAATTTTCATTGGCCTTGTTATTAAGTCACGATTAGTTCTATGTGACTCATCCTAAAATCTACTAAACATAAACAAACACAACAACCCATGCTTGAATCTCGAATCCGAAGAGAGCAAGACTAAATGACGGCGGTACCTCTATCATGTGTTATGAGGAAGTGGTCAGTCTATGAAAAAGTGAGACACGACCCAACTTCCCTAAATGATGAGACGGGGTTCGTCGTGATGTATGATGACACGAATAACATGAAATTTAATCTATGTGTAGAGACATGTAATGAAACAAATTGGCATAGCGTGATATAAATTGCATTAATGGCATTAATATGAAATAATGAAATCTTGAAACATTATTACCCAAATTGAAAACAATGGTAATTTGAATAGTCAGGACAAGAAGTGGAATTTATTAAAGCTTGGATTGGGAATAAAAATAAAATAAACAACTAGAGCAGAGTCTTGAGTCTTCATGATGGGAGAAAGACTATTTAGGTTGTTCGTTCGCACCGTCCGTTGACCTCAACTGGGTTTGCATTGGCGTTGTAGGCTCTCCCTCTTGCTGGTGGGGGTGCTGGGTTTGCTTGGTTCGCTTTGGTTAACTGGATTTGCCTTTGGGCTTGAGCGTTGATGATGTTAACCAACCTAGGGCACGTTTTCTGAAATGAGTAGGATCACCACAATTAAAGCAAGCTAGAACATATGGCACCATGGGGTAATGCGGTGGTTGGTAGGGCTGGATCATTTTTGGGCAAGAGGTGAAACTTGGTTTTGAGGAGTGCGATACATGTTACTCAAATGGCTATAATGCCCACAATTGGCACATAGACGACATGGTACGGTGAGTTGGTGGTGATAGTGACAGGTGTTGCATTGAGGGTGGGGACCAGTGTAGGGTTCTTGTTTGGGTAAGCTGGGTTGGGTGCCATTTGGGTGATTGGGATGGCTTGGAGTGGTACGGCTTGTGAAGTTGGGTTAGTCGAGGCAATAGCGTAGTATTATCACCACGCTTTCGTTTGGTATTGGAACAGGAGAATGTTTCGATCTTGGTTGTCTTTGGCTCTTCCACTGAAACCTTGTCAGTTGTGCCATTCTTTTTAAAGTCTCCATTTCGGATATGGTTTTCGGTGAGTTCGGTGGCTAATTCTATTGCAGCTTCCAATGTTGCGGGTACAGTGCTCATCACGGAATCTTTGATACCAGAAGGAAGACCACTAATGTAATGTTCAATGAGATGGTAAGGAGGAGTGAACATATTTGGGACCATCTGATCAGCTCGAGGAAACGCTTGTTATAGGCCATATGGTCTCCATCATTTTGCTTTAAGCGGTAGAATTCGTCCT
Source organism: Scalesia atractyloides (assembly GCA_947069175.1). Lineage (NCBI taxonomy): Eukaryota > Viridiplantae > Streptophyta > Magnoliopsida > Asterales > Asteraceae > Scalesia > Scalesia atractyloides. Next base: position 64,709,745 of record CAMTDV010000028.1, on the reverse strand, counting down.
CCAACTTCTTGATCTCACTCCTAGGACAGAACCGTTTAGTCATTAGCTCCTTGAGTTTTTCCTAAGTTAGGGCCACAGCAGCTTCAGCCCCTCTTCGACCCTTTTCACGTTCCACCAGGTTAAAGATGCCCCAATGAGATGACCGGTAGCATAACGAACCTTGCGATCGTTAGGGCAGTCACAATTTAGGAAGGTGCTTTCCATTTCCTCGAACCATCACAGGAATGTAGTGACCCCTTCTGTTCCCTCATATTTTGGGGGGCCACAAGACTTGAAGTGCTTATAGGAGCACTTGGATGTAGTTGCGGAGAGCGTTTACAGCGTTTGGTTCGACTTGATTGACTTGGTTATTAGTGAGGGCTTGTTGAACTTGGATCACAATGTTAGGAATCACGGCGGCCATTTGCTTGGCAATTTGGGCAGCCATGCGTCTACTGGAGTTTCGGTTCTTTTTCCTCCAAGAAGGTGCCTAAAGGACATCTACAGGAATTCATGCAAACGAGATTGTGAGATTCTGTTGATGGATTTGCTAGCAGGGATGCGAAAAAAAATATAAACATATGATAAAATGAAAACTTTGGGGTGTATTTGAAAACAATAACTTATGATAACACAACACTTTTAAAGTGTTCTTGGGCTTTGCTCGTAATTGGGCCTTGCATGCCGCCATACTTCACCTTTGTAATCATGTGGGCCCCCATGATTACCGGGATTTCGTATGGTTCGAATGTGTTAGCCTGGTAACGTACACTAAAACCCGGAGAAAATCGAGAAATGTGAATGTCACGTATGAAAGTAGGAGTGCATCCAGGTGTGGACATGGTGACACCTCAAAGTGGGGTTGGTTCACATGACGTTTGGTGTGGTATTCTTTGGCCAAATAGGTCCTTCGTACTCTCATCAGTAGTCCCCAGGTAGACAAACTGGTCCGTTAATTCGGATTTATACGAATGCCAATCCTAGACAGGACATCCCGACTACCGGTACTTGAACCCTTCCAGTTACTACATGCCCGTCATATGAACTCGACCTTGATAAATTTGAAAATGAAAAACATCACAAAAGTTTGAATAACATAAAAATAAGTATTTGGAAAATGAAGAGAAATGTTTCGAAAATTTAAAGGAAATCGAGAACTTATAAATAAGGGTTTCATAAGTTTCGTATGGTACATTTCAGGTGGAGTGATATGTATATATGTAACATATATGTAGACTTCATGACATAATTATAACACATTGCACGTATCACATAATCAAGTAACAAAGAGAGTGCTTGCATGCGTTTCTGTGTGAAATGAAAGGAATTTAAATGTCTGAGCAATAGCAAATCATAAGTCAAACAAAACATGAAATCACATAAGCACATAGGTCCTAGTTGACTAAAGTATAGGTTCTAAGGGTCTAATAACCTATCCTATATCCCTAAAGTCAATGGCTCTGATACCAATCTGTCACACCTCGACCCACAACGGAATAGGTGATCGGGGCATGATTGCGTTAACTCGAGAGCTTATGACTTGCTATTACTTGTTTTAGATATTCACTAATTCATATCAAGTGTCTTACAATACAAATAATTCACATAAACAATTACAAACACAAGACGATGTTTATAACAAGTATATTGCACTAATTCGTTTCTTGTAAACAAAGGTCCATCCTATGTCCAATCTTCTCTTCGTACCTGTTCACCTGTATCATGTGTAAAAATGGTTTTGGGTCAACAAAGGTTGGCGAGTGAATCTAAGTTAAACATTTAAACAGTTTGTTAAATTGGTTATTTCAATAAAAATGTGCATGGACCATATATGAGCATATGTATATATAATTAAATCACAAACCACATAATATCAACAAATGAACATATGAACATGATGAATGATGAACTTGAGATCAAGGCTCAATAAACGGAGCCGATCTAATGAGGCACCTGATGCTCAACTCGTATCCCACGAGGAACTATGGGCCTTAAATGAATGATTGCACTGAAATGATAAAATGTAACCACACATAACCACAACAAATAAATATACACATCAGATCACATAATGGTGGTAGCACATGTATTTGTATAAATAAAGTAAATTACGACACATGATACACCCCAAAACGTGAATAAAAAAGGGAATTTGTAAGGATTCACTCACAGTGTTTGCGTTTTTAATCCTTAGTGAAAAACCGCACGAGAATAAGGAGAAAATCCAATTGATAAGCGTGATTTAAGCTAGACAAACGAATGCAACAAAAAAAAGTAAACGTTATGCTAGGCATAGCTAAATGAACGAACATGATATGTTAGCCTCGTTGAGCCTAACAAGCCTCTACAAGGCTATGAAAAGCCTAAAGGCGAGCCTAAACTAGGCTACCTTAACGAGCCTAATGCTCCTTAACTAAGAACCTAAACTAAACTAAACTAATTAAAATAAGAAAGCAATAAATAAATGAATTTTAAAAAAACAAAAAAACAAAAAAAGGAAGATTACCTCGAAGAAGAACTTTACAAAATGAGAAGAGCTTGAAGAGTAGCATATCCTCGTCGAAAGCGGAAATAAAAACTACTACACACCACACCCAAAGGGGTATTGTGCTTGTGGAGCCACCAAATTTGGTTATTCCACTTGTTTATACTCAAACTAGGAGTTGCAAGCTATAAAGAACCAAGCAAGGGTATTTATAGGTGTGAAATAGAACACAAAATGGTGATTGGGTCGATGTGGGCACTTTAAAACAATATTTTCACGTCTTTCAAATCAGCAACAAACACCAAACTTGTTTTCGCGATTCCCGCTTCGTTATAACTCCGTTTCACGCATGGTTTTCGCCTACGTTCATTATTTTCAGAGTACTATCATATGGAAGAGAGTAATCCAACATCCATGGTGTCGCTGTTATTTAACTCCACTCTCGGTAATATTAGACTTTAGGGTGTGGACGGGGCTTTGGGACATGGCTAGCTAAGCAACGCCACTGCAACCACACCAAACCAGCGTTGCCCCGCTGGCGTGAGTGTTCTGCATGCGCGGGGCGGGGCATGGGAGCTGAGGTGATGTAGCTGGCTTTGGCTGGTTCGATCTAAACCACCCAAATAAATCCACATGGCTGGCCACGCCAGCCAAAGCCACGTCATCCCATACCCTCTGATTTCAAGAATTAGCTTGTGTATCTCGTCCCCGCCAAGTGTTGACATGTTCCGATTTGTACAGCCACTGTTGTCTACTGTGACAACATATCAGCTGTTTACTTATCTGAGAACCCCGTTCAGCACCAACGTACTAAACATGTTGAGTTGGATATTTATTTCGTACGCGAAAAGGTCAGAATTGGCGCAGTTCGGGCCCTCCATGTTCCTGCAGATTACCAATACGCTGATTATTTTACAAAAGGGCTGCCTCGTCAACTTTTCTGTCGTTTCAAGTCCAGCCTGTGCATTCAGCCTTCTTCCGCTCAGACTGGGGGTGTGTTAGCGTGTATACTATTTTAGGACAATATATTAGAAGATTAGTATCATGTATTATTTGTGTTTATCTGTTTCCTATTTTAGCTCCTAAGAAGTCGGTCCTAGTCCTGTATATATATTTTAGATATTACTGAATAAGAGATCAATGAATTACGATTACCTTTAACAAGTTCCAACTATTATAAAAGAATACCATTTTACCCTCACGGCCCGAGTTTGGTCATAGAGGGAACCTCCTCAGGGACTCGCCAACGATCCTCTCTTGTACTCGGAGACACTTTTCTTCTGACCCTAACCATGTGGCTCGATCAATTCCTTCGCATTATCTTCAAACCCCATCCATGTTCCCAACTAGCCAACCCCATGGTTCGACCACATCCCCCCAGTCTCCTGAACATGGCCTCATGACTCGACCCTCCCCCATCTCACTGGTGCAGTCTCTTTGACCACAATAACCCTATATATCGTCTGTGCAGTCTCATCTTCTTGGCTTTGAGCATTCCGGAACATATATGGGGGTATGTTTAGTTAAGGGAAATATTTATTTAGTACTTCTAATATCTATCTTTTCCTTTTGTTCTTCTAGTATTTATCTACATAGTTATCATCATGTTACCTAGTAATTATCACCTTATACCCTATAACCAATGATCAACAATTCATGTTTCCCACAAGCTTTTACACAGAATGTGAATGAAAGGCTAAGCTTACCGCAATGTTGACATAAGGTGAACTACCCCAGTCCAGATTCTCAAGCTCCGTGGTTCCAGGACATATGTCGCTAGCGGCTCCTGCAGCATTGTTGGTAGAGAAACTCGAACCGGACATAGGGTAATGGGCATCCAAATCTATGGCTTTAGAATCATCCCTGAGAACTGGTAAGTTTAGATCATCCTTATGTTCAGCAGTAGGAAAAGAAACAAGGTATTTCTGTTCATAGCACTCTGATTCCTTACATGGAAAAAAACAACAATCGGTATTTGAAAGAACTGAAAGGAGAATTTAAACAGAATATATTTTACATTATTGGTGTTGAATGTTGTTGTGTTAATTATAGTTAAGCAGATGTCTCTTCATGTAATAGAAAAATACAAAAAGGTTAGTGTTAACAAACTCATAACCGATAAGTGTTCCTAAAACTAGGAAGAAATAAAAGTCCTAACAGATAAGTGTTCATAAAACAAGGACGGTATGAGATCTCTATTGTGATAAAGTATAATATAGATAAACTCCAAAACATATCTATATGTGTACTTTTTCTCTATCTAGCCAAAGGCGCGCCAGACGAGGCGCAGGCAAAACGCCTTGCAGCCATCCAGACGCTCAGTTGAAATCCTGTAGATTTTAGTAAAAATCTCCAAGTTCTGGCCAAACTGGTACTAATTAGACTACCTAGATATCGTTACTAATTAGATCTAGGCAGAGATCTTAATAGTAAAAAGATTCGGTTACCAACCTGTGCTGGTGACTGGATAACATAATCACATGTGACATCTTCATACAGTGGAGTCTTTCCTGGCCGTAGGTGTAACATTTGTATAAATCGGGTCTCCAAAACCCGCTCCGTTTTGTAATCAAATACCAAGTTATGAAATGACATTACGTATTTATGAGTATTTTGAGTTTAAACGTTACATAATTAATATATAAACTAAACTATAAAAATTATATTTGATAAAAAGTTAAAATAAAATAAATAAAAAATATTTGGAGCAGCCCGGACTCGAACCCGGGTCAACTGTCTCGAACGACTTATCTATCCGTCTCCAAACCACTCCGCCATCAATTGTTTTCTGTTAGCATTATGAAAACAATTGAATTTTATACGCAAACTCGGATTAACGATTGATGATATCTGAATAACGGAAATCGGTAAACCGAATCGCCAAATCAGTTTTTGTTCGCTTAGTTAACTTATAACCGATGAATATCGGTTTCTAATTACGTTCTAATTGAATGAATTTAAAGATCTTCTCACTTCCGGTATTTGAAACCAAAGAGATACCAAACTCGAATATAATCCAAGTACTGATCATTTGCGCGATTCATAACTATCACTATAACTCTCAATTTCATTTTCGTCAAGACTCTGAGCCGTAAAACCTTCTAAATTCAATCGCCGGAAATTTTCTGCAACTCACGGAAAACCGGGATTGGTATTTTCACGGTAAATTCTTCGACTCTTTTTGTTTAAATCATGTGATTAGTCAATCTCTAACACAATTCCATCATCAGAACCAATCTTAGTCAACACTTATCGGAAATCCCATTTTCGCCGGAAAGTTCCTGAAATTGCCGGAGTTTCACTGTGAAAGGGTAAGACATCCTACACTTCATTTAAACCTTGTTTAGATGATTTAAATCTATAAATAATCGACCCACGCCGTTAATTGTTTCAACAGTCGGAGCTCAATTTCTGCACCGACAAAACTCTCGCCGGATTTCTGTGTTTATCCCCAATCGGTAAATCCTGTTCTTTAAACTCTTTTCATTTCTTAATATTGATTTACTGATAGTGTTTAAGTCGTAAAATCAAATCTTAACCGGTTGGAATACGCTGACAGTTTATACGACGAAGAAGATGAACTTATTTCAGAACATAAGAGTAATTAAAATTCGGTTTATAAACGGGTTAGACACACAGTCCAGCGGTGGACTGTGTGCACATTTTATAATCACGTCGCGAGATCGATCCTTACTACACACACACTGCGTAATAACATTTCCTTTTTATTCATAAAACTAACCGGGTTAGATTGAGTAGTTGTTAAGTATAATATAATTCAAGAATATAACCGGGTTAGACACACAGTCCAGCGGTGGACTGTGTGCAACACAAACTGCACGTCACGCGATCGAGTCTCGACACCAACACCGGTTCAATGAGAATAAAACGTTTTTGTAAAATAAAGGAATTTTGGTAAATTCGAATAAGTGTATTAATATAATTAAAACTAGATTTCTAACGGGTTAGTCACGTAGCTCAGTTGGTAGAGCTACGTGCGCGTGAACGGAAGGTCACAGGTTCGAATCCCGCTCGGCGCAGGAATCACCGCTGACCGAACCGGTCAACGGTCAACGGTCAACGGTCAAACAGTAAAAAAAAAAATATTATTTTTTTTTAAATAATTATTTGTTTTATTTAAATTAAAAATCAATTAAAAATACTTAAAAATAACATTTTTAAGGATAGAAAATAGCCATAAACTCACAAAAATATATCTAAGAATCCCATTAAAAATCTTTAATAAAATCCATCCACTTAATATATTTTTCCTATTATTATTTAGGTCAGTGATTCCTCGTTAATTTGTTTCGTCTAAATCGTGCGCATCTCGCCAATTCAAATCCAACGCACCCAAGGTGAGTGAACCCTTCAAATTCCCCGTTTTAATCACATTTTTGGGGTGTATCATGTGTCTTGTTCATTTACTTTCTATAACTAAGTTATTGTGCATATATCATATCATGACATGTGTGTTATTGTTGCTGTTAAGTAGTTAGTATTGGTTGCAAGTTATTATTTCAATACATGCAATTGCTGAGGCCGTAGCTCCCCATCCCTCGAGGTTGAGTTTGATCCCCATTTTATTATGCGGTTGATCAGGGCGTGCCCGCACGATCGGCTCCGTTGGATTGAGCCTTGATCGGTCATTTATTCTCATTTTCAGTACATGCAATATGCTCGGCTCCGTTTGATTGAGCCTTGAGTACACAGATTTATTCTCATTTTCAGTACATGCAATATGCTCGGCTCCGTTTGATTGAGCCTTGAGTACACAGATTTATTCTCATTTTCAGTTCATGCAATACGATCGGCTCCGTTTGTTGAGCCTTGATCTCACAGTTCAGTTATGTTAATTATCATATGATGTTAGTGTGTTCATGTATGTTATCAGTTATTAATGTATGTTATAATTGTAACCGATGTTGCCATTGCTTGATTTTCATACATATGCTCTTTTATGATTATGCACAATATTTTATTGATAAACTAACCAGAAAATCATTATTAAATGTTTATCTATAAGGTTCACTCGCCAACTTATGTTGACCCAAAAACCTCCCATTTTTACACATGATACAGGTGAACCAGCAGCAGCTAGGAACACGTAGGGCCTGGATTAGAAGAAATAAAACGATTTAGTGTTTGGATTATTATGTTTGGTTATTTTCCTTTGTAATGAATGAACATGTTTGAAGGTTGAGAAATGTAACTTTGACTTCATTTAATTATGAAACATAATAGTAAATGTCATGTGCTTTGGTGATAACCCAATTATGCCCCGACTCTTATTTCCGCTGCGGGTCGGGGTGTGACAGATTGGTATCAGAGCCATGACTATAGGGATATAGGATAGGTTATTAGACCTTTAGAGCCTATACTATAGTCGATTAGAAACTTATAAGAATTTCGTGTGTTATATGCCAAATTTCATGATGTTTATATGTTTATGTTAAAATGTTACATTTGATATTGTTCAAGCATGTTCATAAGTATGTATTATCAAATAATGCTTATCATGAAATCGTATGATCATAACATATCACATCCATGCAAGCACACACCACATCATGATTGATTTTACAACGATTTTCGTGTTTTCAAATCTCATCAAAGTGAGTTCTCATGACGGGCATGTAGTAACTGGAAGGGTACTAGTACCGGTAGTCGGAACGTCCTGTCTAGGCTGGCATTCGTATAAATCCAAAATAAAGGACCAGTTTGCCTACCTGGGGACCAACGATGAGAGTACGAAATACCTATTAGGCCAAAGCATGCTATACCAAACGTCGTGAGAGCTAATCCCACTTTGAGTTGTCATTGTGTCTACACCTGGACACGTTCCGACCAAACATCTCATGAACATATTTTGTGGTTAGCATTCGGGGGATGCGAGTGTTAAATTGCCAATACTAATGTGAATCCTACCAAACCAATAGCCATGGGGGCCCACATGACTATATAGGTGAAGGTATGGGGGACATTTGAGGCCCAACATGAGCGAACCCAAGACATCCTTCGGATGTAGTTGCATTATTGATATTTATGTTATTTTCATTTTTTTTAAGACACATGACACCTAAAAGATACCATAAACTCACAATCTTCTCATTTTATGATCCTGTAGATGTCGTATAGATCACATCGAAGGAGTAGGAAATCGGAAAAGTCTCAGGAACGATTGGCCACTCATATCGCCAACCAAATGGCCACGATATTACCTGACATCGTAGTACAAGTACAACAAGCTCTTGCTGCAAATCCTACTAACCCTCCTCAACAACAGGACCAGATCATCAACGACCCTCCTACCGGCAAATGCACCTACAAACATTTTAAGTCTTGCGATCCCCCAAAATTCGAAGGGACTGAGGGAGTCACTGCTCTCCAACGTTGGTTCGAGGAGATGGAAAACGTTTTCTTAAACTGCGATTGTCCGGAGGATCGAAAAGTTCGTTATGCCACCGGAAGACTACTTGGTGTAGCTCTCACTTGGTGGAATACCGAGAAGGGAAAGAGGGGAATGGAAGATGCGATGGCCTTAACTTGGGAGGAGTTAAGGGAGATCATGACTAGGCGATTCTGTCCTAGGAGTGAGATTAAGAAATTGGAAGATGAATTTCATGCCCTGAAACAAAAAGATGGTGATCACTCTACTTACAACAAACGGTTCTTGGAGTTGAACCAGATGGTACCAAACTTATTCACTCCAACCTACCGTCTGATCGAACATTACATTCGAGGACTTCCCTCGAAAATCCAAGATTCGGTCCTCAGCGTTTCACCGGTAACACTCGAAGCTGCCATGGTGTTGGCAACAGAACTGACCGAAAACCGAATTCGCAATGGGAAGTTCAAGGAAGAAAAGAAGAAAGCCCCTGCTGAGGGACAAACCTCAAACCACACTCCTTCCCCTAAATTTGCTAAAAAGAGGAAGCATAACAGCAGGAACTTTGCAGTCACCCACGCCAACACCCCTGTTCCTGCTGCACCCATCACTCAAGCCCCTCCTCCACCCGCGCCACACAAAAGACCTTACACAGGACCTCTACCAAAATGTAACCGTTGTCAGTATCACCACTCCCCTGTCTATCCTTGCCAGTACTGTACCAGCTGCGGTCGCGCTGGACACATTGTACAACACTGCCGCGCAACTCAACGAACAAATCACCACCAACCTATAACCCAAACCCACCAACAATTTATGGGTCAAGCCCAACAACAACAACCATTTCCACCCACTCAGCATTTTGCCCAAACATACTATCAACCCAACTACCCGATGGGCCAACCTATGCGGGCATGTTTCAATTGTGGAGATCCAAGTCATTTCAGGAACTCATGTCCAAGGCTGGTCAATATTATTCATGCTCAGGCCCAAGCCAACCCTGTGAACCAAGCAAACCAAGCTCCTCCACCTGCTAGAGGAAGGGCTTTCAATATTAACGCAAACCAGGCCAGAGCGGACGGCAATGTGGTCAACGGTACGTTTCTTATAAATGGTAGATATGCCTCTATGTTATTTGATACTGGTGCGGATAGAAGTTTCGTGTCATTAGAGTTTGAACCTATCTTAAGTAAAAATCGAGATAAGCTCGCGGAATCTATAACAGTGGAAGTTGCAGATGGAAAACCAGTTTCGTTAGATTCTATTTTACGCAACTGTACGCTCACCCTAAACGATCACGATTTCTCAGTCGATCTTATTCCTATGAAGCTGGGAAGTTTCGACATCATAGTCGGAATGGATTGGCTTAGTCAGCATAATGCGGAAGTTGTATGTCGTGAGAAATTTATTCGTATTCCTCTTTCAAACGGTCAGACTCTTCGAATTATTGGAGAAACCTCGGCGAAAGGACTCAACTTAATGTCTTGCCTTCAAGCTCAGAAATACCTTCGCAAGAATTATGTCGCGTTTTTAGCCCATATCATCAAGAAGGGGACCGCAGAAAAGAAACTTGAAGATATTCCTGTTGTAAAAGATTTTTCACAAGTTTTTCCTGACGACATTGCAGGACTTCCTCCAATCAGAGATGTCGAGTTTCGTATCGATCTTATACCTGGTGCTACACCAGTGGCAAAATCTCCATATAGGTTAGCCCCCTCTGAAATGCAAGAGCTAGCCAGTCAATTGCAAGAGTTGACTGACAAGGGATTTATACGCCCCAGCTCATCGCCTTGGGGTGCACCTGTACTTTTTGTAAAGAAGAAGGATGGATCTTTTCGCATGTGCATCGATTACAGAGAGCTCAACAAGTTAACTATCAAAAATCGATATCCTTTACCTCGTATAGATGACCTCCTAGACCAACTACAAGGTGCCAGTTGCTTTTCGAAAATCGACCTTCGATCGGGCTATCACCAGCTTAGGGTGCATGAAGAAGACGTCCCTAAAACTGCTTTTCGAACTCGATATGGTCACTATGAATTCATGGTTATGCCGTTTGGATTAACCAACGCACCAGCTGTTTTCATGGACCTAATGAATAGAGTCTGCAAACCTTACCTTGATCGATTTGTTATTGTGTTCATTGACGATATTCTTATCTATTCAAAATCTAAAGCTGATCATGAGCGTCATCTGCGGCTTGTTCTTGCACTCCTAGAAAAGGAAAAGCTTTATGCCAAGTTCTCTAAATGTGAATTCTGGTTAAAAGAGGTGCAATTTCTTGGGCATGTAGTCAATGACAAAGGAATACATGTGGACCCATCAAAAATCAAAGCAGTTCAAGAATGGCAAGCTCCACGTACGCCAACTGAAGTAAGGTCTTTTCTTGGACTTGCTGGTTACTATCGTCGATTCATTTCAAACTTTTCTCGCATTGCGGTGCCACTCACGGCTTTAACCCATAAAGGGAAACCATTTGTATGGGGGCCCAAGCAAGAAGAAGCTTTCCAAACCCTCAAGCAAAAACTTTGTGATGCACCAATTCTCACTCTTCCTGAAGGTTGTGATGATTTTGTAGTCTATTGCGACGCGTCAGGACAAGGGTTAGGTTGCGTTCTCATGCAAAGAGGAAAAGTTATAGCTTATGCCTCAAGGCAACTCAAGACTCACGAAAAGAACTACACCACTCATGACCTTGAACTGGGAGCCGTTGTATTCGCTCTTAAGATATGGAGACATTATCTTTATGGCACAAAGTGTGAAATATACACTGACCATAAGAGTCTTCAACACATCTTCAATCAGAAAGAGTTAAATATGAGGCAACGGAGATGGGTCGAACTTCTAAATGATTACGACTGTGAAATCAAATACCACCCTGGTAAAGCGAATGTGGTGGCTGATGCACTTAGTCGAAAGGGGTATGCGAACTCCATTCGTATTCTATGTTCGCAAATTATAACCAATATTAAGGATCAAATTCGAGAAGCTCAACACGTTTCAATAACAGAGGAAGATGTACAAAAGGAAATGTCCTGTGGGGCCGAGCTAAAGCTGGAAACTAAATCTGATGGTATTTTGTATTACCTAGATCGTATATGGATTCCCAACCATATCAATCTTCGTGAAACACTCATGCATGAAGCCCATAAGTCGCGATATTCTATACACCCAGGAGCCGATAAGATGTATCAAGACCTACGGTACACCTATTGGTGGCCTGGAATGAAGAAAGATATTGCCGTTTTTGTCTCCAAGTGTCTCACTTGTTCTAAAGTAAAGGCCGAACACCAAAGACCCTCAGGACTTCTGGTCCAACCAGAAATACCTGTCTGGAAGTGGGAAAATATAACCATGGATTTCATTACCGGGTTACCTCGCACTTCTAGTGGGTATGACACTATATGGGTGATTATAGACCGACTCACAAAATCAGCCCACTTTATTCCTATTCGAGAAGATTTTAAGAACGAAAAGCTTGCTCGTATTTATATCAGCGAAATCGTCAGCCGTCATGGAGTTCCATTAAGTATTATTTCTGATCGTGATGGTCGTTTCACCTCACGGACATGGCAGGCAGTACAATCCGCTATGGGCACTCGTTTAGATCTCAGTACCGCCTATCATCCCCAAACTGATGGACAGTCTGAGCGCACCATTCAAACCCTTGAGGATATGCTTAGAGCATGTGTCATAGACTTCAAGGGAAATTGGGACGCCCACCTACCGTTAGTCGAATTTTCGTACAACAACAGTTATCATTCTAGTATCGGCATGGCACCTTTTGAAGCTTTATATGGTCGAAAGTGTCGATCTCCTGTTTGTTGGCACGAAATTGGGGAAGCTCAAATTACTGGTCCGGAATTGATCCAAGAAACAACAGATAAGATTCATCAAATCAGAAACAATCTTCTAGCGGCTCAAAGTCGTCAAAAGAGTTACGCAGATAAACGACGGAAGCCCTTGGAGTTTAGCGTTGGTGATCATGTACTTTTGAAAGTGTCACCGTGGAAGGGAGTAGTTCGTTTTGGGCAAAAGGGAAAGCTAGCACCACGTTACGTAGGACCTTTCAAGATACTCGAAAGAGTAGGTCCTGTAGCTTACAAGCTTGACCTACCGGAAGAACTCGACAGAATTCATCCCACATTCCACGTGTCGAACTTGAAGAAGTGCCTCGCTGATGAGAATCTTCATATTCCACTGGAGGATATTCAGATTGATGAATCCATGCATTTTATCGAAAGGCCAGTGGAGATTATGGACTATGGAGAAAAGCGTTTACGTCGAAGCCGCATTCCTATTGTTAGGGTACGCTGGGAGTCGAAACGGGGACCTGAATTTACTTGGGAACGTGAAGACTCAATGCGTGAAAAATACCCTCATCTTTTCCCTACTACATCAACTGTTTGAATTTCGGGACGAAATTCCTAAAAGTAGGGGATACTGTAACATTTGTATAAATCGGGTCTCCAAAACCCGCTCCGTTTTGTAATCAAATACCAAGTTATGAAATGACATTACGTATTTATGAGTATTTTGAGTTTAAACGTTACATAATTAATATATAAACTAAACTATAAAAATTATATTTGATAAAAAGTTAAAATAAAATAAATAAAAAATATTTGGAGCAGCCCGGACTCGAACCCGGGTCAACTGTCTCGAACGATTTATCTATCCGTCTCCAAACCACTCCGCCATCAATTGTTTTCTGTTAGCATTATGAAAACAATTGAATTTTATACGCAAACTCGGATTAACGATTGATGATATCTGAATAACGGAAATCGGTAAACCGAATCGCCAAATCAGTTTTTGTTCGCTTAGTTAACTTATAACCGATGAATATCGGTTTCTAATTACGTTCTAATTGAATGAATTTAAAGATCTTCTCACTTCCGGTATTTGAAACCAAAGAGATACCAAACTCGAATATAATCCAAGTACTGATCATTTGCGCGATTCATAACTATCACTATAACTCTCAATTTCATTTTCGTCAAGACTCTGAGCCGTAAAACCTTCTAAATTCAATCGCCGGAAATTTTCTGCAACTCACCGGAAAACCGGGATTGGTATTTTCACGGTAAATTCTTCGACTCTTTTTGTTTAAATCATGTGATTAGTCAATCTCTAACACAATTCCATCATCAGAACCAATCTTAGTCAACACTTATCGGAAATCCCATTTTCGCCGGAAAGTTCCTGAAATTGCCGGAGTTTCACTGTGAAAGGGTAAGACATCCTACACTTCATTTAAACCTTGTTTAGATGATTTAAATCTATAAATAATCGACCCACGCCGTTAATTGTTTCAACAGTCGGAGCTCAATTTCTGCACCGACAAAACTCTCGCCGGATTTCTGTGTTTATCCCCAATCGGTAAATCCTGTTCTTTAAACTCTTTTCATTTCTTAATATTGATTTACTGATAGTGTTTAAGTCGTAAAATCAAATCTTAACCGGTTGGAATACGCTGACAGTTTATACGACGAAGAAGATGAACTTATTTCAGAACATAAGAGTAATTAAAATTCGGTTTATAAACGGGTTAGACACACAGTCCAGCGGTGGACTGTGTGCACATTTTATAATCACGTCGCGAGATCGATCCTTACTACACACACACTGCGTAATAACATTTCCTTTTTATTCATAAAACTAACCGGGTTAGATTGAGTAGTTGTTAAGTATAATATAATTCAAGAATATAACCGGGTTAGACACACAGTCCAGCGGTGGACTGTGTGCAACACAAACTGCACGTCACGCGATCGAGTCTCGACACCAACACGGTTCAATGAGAATAAAACGTTTTTGTAAAATAAAGGAATTTTGGTAAATTCGAATAAGTGTATTAATATAATTAAAACTAGATTTCTAACGGGTTAGTCACGTAGCTCAGTTGGTAGAGCTACGTGCGCGTGTGAACGGAAGGTCACAGGTTCGAATCCCGCTCGGCGCAGGAATCACCGCTGACCGAACCGGTCAACGGTCAACGGTCAACGGTCAAACAGTAAAAAAAAAAATATTATTTTTTTTTAAATAATTATTTGTTTTATTTAAATTAAAAATCAATTAAAAATACTTAAAAATAACATTTTTAAGGATAGAAAATAGCCATAAACTCACAAAAATATATCTAAGAATCCCATTAAAAATCTTTAATAAAATCCATCCACTTAATATATTTTTCCTATTATTATTTAGGTCAGTGATTCCTCGTTAATTTGTTTCGTCTAAATCGTGCGCATCTCGCCAATTCAAATCCAACGCACCCAAGGTGAGTGAACCCTTCAAATTCCCCGTTTTAATCACATTTTTGGGGTGTATCATGTGTCTTGTTCATTTACTTTCTATAACTAAGTTATTGTGCATATATCATATCATGACATGTGTGTTATTGTTGCTGTTAAGTAGTTAGTATTGGTTGCAAGTTATTATTTCAATACATGCAATTGCTGAGGCCGTAGCTCCCCATCCCTCGAGGTTGAGTTTGATCCCCATTTTATTATGCGGTTGATCAGGGCGTGCCCGCACGATCGGCTCCGTTGGATTGAGCCTTGATCGGTCATTTATTCTCATTTTCAGTACATGCAATATGCTCGGCTCCGTTTGATTGAGCCTTGAGTACACAGATTTATTCTCATTTTCAGTACATGCAATATGCTCGGCTCCGTTTGATTGAGCCTTGAGTACACAGATTTATTCTCATTTTCAGTTCATGCAATACGATCGGCTCCGTTTGTTGAGCCTTGATCTCACAGTTCAGTTATGTTAATTATCATATGATGTTAGTGTGTTCATGTATGTTATCAGTTATTAATGTATGTTATAATTGTAACCGATGTTGCCATTGCTTGATTTTCATACATATGCTCTTTTATGATTATGCACAATATTTTATTGATAAACTAACCAGAAAATCATTATTAAATGTTTATCTATAAGGTTCACTCGCCAACTTATGTTGACCCAAAAACCTCCCATTTTTACACATGATACAGGTGAACCAGCAGCAGCTAGGAACACGTAGGGCCTGGATTAGAAGAAATAAAACGATTTAGTGTTTGGATTATTATGTTTGGTTATTTTCCTTTGTAATGAATGAACATGTTTGAAGGTTGAGAAATGTAACTTTGACTTCATTTAATTATGAAACATAATAGTAAATGTCATGTGCTTTGGTGATAACCCAATTATGCCCCGACTCTTATTTCCGCTGCGGGTCGGGGTGTGACAGTAGGGGATCAGAAGCATTGATCATTGGAGTCCTAGGATCTGAATCTTCGTCTACAACACAAACGTTAGTGTTCTCACCAGTCTCCTTTTGTGCCTGATAAAATATCTTTGAAACAACATATTCACCGTCATTCTCATCTTCATTAGTTCCTAGATGATACTGATGCATAACCTAATTCATTTTACAAGGTTTTGATCCCCCAACAGTACTCCCATAAAGTACCATTATCTTTTTGCACCTGATTTGTACTCCATTTTTATATATGGCCTTAGTCTTGCCAGTCTTGTGCCAACGGACATCCATTTCTACATTAGATCTATTGCAGACTTTCCTACGCTTTCGTTGGCCTTTGGCGTATGCGTTTGTGGTCTGATAGAAGAAATGAAAACTATTACCATCTTTTCTTGCGCCTACAAAATCACAAGATCAAATACTTGAGTGATTACTTAATTAGTTTGATATTAATTTGTTCATGTAAGGCGGAATCGTTTCTCAAGATAAGTAATTATGTTTAACAAACAAATATCTTTAGAGGATTACATGTTAAATTTGACACCCGTCTTCTAAAAGATTCTTATTTGCCATGAACCTGCCTAAAAGTACGAAGGAAGGTCATCCAAAACATATCAGTTTCACCCATCGTTTTAAGACATCTTATTTGCCACTAAACAATAAAATTGGATGGGTGCAACTTTAGCGCGTTGATATGCTTCGGATGACAAATGTTCCCTTTAGCCTTTTTAGTGGCTAAGGATCTTGATAGATGGGTTATATATTCACTGGCCATCTTGATGTGTTTTGGATGATAAATTTATCCTATTAACAAATTGGGTTATATACATGTAGTGCCAAAGAACTTATAACTATAAAAAGGCGCATGAAAACCGCTAACCAGGAAGATTTTCAGGATGTTTGTAACATATTCCTTGCTCAACATCGATTGTAGGAATGAACACGTCGATATATTCATGCGGCCTTTCATTCCCAACTCCACATTTAGTTCCAACAATTCAACATCAGTTGCGTCAAATTTCACTCCACTGGGGAGCCCAGGCCAATCCTTCAAAAAGACATACAAATTACATTTTTAGTTATATGCTTGAATTGAATAAAGATAATATTTACAAGTCAAAAGCATGTGTGTGACTCATTTGTGTTGTGTTCATGACATCCCTCTACACTAATGAACTTAAAATTAATATCTTACATCACAATTATCTATTCTGCAACTGCATTGTGGACATTCCCAGTTAGCTCCAGTACTGTCCTTGATGTACTTCAGGAAGACCAGATGTCTTTATTTTCTTTGCTAATGTTCTGCCATCAAAAAGCCAAAACCTGCAAGATTTAGATGTCAATCTTGAGTTGGTAATGAAAGTGACTATCAAGTATCAATGAAGATGATTATGATAAATGTGTGTGACTGTGTGAATGAGGATGATTATGATGTGTAAATCATCATAAATTAGTAGAATAGCTGCAGATTACTATTTTTAAGATTGTTAGATGAACTAGCTCCAGCTCAAAAAGTATTGTTTTCTACTTTTGTATTAAAAAGAAAAAAAAAACAAGAATGGGTTAACTTGAGTAGACCCTTTTCAGTTAAAATGACAAGTTAACTACTTTCTTCTTCTTCTTCTTCTTCATCACATGATCAAACTCCAAAAAAGACATCTTTCCATTTCCATTAATCAATACTCACAAGTATTTCTTTTTCTTGTTTCAAAAACTGAAATTAGTTTCTTGCAAATTTCTAGTCATTTTCATGGGAAAATGTTTGGAAATCTCCATGATAAACAAGTGGTGCAATATTATATATTCAGTCGTCCAATCAAAAACATAAGACACAATTTAATTTCCATTTTAATTAACACTAATTTATTGTAGGGACTCAACAAGCGAAGTGAAGTAAAATAACTGCACAATGTCACAAATAAAACACGTTCAAATCCAGAAATCATACATACAATATGATAAAATCTTCAAGAAAAAAAATGTTGAAAACTTGAGATAATGACAGAAGAAACTAAAATCATGATAACTCCAGATAACATAAACTAATCAAGATCTACTGCATGACCCATGATCAAATTCATCACAAAAACAATAACGAGAAGATGACTTAATAAAGAAGAACTAACTTCGCCATGAATGATCATTCAAGAACTGGTAGCTTCTCCATGTTTCTCCACCTGAGTAAGTTAACCAGTGAGAGAGAGTGCGTGTGTGTGTGAAAACTGACACGATATAAAGAAAAATATGTATATATAGACAAGATGAAGCAACAGGAATGTGAACCGAGGCTGAGGTTCGGTATCTGTCTAAGAATCCACAGTCGTCAATGTTGTATAATCTTGGTCGAGCCTAGATCCGAAGCTAAGTGTTTGGAACACATAAACTGAAGTTTGCTTTGGGACAGAGACAAAAAGAGTAAATACTAATAAGCTGGAGATGTGGAGCCTCTCTGTATGGCTTGCTCCCCAAGGAACTTACAAATAAACCGTGTGTTCAAATTAACCCTTTATCTTTACTAAAATGACTCCTTTAGTACTAATATTTTACTTGGAAAATCAAAAAGCGTATGGTGTCTCTCTCTATATATGTATATCATGTAAAAATCTCGACTAGCATCCAACTAGTCGTTAGTTGGAGGTTTATCGAGTAATTTTCCTCTAACCAACCAATTAATTGCTAAATGATCAACAGCAGCCCTATGCAGTCCTAATCGGCTGTTCCGAACAGATTATGGCTATTTTCCAGTCATACCTTGTAAATTTCGTTGATTATTCTTATGTAATTAAAGAAAGTTAACCAATGAAGGACTAGAAGTTCTTTTGCTAAAAGATTACACATAAAAATGTGTATGTATATATTAAAACTAAAGATAACATATGAATATCTCAAACCGATTAATCGCTAGTCCATACCTCATCGGTCGACTAGCGTCTAACAATTCTTATAACACTGCCATATATATATAATAAAATGGAAACTAGATTGAGTTGAGGGAATAATAAGAAACAATGTTTAGCATTGATTCATATAATTTTATGGTTATGATTTAAAGTAATAAATAATATTTTTTTGATGATTAAAAATAAATATATAAATAAAAAAAATACAAAAGGCTAGACAACTAAACTCACATTTTTAAGATCGCCCAAAAAAGTCGATATATCAAATCTACCCTCTTTTTCACCAATCTTAAAGGAAAGAAAAATATTTTTCTTACAAATAATTAATCACAAAATTTGTAAAATTATAGTTTTTTGTATAATAGATTATTATAGAAAAGAAGAAGTATTTCATGTATACAACATGTAAATACTTATTAAGATCGTTCGTTGCCGCTGAGGCAACAGCTCGAATTTGTCCTCTAATTGCTATAATGACGACTACTTGTCACCGTATCCACTCGCCTCCTTCCACTTGAGCCTGTTGTGGTAACTTCACCAATAGCGCCCTAATACACATGCCCAATCGCGTTAGTGACAATGCTGAAGCCTCCTCTCGCGCCACCTGCTGAAGCCTGGAGTCTAGACGTTGTGGTGTACGTGACCAGGGTGGCACTCCACCTGACTGACGGTCCCCACTGAAACCTCCACAACAGACTATCTAAGTATGAATTGTGATATAACATTTAAATAACAAAATAACATAATATAATAATGATAATAATAATAATAATAAAATAATAATAATAATAATAATAAAATAAAATAATAATAAATGAAAAAGTAAGTAAATCAAATCAAACCTGTCTGTATTATACTACTTAATTAATAAAAATTATTGGGAACATACCATCATTAACCCATCTAAAGTTTTGTTTTATCGCTTCTTTTAAATAATGATATTAAAACAATATACTCTTAGACATTTAATAGAAATTTAGTTATAAACATTTATTAGACCATTTGCAATGCAATATCAAAATGCGTACAAAAAATTTAGCCATGTCATCTCACTATTTATCCTCTTTCTCATTTCTCTTTCTACATTTAAGACATCACTACTTATAAATCTCATTTCTCTCGACAAATGTATGTACTTAGACAAGAACATATATACCTCTCTCTTCTCCAACCCATCATCATGTCATAAGTGTATTGCATTAGATTTGATCTTATTTCATTATAAAGAGTAATTATATCATTAACCAAATGAATTTAATAAGTAATTAATCTTAGATAGGGTATAATTTCTTACTTTATCTATCAATTTTGAAACAAAAAACGAGACATTGAAAAATCCAAGCTAGTTTTAGTTCTTATTTTTTTACGTGTTTATATATTTATAATTCCAACTTAAGTTAACTTAACTTAAATGTGCTAAAACAATACTAAAAAACTAGGTACACTTTCGTTATGTTAACACATATCATTTACATTTAAAAAAAGTACCCAATAGTTGGAAAAATGGAACGTTTTAAAAACAGCTTTTAATAATATATATAGTTACATCAAAGTTTATTTTTTATCTAACCATATATATTGACGACTATATATATTAAAATATATATAATATTTTATTTAACATGTATAATAAATGAGTTTATTTAACCCCTCCAATTACGGGTCTTAAAATTTTGAATACTATAATATGAATATGAATATTTATATTTATATATACTATAAAACCAATGTGGGGAAATAGTGCCAGGCTATTACCTGGCACTCCCTACTGGTTCGGGTATATTACGATTTTACCCTCAATTCAAAATTGCAAATTTGCTCCCTTTTAAAGTTACGATTTTGCCCCTGATTCAAAATTATAGCACTACCATTGCTTTAGCTTTTGGCAAATTATGATTTTACCCCAACTCAAAAATTACAATTTTGTCCTTAGTTCAAAATTACTGTATCGGGTATATTACGATTTTACCCCCAATTCAAAATTGCAAATTTGCCCCCTTTTAAAGTTACGATTTTGCCCCTGATTCAAAATATAGCATTGTCCATCGTTTTAGCTTTTGGCAAATTATGATTTTACCCCAACTCAAAAATTACAATTTTGTCCTTAGTTCAAAATTACTGTATTGCCATCGTTTGAGTTTTTTTTGCAAAGCTATAAAAATGTTTTGGTTTAATTGGTTGACTCAATTTAATTTTTTATTCGAGTCAAGAAGTTGCTTAACACTTGCTCATTAGTCCTGACAAATTACAGTTTTGTCATGAGCTCAAAATTATGGTGTTGTTATCGTTTTAGTTTTTTTTTCTAGCAAAATTATAGCAATGTTTTTTATAATTGGTTTTCGGCCTTATCGCCCCACAACATGATAGGGCATCAATTAGTTGTATACATATCTCCAATCTTTCAAGAAAAAAAATAAATTAATAAATAAAAGAAAAAAAAATAAAAACATTAATAATATATATAGTGTATATAATAAACACAAGCTTACAATGGAGGCTTGATACCGAAGCACCCACTGCTAGAGTGTTTAGAATTTATTTTGAATTAAAAAATTAGATTATTAAGAATTCATTTCGAATTAAAAAAAATTCAAGATTCGATTTAATTTGATTTGAGAATTTATTTCGAATTAAAAAAGTTAGATTATTAAGAATTCATTTTGAATTCAAAAAAATTCGAGATTTGATTTAATTGGGTTCGATTATCAAGAATTCATTTGATTATAAGAATTCAAAAAATTCGATTTAATTCGAGTCCAATAAATCGAATACAACTTTATAATTTTAAATTAGATTCGTTGAATTCTAACTAAAATGATATATATATTTATTATTTTTATATATAATACACATATTACTTTATTGGGCTATATATAAATTAATCTCTAAATTTATTCCACAATATTAAAATAGCCCATTATCCAAATCCATTACAAAGCCCATAACTAAAACAAATTTATTATATTTTAACTGAATTTGAATCAAAACGAATTTATTCGAATTCGGATTCAAATCGAACTTTTAATCGAATTCGAATTGGGATTATAATTCAAATCGAATTTGCTGGTTCTTAATCGAATTCGAATTGAATACGAATTCAAGAAGAAAATTAATTATTTGAAATATTTGATTCTAACAATTTAATATTCGATTTGATAAACACCCTACTGGCCACTTTACATTTGAGGCACATCGCCACATGGCTATGACGATCAATACATGAACATTACAACGTATACATCATAATAAGCTACAGTCGTGGTTTTTTTTAAGTTTCAAATTAATCTTTACACTATAAATAATACGTGCCTAGTTTTCTTTTATAATTTTCGTTCTTGGTATGTTTTAGAAAAAACTAAACAAGCAATAATTTTTTTGAAAATGACGCAACGCTATGTCACCATCATCATTTTTTGTTCATTCATTCAGATCAGTACATGACGTCATATAGGTATCACGTCACCATTTTTTTCTATATGTTATATTTTTTTTTATTTATTTTACACACTTTTACTTTGCAGCTTTATACTAATTTTTACTGTTTGGTTTGTACAAAGATTCACGTGATGGGGAAATCATAGTGATATTGAAAGAAAGATTTATATACTTTATGTTTACAGTAGGTTGAAGGTAATCTAATATATTGAATTTTACCAGAAACAAAATTAAGGTGGAATGATGTTTAAGATAATTTTTATTATAAGACATGAGCTAAAATCAATAAAGTATAATTACGTATAAATTTAATTTATAAGTAATGAACCGATTTAAGGGTGGAATCACTAAAAATCCTAGCTCCTTTTAGAGTTTGACCCATATTTAAACTTAAAATTGTTGAAACCGAACCATTAATACTTTTTAATCAACGTTAACTAGTGTCCGATTAGTCCACCACATAATATCTAAGAGCATTTTCTGATTACTTGCTTCAAGTTCCTTTAATTTCATTTGAATAAAAAAATGATTACCGATCAACCTAGAGTAGTCGAAGTCCATAGTCGACAAAAAAATGAATAATAGTTTCTATTTTTTAGACGTTTTCGCTTCTACAATATAATCAAAGTCTTGGCCATTGGCATTACTAACACCACCCTCGATAAACAATAGTGTACATCAGGTATCTACCACATCATAGAGTCATATATTGTCAACCACATCATACATGACGTATGATTGGGATGAAAGATGATCAGATGAGCTAGATGACTTTGTCAGTTGTCACATCAGTCATACCTTTGTCACTCAAACATATTATACATGTATAATTTGACAACCACCACCACATATAACCACATGGCCATTTTGCATCCCCTCGTACGACCCAAATGGCATGTTTCTCCTGTCATCGATTACGGCCTGTATGACGCTTCAATAGACAGTGTGTGTGTATAGCTTCTACCTTTAGCCATAACTTTCAAACATGAACTAGTCTCTGAAGATGTTATAATACGTAAATGAAGATAAATAAATAAATCATTGTTGCTAAATGTATTGTTCGACAAGCTTAAACAATATTTAAAAAACACAACACAAGTTAATAATTACAAAGACAACCATAGTCCACTTGGTTTCTATCACAACATAGAAACTAATAATGAAACATGTCACTGATAATTACAATACATGAGTCCAAACTCAAAAATCACAAGATGGTGTTCCATGAACCAATCTTATGGAAGCTGCTAAGGAGTGTCTGTCTGGTGTGATGGATCTTCCAATAAAACTGTGGCCAAAAGTTGAAACTTCATCTTCCTAACCAATCTAACCACCCACAAATGTTATCTTCACATGGAAAATACCGCTCCTGCATCACCAAATTATTGAAGCAATTGCATCAGCTTTCAAGGATCAAACAAGAACATATACAAGAATTCAATTGTAAATCAGAATGTACAAGGTCCAAATTTTGTGTTCTACACTTGGTTTCAGCAGAATTTTAGTGATGGTAATATATTGTATGGTAGATAACCAGTGCAATTATTAACTCCGTTTTTTACTAACGTTCGAAATTGACATGTCGATAAATTACAGCTTGTAATGATATATTCGTATCCTATGACGACTAACCAAAAATATAGTGACCACGGGATCCTCGGCAACTCTCACATTATCTAATTCTACTACTAAAATACACCTTTTTTTGTACACCATAGGGATTGAACCACTTGGAAAGGCTAAGGCTTAAACCCCCTCTTTGAGAGAACACATTCAATTTATTTTCAACTACTTCGTATTAAACGCATACGAGTTCCAACTATTATAAAAGAATACCATTTTACCCTCACGCCCCGAGTTGGATCACAGAGGGAACCTCCTCAGTGACTCGCCAACAATCCTCACTTGTCCTTAGTGACACATTTCTTCTACCTGTGGCTCGACCAAATCCTTCGCTTATTGTCCAAACCCCATCCTTGTCCCCAATTAGATGGTTCGACCACATCCCGCCTAATCACCTGAACATGGCCTCATGACTCAACCCTCCCCATCTCATTGGTGCGGTCTCTTTGACCATAATAACGCTATATATCGTCTGTGCAGCCTCATCTTCTTGGCTTTGAGCATTCCAGAGCCTATATGGGGGTATGTTTAGTTAAGGGAAATTTTATTTAGTACTTCTAGTATTTATCTTCTCCTTTTGTATTTATCTCTGCATAGTTATGATCATGTTACCTAGTAATTATCACCTGATTCACCTTATACCCTATAACCAATGATCATCAATTCATGTTTCTCACGATATTTTACACAGAATGTCAATGAAGGCTAAGCTTACCGCACGGCTGATATAAGGTGGACTACCCAAGTCCAGATTCTCAAGCGTCGTTGTTTCAGGACATACGTCTCTAGCGGCCCCTGCAGCATTGTTGGTAGAGAAACTCAAACCCGACAGAGGGTAATGGGCATCCGTATTGCCTTCTCCGGAGAATGATGGATGAAATGCATCCGAATTTGTCGCTTTAGAGTCATCCCTGCAAACCGGTAAGCTTAGATCATCCTTGAGTTCCGCGTAGGAAAAGAAACAAGGTATTTCTGTTCATAGCACTCCGATTCCTTACATGGAAAAAAAACAATTAGTATTTGAAGAATTGAAAGGAGAATTTAAACAGATTATATTTTACATTATTGGTGTAAAATGTTTTTGTGATAATTATAGTTAAGCAGGTATCTCTTCATAGAAAAAATACAAGAAGGTAAATGTTAACGAACTCGTAACCGATAAGTGTTCCTAAAACAATGAAGAAATAGAAGTCCTAACCGTGAAGTGTTCATAAAACTAGGAAGAAATAAAACTTCTAATCGATGAGTGTTCATAAAATAAGGAATAGATAACTGATAAGATCTCTATTATGATAAACTATAATATAGATGAACTCCGAAAATATATCTATGTGTGTGTATCTCTCTATCTAGCCAAAGGCGTCCCAGGTGAGGCACAAGCAAAACGCCTTGCAGCCATCCAGACGGTCTAAAACATCCAAAAAAGGCTTTGACTCCGCCTAGTGTTGGCCTTAATTGTTTGATCAAAGTTTGATTAGAAGATACGGGTCAAAAGTGTAAATAGTTTAAAGTTAGTTTAGATGGCGGTTGCAAAATACAGGGACTAAAGGTGGCAAATCAGAAAATGATAACCACCACCCCAAGGGTTCGCAAACCCCTTGGGTCGCACCTGTTGGATCGTCGGCTTCAATGGAAAAAGTAAGAGACACATCGGTTTGAACTTGTGGACAAGAATCAACATACCTCTTCATATTCAATTACAACCACAAGATCCTAGAGACGTGACTATTTGTGAAAGCACACGTCACACCCATTGAAGTCTATAAATAGATTAGGTTTTCAGTTTGTTTTTGTACCTTGTATCAATTAGATTCAATTGTTCAGTTATAATACAATTGCATATTAGGGTTAATCTCTCTCTTCTTGTTCTTTGTTCGATTGTTATTTTGTCTTGATTGTTGGGTTGAATTCATGGTCTCCTGGGATCTATATTGGTATCAGAGCCAAGACTCAAACAATCAAGATCATGGATTCAATTCTTCAATCAAGACAAGGGTTTCGCGGATCGGAAGAATCATCTGAGGGAAGGCAGGAAATCATTGGGCAAACCGAGCATATTGGTGCGGGTCTGAATGGAGGAAAGAGCGCCGGGCGGGGGAAAAGGTAAATAGTACGCGGGGGAAGCCATCCTTCGTTCATGGAAATCACCAGTTAACAAGTTTCCCGAGAAGTTGACCCGGATTCCATACGGTTAAAGACATTGGTTCAGAGATTGCCTAAGAAGGAGAAAAGTACAGAGAAGGAAGAAGGGATAACATCACAAAGGTCAATCGCAAGAACGGCGTTCGCGTCGGAATCGCCTACGGACTTGCAGGGTTAAAGATTGTTGATGGAATCATAGTGGGAGCATAATGGTTTGCACAGTCATATGTAGACATGGATGAGGCCGCAAAGTTTTTGGTGTAAGTATGACAAGGTTAAAGACACCAGGATTATAGTTTGCCCAGAAGAAGCATTCAATGTTCAAGACTCAAACTTGCTTCAACAATTAGGGGGTGAATGTTGGCCTTAATTGTTTGATCAAAGTTTGATTAGAAGATACGGGTCAAAAGTGTAAATAGTTTAAAGTTAGTTTAGATGGCGGTTGCAAAATACAGGGACTAAAGGTGGCAAATCAGAAAATGATAACCACCACCCCAAGGGTTGCGAAACCCTTTGGGTCGCACCTGTTGGATCGTCGGCTTCAATGGAAAAATTAATAGACACATCGGTTTAAACTTGTGGACAAGAATCAACATACCTCTTCATATTCAATTACAACCACTAGATCCTAGAGACGCGACTATTGTGAAAGCACACGTCTCTACACTCACACCCATTGAAGTCTATAAATAGATTAGGTTTTCAGTTTGTTTTTGTACCTTGTATCAATCAGATTCAATTGTTCAGTTATAATACAATTGCATATTAGGGTTAATCTCTCTCTTCTTGTTCTTTGTTCGATTGTTATTTTGTTCTTGATTGTTAGGTTGAATTCATGGTCTCCTGGGATCTATACCTAGAACATGTCTAAAACCACTAAAAATGGTATGTTTATGATGTGTGTCTTGCTTATCTAGGGCCTTATCTCTAGTCCAAGGCTCACCGTTTGTGGCTTGAATTCGCCTTGTGACTTCGGCTACCAAGTATATGGCTGCTAGTTAGATATAGGTAGAGAGATCTGGTTACCAACCTGTGCTGGTGACTGGATAACATATTCACATGTGACATCTTCATATAGTGGAGTCTTTCCTGGCCGTAGTGGATCAGAAGCATTGATCATTGGAGTTCTAGGATCCGAATCTTCCTCTACAACATAAACGTTAGTGTTCTCACCAGTCTCCTTTTGTGCTTGATAATATATCTTTGAAACCACATATTGACCGTCCTCCTCATCTTCATTGGTTCCTAAATGAAATTGATGCATAACCCAGTTCGTTTTACAAGGTTTTGATCCCCTAACAGTAGTCCCATAAAGAACCATTATCTTTTTGAATCCAATTTGAACTCCATTTTTAAATATGGCCTTAGTCTTGCCAGTCTTGTGCCAACGGACATCCTTTTCTACACTAGATCTATTGCAGACTTTCCTAAGCTTTCGTTGGCCTTTAGTGTATGCGTTCTTGGTCTGATAAAAGAAATGAAAACTGTTTCCATCCTTTCTTGCGCCTACAAATCACAAGATCAAATACTTTTCAGTGGAAACTGAATTGGTTTAGAATTATTTAAATTGTGAGTGTTTAACTATCTTTTACATTACATGTTATTTTGTTAACCAAGTTTTATTTGTTTTGCATAGAATTTTATCATGTTGGTTTGGCTAAACGCTAAACTTGGCACTCTTCTTCTAAAAGTACATAGAAATGTCACCCGAAACATGTTGGTTTCGCCCATCTATTAAAGATTTCTTATTTGCCACTTAAACAATAAAAGATGGACGCAACTTAAGCTTGTTGATATGCTTTGGATGACAAATGTTCTCTTTAGCCTTGTTTAGTGGCAAATAGGGATCTTAAAAAGTTGATTATATATTCACTAGCCATATTGATATGTTTTGGATGCCAAATTTATCTTCTTAACATATTGGTTTTTATAACTGTAGTGATAAATTTTTTTATTTTTCTTTGAACATCACTTTTTTTTAGTGACCCAATGTCACACCGTCTAAACGGCGGCACTAGCCAAGATCTGCCCAGACTACTATATCTTGACCGGACCCGTGCTGGGTTGGTTAGACTTGGTTAGGCGTTCCTTGGAAACCGTACTGCCTTCACATGAATTGCCTCGCTGAAGTAACAACAGGATGCAAACCGGGGTGCACTACAAGAAAAGGGCACCTTTAGAGGCGCTAGGTG
Source organism: Scalesia atractyloides (assembly GCA_947069175.1). Taxonomy (NCBI): domain Eukaryota; kingdom Viridiplantae; phylum Streptophyta; class Magnoliopsida; order Asterales; family Asteraceae; genus Scalesia; species Scalesia atractyloides. The sequence goes on along the minus strand of CAMTDV010000028.1, from coordinate 64,681,343 downwards.
TCGCCGCTATTGCTCCGTTTTGTCGCCACTATTTGTTATTAGCGGCGACATGTCGCCGCTAAAGGATCGCCGGTATAGATCGGCCGCTATTGCCCTTTTTGAAGCCGCTAATGATACCGTCGCCGCTAATGCTCTTGCCGGAGAATTCGTAGGAAAGATCGCCGGAGATTACATAACATGTGGAACTAATAAATCGTTTATCAAAAACTTGTCAGAACTATACAAAAATGGATTCTTGAGCTTGTCGATATAACTATACATTTTCTATATAAAACTTTACATAACTATACATTTTCTAAACAATAAACGAAACTGGCCGGAACTTGACGGCGGCGTACGGTTCAAACGGCGGTTGACGGAGCTTGATGGTGGTGGTGGTGCAACTTGATAATGGTGGTGGTGGAGCTTGATGATGGCGGTTCAACGGTGGTCAACGGAGCTTGACGGTGGTGGTGGTAGTGGTGCAACTTGATAGTGGTGGTGGTGGAGCTTGCTGATGGTGGTCCAATTGTGATGGGTGGAGCTTCAGGGTGGTGGTGGTGGTTAGACTTGGTTGCCTCGCTGAAGTAACAACAGGATGCAAACCGGGGTGCACTACAAGAAAAGGGCACCTTTAGAGGCGCTAGGTGTCGCCGCTATTGCTCCGTTTTGTCGCCACTATTTGTTATTAGCGGCGACATGTCGCCGCTAAAGGGTCGCCGGTATAGATCGGCCGCTATTGCCCTTTTTGAAGCCGCTAATGATACCGTCGCCGCTAATGCTCTTGCCGGAGAATTCGTAGGAAAGATCGCCTGAGATAGATCACCGGAGACTACATAACATGTGGAACTAATAAATCGTTTATCAAAAACTTGTCAGAACTATACAAAAATGGATTCTTGAGCTTGTCGATATAACTATACATTTTCTATATAAAACTTTACATAACTATACATTTTCTAAACAATAAACGAAACTGGCCGGAACTTGACGTACGGTTCAAACGGCAGTTGACGGAGCTTGATGGTGGTGGTGGTGCAACTTGATAATGGTGGTGGTGGAGCTTGATGATGGCGGTTCAACGGTGGTCGACGGACCTTGACGGTGGTGGTGGTAGTGGTGCAACTTGATAGTGGTGGTGGTGGAGCTTGCTGATGGCGGTCCAATTGTGATGGGTGGAGCTTCAGGTGGTGGTGGTGGTGGCGGCGGCTTCACAGTGGTAGCGATCCGGTGTTGGTGGTGGCTTCACGGTGGTAGCGATCCGGTGGTGGTAGCTTCATGGAAGTGGGGGTTGAGGTTGTTGTTGGTGAAGATGGAGTGTGGTATGAGAAAGTGGGTATAATATGAAGGTTGTGTTTGTTTAAGGGAGAGAAAGCAGGAAACATCCTAAACCCTTGGATCATCCTCTCATCAAGGGCCAAGATGAGCACTTTTTAAGCTTCACACGGATTGACTATTAGCGACGACACTAATAGCGACGACATGGAGCATAGCGGCGACTTCTCTGTCGCCGCTATTGCTCCTTGTCGTCGCTAATAGTGCATGTTTCTTGTAGTGGTGCGGCTCAGGATCGAACCCCCCTCGGTGGGTTTGTCACAATCATTACCCAACCACCGAGCTTAAGCCCTGTGTTATATCCACCCCAATATGACACAAGTGTAAGTTGAACTTGCGTGTCTATTGAAAAACCCAAATCTCCTACCACTAGGTCATAAATGAGGGGATTGATAAATTAATTATAATGATAAAAATGCGCATGAAAAGGGCTAACCAGGAAGATTTTCAGGATGTTTGTAACATATTCCTTGCTCAACATCGATTGTTGGAATGAACACGTCGATATATTCATGTGGCCGTTCATTCCCAACTCTAGATTTAGCTGCTAAATGATCCAACAGTTCAACATCAGTTGGATCAAATTTCACTCCACTGGGAAGCGCAGGCCACTCCTTTAAAAAAGAAATATAAATTATAGTTATAATTATTAATTATATACTTAGAAAATATTAACATATGTGACTCATTTAGACCACTTGGTGTGGGCGTGGAAATCCGACGTGGTTGCCTCTCAACGTTGTGTACACCAGGCCGTCGATGGTAGTGGAGAGCGGCATGGACGTTTGGGTGTTGGATTCTTCACGCATGGTGAAGAAGATGGTGATATGTTGGCTGTTTTGATTAGGTGGTGGGTTTTTTATTTGATTTTCCTTTTTTAATATAAAATAAATATAAAATGTGTATGCCTCGTATTACACAACGCCACCCTTTCACGCCCCTGTCCCACTCCACCCTTTTTGCACCACGCCACTTTTCTGACAGACCACATGTCACATAACACCATATTTTCAAACCCCACTTCGTATAGTTTTAAGACAGCTCAAGGAGGGGTGATCATAAAGCTATGGAGGTCCCACACTTCCTTACAACCCCAAAATTCTATAAATGAAATTATAGTTGGTAATAGTCTTTGGGATTGTTGACACCCCCCCCCCCCCCCCCCCACAAAATGAAAAAAAAAACATTAATCCCTTTGGGCTCTCCAAAAAATTGAGTTGGCCCTGGACTTTTTTACGGGAAATTGAGTTTTGTTAACCTTGCATTTTGCTAGTTGATCAATAATAATTTCATCTCTATAAATCCCACAGATAGTTCCCACCTTATGAACTTTTTTTTCTCAATGAACCACCGTTAAAAAATAACTTCGTTAATTTGTTTCCGAATTTCAAATAATGTTTTAGGGCTTTTGATCAAAATGAGAAGACGAATTGATTGATGCAAAACTTATCTCGAAACTGTGCTCCAAACGATGAAACTTGCTTCAATTCGGGTGTTTAAACTTCCAATTAACAAAAAACAAGCCGTTTAGAGCACCGTTTTGATATAAGTTTACATCAATCGACTTGTATCCTCGTTCTGATTAAAAGCCCTATAACTAGGGGTGCAAACGAGCCGAACGGCTCACGAGCTACTCGAGATCGGCTCGAGAAAAAGCTCGAAACGAGCCGAGCCTTATCGAGCTTGAGCCTCAAAACAAAGCTCGTTTGTTTATCGAGCCGGAGCCCGAGCTCGAGCGTCGCATGTGAAGCTCGTTAGGCTCGTCGAGCCTTGTGTAAACGAGACGAGTCGAGCTGAGCTTATTTAAACTTTTTACAAGCCGACCTCGAACCAAAAATAAGCTTATTTAGTAAACGAGCCCGAGCTTCACTTATCGAGCTCGCGAACCTAAAAAGTCTATTATTTATATTATTTTTATTTAATATAATAATTAATAGATAATAAACACAAGCTACTTAAAACAAAGCTCGAATTGAACCGAGCTCTCATAAGTTAATCGAACTCGGCTCGTTTGCACCCCTACCTATAACATTAGTTTGAAATTCGGTAAAAAGAAAAGTTTATGGAGTTAAGTTTTTTTAATGGATATCCATTGAAAAAAAGTTCAAAAGGTGGGAGTATCAGCGGGATAAAAAAAAGTTCAAAGGTGAAAGTGTAAGTAGGGTTTTATAGAGATGGGATTATTATTTGCTAACAACTAAAAGGTGAGATTAATAAAATCCACTTTGCCCCTTATTTAATAGTGTTAGGTTTATGAAATCACTCTACACTAATGAACTCAAGGTTGATATCTTACATCAAGTTTATTTATTCTGCAACTGCATTGTGGACATTCCCAGTTTGCTCCGATGTCCTCGCCTTCAGGTACGGAAGAAAAACCAGATGTCTTTATTCTCTTTGCTAATGTTCTACCATCAACAAGCCAAATCCTGCGATATTTAGATGTCAGACTAGAGTTGGTAACGGAAGTGAAGTGTCCATGAAGATAAATATAATGTGTTAGATGAACTAGCTCTAGGTCTAAATCTATTGTTTTTTTACTTTTGTATAAAATGAAAAAACCGGAATAGGTTAACATGAGCAGACCCTTTTCAGTTAAAATGACAAGTTAACTACTTTCTTCTTCTTCTTCGTCACATGATCAAACTCCAAAAATAGACATCTTTCTATTTCCATCAATTTTATGCAATCAAACTCCATAAGGACAATAATAGTTTGAAACTTTGAATATCACATTTAACCCATGTGATACAATGCTAATAAGTATTTCTTTTTTCTTGAAAATGTTCCAAAACCTTAATTTCTTGCAAATTTCTAGTTAATTTATTGGAAAAAAACAAGTGATTAGAACTGAAGGAATTTGTTGTAGGGACTCAACAAGCAAAGTAAAGAAATATGATAAAATCCAGAAAGAATGCGTACAATATGATCAAATCTTAAAGAAAAAAATGTGGAGAATCTGAGATAATGACCGATGAAACTCAAAGAATGAGTCAACAAGCAGAAGTTTAACAAAAAAACTTGTTGGATAGAGTAGCATCAAAACCGCTATGACAAATTCACAAAAACACATACTCATATACACACACATACCAACTTCAAGCCCTAAAATCATGAACTACTCAAGAGCTACTGCATGACCCATGATCAAATTCATCAAAGAAAACAATAACAAGAAGATGATCTGATAAAGAAGAACTAACTTCGCCATGAATGATCACTCAACAAGCGATAGCTTCTCCATGTTTCTTCACCTGAGTAAGTTAACCAGTGAGAGAGAGAGAGTGTGTGTGTGAAAACTGACACGATATAAAGAAAAATATATATACACACAAATGAAGCCGCGTTCTATTACAACAGGTATGTTAACCGAGCCTGAGGTTCGGTAACTGTCTGGGAATCCACAGTCATCGATGTTGTACAATCTTGGTCGAACCTAGATCCGAAGCTAAGTGTTTGAAACACATAAACTGATGTTTGCTTTTGGACAGAGATAAAAAGAGTAAATACTAATAAGCTGGAGATGTGGAGCCACTGTGTATGGCTTGCTCCCCAAGAAACTTACAAACAAACCGTGTGTTAAAAATACTTAACATTAACCCTTTATCTTAACTGCTTAGTACTAATATTTTATATGGGGGAGGTAAAATGGAACCAGATTGAATAAATCAAATCAAATATATCTATATTCATCTATTTACGCTATTTTACTAAGCCTACAATTTACTACTATACTTTTGTTATTTTATCAAGTGATCTGATATTAACAAATTCATATTTATTGTTTTTCTTTCATAACTTCCGATGTATAATGTTTTATTAACGTCACATTACTTGGTGCAAATAACAAAAAGTTTGATTTAAATAGAATCACCCACTTAATTAATGAAAATCTTTGGGACTATAAGCCAACCTTTTATCTCTCTTATTAAATAATTGTATTATGAAAATCTCTCAGGACACATGTTATCATCATAACCCACCCAAAGTTTATTTTCATATTTCTCTCATATTAAATAATGATACTAAAATAGTATGTTTTTAAACATTTAATATAAATTTAGTTATAAGTAATAATTGTAGATAGTTATTATATCATTAACTAAATAAATTATAGATAGTTATTATACCGATGATCTTTTAGCCTAATGGTTAAGTAGGAGTGGAGACCTTCGCTTCTTTTGGAGATCTTGGTTCAAATTCAGTCAAGTGGGTTTAATACTAACTTGGTGATACTAACTACTAACCCGGTTAGCAACATCCTAACCGTACACCGTTAATAAAAAGTGAATTTAATATAAAATTAATTATGAATAGTTATAATGTACAACTTTACTTATCAATTTTAAAAGAAAAAATATCGTGGTATTAAAAAAAATCCAAATTTTAGTTCTTAATCTTTCTAGGTGTGTATATATTTATAATTACAACTTAGGCTTACTTAACTGTGCTAAAATAATATTTAAAAGACTAATTACATTTTGATTAAATTAACATTTATATGTTACATAAAAAAATAATGCAAATGTTTTAAAAATTAACTTAATAGAATCCACAGTCGTCGATGTTGTATAATCTTGGTCGAACCTAGATCCGAAGCTAACTGTTTGGAACACATAAACGGAAATTTGCTTTTGGACAGAGACAAAAAGAGTAAATACTAATAAGCAGTGAAGCCTGTGTATGGCTTGCTCCCCAAGGAACTTACAAACAACAAACCATGTGTTAAAATTAACCCTTTATCTTAACTAAAAGGACATTTTTAGTACAATATTTTATTTGGAAAATCAAAAAGCATGTGTGTCTATACATATGTAATATATGGGAGGAGGTAAAATGGAACTAGATTGAGTAAATCAAATCAAATCTTTTTTTAAGGGTTACTTTTTTTTTGAGATATCTAATGTGACATCGTCTAAATGGCGGCCCTAGCCAAGATTTTTCCAGACTACATTGTCTTAACCGAGTCTGCGCTGGGTTGGTCAGACTTGGTTATGACGTTCCTCTGGAAACCGTACTGCCTTCACACGAGATGTCTCGCTGAAGTAACAGCCAGATGAAAACAAGGTGCGGCTCAGGATCGAACCCCCCTCGATGGGTTTGTTACCATCATTGCCTATATTCACCCCAATATGATACAAGTGGGAATTGAACTTGAGTCCGCATTGAAAAACTCAAGTCTCCTACTACTAGACCACAAGTGGAGGGATAAATCAAATCTATCTTTATTATTTCATCATGTGATTAAATGATGTGATATTAAAAAGTTTATATTTATGTGTTTCTTTTATAACTTCTAATATATAATGTTTTACTAAAAAGAGAATATGGTTTTGTCATATGCTTTTTTTATCTACGTTTTAGTGTAAATTTTATAAAAAACGGAGCCATATCAAATATAATGTTTTATAAATGGTTATAAAATTTTATATTCCGTTTTTTTATAAAATTTATATTAAAACGTATATAAAAATAAAGAAATAAAAAAACTATATTCTTTTTTAATAAAACATTATATATCAGAATTATAAAAGAAAAAAACAAATATAATTCTATTAATATCATATCACTTGATATAAATAACAAAAAATTTTATACAGATAAAATCACCCACTTAAGAAATGAAAATCCTTGGGACATATGTCATCATTATACGTCACTCTTTTCTTCCTCATATTAAATAGTGATATTATAAAAATCTTTCGACACACATGTGATCATCATAAGCCATCCAAAGTTTTATTTTTATAAAATAATAATATTAAAATAATATATTTTTAGACATTATTATTATTATATATATAATTTATAAACTTTTTAGGTAAAATTATTTTTGTCATTTTGTGATTTTTGTCTTTTATGAATTATTTTTCATCTTTCATTTTATTTCTATTTTTGTTTTTCTTTTTCTTTTTTAAGTTTCGATTGAACCTGCTGTTGTACATGTAACAAAATGAACGGTCTAATACTGATCGAAAACGTCAGTACCGAAATTGATATTCGTTTTATTGTTTCGATCGATGTAAACACATCTCAGTATTTTTTTGTCGTATTATGACTTTTTTTCTCTTTCGGTAAGCGTCGGTATTTTATGAACCGAACCAATATCAAATGAATTCCTGCCATTAACGTTATTTTTACTATTGTCTCTACGTTTCTATTAAAAATTTGGGTCATCCCGTCGCAGAACACGGGTGTAACCCACTAGTTTAAGACATATTTAGTTATAAGTAATAATTATAGATAATTATTATATTATTAACCAAATGAATTTAATATGAAATTAATTATAGATAGTTATAATATACGACTTTACTTATCAATTCAGAAAGAAAAAAAATACATGTATTAAAACTCTTAGGTTTAGTTCTTAATTTTTCTAGGTGTGTATATATTTATTTATACAACTTAGGTTTACTTAGCTGTGCCAAAATGATATTTTTTAACGATAAATTTGGATTACTGACGGACCACTGAAGTATTATTATGTCACCAGTGAAACCACTCGATTATATCCATATCCGCTAGACAATAATGCGTATGCACCAATTTAGAAGGAATCCAAATAAATTTAGGAAACCCCCCTTTGTGAGGATCGAACATATGACCTAAAGGTTATAAGTTATATCTCAACCTAAAATTTCAATAGAATATAATGTCATGGCTGCTAAAATGATATTTAATGGACTAATTACATTTTGATTGAATTAACATTTATATGTTAAATAAAAAATTGTGCATCATTTGAAAAAATATATTTTAAAAATTAACTTAATAGAATATATAGTTGTTACATCAAAGTTCAATTGTTGAATCTATATCCTTACAACCGTATGTCTTATATTTTATTTAACTCATGTAATACATGTATTTATTTTAGTCATACAATACACCAGCTTTTTTAAGAATATAATTTTTTATTATTTGGTGTACAACATTATATTTATTTAACATGTATAATAAACGAGATCATAACTTAGTAAAATAAATACTAGAAATCCAAACTACTATAGTAATGAAAGACCATAATTACTATATAAAATTTATACAAAATTTTACATTCATTTAAAGTAACGCAATTCTATCTTACATTTAAAATACCAAATTGTTCAAAATTTATAAATATTTAAAACACCTTAAAACATTTTAGACAAAATATAATACATAAAATGAACAAAGCAAAACAGAAGCTTGAATTTCGGAAGTGTTCGTTCTTCATCTCAGCTTGATCTTCGTCCATGAATGCTTACGATCTCCTTTTTTTACTAAATTTACAATTAATTAGTATTATACTGGATAAAGGAAAACACAACATAACTAATTAAACAAAAACTAAATCCAGAAACTTTGAAGTTCCATATTGTGTCGGAGCTTTATTGCCGTAGACAATAATTTAGGGCGTCGGGCAAACACACTGCGTCGGCGATGCCACTTACTGCAGCACATTAAAACATGGCTCGGGACTTGCATAAAAACGTTCGTACAATATTATTTCCTATTTTCATTCCTATATTACCTTTGTTAAGAGTGTTTATACTATTCGTTTCTAATTTCGTAAATCTAGTGGTTTTGACCCGTTTGCACATTTGAGAAAACGAACTTGATATAATTCATTAATTTTACAAAATTATCAATTATGTAAATATATCCCATTCTTCGGGATAACTACCTTATGATTTACGTATCCATTACTCTGTTTACGCTTATTTTCCGGTTTTACCCTTTGACCGCGTTTAAACCAAAATAGCCATTCTTGCATTCATTCCGATATGCATTAAAACTTCATTTTGACTCGTTTGGTTTGCCTTAGCGAAATCCATCGGTTTCATTCATCCAAACTTTTATCTATCTTATCATTTTGACCCGTTTGGTTGCCTTAGCAAAATCCATCGCTTTTATGCAACCAAACTTCATTTATCATACCATTTTGATCTGTTTGGTTGCCTTAGCGAAATCCATCGCTTTCATTCAACCAAACCTTTATCTATCTTATCATTTTGACTCGTTTGGTTGCTTTAGCGAAATCCATCGCTTTCATTCATCCAAACTTTTATCTATCTTATCATTTTGACCTGTTTGGTTGCCTTAGCGAAATCCGTCGCTTTTATTCAACCAAACCTTCATTTATCATACCATTTTGACCCATTTGGTTGCCTTAGCGATCCATCGCTTTCATTCAACCAAACCTTTATCTATCTTATCATTTTGATCTGCTTGGTTGCCTTAGCGAAATCCATCGCTTTTATTCAACCAAACCTATTATTATTCTTATTTGACTCGTTTGGTTATTCGTGCGAAAAACCATCACTTATGAACTAACCAAACTCGTCGATATTCTTTATCTTCCTGTGAGTCCCAAAAACAGATTAGGATCACAGTGGTTGATTGTTTTCACCCAAACAACTATTGATTAGTTGTTTGAATGTGCAAATACTAAGAAAAACCAAGCAAAGAAGATGAAAAATCTTGTTTGGATCAAACAACTAGTGTTGTATATGAAATCCCAATAACATGTAATCAATAATAGCACCTGGATATTCGGATGAGAGCAAAATAGCAAAAATCACAACACAAGAAGATCACCAAAATCTGTCCAAGAAACTTGGGCATAACTTCATTGAACAACATATTTATACAAAATGACTACCCAACGTATTTATTAAATACGCTGAGTTGCTAAATACGCCACGTACATACTATTTTCACCATGTTGCACTTTTGACCCTTTAACTTTGTCTAACCGTAACAAACTAGCTCAAACTATGGATAATCAAGCACCAACGGTCTCAAAAGTTCTAACAATATCCCCCCTAGACCGTTGCGTGCTTGGGTTTCTTCAATCTTGCTTCCGAGCTTCTGGGTCTGCAGCGGGTCCTTCATCCTTGTCTTGTGCAGCTTGAACGGTAGGTTGATCTGTGGTTGCTTCGATTGTTTCTTCAGAGCTTAGATTAACAATAGCTTCACTTGAGGGTTGTTGTAACTCCGTAGTGGCTTCATATGTGGATGAAACCGGAGTTTGATGGTGAGATGCATCTTGAGATGGTGAGGAGGCTTTCTGTTGTGATGATGACTTATGCTTTCTCTTTCTCTTTCTTTTTCTTGCCTCCTCCTTTTCTGTCTGCTTCTGAATCCTGAGAACAATTTCCATCATCTCTATCTTCCTGTCTCGAGCTCGTTTCACAGCCCTTTGGAATAGCATTCCTTCTTCTCTGTACTCATTTCCGGATCCAACGTGGATTTTGTGACCAAAGAGAATGTTGAGATCGGAGAGGCAGAACATAAAAACATCCATCGGGTCTAGAATTCGAATATCTTCGTTAGACATTAATCGGATCACTGCTTCTCCTGTCTTCCCATTGTAGAACCATTTCTTGAAGTGTGTAAGCATGACAGGCTATTCCGGTGGAATTTTGACTTTTGTTTTGACCTTAGCAGGATCTAGTACCCATGTAACCATCCCTTTTCCTGTGATGGGATCTTTTGTCGTCTTTGACACTCTTCTTCGAGGTCGTTGCGGCTTGAAAACTGTGAAGCCCCGATTGTATTCTCTTAAAATGAGTCTTTCAAAATCAGCTCTGATGCTACTGTTGGTCGGGTTTATCAGGTCTAGCCTCCCCAGTTCTCGAATGTCCCATCTTGGAAGGCTTTTCATGTCAGCTCCGGTCTTAAAATGCTGAATAACACCACCTCGTCTCTTTACGATGAACATCCCTTTGAGATTGCAGTACTTCCAGCTTATTATTCTATCAGTGACTTCAGATTTTTCAACGATGACCACCTAATAGAAATCTGGAAGCTTTTTCCTTTCTTTTCTGAACCATTCAGGATGCATTGGAGTTATTGCGTCACCGTCCTCAGTTTCATAAATAGTATCATCTTCCAAACCCCACTCAACAAATCTCACTGGTATTTCATCTCTGTCTACCTCCTCCTCTTCACTTTCGTCATCCTCAGTGACGTTCACAGCCGATTCTAGGCGCTTTTTCTTCTTTTCTGCAACCTTAGCTTTTTGTCTTTCCTCTTCAGTCTTGAACTTCTCATAATAAAAAATATCAGTAGATGAGAACATCGGTGGTATGTCCACTTTGGTGCAAAGTTCTCTGATCATACGATACATCTTTTCCATCCCATCTTGCTGAAATCTCACAAATCTCGTCTGTTCTTTGACGTATGCGTGAATCTCTTTGTTTTTCTTTCTTTGTTCCCTCATCTTCTCACGAATAACGTTAGTGTTGCTTACTTGATGTTTCAACAGACAGATTTCCTGAGCTGGACCTTTCCCGATGTCTTTTGCTAGCTTATCGTACAAATCCTGAAATGGACGAGGTCTTCGAGGAGCTTGTTGCGGCATTTGTCTTGGTTGTTCCTCTGTCGAAGGTCCTTCCCCAGTTTTCTTACGCTTCTGCGGGGGAGATAGACTTTGGGCTTCCGGATCGACAATCAACTGATCTACAAACTCGTCTAACTGCCCTTGCTCGGTGGTGACCGTCACCGGTGTTTCGGATTCTGTATATGACGTCTCTTTCTTCTAGTTTCTCTCTTCTCTCTTTCTTCGGCCTCATGAATCGCACAAAGATTCTCTATATGTTCGCAATGTTCTCTGGTGCCTCCGGCCCTGAAACTGCTTTCCATCAGTCGTTCTTGAGGAGCACTATCTTTCCGTTTCATCGAGGAGTCCCCTTCCTTCATGATTTTCTTTCCTTTATTCTTTCTAACCAGCTGCTCGGTTTCCTCTTCTTCCTCCCCTACTTCCTCATCACCATCTCCTTGTCTCTTTTTCTTGACCTGTTCTCTGTATTTCTCATAGGCTGCTTTTACGACAGGGTATCTTTCCTCCCTATACATCCACTGATGTAACAGCACCCATTCCTCAGTTTTTAGCTCGGTAATCTGACGCCCTGTTGGCAGCTGGAACTTGTATAGGTTGCCGTCATGAGGAAGATTTGGATATTGGTCATTGATGAGGAGCTGAACAAAACGAGGGTACATGGCCCATGTGGAGGAATTAGCATTATCAACCATGCTGGTAAAAAATGAGACCAGAGATATTGAATGACTGCTTCGTGCAGAGGCTAAGCATAGCAGCTGACCATTCCAAGTTCAACCCGTCATATCCTCCTTTCCTATGTGCCAAGCTCATACCGAATACATGAAGAATGAATCTCCAGTCCTTGGTAAGCCCCTTTCTTTTGATCTCATTTTTCTCTCTGAAGTCTCCAATATACCTCATCCCTTTAAACCCATCTAGAATGTCGTCCTTCTTCATTCTGAGCAAATCACTGTTCTTGTCTCCAAGACGGAGGACTCTGCGTATGTTCTCCTTTGTAACTACGATCTTCTTATTTCTGACTGTAGCTGTGATTCTTTTAATTTCGTTTACGGTCAACACTTTGGCTGTCTTCCGAAACTCTTCGATGTGGATGCTGTAGATGATCGGATCGGCTTGTATAGCGTAGCTGATCCTACTTGAATTTATCCACTCTGCTACATCTTCAAAATTGATTGGAGGTGGGACCAGCTTGCATGGCTGATTGTGCTTTCGAGTTTTATCCCAAATAATCTCCTTCACCATTTCTGAAATCGAAAACAAACTAAGTTGGATTTATGTTCATAGAAATATTTATATATATATATATAAGTATAAGTATATACAAATATATAATAATAATATAAAGAAATATACAAAAGAAACTGATAAATCCGCTAATAATTACGTCGGGCAAAACAACTAAGTTCGCCGGACACAAGACTAAGCAAGAGACTTAGACACACCTACACTGATTAAGTATTATTTACGCTGCACACGACTAGCGGATTTAAACTTTGACACGAGAATGAGTCCAGCGAAGATGATTATCTACGCTCGATTACCGGCGTAATTGTCGATTACGCCGGTTGCTTGAACTCGCATTCAAGACTTAAATCCGCTGGCTCAGGTTTGTGATAATACGCCACATTCAAAATTATCTACGCTGCATTCATAATAAATACGCTGACTTCAAATTTTTCTTGATAAACCCCTTAAAACCGAACTGACCCGATCAAAAACACTATATAAACAGAACAGGAAACTGAAATTGATGATTGAAATACATTCAAACAATGACCGATATATATTAGAATATCAAAAACAACATACCGATATCGATTCTAATTTTGGACTGAAAAGAAAAACAGAGAGTGTGGGTGTTTGATGAGTGAAGAAGAAGATGATGATTTGAATAACTTTTCGAAAATATTTACAAACGGTGAAAAAATTAAGTATATATACTATTTTACAATCCAACGTAATTATTAATTACGCTGGACAGATAATTACGCCGCCTTGATATTTTTCAAGGTTTCTTCAAGACTAAGAATTTGAAATCAATTACGCTCGAAAACTTCAAATTTTCTCGAAAAATGTGCCCTTTTTGGTTAGAAATATTGCAAGAAATTAAAAATAAGCTTAATGAAAATAGAAATTTGCAATTTTGGATCCTGAAAGTTGTTTTTTGGGTCCGGAAGCCTCCTTTTTCACATAAAATTTATGCTAACTAACTTGAATCCTGTGACTTTCCTGCAAAAGATCATACTGGTAACATTTCGTTCGTTTAAGCTAAAATGTTAGATATATAAAATGATTAAGGCACAAGAAAAATTGTCAGTATGTTTGTCCTTTTAAATCCATGCACTTATCTTTCAACATGCGATCAGAGAGCCTTTTTATCATGTTGCGGTAATATTGACAAGAACTTCAATGTTCCCCACTCACATCGAAACAGTCAGAATGTTGTGCCCGTGAGTCCCACGTCAGGACATACCCCACGATCAAGGTACGCGCAAAGATTCCTCATAACAGGTGAGTATACCGACTTCATTCGTTTTTGAGATTTCAACGTTAGACAGTTGGTGTTCAGGTCAGTACTTCCGTACAACAAAGAGACCAAGGTCTAACGAGGGCTATGAAAGATACCAAATGCGGTACAATTTAAGCACTTGAATGATTCTCAATGAGAGCTTCATTTGTGTAGGGTTTTGGCCGCATAGGCTCTTTTAGAAAAGATATCATAGTTGTGTCTAGGTCAGCAAATATCTGGATGCAGCAGAAGAGCAACTCTGATATCCCCGAATGATTAGCCAATATAAAGACCCGAAATCTCGGACTTTGGCCATCTATCAACGCAAGATTTAAGACCATTAAGTCATACGCCGCAACGTGTTACCCGCAAAATGCACAACATTGTGAGTATTCAGAATTCTTGTGTGATCATTAAGGTTTGTCTCCTTTTCGCAGTTTACTTCTAGGTATTGCTGAATCTACTGACACGCTGTTGCTTGAGGCCTTAATCTTTTTCTGTTTTAAGATCAGAACAGAAGTGTTAGCAGTTTTTCTATCATTTCTCTTGCAGGTGCCAAAGACAAGATTCAGTCTCAACAATATTTTCTGGAAAACTTCCCCCTTAAAATTTTATTTTCGAGAATCCATTGCTTGAAAAGAAATTTTAACCTTGCAGAAAATCTTTTTGTTTGGCACATTTTATGAGATTTGTTATTTATTATGAAAACCAAAAGTCAATTCCACTCAAGGAAGTTCACCATTTCCAACCAGGTTACCAACTGGTTGAATCGAGCTTTATCAAAGGCTTTCGTAAATATATCAGCTTTTTGTTGCACTGAATCCACTGGCACCACTTGGATGTATCCTTTCTCGTACGCATCTCTAATCGCATGAATGCGAATTTCGATGTGTTTCGTACTTGAGTGTTGGATGGGATTCTTCACAATCCCCAGACACGCTTCATTGTTGTTGAATACGGGAGTCTTCATGATGTTGATCCCATAATCTAACAACTGATTCTGTATCCAAAGGACTTGGGAACAGCAACTGTAAGCTGCCGTGTATTCATCCTGAGCGGTAGATGTAGAGACTGTTGTCTGCTTTTTGCTTTGCCACGAAATAAGACGATTTCCCAAGAATTAGCAGCCTCCGGAGACAGATTTTCTGTCTACTTTGTAACCCGCATGATCACTGTTAGAGTAAGCTATTAGATCAAAATTACTATCTTTAGGATACCACAAACCAAGCTTTGGAGTTCCTTTGAGATAGCGAAAGATTCTCTTGACGGCAGCATCATGCGATTCTTTGGGATTTGTCTGAAAGTGGGCACAGAGACAGACATCCCACATTATGTCAGGCCTACCAGCGGTCAGATACATTAACGACCCAATCATTGAGCGATAGAGAAATTTGTTCACTAGCTTTCCTTGAATATCTGAAGTGAGTTCTGTCTGAGCAGCAAAAAGAGTGCTGGCGGATTTGCAGTCATTCATGCTGTATTTGGAAAGAGTATCTCTGATATACTTAGCCTGATGAATGAGAATACCATCCTTTCGTTGCTTCACTTCTAGTCCTAAGAAAAATGTGAGTTCTCCCATCATGACTCATCTCGAACTTCGCTTTCATCACCTTCTCGAATTCTCTGCAAAGGGCTTCATCTGTCGACCCAAAAATGATATCGTCTACGTAGATTTGAACCTACATCACATCTTCTCCAATCCTTTTTGTGAAGAGAGTCATGTCAATTTTGCCTCTTGAGTATCCACACTCCAGAAGATATGTTGACAAAGTCTCGTACCATGCTCTAGAGCTTGGTGAAGACCATAGAGAGCTTTGTCAAGCTTGTAGTATTTCGTGGGAGAATGAGGATCTTCAAAACCTGGAGGTTGACAAACATAAACTTCTTCTTTCACTTTCCCATACAGAAAAGCACTCTTTACATCCATTTGAAACACCTTAAAGTTTTTAAACGAAGCATAGGCTAAGAAGATTCTGATGGCTTATAACCGTGCAACAGGTGCAAAAACTTCCTCGTAGTCAATCCCCTCTTCTTGTCGAAACCCTTGAACCACTAATCTAGCCTTATTCTTGATAACTACACCATGATCATTCCATCTTATTATGAAACACCCACTTGGTACCAATTGGATATTTTCCGTCTGGTAGGTCAACGAGTTCCTAGACTTTAAGTTTCCGAAATTGTGCCAATTCTTCCTGCATAGTTTGTACCCAACTTGAATCTTGAATAGCTTCTTCGATATCCCTTGGGACAGACTGCGAAAGAAAGGCTGCATACAGTCCATTGTTGATGGTATGTGTTTGACCACGCGTTCGAACTCCATCTTCAACAGAACCGATGACATTTTCAATTGGATGGTTTCGATTGGTCTTGTACCCTGCATTGGTGTGAGTTTCAACTTGTTGAGGCAGATTAGAAAAGTTTTCATCGATGTAGATGATTGGAGTTTCGTCTTCTTTGGGTGGTTCATCCACAGCCTGCTGTGAAGAAGAATCATCATGTGTAGATGCATTCTCATCAGATGTGTCACCGTTTACTTCGAACACCAGAAGAGTAGGAGAGGCAGAGGCAGGGGTGAAACGGGTTGTAAAAGGAGTAAAACCAATGTCTGAGGCATCAAACAAAGGTTCTACCGAAGTGGATTCTGCAGGTTCGGATTCAGTGATGGGTTCATTGATGCTGAAAGTGTTGAATATAATATCCACGTCATAAAACCAGTTCGCAGCGCTTCCAGTGTTAGTGGAGTTTCCTTCTTGAAAATCAACGTAGTATGATTCAATCACCATCTTGGTCCGTTTGTTTTAGACTTGATATGCCTTTTGAGAAGATGAATAGCCCATGAAGTAGCACACGTCACCGACTACTTCAAACTTGATGAGATTGTCTTCAGTGTTGAGAGTGTGCATGAACACCCGAACGATTTGAAGAAATCTATCAGAGGCTTCCTTTTGAAAAGTAGTTCATAGGATGTCTTTCCGTGAGGTTTGACGATAAGAACACGATTCAAAACATAGCATGCTGTGTTGACCGCTTCAGCCCAGAAGATTATGGGAAGCTTAGAGTCGACAAGCATAGTTCTTGCAACTTTGATGAGAGTTCTGTTTTTGCATTCTGCTACCCCGTTTTGCTGATGAGTCCTGGCAGCGCTGTATTGGAGGCGAATTCCCTTATCTTCACAGAAGGAGATAAACGTATGATTTTTAAATTCAGTTCCGTTGTTGCTTCTGATGGAGTTGACTTTCAGCTTGACCACGTTTTCAATCATGGGAATGAAGCTCTTCAGAATGCATGCCGTTTCGCTTTTGGCTTCAAGAAAGAAAACCCATGAAAACCGTGAGAAATCATCTGTAATCACCAAACAATAAGACCTTTAAGCTAAACTTTTAACACTAATTGGGCCAAAAATCCATAAAGTAACTGCAGAGGAGCAGATATCGTATTCACTGCTTTGGACTTATGAGGCTTTTTATGCTGCTTTCCTTGGGCACATGCGATGCACTTTTCTGAAAAAGGAAAAACTTTCATAGGTAAACCTCTTACTAGATTTAATTCAAAAAGTTTATTTATGTTCTTAAAATTCACATGCCCCAAACGCCTGTGCCACAGCAGTGATTCCGATTCAGATGCTTTTGACATAAGACATGTCATTGGCTCATTTGATTTGGCATTCTTCATATTTAGCACGTAGGTGTTATTTTGACGGGAGCTCTAAGCATGATCATCTCTTTTGGGACGGAGTAACCGGGTTTGAGGAATAAGCACTTCGTGCATTGAACAGCACCGTAATTCCTTTGTCACAGACTTGTGAAACACTCATAAGATTGTAACACAATTCTGGAACATAGTTCACATTCTCCAAAGTGAGTGCTTTTGACACGACGTCACCCATTCCGACGATTTTTCCTCCCTTTTCGTCTCCGGCAAAGGATACAAAGTCACCATCAATAACTCGAAAGTTGGTAACAGATCCTTTAGCCCGGTCATGTGCCTGGAGCAACCGCTGTCAACATGCCACATATATTCCATGAGCATCTGAAGCCATTTCTGAATCTTATTCTGTTATACAACAACAAGAACAACATATACAAATTAGCTAGTTTTTGAACCCAGACTTGCTTTACATTAGTTCTATCATGATTTTGAGCAAGAGTGTTGTCTTTTCTTTTCCAAAACAGGTTGAATCAACTATGCATTTTATTGATTTCTTTAAATTGTCAAATTGATCAGTAAAACTTTTAACGAGATCTTGACTAGGTTTAGAAAATTTCTTGCTTTTACAATGTTTCGTCGTATGTCCTAAATGACCACAGCAAAAACATTGTTTTTGACTCGATCTTTTCTTCCTGGGTGCTGAGTGTGAAGATGATGTATGTGATGAGAGTCTGGAACATCTTGAGGAGTTTAATGATGTAATGTGGCTTGAATCTTTAGCTTTCTTCAGTTTCTCTTCAGGATGATGTTTATCTTCAATGTCGACTTCACTGTGCTCACTGTCTGATGAGGAAATTGATTCTTGACTTTCATCTGACCTTTCTTCATCGCTTTCTGAAGTTGTTGTGCTTGAATCTTCAGTGAAATCTTTATCAGTCTCTGATGTACCTACAACTGATGGAACAAATTCTGGAATTTCCTCTGTAAGGAATTTTCCAAAACTATTTTTCTTTAACTCTGGCACAAATACAGGAGATTCAAGCATAACATTTTCATCATTGAGAGCAAAGTTTGCCAAGATCATGACCCTCAACCTTGGCAAACCCTTGGTTGTGAGCCTTAAGTGTAGGCACATTGCCATCATGTCATCCTGAATTGTCAATTTAGGCATACAGCCATTACGATCATCCATCCTAGATAAACTATTACAGTTATCTCGAATAGAAATTTTGTTCGTCTTATCACAATTCCAGGCGAACCAGTTAACAGTTGAATAACTGTCGCCTAAATAGCCTATTCCTATTTTCATCCCTCCACAATCATCTTCCCCATCGCACACATCTTCCTTACTCTCGCACAGATCTGATTACTTTCAGAAAGGTTAGTGTTGTTTTCGGATTTATAAAAAATACTTGGATCCAAAAGATCATTTTTATTGATTAAGTAGTTCTTAGGATGAGGAGATGGCATAGGAACATAATTTTTGCTGTGCGGAGGAGGAAATAATTTTCTTTCATTCCGAATGTATCTTTATATCCAATTCCATCATTTATGAATGTCGGTCGCTGGCAGTTTACAATATCAACCATTGCTTTTTGACTAATTTTCCATTTGTCAATAACTATTTGTAACTTATTGTTTTCGTTTTGAGATTTTTTAGTTTTTCGGTCAAATCATTTATGATAAAATCTTTTCTGAAAACAAATTCTTTTAAGGTCTGCATTTCAGCTATGGTTGAAGTTAACTTTCGCTTGATATGCATCCTCATTTTCTTTTAATTCTTGATTTATTTTCAAAACTTTTTCTTTTTATTTAATAATATCACGGTTGAGTAATTGTAGTGTGCCACGATGTTCAAACACGGTTTAGAGCACAACTTTGCTTTAAATTCATATGGAATGCTATTTACCAAATCCTTCTCCTCGGCTTCTGATTTCATGGCAGTGATAGATGTGCCAACCGCTTCATTCTTGTTGGTACTGATGACTTCTTGAACAGCAGGCTTCGACTAGATCATTTCAGCTTTCTGTTGTCTCTTCTCTGAGACAGGAGAGATGATACTTTTCAAACCAGTTTCATCTTTTGGGATCTTGGAGGTTTGTTTTTCAACACCATTTGAAGCAGACGTCGCAGAGATAGTGGTAATGTTTGCCATGAGGGCCTTGTTTACTTCACCTTTTGCCTCAGCTATCTCCTCCGACCAATCATAGTCTACCACCACTAAAGCCTTATGGTTACTATCAGCAACATTGTTATTTCCTTCAATGGCAACTCGGCCTCCTTGTCGGGTTAATTTTGGTAATCTCGTTCTTCAGCAACAGACACTCTCTTTTGAAATGGCCCAAGTCTTTGCAATTATAACATCTAAGCTTGGACTTATCGAATCCAGCTTTTCCAAGAGCCAACCTCTTTCCTGTTTTATCTTGGAATTTCTTCAACCGTAGAGTGATCATTGCCATCTGCCATTTCAGTTCCATCTCCTTCATGTCGTCTGGATCTACTTGAACACCCTCTGCTGTGAGGAATTCTCTCTTCAACTCTCCTGACATAAGCGCCTCATAGCTACTTAAGAAAGTATTAAAAAGATCTACATGTTCTGTGGAAATTTGAAGTGCTTGAGTGTCCCTGGCCAAGGTGGTCTTCTCGAAGATGACGAGGCCTTCACAGAGTTTGCGGAAGCATTTGAATAGGATTCGCCAGCACTTTGGGGATTTGATCCACAAGAGGTGACAGGAGCAAGAAATGCCATATTCTTGGGACCGAGGTTGCAGCAGCTTGATGAGACGTCTTATGAGAATATCCAGTTTGATTCATCTCTCGTTTCATGATGTCCATTTCAAAGGCTTTTAAAGTGTTAATCAATTCTGAGAGAGTAAGTGGAGTTGTGCTGGTGAGAAAAGTTCTCTTAATCATCATGCATTGAAGACTCCATTCTTTTGGTAGAGAATCTAGCAGCTTCTTGATCGATGCATAATTTGCAAACTGGGTTTCCCACCTTCTTCATCTTGGTCAATACCTCCAGAAATCTGCTTATGTGGTCGGACAAGCTTTCGCCACGAATACTTCCAAACATATCATATTCTTTCTGCACCATGTCTCGTTTGTTCTCCCTGAGTTCTTCATTGCCTTCATAATGGTTCGATTAGAGCCAACCACAGTTCATGTGCGATGTGTATTCTTCAAACAGATTGTTATCGTCCTTTGACAGAGCCATAGTAAGAGCAGCGTGAGCCCTCCGGTCACGTTGAATGAGTGTCCTATCTTCATCTGTGAACGTTGAAGGATCTTCATTGATAGTACGGGTGTCGTCACGTATTATCATGGGAACATGCGGGCCCACAGTGACTGACATCCATTGAGTATAATCGGTATACTCAAAAAAAGGACTTGATCCTGTTTTTCCAACTGCTGAAATCTTCCGAACCTTTCAACTTTGGTGGCCTTGTAGCAGTTCCAGTTTCTAGTTCGGCTTGAGCAATCGGATTGAGTTGATTGAGAGACATAATGGATGATTGATGATCAAATACGCTGGGCTTTGGTGAATCAGAGAATAATTACGCTCGCTAGGAGGTAAATATGCTGGACCAGAGATTAATTACGCTGCACTTGGAAACAATTACGCTGATGGGATCGGCGATTTTGTCCTGCAAAAAGCTAAATCCGCTAGATATTTGAAAACAAGCAAAGGTTTAGTTAATTTCGCTGAACACCATGATAAAATCACTGAGGATTAGTATCACTAATTTCGAAGTCGCCTTCGAGTAAATTCGCTGGACAATTATGCTGCCGATTTTATAACTCCGCTGATTTAAGAACCAACGTAGTTGTTAACTACGCGAAATTCAAGTTAAATACGCTAGATTCAAAATAAATACGCCAACAATATATCTACGCTAGCTTCAACATTAAATACGCCCAGAAGGGTTTTAGTACGAACAAAACCCTCTAATCACCCAAAAACGACCCAAAATTCATGTTTCTTTGTAGCTAAATGACCAAAATGTTTACCAAACTACTGATTAACAACAACCCAAAGATTAAACGCACCAGATCAAGCCATTTTAATCCCAAAAATTTGGAAAACCATGAAACTTTGAGAACTTTTGTAAAACCTTCAAAACTTGACAAATCTTAACAAAAACTCAAACAATCAAGAGCACAAAGGTTCTGATACCAAATTGTGAGTCCCAAAAACAGATTAGGATCACAGTGGTTGATTGTTTTCACCCAAACAACTATTGATTAGTTGTTTGAATGTGCAAATACTAAGAAAAACCAAGCAAAGAAGATGAAGAATCTTGTTTGGATCAAACAACTAGTGTTGTATATGAAATCCCAATAACATGTAATCAATAACAGCACCTGGATATTCGGATGAGAGCACAATAGCAAAAATCACAACACAAGAAGATCACCAAAATCTGTCCAAGAAACTTGGACATAACTTCATTGAACAATATATTTATACAAAATGACTACCCAGCGTATTTATTAAATACGCTGGGTTGCTAAATACGCCGCGTACTTTGACCCTTTAACTTTGTCTAACCATTAGCTCAAACTATGGATAATCAAGCACCAACTGTCTCAAAAGTTCTAACACTTCTCATCTATCATACATCAAAACAAATATTTTTAACTTTGTCTAACCATTACAAACTAGCTCAAACTATGGATAATCAAGCACTAACTGTCTCAAAAGTTCTAACACTTCTCATCT
Source organism: Scalesia atractyloides (assembly GCA_947069175.1). Classification (NCBI taxonomy): domain Eukaryota; kingdom Viridiplantae; phylum Streptophyta; class Magnoliopsida; order Asterales; family Asteraceae; genus Scalesia; species Scalesia atractyloides. The sequence continues at coordinate 64,658,819 of CAMTDV010000028.1, read as the reverse complement.
ATCATACATCAAAACAAATATTTATATACTACGATACTACCAAGCGCAAAGCCACATACCTTAAAGCTTTCCTTTCAAGCGCGTGCCGTCCCGGCTTGATCACTTGATGCTTCGCGCAATTTGCCCATAGAGTTCAATCCGATATATTGTTTAGAAACTCATATTACAATATATATGTTACTCGAAATTTGTCAAACTAGTTAATCACGTGATTCTTTCCTATTTTCAACATTTCAGGTCTCTTAGGCATTTTATCGAGCATCTTGTGGGCGAGATTTTCATACTACAATTATTAAGTTCATGATTTAGTTATCAATCATGTATTAGTATCATCTTCAAGCCTCTGTGTCTAGTTGTGTGATTAACACCTAGAATTTAATATCTTATCATCAAGTTCTACCATTTCCCAACCCAAAATTCAAGTGTTCATCATATTTATCAAAACCCATTTAACACAACATGGTTAGTTATTTAAACACTTAAATTATGACATTTAATCACTAAATTTTCATCTAGGGTTCATTCCTAGACTCATATACATCTATATTTCTGTCGGCATCTACAATTTATACCCGAATTATGACTAGTGATATTCATCAAATTTCATAACATCACCAAACATTGAAATTCAACATACTTCTTGATCTTCTTGACTAGGTGATCACAAGAATCGATTCATACAAGAATTAGCCCTCAATTCTCCCTCTTAATTTGATGATATAAGGGTTTTGATGTTCTTGCTCTGATCACACACATATAACGCACATAGACAATGTGTTGTGTTTTGTTATCTTTGGTTTTAATATAACATGTTTCACTCACTTGGCTAATTTAGTCCCTCATATTTAGTTTATTATAGAAAGTGACCATAATTCAAGTTTCTTTTTATTACTTAGCAACCTTCCATTAGCTAGGTTAAAATGCCCCTGATTATTTATATAATTTAGTATTTTGGGGTATTACAAATCCACCACCCCCCCCCCCTTAAAAGGGTTTCGTTCCCGAAACATGTAACAAAAAGTGAATGGTAGAGTCGTCTCATTTCCTCTTCGGACTCCCAAGTGGTGTCCGGTCCCTTCTGATGCTCCCATTTGACCTTCACTTGGTCAATCTCCTTGTTCCTTAATCCTTTAACCATATGATCAAGGATTTGAATCGGTCTAACTATGAAGTTAAGCTTGTCATCAACTTCAATATCACTATAGGATACATATGCCGTTTCATCCGCTAAACATTTGCAGAGGTGTGATACATGGAACGTGTTGTGTATCCCACTTAATTCATCCAGAAGTTCTAGTCGATAAGCCACCTTGCTCACCCAACTAATAACCTTAAATTGTCCGATAAATTGTGGACTCAATTTACCTCTCTTCCTAAATCGAATGATCCCCTTCCATGGAGATACCTTAAGCATTACTCTATCGCCTACTTGAAACTCGATAGGTCTTCGTCTTTTATCCGCATAGGACTTTTGTCGGTCTTGAGCCGATTTAAAATGGGTCGGTACCGTATCAATCTTTTCGTTTGTGGCCTTAATCACGTCTTTATGGGCGAGCTCTCTCGGTCCCACTTCGCCCCAACATACCAGGGTTCGACATTTCCAACCATAAATATCTCGTATGGTGCCATACCAATGCTCGAATGATAACTGTTATTGTAAGAGAATTCGACTAATGGTAGATAAACATCCCAACTTCCACCAAAATCAATAATGCATGCCGAAGCATGTCTTCTAAGGTTTGAATAGTTCATTCGCTTTATCCATCTGTCCGGGGGTGATAGGCGGTATTGATTAACAGTTTTGTACCCATCTGTTCTTGGAAATCGCGCCAAAAGTTCAAAGTAAACTGGGTATCTCTATTGGATACGATCGATACCGGTACTCCATGGCGTGCTATAATTTCATTCATATACACCTCTGACATCTTTTCAGAAGTATACGTCTCACGAATTGGAATAAAGTGCGTGCTTTTTGTCAATCTATCAACGACCACCTAGATGGCATCGAATCCTCGAGTCGTTCTTGGCAGTTTGGTCAATAGGTCCATGGTTATATGTTCCATTTCCAGACCAGTATCTCTTACAGTTGAAGCTTGCCATAAGGCTTTTCATGCTCCGCTTTTACTTGCAAACAGGTTAAACATCTTTCACGTACTTTGCTACATCTCTTTTCATTCAGGGCCACCAATAATTTTGTTTTAAGTCTCTGTACATTTTGGTTGCTCCCGGGTGAATCGAATAACGCGACTTATGAGCTTCGTTGAGTAAGAGATCCTTTACACCACAAGTGTTTGGAACCCAGATTCTACCAAATTAGTATTTTAACATGTTTTCTCTGTCTTCGATGTCTTTTACTTCACCCTTTACACGTTCTATTCTCCAATTTTCTTTCTTTACCGCTTCTTCTTGTGCTACTCGAATTTGTTCAAGTAATCTTGAAGTGACCATAAGTTGCATAGATTGTACCCCGAATAGGTAAATAATCCTCCTTTCGGCTAAGGGCATCTGCCACTACGTTGGCTTTTCCGAGGTGATAATGAATCTCACAGTCATAATCCTTCACCGTAACCAACGACTTTGTCTCATATTCAGTTTCTTTTTATCATACATGTTAAGGGGTGGCTCGTACGAAGTTAATGACAAGCGAATCACATAAGAATGTTCCAAGAATACAAATCAAGTATCACGTATATTAAGCATGCATGTATGGATTGTTTGTGTTTGCATAAAGAATAGTTGTGATTGTGTATTTTGATATGTTAAACATATTGCATCCAAAAGTTTAAAGTGTAAAAACGGGATCGAGTGTACTCACAACTTTGCAAAGCTTTCCGATTATCCACGTATTGATGGGTTGAAGAGAATAGAAGAACGAAGGTGTTCGAGTGTTTGGAGTTCATGGAATGTTTGGACTCGGAATTAAGTATTAAAGGTATACGTATGCAAAAATATATCTCGTCTAGACACTCGTTCGGACACTAAGTTTTAAAGTGTTTCATGGGTCCTAACATGCCCATTAGAATCACAAACGGGGAATAAAGAACAAAGATAATATAACCTATATTCACGACGTGTAATCATTTTCCGATTAACATCAAGGGTTCGGTTAAGTTTATATTTATATTTTATGTGGTATATCTAATAATAAGTTCGTCATACGTAATCATAGAATTCATGGAAGTCAAGCATGGAGGTATGAACACCTCTTTGTATGATTCACTAATGCACAAATCATCACAAGGATGATTCGGATGGTCATGAATGAAAAGGAAAGGTATAACTAATTACTATATCAAGTAGCTAAGTAAACTTTAACCTGGTGAGTCATTCCCGACATGGAAAAAGTTAACTAAGTGTCAGAGCTAGACGGGGTTAAGTTACTTTAAGTCTAGCAAACTACATGAGATAGAAATGGTAAAATATCAAGTGAGGTGGTGGAATGAAGTTAAGATAGCCAAGGCTTCCAAGTATTCACACCTACACCAAAACACAAGTATTGCCATAAACTTCATGGCAAGCTCGGATGCTTTCATCATTTGTGGGTTGCATAAACGCTTGCAAAAACAGAAAGTTTAAAGGTGTTTGCACCTCTTAAACTCATAAAATATATTCCAACAAGTCGCATAACCTTAGATAGGTTTAAGAACAAGTAGGAACAAGATTAAGTCAAGAAAAACATAGTTTGTAAAAGTTTAACAAAAGTTCTTCCAAAACAAAAAGTTTGGACCTCAAAATGGTGATGCTCCACCTTAGATTACCATGGTAATCTTGTGGAACACTCCTAGAGGTGTTCCAAGCTTTGTTGAGAAAGATTTGATGAAGAAAAGATGGAAAAAAAGTGAGTTTGAACTCACTTTTGCACTTGAAAGTAATCTGCCTTGTTCTTGAAATTCCAGAGAATTTGAGAGTGTTTTGATGATTTAGAAGTGTTTGAAAAGTGAAATTGGATGTATGGAGGCTCCTATTTATAATATGGATGATTAGGGTTTGAGTTTAATGAGTTAGAAGGTGATTGGAGGTGAAAAATGTGGCAAAAATGGATCAACCCGCAAGCTGGCAGTGTTCTGCTGCGGATCGGCATATGTCGCGTGTCACAGGAGATACCCTGGTATCTCTCGCGTGGCGCTAGGGCATACTTTCTGAAAATGTCCATTTTGATCCCTGAACTTTGTATTTAGGTTGTTTTAAGCCATAAACTCGCATTTAACATGTTTTTAGGTATTACAAGTGTAATAAAGTATACTATAAATGTATGCAAGTACAACTTGAGTATCGAGAATGTATATATAAGTATTGGCATGTATAATATATATCGGTTTGTGAGAAAACGCGTATTTAATGGTTTATTGTTCGCAAAACGTGTATGTATAAAATAGGAGGTTTGCTAAGATCAAAGTCTTGGACTACGAGGTTGGGAAAGAATACGGATATAAGTTTCTAAAAATAGATTTACGACTACACCTTCTGAATAAGAAAAGTTCAGAAATACGACGCGTTACACGCCTGACCCGACCTGCCCATGTTAATGAATTCGACTCATTTAAGCAACAGTCATAGCATACTTACAGGTATAGCATCTTGAATTTTAATAACACCTTTGGTAGTAAATTATAGCATATTTGTAGAATGAATGAAAGGTGGTTATCATGGTTTGCGGTTTTAGGTTTTATGCTGACTCTTTTATTTATTTGTTTGAGCATGGTGAACCTCAGTAGCATGGCCGGCCCTGAAGGTAGGTGAGGAGGACCACCGGTCAGGGTCTGATATTTCGAATGGCACGTTATTTTTTAAATACCTTCGATATGTATAAGTAAAAATAAATAAATTAATAGAGTATACCCATACAAACACCAACATAGGCCCACTTACAAAACTTATTTTATGGTTTAGATTAGTTATTAGGCCACTGACATTATGTTTAGACCTTTAGTGAGCCCAATACCCAATTTCGTTAAGGCCTAAAGGCATGTTTTTTCGAACTTAAAGAGGGTATATGAATTCTGAGAGCCGTCCCTACTAAAAAGTATGCTTTGACCTTATAGGAAAAGGGGAACATTGATGTTGTTATTCGATACTATTTGGTTGCTATCGAGGTATGTAACTATGTTATGTTTTAACTATATTTTAATTAGTATTCTTTCTAAGTTGGAATTAATGACTAATAGTATTACTTGCACATGAAACATTACCAAATGTTGACTACATGTCAAATGAATCTTCAAGAACCTCTAAGGTCATGTACTACCGTTTCACGCTCCTTTACTCTATATTATTGTCACGTCATAAAGCAATTGTCACTTAGTTGACTGACACATCACCACCTCGGCCCACTTTCTTTAACTAAACCCTACTATGGTTTCATGCCCTTTCACTCCACATCACTCCACCCTAATCATTTTTTAACCACATGGCATGGGGCGTGACTCGATAATAGATGGCTTAATAGTAGTATTCTCGAGTTAAGCCTCTATAAACAATGGGGAGGTTATAGTCAAGATTATGTAGGATCATAAAAGTAGGTATGAATTCCAACTCATTAGTTCCGTAATTTCATCTAAATCTGTTCGTTTTCAACATTTGCGTCATTAAGTGATTAAGTTTTCGTTGTTTGTTCATTATGTTCATGTAAATCACCTCTTTATGCAGTTCGTTTTGCAAGATTGTTACGAAAACAGGTTACATTCCTGACTTATGTGTAGTTTATAGCTTTTGATTATGTAATCGTTGTGCGTAATGTTTACAGATTGGAATAGTAGTGGTACAATTCGAATTCTGTCCGTCCTGTCCATGTAAATGACGCGTTGCGGTGTGTTAACTCGTAAATGTAGAATGATACAAAGACGAAGTTTTAAAAATTCGAGAGGCGGTACTGTTAAACCTGAAAAAAAATTAAGTATGAATAATACAAAACTGATATTTCTATTATTTCATAAAATTTATTAGGATAGAGATTGTGTATTTAATTAACCAAGATTAAGTCATTAAACTAAAAAAGGAAAAGACAACGATATAAGGATTTTTGAAAGTTTTGCTCTTTTCAAACATTTATTTATCATATAAAGTTTTGTCCTTTTTAATATTAAATACAACCATATGGTGGAGAGATGTTAGTGACTGGCTGCATTGGTGGTAGGAGACTGAACACCGATAGAAACAAAGGAAATTGAATAGTAAAACTGTGAGGGATCAAATTTTGGTAAATTATATAGGGTAAATTTGATGTGTATTTTATGCTATTATTATAAATTAAAAAGATAGATTGTAGTAAAATTTATAATCTAAATATAATTGTATAGTATATACATTTGTATTATTTTAGTAAATTTTAGTTTTAATATATTAATTTGCGGAAAAAAGTTACGAAAATAAAAAAGTTTGGGTTGAACGGGTCGTGTACGGGTTCAAATGTATGACATGATTTTAGGGCTCGGATTCATCTAAACTTTGCAGGTTCGGGTCGAGTTGAACCTGCCAACACGCGAACACGATCCGTTTAGCACCCCTAGACTCGACCCATGCATCATGGTCAGTGCGACTGACAAGCCTTCCTCTGGTTAGAGCATCCCCTAGTGCTACATTAGTTCAACTAACGAAGGATCTTCGTCTTGTTAGATGATCATCCGTTGTTTCTAATCAGACCCACACGCTCCTTGGTCAGTTGCACCTGACCAGACATTCAAGCTAGCCTTTAAAAATATTAAGGCGGCTCTCAAACGGCTCGCAGCGTTGCGAGCATGTGATACATTGTGCCCCTCACCATGCGCGCATGCGTGTTTTGGTACCCCCACCCTTTAGGGTTCCCACTAGTGTTGACAAAGCTTAATCCATTTTTTCACATCTTTGGTTGTTCTAACCATACAACTTTGGGCATCGATATTTCATTTATCTAGCTCCATTTGGGCATAGTTTGGTTCATTATGATGCTCTCACAACTTAGGACACAAACCCACAAATAATTATTTACACAACACATATATAAACATAATTATTGATGTAAAAACTCATTTTCACTAGAATTTCCTAACAAGTTAAAACAATTATCAACGTGGTCTTTCAAAAGAAAAAGAAAGAAAGAAAAAGGTTGGTAATTATAACTTAGGGGCCAGTAAAAGAGGCTTTGGATGCAACCTCATTTTTTACAACTACAACATCACATCAACCCTACCCCTTTTCTAATCTACATTTTTAAACAAATTCATATGAGTATGAGTATTATTCATATTTCTTCAATAAGAGCTAACAAAAAAGCACATCCTAAATTCCCATATTGACCTCCAGTTCTTGCTACTTTCATCCACAGCACTGATAAAAGCAAGAGAACAGACCTCTGGGCCTATTTTCCATGGGTGTTTTCGGCGTTTCATCTCTGTCTTCAATCAACGTGCTTGTACCAGGGACGCCGGTAAAAAAACAGCATTTTGGGTAGTGAAAATCCGAAGTGGGATAGCTGTGGGGGCCGCGGGTGCGTTAGTTGATAGGTAACGCAGAAGCATTTGTATAATATGAGTAAAATTTGGCCGCGCGTTTGGATCCTCTTGCCAACAAGATGTCACAATTTCGAGCCAAATCTTCAGGAAGGTCATCAGCATTCGGTCTCACATTCTGTCGAGCAAAACACGATAATGAGGATAATCATATTGTTTATATTCACATTATGATCAATGGATTATGAAGAATGTTTTTTTAATGCAATTAACTGTTTCTAAAAGAGGGTTGGTTGTATAGTAGCACAGGGCCCATATCTGAGCAGTAAAACATGGGCCAGGCCCACACATTGACTTTTTCAATGATGTTATTGGCCCATTTTCATGTGGTCATCATCATGGAAGGTAGTTTTAGTCGGCTGAAATGTTTTCGGAATCCGAATTCAACCTTTTTTTGCATAAATATCTTCTAATTCAATGATTATATATGATGAGTGAGTTTTAAGATTTGAAATTTGAGTGAGGTTGCTTATATTCCTTCTATCAATGAGTAACAAAATCTTATTTTAGTTGCAGTCATTTTCAAACAAAGGTAACGTATTGCAAAAAGAAATTGTCAAAAAAGTAAACTGTAGACATGTGAAAATCGGCCAATAGGAAACATGTCAAATGGTCTAAAAGTCGCTTCAAGTATACTCAAGTGTTAACTCGACCCAATCTGCCCCACCCGTTTGACCCGTTACTGAACATGTTCGACCCACTCATTTTTCGAGAGGAAAAATACCTTGAAAGCGGCTGCATAGGCAGCCTGTAGGTTTGACATGCCTTCGAATGGTAACTTGTTGTGTATGAGCTCCCACAATACAATTGCAAAGCTATAGGCGTCTACTTTGTGGTTATAATGCTTTTTTTCTCCCTGCCTGAGTGTGACCGTGCTGTAAAGCTTCATAAACACCGTTACTTTTTTAGTTGCTAATGCAGAATTTCAACTCATTTGACCAAAAATGGGTTTAGTTTGGGTTATATTTTTATAATTTATCATGAATGGGATAAACTGATATATAAAAAAGTAGCTAAATATGATATGTATCAAATGAATTGAACGTGTTTAAAATCGACCAAAATGTATATAAATTCTTAAACATTGTTTTATTTAAAAAAGATTCTTATACAATCGAACCTGTTTTGACCCAAACTTATTTTGACATGTCAACCGCAGTAACTAATTACCTCGGGAGCCATCCATCGATAGGTTCCGGTTTCTGCAGTCATCATCTCTGTTAACGATTCTTCTCTTGCCAAACCAAAATCGGCAAGTTTCACTGATTTGTGATCGGCTGTAAGCAGCAAGTTTTCTGAAAAAACAAAGCATAGCGAACGTAACACATTAATCGATTGTAAATATTTATTTACAAAATTAAAAAGCGGAAATTTACCTGGTTTCAAGTCACGGTGAATAATTCCGTGCGAGTGTAAACACTCCATTGCACGCGCAATATCAAGGGCAAACCCTATAGCAACATATGTATCCAACCCATTTGGCCTCATATTCACCAAGTATTTTCTTAAAGTTCCACCTGTAAGAAGCTCGGTTACTATGACCATCACAGGGTCCTTGCAGGCTCCGATAAACTGATATGAAAAAATATATATAATTGTTCAGTATATGTCATAAAAGTATACAACATTATCCATTTGATGATCAAAAAACAACCTTTACTAAATTCTTGTGTTGCACTTTCGATAACATTGCTACTTCTCGCACGAAACGCCCTTCTGTCTTAGCTATCTCCTCAGGCGTATCGCCTTTATTCACAAGTTTAATGGCGACAATCTTGTTTTTATATCTGAATCAATACAAACAATCAATAAAAGCACAAGTATTAGTATGTAATTGATAAAATCAAATGCTTATATGAAAAAAGATCAAGAATTCCAAAAAAGAACAGAAAATTGAGATCCATTTCACCAATTAATTACAAACCAAAATAGGATTATTATTATTTTTTTTATTATTATTTTTTTATTTTAATCAAATCAACTTACTTGCCCTCATATACTTTAGCATGTGCACCCTCTCCAATCTTAGGCCCAACAAACAGAAGCTTAGGATCAATCAACCACTTAGCTTCCAAACAAAACTCACCAGTTGAAAAAAACTCATTTCCAGATCCCATACTCTCTGAGGACTTTTATCAAACACCTTACAGGCAAAACTCAATCAACACACTCCAAACACAAATAAACAAACCCACAAACAAGATCAACTCAGCAACATAAAAAAAAACTTGACTTCAGCTTTAATGGCAGAGAGACCCATACTGCAAGATCTCAAACACACACAATTAAAAAGGTGCAATCAGTTTAGGGGACAAAAAGATGAAACCCCCATGTTCACCAAGACAAAAAACTAACCCCACAATTTTAATAAATCTTGAAGACCCATTACAGAACCTGCAAGCAAGATTAATGGGTTTTTGTCAAGATTGAAACTTTTTGAGTAACTGATGGAGAATATATAAATTCAAGGTTATAGGAGTTGGGTTGATCTGCAAAGATAGGAAAGGGATTGAGCAAGTGTGTCGGGGAGAATCGTGTGTGCATTATTTAAGTGATTATTAAAATATTAACTAGAGATATTTGGGTTAGATGTATTTGATTTGTGGGAGATGCAGGTTTTATAGGTGGACTATCCTCCTCAATACTATATTTTATATTATTAAATTAAATTATTGATGTTGTTGATCAATATTGGAATGAGTAAAAATAATGTGCGAAGTGATTAGAAAAATGTATAAACTTTTGTAGAGAATGAGATAGATCATAGATGTGGCTATTTCAGTTGATTTATTGATTAAAGTATTAATTATGTAATTTGTTTTATTTATTAATTATGTAATCTTAAATAATTGTTACTTCAATTTATATAAAGACGAAACTCTTGCATGTCACATTCCAAACAAATGAGAGTTCTTTATTTCTCCTTGAGATTATTTACTCCATGTTATATATGGTAAAGAATTATTATATTAAAAAAGATTATCTTTAAATATTCATCTTATTATATGGGGAAATTAAAAATCAAATAAATTAAGTTTACTTTGTGTTCAAGATTTTGTCTCCGTACCAATCGTGTTATTTACAAATTACAAACATGAAACGTAGCGTATGACCCATTGGGCTTTAATCTTGTTTTTTTGACCACGAACGAGTCCTCCAAATGGGCTATCGGCGAAATTCACCAAATCGGGATATACTCGTCATCGAATTCAAGGAAAACCCTCACCTACGGCTGAAGCTAGTGAACACTCGCCCAAACGCACAACGGTGCAGTGAGATAAAACCCACTCAGTTCAAGGATCAAACTACGATCGCCATCTACTCGCCTAGTCTCCCATCATCAGCAAATGCCGCCGAAACTAAATAGTGAGAGCAGGAATTGAACCTAGGTCATTTGAAACACAAGGTATCTCCCTTATAACTCCACCACCTGCTCATTAGCCTCTATTATTTTTAATTTTATCTTTATAAGCTTAAAATTCCATGAATTAAACGGAATAAGTTGTTAAATTATAATCTTTGTATGGGGGGAAATAATATCCTAAAGGCGATAAAATTTGGTGAATTATGGCCCAAAGCAATCTTCAATTCCAAACATCACCCAATTGTTGTCATCTCTCACTTGTAAAGCAATCCGTATATAGATAGATCTATAAAGCATATAGCTTAGGAACATATCCTCGCGCCAAGTGTCCTCCCAAAATCCTGTTCTCTCCCTCTTTTAACATTGGTTAGTGACTCAGTCTGATGTTTTAAGAATTCAAATGCGAAAACAAATATTAAAATTCGAGGGGATTGGAATTGATTTGAAAAAACGTTAGCAAAAGTGTTTCGTTTATACTTTTGTTGAAGGAACTGGAATGTAAAAGGATTAAATGACGAAAGTATTTATATATTTATACCTAACTTCTACATTGTCAGTTCTTTTATTGGATCCGATAACAACAAGTCAACAACTTTGAATATTTCAGATTTGTGTTGGCAACAACCTTCCAAGCCACCGGGTCGGTGGTGCTAGATGACTAATTTTTGGCAACACCCTTTTAGTATGTTGGATATGTAGTAGTTGGCCGGGTGGTAGCTTGCAAAGATGAGTGGTGCACCCTAAGACCATTCGTATTGGGCTCGTGGTCCACCCAACCACGAGCTCACCATCGCCCCCAAGCCTCGTGAAAGGGTGTTTTGGTTGGGCCTAGTGGTCTTGGTCACGCGACGATGTTGGTTTTTTCTAAGGAATGTAAGACAAGCATAAAGGAAAGAGTGGTAAATTCTTTTTTCCAAGGAATGTTTTAGCTCGGACGTTTCTCATGTCTTTTTTGAAATTCCACCTCTTCCAGTTTTCTTGGAACCTTTATGAGATCTTCTATTTATATGACCTTCAATCAGATCCTTTTGCGTCTCTAGAATAACAAAGTCAGGAGATGGCGGTGGCATTTGACTCAAGTTATGGTCAATCTCTGTGTCATACATGTGGTCTTAATGGATGCTAACTTTCTGTTGGTAACAATTCTTGAGCCGTGGATCGTTTCATAATTTTATTAAAAAAAGATGGCGAAGATGTTTTTTTAAAGAGTGTGTATGGAGAGAAAGAAAGGTTGTGAGTATTTTTAAAATGGTTAAAAAGGTTTAAATATGTAAAAAAACAACTAAAAAAAGCTAACGGCTAGTTGGCACCCCATAAATGTCCAAAATTCAAATTCCTCCCGCTATTGTGATCGCGCCACGTCACTGGTGCCCTGCCTCGCTTGACCACATTGTGGTATTCATGAGCCACGGTGGCTGGTATCCATCACTCACTGGACCATAACAGATGATTTTATATAAAAATCATAGACAACAAGGATCACCATTATGGTGTGAGACCTTAGATAGTTTTTGAGGTTAAGGTTTCTAAGGAATAAACCCTAAAAGGTGTGACTTATCAACTTGATTTGTCCTTTATTTTAGTATAACTTAAGCTCTATTAATAAGATTTATATTAATTCTATGTAAACTTTAAAAACGTGTAAAATAATAAATATATAAACTTAATAAAACTCAACAAAAATAAGTGTATCAATATATAAACTAGTAATATAACCTATAAGTAATGTGTCACGGGCCCGTTGCAAACATCGAATAAATTAGTTCAAGCGTTATATGATGTGTTAACCATATGTAAACACAAGTTTCCCACGTACTTGATTTAACTCAATGTAAGTTATATAAGCATTGCAATTGGATAAAAAAGTAAAGTAAATCAAATTTATAGTGTATAAGCATAGCTTATTATATGTTACCTAACTCGTACATGACAAAAGTACAAAAAAACATAAAGCATATATAAAGGTAAAACTGACATGTATAATCAAAAATGGTTAATTAAAACTTCTAAAAAATAAAAATAAAAAATCACAAAATGACAAAAGAAAACATTTTATGTAGACATACATGTTTTGCAAAGTGAAAGCACCAAAGCAATTAGGTGCAATATATAATATAATATTACTTTTACTCGCCGCGTGTGGCGACGGGTCGAAACATAAAAATAATTTTAATTTATATCGTCAAATGAAACGTATTATATTTGACCCCACTGTGTTTGAAGAAAAATTTACGTCGAAGTGTGGACCAACTAAGAATATACATAAAATAAGAAAGAAACCATATCATATTTGACCTGACTCATTTCCGGAAAAAAATAGTTTACATCGAAACGTAGAACAAATTGAATTTATACCCAAACGTACATAGAAATATGCACGTAAAAATAGTATTTTTAAAATAAAAGAACAAAAAGGGTAAACTCCAAATATTAGAACTTGAGGAGGGTCAAAATGATATTTTATAAAGTTTCTAAGCACTACAACAAATTAGTTTTTGAAAAACGAAATTATCGAAAAGAAAAATTAAGTTGGTAAAAAATTAATAGGTTAAAACGTATATTATACATAATAAAGAGCTAAAGTTTAAACATTAAAAACAAAATGAGTAAATTTGTAAAATTAAGTAAAAACTATAAATATCAATTTGTAAAGTGGAAGGAGTAGCCTGACAATTTACAAAGGAGAGACCACTAACGAAAATTCAATCAACTTTGAACTTTAAGATTATATATAATGTGTGCGGATTAAGGTTTATATGATTAATACAAATAAATACAAAGTTATAGTGGGTTTTGAATGATTTAACCCTCAACCCTAAACTTATTAACCAGTCAACAAGCCGAAGAAGGTTCTGGACGTTGGTTTATTATAACATAATTATGTAGAAAGATGATAAAAAAGAAAGTATGATTTGGATTGGAAGGGTATCAAGCAATAATAGGACATGTGGTAAAGTTGAAAAAACATAAGAATGGATATTTTAGTCAAAACCCACCATCTTAAAAAAAATCCAACATCTGCAATTCATTTCTTTTCTTCGTATACCCAATCCACCATTTTCAAAACCACAAACTACCACATCACAACCTCCACCACCACCCCCACTGTCACATCCCAACCGATGGCGCTCGTTTGTCCACCAGTCGAGAGCTCTTGACTGGAAGATGCCCGTTGCACCTCGGGTTTTCAGGTGTTCGTGACACTCAATGTTGATAAATGTCACCTCGATACTATCGAACCATTCAAGCATTTTGGTGACGCCTTTGTCGCCAGTGAACGACCTAGTGTTGCAAGCAGCAAAATGCTTGTAGTTGAACGAGCTTCGCTTAGGGTGGTCGACTTTGGAATCGACCGAAGAGTTGGGGGTATTAGCGGTAACCTTGCCCACAATATCGGGTATCACTTGGGTCATTTGCTTGGCCATGAACGTGCAAGCATCTTCTTGTTGGAGCTCGACTTGGAACCTTTTTTGGAGTTGGAGAAACGGTTAAGAGACATCTACAAGATTGATGAGGAGAGATGAGACTTTATCATAATGTTTTTGAAAAGATAATTTGCATAATTTAGCATGTAATATGTCATGTAACACGTAAGTTTCAATTAGGTCACATAGGCATAACAAGAATTCATATTGTATAATCACAAATAATGACAAAAGAATTTTAAATTAAGTTTGTTCACGAGATATTATTATTGTTTGAGATTGCGAGTAAAATGCGATTCGTGCTTTCGACTTTGAAATGAAGGAAAACGTATCAAATGTAAAACACATTAAAATTGATATGACATAAAAAGATTTCAATGTAAAACATGGAATGTCTCGGAACGAAACTAAGACTTTTCCAAAGTGATCGAAAGTTCTTTTGAGTTAGGGAAGCATGCTTTGGCCTAATATGTAGAATACTCTCACCGAGGAGCGGTTAACGGTATTCACCCTTCCGGTTACTACATGTCCCTAGTCAATCAAAATTTCGAGACTTTGAAGGGATAGAAAATCAAGGAATGGGACTAGTTATCAAGATGCGGGTTTCACCCCTAACTTGATAGCATCGTACCCTAAGGGTGGTTAGTACTTATCGAACGAGAAGCAAATTCTGACTCGTTGGTAAGGGTCCACTAGAGTATGAAATGGAAAATTCCCATCAAGATATGGATATCACTCTTAACTTGATGGTGAAATTTCGTGGGAAATCGGTAAACGCGGATTGAGGAATTTCACCAAAAAATTGTGGGTTTTCACGCCTACTTTTAGTGAGATCGTCTCATTTGTAAAATAAGAGTGTCTTCACATGTGTATTATGGTTGCCTTAGGAAAGGCATGTATATTTGAGACCAAAAGAAAATAGATAAGAAAACAAGTACGGAGAATTCAAATAGTTTTAAGCATGAAGAAGAATGGTCAATATGGTTCCTAAACTATAGACTAGGTGAAAAGCATGGAAATTTTTCTAATACCCTATAGTTATGGCTCTGATACCAATCTGCCACACCCTAACCAATGGCAGAAATATCGGAGTGAGACGAAAAAGAGATTGCAAGAAACTTCATAACACTAATTGTGACAATATTTAATAAATCAAAATTTCATTGATACAAGAATGATGATACATTGTCTTGAAAGAAAAGCACAACAAGTAACAAATAACTAAACAACAAGAAACAAAGTACATAAATTTTAAATCTAGGTGTGTTTCTAATCCACCCGATATATAATTTTCATCAGCATCAACTAGTTTCCTTCAACATATATTAAAATAATGATCAACAAAAAGTTGGCGAGTATACAAGTTTTTTTACATAGCATAATAGTGAAAAAGTTGTCTCGTATCCAACATGGTAATTTGCATATATTGTTACTATCATACTAACATGTGTTAACTATATGTCAAACCCAAGTTTAACGCAATCGTGCATACCATTGTCACCGAAACGACAAGGTTGTAAATAGCTTACTTAACAATACCACAAGACTACGGGCGGTGTGTTAATCATATAGCGCTATAATTGTTAAGGGATGCTAGCAAAGTTAAGGAGCAGGTAGGCACAAGTATACATAGCATGTTTTAAATGGATAGGGTGTGATTATAACAAGTTAACGTGACATGTTGCACCCAAAGTGAATAAAACAGAAAATGGGATCGAGTATACTATCGGTTTTGCAAGCGTTCCTAGCAATCCGGGAGTTGTTAAGTTCGGAGGATGGAACACCGAAGTCACCCTACATGGGGAAACGAAGGTGTGTGAGTATTCGGATTGATAGAGAGTTTGGATTTGGGAACTTTTAAGTATGTAAAAGTACGTTTACGAAAAATAATTATCTAGTCTTAAAAACTCGTGTGATTTCATGGGTCGAATTTGCCTATTAGAATCGTAACAAGGGGTTTAAAACTTAGATAATATGACATATTTCCATGACATGTAACCATAATCCGATTAATATCAAGGGTTCGATTAAGTATATATATGTATATTATATAGTATAGTTTATATGTCCATCATATATTATCATAGAATTCATATAGGTCATGCATGGAGGTAGGATGATAAGCATCCACTAAACCTCATTGTATGATTCATCAATGCACAAATCACCACAAGGATGATTCGGATGATCATGAATGAAAAGAAAATACTACTAACTCAACTAAAACTATGAACAACCAAGTAAGTAAGCTAGGTGCGTGCATTCCAAACATGGAAACGTTTGGGAGCGTGTTGTAGCCTTGTTATTCTAGTGAAAGTTGAACAATTTTAGTGACATAAACATAGAAAACATCAAGTGAGATAGTGGAATGAGTTTGGATAGCCAAGGCTTCCATATTTCACGATTTTTCGAAAACACAAGTCTTGCCATAAGAACTATGGTGAACTTGGATGGTTTCATCACTTTTGGGTTGTCTAAACCCAAATAAAACTAAAAGTTCAGAGAGTGTTTGCACCTCTAAACTAGTAAGAATCAGCCATTCATAAGCCTACTAACCATGAGCTTGGTTAGAAGCATTGTAAGTACAAGTTTACATAAGAAAATCATAAGTTCATAAAAGTTAACAAGATAATTTCCAAAATAGAAAGTTTAGACATCAAAAAGTGATGTTCCACCTTGGTTTAACATGGTAAACCTGTGGAAACACTCCTAGAGGTGTTTCAAACTTTGTAATAGAAGAAAGTATGAGGAAAAGATGAAAGAAAGTGAGATAAGGCTCACTTTTGCACTTAGAGGATTCTACCTCAAACTTAAATTTCCAGCAGATTATAGAGTGTTTTAAGAGTGTTTGAGGGTTTGGAAAAGTGCAAGAGAGGTGTAGGAGGTTGGTTTATATAATGGGTTAGTAGGGTTTTGAGTTTAATGAGGTTTAAAGGTGATTGGGGAGTAAAAAGGTGACCAACCCGTGTTCAAGAAACAACTTGCTGCGGATCGAGGGGTCTCACGGGCCGCGATGGAAAAAGGCTAGGGTGTCGCGCCTTGTGGCGCTACCCTGAATCCCAGCAACTTCGTTTTATTACATTTTGGCTCCTGAACTTCCTTTATGTTAACATTTTATGCGATAACTTAGTGTTTTGACATGTTTTTAAGTACGGAACGCATATGTAAGTGTAATATAAGTATCGTGAATGTAAGTGTGGATAATTGTACGTATAACAAGTGTTGATTTGCGTATAAACACGTATTTAAACGATCGGTTGTGCGAATAACAAGTATGTATAAAATATGAATATTATTATGATCAAAGTCTCGAATTACAAAACTGGAAATAGAAACGAACAAGATACGAATACAAGTTTCCATAAATAGGAATACGATTACACTTTCTAAATAAGGAAAGTACAAAAATGCGAAGCATTACATCCACCTGCACCACCAGCTACGAACGCCACCATCTTGCCAGAAACCAGATCTGAAACCACCACCACCTTCAACCACCTTTTGCATTTTTTAGATCTGAAACCACTATTCCACCATCTAGCGCGACCACTCCACCGTCCACCGCCACCGTAACTAGTTTCTCCTGGGTGTGTCGGAGTTCTTTCTCCGTCCACTATCATTAATAAGAGTTCTTTTAAAAGTTGTGTTTTTTTTTTTATTTTCATTGCGTTTTAGGTTATCAAACCTCAATTTTGTTTTCACCTCATTATGTTTTAGTTAGAGTTCTTCTGCATGTTAAAAAAAGGCATGACCATATTTAAAATAGAACCATGACCATATGAAACCGGTTGCGTTTTAGACATGGAGTGTACGTTTTACAACCTGGAGTGCAAAGAACATGATCATGCTATTCATGCTAAGAAAGAAGCATGATTATGTTGGAACAAAGACATGGCCATGTTCAAATATAAACATGACCATGTTAAAACTGCTTTGCGTTTTAGAATGTACAGTGCAAATTCTTGTTTTTTGGTTTCATTCCGTTTTAAAACGTAGATTGCAAAGAACATGATCATGCTAAAGTAGAAGCATGATCATGTTGGAACAAAGGCATAACCACGTTAAAACCCATTGTGTTTTAGAACCTGCAGTGCAAAGAACATGATCATGCTAAGACAGAAACATGATCATGTTAGACCTAAGGCATGCCCATATTAAAACTCCATTGCTTTTTAGAATCCTGCACAAAATATTTGATTTTGGGTTTCATTGCGTTTTACAACCCGGAGTGCAAAGAACAAGATTATGTTAAAATAGAAGTATGGTCATGTTGGAACAAAAGCATGACCATGTTAAAACATAAACATGGCCATGTTAAAACTCCATTACTTTTTGGAATCTGCAGTGCAAAATCTTGATTTTGTGTTTCATTAAAAGAACATCAAAGAACATGATGATGTTAAAATAGAAGCTTGATTATGTTAGAATAAAGACATGACCAATTTAAAACTCCATTGCATGTTGAACCTTGAGTGAATAACAGATCATGCTAAAACAGAAGCATGATCATGTTGGAACAGAGGCATGACCATGTTAAAACAAAGGCATAGCCATGTTAAAATAGAAACATGACCATGTGAAACCCATTGCATTTTAGACCTGGAGTGGAGTGTACGTTTTAGAACTTGAGTGCAGAGAACATGAAACGAAACATGATCATGTTAGAACAAAGACATCACCATGTTAAAACATAAACACGACCATGTGAAACCCCATTGCGTTTTAGAACCTGGGTTATAGTGTTGTTGTTTTATCCATTGCGTTTTACGCATCTGGGTTTTTAAATTTTTTTTCAAAAGTATAGTAATAGTATACTCGTTTTAAAGATAAAAAACGCTCGTTTTTATGATGCAATTTTATTAAAAAACAATGTCATGTGAAAGAGCTATTAACGTTTGAAAAACGAGAGAGAAATAGAGGAGAGGGAAACTATTGACTTATAAGAACTAGAATACCCTTAATGAAACTCAAGCGCCTCCCATTTTGATCAATTCTACCTATTTAATCTAAGCCCTTGATTAGTTAATGAATGATCAAGGTTACTTCCTAACCTTTATACCCAAATAATTTTTTTTACTATATCATGACCCTAATTATGTAATGTATACTTTCTTGTCTTTCTAGGTTTTTAAATCTTTGTGTCATTTATGTAATATATACTCTAAAAATATTACACAGTATTTAAGAATATTAAATGATATTTTTATTCTTAGTTATATCATACTTATTTACACAATATTAAAACCTAAAGTAGTTATTATAATATATTAATTGATCATAAGAAATAAATGTGAAAGTAGAATAGTGATGTGAAAATGTAAGGAGTTTTATCTCATAGAATGGATTGCTTGGCATAAGTTTTTGGAAAGTTTTGTAATGTTAGTTATGTATTAGACGACTAGAAAAGTTTATGATTTTGATTTTCTGGAACATATATTATGTTAAAGATGTCTAAGCATTTACTTTAACTCAAAGATAAGTATGTAAAAGAGAGTGCTCAGAAACTGATTGACCTAATTGTTAAAATCAGAGTTTCAGAGTGGATTACCGAAAAAGACTATTCTTTCATAATTGTGTGTTATTGTATTAAGATTACAAATGCAGGGCTCCTTAAATGGTTTACAAGAGAAACATAAAAAAGGAAAAAATTGCATTGCTTAAGGTCCGGCTGATTAGGCTGTTGATTAGCTGGGATGTCCGGCTGTTGATTAGCTGCCATAGGCGGTTGATTAGCTGGGATTTCCTCCGAGGTTTGACTTTCCTTTCTAACACTCCCCCTCAAGTTGAGTAGTGGGGTTTCCAATACACAACTTGTCTAAGCATTCGCCTAAGACTCTCCCACTGACAGCCTTTGTTAGTATGTCTGCTAATTGATCTTTTGATCGAACAAACGGTAGTTCAATTGTACCATCTTCCAATTTTTCTTTGATGAAGTTCCTATCAACTTCTATGTGTTTAGTTCGATCATGTTGTACTGGATTTTCTGAAATCTGAATTGCAGCTTTATTATCACACATAATCTTACTCGTTTCTCTTGAAGGAAAGCCAATCTCAGCTAAGAGTCTTCGCATCAACATGGCTTCTGTTAGACCTCGAGCTATACCTCTAAATTCAGCCTCTGCACTTGAGAGAGCAACCACCTTTTGTTTTTTACTTCTCCAAGTGACAAGATTCCCACCAACTAGAGCGAAGTAGCCTGCTGTTGACCTCCGACTTCCCTTATCTCCTGCCCAGTCTGCATCAGTATAGATTTGAACATTTAGGTGTCCATGTGATTGAAACAGGACTCCATGACCCACTGTTCCTTTGAGATATCTAATAATTCTCCAAACTGCTTCCATATGGGACTCTTGAGGTTGGTGCATGAACTGACTTACCACTCCTACAGCATATGCAATGTCTGGGCGAGTATGT
Source organism: Scalesia atractyloides (assembly GCA_947069175.1). Lineage (NCBI taxonomy): Eukaryota > Viridiplantae > Streptophyta > Magnoliopsida > Asterales > Asteraceae > Scalesia > Scalesia atractyloides. Next base: position 64,638,132 of record CAMTDV010000028.1, on the reverse strand, counting down.
GAGAGGTATATTAGTTTTCCCACCAGCCGTTGATATCTTTCTTTATTTGCTAACTTTGCTCCTTCCTCCATATAGAGCTTTTGGTTTACACTCATAGGAGTGTCTGCTGGTTTGCAATTTATCATTCCAATCTCTGCCAACAAGTCTAGGACATACTTCTTCTGATTAATGAAAATTCCTTGTTTTGACCTTAGTACTTCAATTCCGAGGAAATACTTCAGCCTGCCCAAATCTTTCATTTCAAATTCGGCAAACAAGTTTTCTTTTAGTTTTCCCATTTCTTCTTTATCGTTCCCTGTAATGATCATATCATCTACATAGATAATTAGGCAGGTTACGAATTTTCCTCTTTTTTTGAGAAACAAAGTATGATCGGCATTACTTTGTTTATATCCAAATTTTTTCATAGCTACGGTAAATCTGCCAAACCAAGCCCGGGGAGATTGCTTCAAACCATAAAGAGATTTCTTCATACGGCAAACTTCTCCGGATTTGAAATCTTTTGTGAATCCTGGAGGAGCATCCATAAATACCTCTTCATCTAGATCCCCGTGTAGAAATGCATTTTTTAAATCAAACTGTTGAAGTGGCCACCCTTCATTTGCGGCTATCGAAAAAAGAACCCTAATTGTGTTCATTTTTGCAACTGGGGAGAACGTTTCAGCGTAATCAATCCCATGTGTCTGGGTATACCCTTTTGCTACCAGTAGGGCTTTATATCTCTCAATTGTACCGTCTGGTTTATACTTAACCGTATAGACCCAACGACACCCCACGGATTTCTTTCCCAACGGAAGAGTACACTTTTCCCAAGTATTGTTCTTGATTAAGGCTTCCATTTCTGTTTTCATTGCTTCCTTCCAATGTTTAGACTTTAAAGCTTGATCCACGTTTGTAGGAGTTTCTTCAGAATAAACAGATGAGATAAACGCTTTGGCTTCCTTAGTGAGATTTCCATTAGCTACATTAGCTATAGGATAACTAGACCTTCTTGGCTCTTTTCCAGGAGAATACCGTTTCGGAGGAACCCCTCTGTTTGTTCTAGGGGGTAACACATATCTTGATGGTGATTCTTCTTGTATGGATTCATCTGCCTGTAAATTTTCAGCTTGTTCTGTGGCAGTTGCATGGTTAGAAGTATTGGTATCTTCGGAGTCATTAGAAACTCCAAAAGTATCACCAGACTGAATAGGGTGAGTATTACTTACCTCGGATACCAGGTTAGGAGGAACATTAGGGCCTTCAGTGGCACTGAAATTGAACTCTGGTGACTCTGTAGTTGGTACATAGGGAACATATTTCAACCAACTTAGTGTGTCTGAACATTCCTTCTCCCCCTGACCACTGAGTTGGGAATAGTAATACTCGGTTTCAAGAAAGTCACAGTTTATTGTGGTGAACATATGACGTGTCTTTGGGTTATAACATCTGTATCCTTTTTTATTCATTCCATACCCAACAAAGACACATTTTTCAGCACAAGGGTCAAGTTTGGTTCGATCTGATTTAGGTATGTGAACAAAAGCGGTACATCCAAAGATTCGTGGTTGAAGAGTAAGGACTGAGGTTAGTTTGAAAAATTTTGAAAGGGTGTGTAATGGAGTGTTAAGTTTGAGGATATTTGTTGGGAGTCGGTTGAGAAGATAGGTAGCGGTAGCAAGGGCTTCAGGCCAAAAATGTTTCAGGACCTGGGATTCAATTAGGAGGGCTCGTGTCATTTCCAGCAAAATGCGATTTTTCCTTTCAGCGACACCGTTTTGTTCTGGGGTGTTTGGGCATGTGGTTTGGTGGTTTATTCCCTTGTTTTGAAAAAACAATTTAAATGAGGTATTAACAAACTCACCGCCATTATCGGATCGGAAAATTTGGATGTTTGTTTGAAATTGGGTTTGGATCATGGCGTAAAACATAGTGAATTTTTCAAAAACTTCGGATTTGTTTTTCAAAAAATAAACCCAGGTCATTCGGGTACAATCATCAACGAACATCACAAAGTAGCGAAGGTTTTGCCCCCCAAGAACGGGGGCAGGACCCCATACATCAGAATGGATTAATGAAAATGGCAAAGCAACCTTAGTATTATTGGGTTTAAAAGTTTTCCTGTGGCTCTTTGCTAAAACGCATGTTTCACAATGTGACAAAGAATTAACTGGAAATAGTTTTGGAAATAAAATATGTAAATAACTTGTAGAGGGATGACCTAATCTTCGGTGCCATAGCCATGCTTCTCGTTCCGATGTACCATGAGTTAACATCACAACACCATTTTGAGTTACTTCGTCCACATAATATAACCCTTGACTTTCAGTGCCACGCCCAACGATCGCTCCCGTCCTGATATCCTGTAAAATACAAAACGTAGGGTACATTAGGACAATACAGTTGAGTTCTTTAGTGACGTGGCTAATGGAAAGCAGTTTATGTGACGACGAGGGAACATAAAGACAATTAGAGATTTTTATTGTGGGTGAAATCTCAATAGTCCCTCCCGATTTTACATCCATTATCCCTCCGTTCGCCGTTTGAATATGTGTTTTTTCTGGTTTAGTTGTTGAAATAATATCCGATGACTCATAAGTCATTGTGTCGGTTGCGCCACAATCGAATATCCATCGTTTTTGTTTTTCATGATGTTCTTGGGCCATATTAGCATTCCCACTATTTCCAGGGACCAAATGTGACATATTCAATTTTGGGTTATAAACCCACGGATTTGAGTTATCCGCCCCAAACCCATTACCTTCTCCTTCATCCTCTCCGCCATTACCTAACCCTTCGTCTTCTTCGCCTGTTGCGTCGGCCATTCCGCCGAAACCAACCCTACTCCGGCTTCCATCTCCTGGAACCTCTCGGTTGCCGGTGCTGGGTGATTTTCCTTTCTCGTGAGCAGTAGCCTTTGTGCCCTTCTTATGACTGTCAGACCACCAATCGGGATATCCGACGAGTCTGAAACATTGTTCCTTGGTATGCTTAGTCATGCCACAATGGTCACATTTGAGATGAGTTTTGTCATCTCTGCTTACAGATCCAGTTCTTCTTCCGTCAAACCGTCGGAGCCCTTTCGATGCAAGTCCTGCCCCTTCCATTTCTGTGGCTATTAGACCTGCTGTGATGCCCTGTGCGTCATTGAGATGTGTTCCGAGAATGTTTTGGTGAGCGGCCTCCTTGCGAACAGTGGCATATGCGGCTTCTGCAGTCGGAAGTGGTTCCGACCGGAGTATTTCCCTCTTTATAGGGTCATACTTCCGGTCAAGGGCATTTAAGAACTGGAAGAGTTTTTGCTCAGTTCGGATTTTGGAGTATGTTTGAATATCCGTTGAACAAGTCATCGGATTCGGATCAATTTGGTCGATTTCTCCCCATACGCCTTGGAGGGTGATCCACAATTCTTCGAGAGAAGTATTGTTCTGTTTGATATCATTCGCTTTGACATGGAGATTAAAGGTTTGGAGCTTGTCCCGTCCACTGCTATATGTGACTACCAAGGCATCCCACAACGATTTCGCTGTGGGAAACTCGGTGAGGTTACCCGCAAGAACAGGTTCGATATTCTGAATTAACCATGAAAAAACGATTAGGTCATCTTGCTCCCACTGTTCGTAGGTTTCATGATTTTGGTCTGGGGGATTTGTGGTTAAATGTTGCAGCAAGGTTTTTGATTTTCCGCCTATGGCGACTCGAATCATTCGGGTCCATAGGGGATAATTCTGGCCGTTTAGTTTCAGATTTATCTGTAAACTATCGGACATTTTGGGGCTTTTTGACTGGGAATTTTTGAGAAGGTTGGCTAGTTGTAAGGTGAGATCACTACTCGAGTTACCGTCTCCGGACATGGTGACTCGGTTGTGGCTCGGTTGTGTTTTGGGTAGATGATGAGCAGACAAAATAACCCGCTCTGATACCATGTTAAAATCAGAGTTTCAGAGTGGATTACCGAAAAAGACTATTCTTTCATAATTGTGTGTTATTGTATTAAGATTACAAATGCAGGGCTCCTTAAATGGTTTACAAGAGAAACATAAAAAAGGAAAAAATTGCATTGCTTAAGGTCCGGCTGATTAGGCTGTTGATTAGCTGGGATGTCCGGCTGTTGATTAGCTGCCATAGGCGGTTGATTAGCTGGGATTTCCTCCGAGGTTTGACTTTCCTTTCTAACACTAATTTATATGAGGTTACATGTATATATTTAGTTGTCTTTATCACAAGTATAATCGTATCGATGTTGACATCTCTACTTTGATTGTTGGTTACGTAAACATACACTCCACGTAATTTAGCACGCATGCAAAGCAGTGTGGGTAATCTTGACACAATTCGAATCACTCGAACCCGAATCCTGTGGCAACTCTACCTAGAAGAATAGGCTCGGTATCATATATCTTTAATAATAAAACATTATTTGCTTAAAGGTTGATTCGATGATAATAGAATATTATTTGTTTAATGGTTAGGATTTTGTTTAACTAATAACAACATTGACGGGGTATATTGTCCCTGATTAAAGTTGACATTAATGAATTTGACTTCCACTTTTCTTCATGTATCAAACAAATAAATTATATGAATTAGAGTTTAGTTATTAAAAACAGTTTAATATCTCTATAAAGTGGAAAAATGTACAAAATGATTTTACGATTCTATCACAATCGCAATCTTAACCAATTAAAATCAATGGTCTCAAATATTTTTGCATTTTTAAGAAAGATTACTTTATATTCCATCACACACACACACGATATCCACACATATTGGTGGCTTAAAACAATTATTAAAGTCAAATAAAATGACTTTTTATCTTAATGAATGGAAAAAAAACAAGTTGTTCGGTTTGAAAAGGCATGTCGGTGCTTATTAAATATATTTATATTTCTCTTTTCACACTAACAACATAAGTATACGATATACCTATTGTTTATTTATGTTTGGCCTTTTTTGACGTTTTCAATTTCAAGCAGTGGCTCCAATCAGTGACTAAATGTTTCGAAAGCTAACCAGTCCTACGGGTCAAAACGAGAATCATCGGTTTTGTCGGTTTTGTTAGGAGTCAAAGAATCGAACTTGTCAATCTCTAGGGAGAGATAGAACCACCGCCACTTAACCTATCTTCATGTCAAAGTTTTAAATTTAAGTCTTTTTATAAGAAAGAAAAATTGTAATCCATTTCTTTAAATAATAAAAATAAAAGACTTCTAACCCAATGCATATTTAAAAAAAAAACTTTTATATTTATTTATTTAAAGGGCTCAAGACCCTTAGCCTTTGAAAGTCATAGAGCCGCCCTGGAAATGGAAAGTGTTGATACTTAGCCTACTCGTTTTGTTGGGCTGCTGGCTTTGGAGACCAGGCTAAACAATAGAACCGACATTGGCGATGGGTTGGCGAACCCATGATATAACTAACGGGTCAACCGCCCTCCATGAATACAAATACTCTTATTTATATGCTAACATCTGATGGCCTTTATAAAACTTTGGTTATGTCTCTCGATCACCCCCATAAAAATATATGGGTCCTCCACTGAGAACCGAAAGAGTTGTCGATTCAACTTTTAGTCAAGGTTTTAAACCATTGTTTACATCTCGGGATTTTTTTATAGTAATTTATTATCGATTGAGTAATCAAAATTTATAGAAAATATTCTATTTGATTTTGTCAACTGTATTTCAGGGTTGTGGTGTCTCAAGAACGCGTTAAGTCACAAATTTTGGTTGAATTTACAATATTTTCTAGACTTCCATAAATGCTCAAGCTAAATAATTTGTTTTTCCATGAATAGACCAATCTAGAGTTTTTAAGCACATATTTGAATGACTGATCTGTGGTACTTAAACCAAAGGCATCCTCTCTTAAGATGTTTAAAGGTTTTGCCTTTGTCAGTGGTTCACCACTCAATTGGATAAAACTCAATTAGAAATATATATTTTTAAATTTAGTACGAAAATTGTAGCATTCAATTTTTAAATCTATTAATCAACCCTAGAAGATATCACAAAATATACATTTCTAAATTAAGTACGAAAATTGTAACATCCAATTTTTGTCTTGGATCTTTCTATAAATAATTAGAAAGGTTTTATATTCTTGCAATATTATATTTGTACACATTTTTTGACGGTGAGGGTGGATGAAAGTGTTGGCCTCCCACTTTTGACATTTCACTTGTTCCAAATATTTTCGTATATTCGTTTTGATCCATGGATTTGGTGGTTGACCAGTATATATACCTTTAGACATTCATATATAACATACAAAAACATCATGAATAAAGATAGTTTATTTTTAATGCAAGACCTCACCAAATGGATATATTCACATAACTTTTTTACTTTAAAAACAAATGTAAAATATTTGAAAAGAATTGGTCAACTTTGTTGTTTTCTAGTATGTCAATACTCAATCAAATGGTTGGGGAAAATGGTTCATATGCCAATCGTGGATAGTTATAGTGTTGTTGAATTTATTTTCAAAGTTGTTAAGCACTATCCCCACATTTAAAACCATCTTGCACCCTTGAACTTGGAACTTTTAACTTACTTCTAAGTGATCTCCTACTTAAAACACATTTTATAGCAAGAGAAAGATAAAATATTAACAAAAGAAGATGTGTTTGTGAGATTCATTGTAAAAGCTATATCAAACAGTCATGTTGTATTTGTGAGTGGTGATCCCTACCAAATTATGAGAATTTATACATATCACCACTACAATAGTTAGTGAGAAGAAAAGAGGCAATCACTACCTTATTAGTAAGAAGTTTTAAAGGTGATCTCTACTAGAGAAATTCTTAGTAAGAAGTTGTATTCACTTAGTGGTTCATTAAGCGTGTACGATGTATGGTTTTATGTAGCAAACCCGCATTGAATCATTATAAGAAGCCTACAGAAGACCATGTTATTGCTTGTAGTTTTTGTTTGGCTTTCTAACAAGCGACTTGTATATGGAACTTGTACACCCCAGGGGCGGATCTACCTTATTGATAGGGGCAGCCTCCGCTACCCCTTGGCGCTCCGACGGTAGTGTAAATTTTTGAAAAAATTGACATTTTTTGATTTCGTTACCCCTTTTCTATAAAACGTTAACCCTACGAAGATTTTCTAGATCCGCCACCGGTACATCCCACTATTGTAATGAATGAATTTTTGTTAATTATAATATAGAGATATTTGGAATAATTAATATGGTTATGTGAACTATAAATAAGTTTCTTCGTTAGTATATATGTATATGTATGTGTTTTGACGTCTTCCTCCACACGTTTTGATTGATATTTCGCAATCAACAAGTTTGACATTTATGTTTTAGAAAGTTGATATATAATTAAATATGAGTTTGAGAAAAAATAAATAAATAAAAAGGTTTTGTTGAATGTGTCCACAATTTTGGGTTGTCACAGAACTGAATTCAATAGTAGAAGGCAAGCTCCACCTTTTAGAGCAAAGTGATGGAGAGACTTAGAGAAGTTCCAACTACTCCCACCAATTTCAAAAGTTATGTAATGCAAGTATAATTAAATATTTTAGTAATGTAATTTAAACTCATGACCATTAGTTATCATATCTCGTAACAAGTAATCCATCGTTCATGGGATAGTGGTCTAGTAACATCGCTGATTGTTCCCTATAAAAGTAATGTGAGTTCAAATCCTTACATATTTTTTTTCAGGTTGATAGATTATTTAGGTGTTAGATTTGATCCACCATTTTAATTTTGTGGAAACTCACAGTTGTAGCAAGTGAATTAAATATGTATTTTTTTATTATTTATGTATATTTTTTATTTTGAATGGCTAAATTTGTTAAATATTGTTAAATCGCTAATACTTGTAGTGTATTAACTACCATTATATGTGTATATATTACAAGACTAGTCGTCTAGTCAATTATTTGGCTTAAAAGATAACAAAAAAACACATGTCCAACTTAATTATACTATAATTCTTTTATATTTTCTGTAGTATTCTAATTATGACATCATTCATTCAATAAGTTCATTTTTCAAATATTGGCAGTCATTATTTTATCCTATGCTCTCTAGAAAACCCCTATTTACTCATGTCGAACTGCCGAAGCTTAATCGTGAGGTCTAACCTAGTGGCACGATTAATGGCTATCTCATGGCAACCGGACCATCAAGCATCACAGGAGTCCGGGACCAGAGACCACCACAGGACCACAACTTCTGACGTAGGTGTCGCTAAGACGAATGTTAGGTAGATTATGAATACTATATAAATTAAAACATTTGAGGTAAAAATCATGAACATGTTGCACAAGAAGAATAATAAGATGATCTAATGAAACAGCTTCTGAAAAAATGCAACATTCATTCCATGTATATTAACCAGAAAATAGACATATAATCTTCCTCTAACTAACACCAAATCCATTTGAAGATGAAATTAGCGTAAGCCATTAAGAACCTTTTGCGGATCTAGCTGGCCGCTGAAATAACTAGAGGACACAATAGAAAGTTCTTGGCGACCTTTCCATTCTTCACACGGTTTTAAGGTTATCGCATTTTCGATTGATGCAGCATCCAAGCATAACATGCTTTTGTAGTCTTCATCACCCAAATCCACTATCGCCTTTGCCTTTTTATCCCAAGGATTCCACACAACTGTATATGCAACGTATATGTATCATTATAAATAGAAATTGGACGAAAATTGGTTATCTTTTTATGCTTAATTAAAGTTTACCTGCATCCACCATGCCTTCTTTACGTAGCACAATCGTTCTCTTTCTCTCATGGTTGATTACAGCAATCTTAGTAGGTGTGCTCAAGTACACTCGGTCAATCTAAAAGTAGAAAATGTAAACAGTTTGACCTGTGAAAGATTTAACATAAGTCGAACCGACCCATTTTTATAAATGCAAAAGATCTTACCTCACCGTCAAAGGTAATGGCATCTGCCTGCTCTGTGTACCGTTCTCTTTTTAACAAATTGTCAAAATAGTCGAGTGTCTCCAAGCCCTCAACACGTACTTCACTGCAAATTAAATTGCGTTAAGAAACCTATTTGAAAAGAACACAAGATAAAACATCTTCTAGCATAGCTATTAAGTTGAATTAGTCAAACCTGACATCTGATACAGAAAAATAATTACGCAGTGCAATAGTAAATGAAAACGCCTTGTTGTCAACGTTTCTCACACGAGGGATCATCGTGAGCTTGTCGGCACCAACACAAACACGAAGCCGCAACTCGAATCTAAAAGAAATCCATGTACAAACCAGTATTGGCATCCCTATTCAGTGTAAATCAGGCCCAAAATTAATGAAATATTTCAAATAAATCATGTAACGTACCTGTATGGCCATGTATGCATATCTTCTTCTGTTGATTTCAGTACAAGATCTACCATTGATTGATTGTTAGCTGGAGGCAAAGGCGAAGGATCTTCATCTAATGACCATAACCTGTTCCTTGCAAATCCATGCTGCTCCAGTGTACCGAAATTTGCAACCTATGTAGATGAGAATTAAAGTTAAGAACTAGATGTTCTAGACAGTTAAAAATGGTATAATGTTTGGTTAAATGCAAACCTGAGGAAAGCAAATGGGTATGCCGCCTCTTATCGGTTTTGGTGGTTTCGTGACAGCCTGCAAACAGAGCATTCTCTCATGATCAAAACACAATGTTGAAAATTTCGAAAAAGAGCGACAGAAGAAAAACCGACCCCCCCCCCCCAAAAAAAAAAAAAAAACCAAGAGTATTTTTCGATGATTTGTGTAGGATAAACATGTGCTGTAATACACCTCGAAGAGAACACTCAATATGCAGTAGCCAGTTTACTTGCAGTTTCTTGCACATAATTAGATCATTTGAATATTAACCTCAAAATGTGTGCTCCATTCTCTTAAACATGTAACTGTTTAAAATATGATCTCAATCATTAATTCATGGATCTCAACTCATTACAGATTATTGTAGGGGTGTTCAATAGCTAACATCCATTTGTTGAGTGGTTTACCATATCCTTAATTACATGAACATGTGATAGCGAGTCTTATTTATTTGATAAGGCGGAAGTAAAGATACAAATGAATGATATGAACGAAACATATGACGAGTACTAAAGAAGTATGCCATTCAACTGTCTTGGAATTAAGCTACATAAATAATTCGCAATAAATGATATGAACAAAACACATGACAAGAGTACTAAACAGGTATACCATTCAACTTTCTTGAAATTAAGCTACATAAATAATTCACCTTACTGCTCATAAAAAGCAGCTCTTCTCGCCGTTGATTCTTCCAAGAAACAACCTGACCCCCATACAAGAGCACCTACAACAATAAAAAAAAAATAAAATCCAAATCATCAACCAATAGACTCCCTTCCAGTTTCACCTAAAACACCAAACTATGATGATGCTTTGCAAACACTTATTCTACAATGGAGTATAAAACCGGTATATGACATCTAAAGAAGTAAACAGAAAGTAAAGGCTTCCGCCTTTCATTATTATACTCAATGCCTTAGAATTTCGAGTTAAAATTCTCATAAACACACAAATACAATGCCATTGCAAACTATACATTTCTACAGAGATACCAGATATATATACTTATTCTATAGATACTACAAAACTGTATTTTATAAAATTGATCACAAAATTTTGCAGGTTTAATAACTTCACCAATAGTTGAGCCATCATCAACTGAAGTTTCAAAAAACCGATGATCATTCTTTCGAGCCGAAATCACAACTCAAATTCTCCAAACAACAATGCTGCCGCAGCATGTGGTCAACAAGAAACTTTTCAAACGATTATTATTCCAATTGAAGTTATCAACAATAACGTAACACACAACTGAACATACGAAATCACGCCATAAACTAACTAAGAATAAACACAAAAACGAAAAAACAAAAATACATTATCGAAACAGAAACGACAACGAACCTCCGTGGTTGATCCGGTAGGCTCACGTAACAGAATTCGAGGCGATCGATCTCCATCGTTGATGATATTAACCGCCATGTGAGATCGATCACAGTATCAGCAACAAACAAACCTGCACAGAAAACGAGGAATACGAACGGAATAATAATAATATTATGATGAAAATGAGGAATTTGAAAACATGGAATGAGGAAATGAGGTATAAATAGGATCAATTTGTTAATCTAACACCGCGTAATCCATGAATTCATCTATTAGTTTAATAAATTAATTTAATTCATAAAATACGAAAACTTTGATGCTAAAAAATGGAATGAAACAAAAACAAATATGGGAACAAAAGATGTCATCATCAATAACAGTTAATTACAATCTTAGGCTTAATTTTATTTGATTAAGTATTTTAATTTAATGCTAAGAAGAGAGTCGACCAGCTTCGTGTTTGGAGAACAGCTTACAGCCCACCAACTATGCCAGTGCGGTTTGTATTTTTATTTTTTGTTTTTTAGTTATAAACCAGTGGAGGAGATGCACACTGGACCGGATCTACGGCTGTTATCAACTCCTTCGGGTCGGGTCTAGTCAAACTTCAGTTTCTCCTTGACGTCATTGTTTAATTTGCCATTTGGCAGGATCTTTTATGGGGTGGGGTGAAAGCGCATCCACGTGTTGCACCGCTGTCACATCAGCATGAATCCTGCACACGATAAAAGATTTTCTTTTTTGTCTTCAATATGCTAGCACGCAGCACTCAACACTGCATGAGTTCCCACACGATACCTTTGCTCTAATTCTCCATTGCCAGGCCCATAAGCCTTATTACATATAGGATTGCAAAACGACAGTTTTATCTATGTACTCAAGCTTGACTTGGAATTCTTATCAAACATGAACAATTATTATTGGCGTACTCAATTTATCATTTCCATAAATAAACTCGAAATATATCACTAGTCAAAAACCAACTTACAAGAAAAGTTTATCAATTACCAAACGTAAACTCGAATTATATCACAATTCAACAACTGTTGGGGAATTTTCAGATTCCAGATTATCAGAGAGGCGTGTAGTCACTTTCAGATCAAATTATTTCGGCGATTCTACCGAATAATCCAATCGGATATAACTCTGATTTTGGAGAAAATGACAACTGTGTGCTTTTTTGTGTGAAATCGTATGAACCCTTGTGACCAAAACGACCCCTTACGAATTTTTAAGATAATTTGCAGATAACTGCCACTTGGCAGTTATTGCGGTTGGATTTTCAAAATTCGATTTTAATTAAATTGTCGTCTTAATTTTTCTCTGCCCCTTGGGGCTGCCGCCCCTTGGACGCCCCCGGACCTCCGCCAAGGGGACGTTGCCCCCTTGGAATTATAACAACTCGAGCAAACGTGCACTCCCGCACCTCCTAACTTGTTCGATGTACATCATAATTCCCTTTGGTCACCAAGTTAATCCCGATTACACCGAAATATCTAACAAGAACTAGCTTATAAGAACTCGACTCCAACTCTTATCTAAGATTCCAAAAACTGAATAATATGTAATAATGACGGACTAGAAACTGGGAAACTTCTACGAGTTACCCGAACTCCTCCAAGTTGAACAATTCTCAATTTGACATGGAGGTCAATCAAGCTTCATTAACTGAACATAGTTTCTAATGAATATTTCAAGTTGTTTGAACTTGAACAAAGTTCAAATCTTCTCAATGCAAGTTTGCGCACGCATCATGAAGAACAGGTTCGAGTTCACTTCAAACAGTATGATATATGATTTCAATAGTTATGCATTGCTTGTGCGTGTGTGGTGTGTGTGTGTGTGTAATTGAGCCACCCAAATGAACCTAAGCAAGTACATTAAGACAATATCATAATAATTGGTAAAAGTATATTAAATACTTTATACACAACAGAAACTACATGGCATGTGGTAGTAGGTACATTCTTCCAACAGTAAGCTGCTTTAAAGTTTGTTTTACCTTGTAATCAATCATATATATTATCAAATCAAACAGAGACTGGAAAATACATTTCATCTTAACCTTCTATAAAAGCTATAGGCCACGGCAACCGTTACCACAGCACCAACGACAGCAGCGACTGTAACAACCTCATGTTTTTCCCATTTTTTTCTCAGCATGTTAAATGCACTGAGTGCTTTATTTACTTCTTTTTCTGTTTCGGTTTCGGGTGTTTCGTCTCTGCAGCATGAGAACCCATTGGCACCTTGACAACACCCTCCATTGTTTTCTTTCTCTTTCTCTTTCTCAAACTCTTCTATGATGCTGCTTGCGTGGTGGTCCGCTTCAGAGACTTTTACGTCATTTCCGTTTGGAAGGGACTGTTCAATTGCTTTTTCAGCTTTCTTGACCACAGGAGCTCCCATTTGGCCCCTGCAATGGATCCAAGTTACTGTAAATTAAATACTTCTGGCAATATGGGCGGGTTGGGTGGTATGTTTGTACGAGTAATATTTGTCTAAGATTATTATATAGTTATCAAGTATTAAAGACATTAAGGCCAACCCCACATTTCTAAACAGCATTTCCGATCACCCAAGTATCAATTTGTTAATGCTACTTCAACAGCTAAAATATTGCCAAAAACCATAAAATAACAAAACTGCCCTTACTTCTAAGTTCTAAATAAAGTGACACAAACAATAGTTTGTTTAACATGTTAACATCTCATCAGGTGTATTTATGTCATATTGCATATTTGAGGGCATTTGTCTCATCAAGCAAGGTTTTGGCCACTATGACCATAAACAAAACCATATTAATACTTGGGTGACATCTTAAAATTTAATTGGCTTTACTGTAACCTTTTGTATACTTGGTGCCCTCCTTCCCAAATTTGTACCATTATAATAATATCAATTTTTTTATTAATATGATTTAACAGGTTTTATGCATAAAATACACTTTCGGCAACTTTCAACCCCTTTCACACATTTACTTTCTAGTCAATTTTCCAAGATATATCCTAAGCAGTTAATGCGGTAAAATATCGGATATCGGTCAAGGACCGGTATTTGAGATATAGGTTATCACGGTGGGATATCGGTTATTTTAATATCATGCAGAATTTTCATATATAGCACTTTAACACTAAGAATTCAGTATACTCTCCTACCATTAACAAATTAACCTTTTGCAACTTGCAAAACACTAACAATTGTAGCAAGTAGGAACTGGTTAAGACTTAAAACACCAACATTTAACACTAGCAATAACAATTAAGACTTAAAACAATAATAGCAGCAATAAGAGGAAAGACGAATGGTAGAACTAAGAAGGTAGGTACTGATATCGGGAATATCGGTGATACATCGGTCAATATCGCCAATAATAACGGTACCGATATTTGACACCCATATTTTACATGGGGACCGATAACCGATATATCACCGATAACAACTGCATAGGATAGATCACACCAAAATCTACAAACAATAACTTGCTAAATGAAAAAACAAATGCAGTAAATTGTACCTCCAAATCCTATCAATGATTTCACCCTTTCCAATGTGATTATCAAGCAATTCAGGCACATCACTCGGGGTAACATAACCGTACCTGAAGCACACGAACAGTACAACTATTTAAACATGAAGGAAAACTAATTTAAAAAAAAACTTTAAATGAGTATAACAAACAGATTATCTTACCAATGACCACAAGCTTTTTTATCTTGAACACTATAAATTATCAAGTTCCCTGCATACTTGTGGCCACCAACATGTGAACAAGCAGTCACAGACACGTTATCCAATCCCCTCAATTCAGCCTCCTCTTTGAACTTTTTGATTAGAATTGGCCCACAAAAGCCACACCTTTTATCTCGACTACTATGTGAACATACAAATACGTGTGAACCCGTCATTGTCTCCTGAACTCCTGCAGACCATAGTTTTCTATTCACAACCACTTCGTCCACAAAGCTATTAATATCCGGTTCTTTCAATCCTCTTCAATCACAGAAACTTCAGTAAGTAAACTACTAAATCGCTTCAAAATTACAGAACCGTCATAATATTTAAATAACACACGTCATACGTGTTTGCTTTCTAACAATATGTGGTATATATCACATAATAATCCAACTGGTACTTTTTATCTCTCTTTTTATAGCTTGGAAAACTGTTTGTTAGTGTTTGTTTTTATATATCATATCACTTTATAGTTTTGGGCCAAACTTCTTTTGGATGCCCCATAAGCGTCTTTCATGTTTCTTTAACATACTCTGTCCCAAAAATATTATAAGTTTCCTTTTAGGATGTCACATAAACTTCTTTCTGTTTTGTCCATGGAAACCATGACTATTAATTGAATGGGTATGGGTTCACTGAAGAGTAGTTTTGTATATTAGAGAAAAGTCAATTATTTTTTTTCAAACTACAAAATAGTCAAACGCTTCCTTTTGAATTATATAGGAAGTCATGTGTTGCAAGTTTCATGAGACAAAATATATTGTTAAAATTTGGCATACTCTTATAGGATTACCAATTTACCATGATCCTTATTTTGGAATTATTAGATCCAATGCCCACATAGTGCACAACCATATCCACTTGTCTGATTGAGACACAGCAACACCGTTTTTGGATTATTGCATAACAATTATAGACCTAAACATATCATCATATCATGAACACCCGAATTATAACACGATCAAGTATGGTTTACAAACACAACTAACAGCAATTTGCAAATGAAAATCGGTGATTATCATCTTACACATGAACATCATGTGTGAGACAATATTCAGCCCCTTGCAGAAATGCAGGGTAGGATGCGTCATCAGGCCCAAGTTGAGCCCCGCGACCCGTGGGAGCCTCGTGCAGCTGGTTTTCCACATGAATACCATAACGGATACAAGCTTGTAAAAGAAAATATTAAGAAGTAATTCTTATCAGCAGCCACAGACGCAGAGGGAACAAATACAGATCAACCATAAAGATAGCATAGCAGAAAGCCTAAAAACAGATACCTAAACAAGTTTTAATGCTAAATCCTATTTATATCAACAAAAACCAAAAGCTTATAGGCATAAACCTAACAATTAGGTCATAACTCATAACCAACAGTATATAACTAACTAACTAACAAAAATACAAAATCAAAACCCTAGGGCATTATAACATTACCTGTACTTAATCATTTCAGGAAAAAGCAGCACATCTCCATCCGATAACTCCGTGCCTTCACGTCCCTCACATATCGTCAACAAAGTCTACAAATCAAAATCACAAACACATCAACACTTCACAATTCACAAATCTCGCATCGAAACAAACCACAGATACATAAAATTAAACACATATGGAAAAAAGTTTAACCTAACCTTTACAGGAATGTCGTTCTTCCGAGCTTTAAGAGCTCCGGCAAGCACCTTCGGCAGCGGATGAGCGTCAGACGATTCAACTCGCGACGGCCACTGTTCATGAGTCTTATAACAGAGTATTACATGACGGTCGTATGCAATAGCGGTACCAGAAAGTTTCTCGGAGTACATCGTCGGCCGTTGGAATCCGATTTTGACATTGTCGTTGAGCGGCGGAGCGTCAACGGTGCCGTTTTCCGGTACGGTGGCCATACTACTGATACAGGTGGAGTGAAAGCGAGAGGAGACAGATAGATAGGAGAAGATAGCAGATTGAATGGCAGGAAACTGTCTAGGGTTTGTTGGCATTTGCGGTGTAGTAGTAATAATAATAGTAATGCATTTGGTTGTTATCGATGAGAGGTGCCTGTGGAGTAACTTGCACCTTGTGTTTTTGTATGTTGAAGAAGAGTCTTGTTTTGGAGGCACGCGCTGGTTTTCTTTTCGGATAGACTGAGTTGGAGGAGATTTTTGAAGGGAAAAAAATCTTAAATTATATTGCCTTAAATCGTATTTGTTGATACAATTTGGTTGTTTATAAATCGTTAAACCTTATCATATTTGTTAATAAAATTTAACGAACTCGAGCTCGAGTCTGAATTAGAGCTCGTTTAGTTATTGTGTTCGAGCCTTAAATACAAAGCTCGTTAGCCAAACAAAATTTATTTATTTTTAATTTTTATAAAATATAATAATAATGATTATAACATTGGCAAATCGAACACGAGCCGAGCTTTGACTCGTTTAAGCGATATTGAATTGAGCTCGAGTCAAGCTTTTAGCTCGTGTGAGGTTGTTCTCAAAATAACTTGAGCCGAGTCGAGCCGAGCTTGAGCTTTGATTTTACCTCGCGAGCTTAGCTCGAGCTCAAATAAGTAGACTCGAACCAAGCCGAGCTCGAGCCCAGTCGAAATCGGGCTCGTTTACACCTCTACTGATCAACGATTCAATGTAAAGCAAGTCGATGAGTTTGAGATCGATGTGGTTCGGTTCTTGGTTAATTTTAAACATGTTATGGAAATCGAAGTGGTCGCTAGAAGATGTTCTTTTGAAAATTGTATTATTTGTAAAGAAAAATGTATGAATCATCTTTTATCGTTTTAAGCAATTTTAATATAAGCTAACAGTTTAAAGAAAAAAATGTGTGTGGACAACCTAATTTGTTTAATTTGATTAATGAAAACGCAGCTAGCGGTATGTACTGAAATTTTATTAAATTGACTGATCGGACCGTAAATACCTCTACTTTTAATAAATAATATTATTTATATTTTTAAGGAATTACTATAATTTATGTAAACTTATTTAAAATAGTAATTAAAAAATTTGAAATAAGTATAGATTTCCATTACTACATCTTCTTTTATTTCGGAAAAGGAAAATGTTTATGGATGTAATAGGCTACACGTGGCTAGTATGAATCTTGTCCAAATTTCCCATCTTCTGTGGATGAGAATCTTCTATGTTTAACTTGTCATGACTATAGAGGATCGGCTCGTGATCTATAACGTGATGTAAAAACTTTCAGAAAAGATTCCTATCATTTTCATCTCTCAAAAAATGTTACTATTTCCGTTTCGATTTTAGACCATCACCATTCACCTGTGTAATACGAATTATTTTCTCTCCAACTCTAGAATAAAACATCCTTACTACAACTTTTTATATTTATGTTTAACAAAATTTGTAAAACATAATTACGCTTGTTTTATTAATCAAAAATTATAAAAAATAAACATTAAAATTATAAAGAAGGTTGTTTTCTGAAAATAATTAAGAATATTTTTAATTCTAGTCATTAAACTTCTTTTCTAATGGTTGAGATCATACTGATTTTGACTATTAAACTAACTAATTTTCTAGATTAAGGGTATAAAGGTAAATTTAATATTTTTAAATTAAGAAACTAACATTGATACACATGCAAAGTTCCCCCTTCTTTTTTAAACATTAATAACTTTTTATACGTAACTCTTTTTTAAAAAAAATACACCATAATAACGAATGTTTTTTTATCTTTAATATGAATACCATATTGATATACTTATTTAGAATTATTTATGTTTTTATATATTTAGGGTGTTATTTCTGTTTTGATTCTGACTAAAGTGTTGACTTTTTTTATCTTTAATATGAATACCATATTGATATACTTATTTAGAATTATTTATGTTTTTATATATTTAGGGTGTTATTTCTGTTTTGATTCTGACTAAAGTGTTGACTGGTGTTATATTAGGGTGTTATTTCTGTTATATTCAATGTTAGAGTGTTCTTTATAAGATGTGTGCCTTCAATATAACTGTTGTGGTGTTTTTATGAGTTATGGTGTTATTTTTGTTATATTTCTGTTCTTTATAAGATGTATGCCTTCAATATATATGTTGTGGTGTTTTTATGAGTTAGGGTGTTCTTATAAGTTAGGGTGTTTTTATGAGTTATATTTCTGTTCTTTATAAGATGTATGCCTTCAATATACATGCTTTGGTGTTTTTATGAGTTAAGGTGTTATTTCAAATTCGAAAATCTCTACAATAACTGCCAAAAATCGGTTGCATATATTCATTCCATAATTAGAATTTATTAGTTAAATTACACTTATACCCTTAAACTACCAAAATAAAAATGGACACATGTCACCTTCATAACTCCATAATCTTTCTTATCATTTTCACACTTTTAAATTTTCTCACATGAACTTCTACCTATATATATATATATATATATATATATATATATATATAATGTAAGGACAAAGGTCCTTACATTGCTGTGGTTTCTAGTGTCTTCAGTAGGTTTCTGTTGTGTTCAAAGAGTTATGGTGTTATTTCTGTTTTTATATATTTAGGGTATTATTTTTGTTTTGATTCTGATAAAGTATTGACTGGTGTTATTTTAGGGTGTTATTCATGTTTTAACTCTGATTAAAGTATTGTGTTTTGAAATAGATTTATTAGGGTGTTATTTCTGTTATATTCAATGTTAGGGTGTGTGTGCCTTCAATATAACTGTTGTGGTGTTTTTATGAGTTATGGTGTTATTACTGTTATAATTATGTTTTTTAATAATGTATGCCTTCAATATACATGTTGTGGTGTTTTTATGAGTTAGGGTGTTGTTTCTGTTATATTTATGCTCTTTATAAGATATATGCCTTCAATATACATGATGTGGTGTTTTTATGAGTTAGGGTGTTATTTCTTTATAAGATGTATGCCTTCAAATTCGAAAATCCCTATAATAACTGTCAAAAATCGGTTGCATATATTCATTCCATAATTAGATTTTATTAGTTAAATTACACTTGTACCCTTAAACTACCAAAATAAAAAGGGACACATGTCACCTCCAAAATTTTTCTTATCCTTCTCACACTTTTATATTTTCTTACATGAACCTATATATATATATATATATATATAGAGAGAGAGAGAGAGAGAGAAAATGTAACACCTCGTAAAATCGTGTCCAATAATATAGTGACACGTGTTATATTTTTTTTATAAGTCTATTAAAGACTAATAGGGACTGAAGGTGTCAATATGCTCAAACTAAGTCTCTGAGTGACCTTCTAATGTCAACATGCATAAATTTAGCCTCTGAGTGACCATTAGTGTCAACATGCTTAAACTTGGCCTCTGGGTGACCATTAGTGTCAACATGCCCAGCCTCTGAGTAACATCGGGGTCAACATGCTTATACTGAGCCTCTAAGTGATCCTTTACGAAGTCCTAACTCTTATATGAGCCACTAGTTGGACGAGAGGGATTAATTATGAAAATACTCTAATGTTGGACAATGGAGGGGTTATGTAATACCTCGTAAAATTCGTGTTCGGTAATATACCGACACGTGTACATACCCTTGGATCATACCTCAATAATTTAGCCACTCAACTAACTTTAAACATAGCCAAAATTCAAATTTTTATTTAAAACTAACCGTAACCTACGGTCTAGGACCGTAGGCTACGGTCTGTAGCTGCTGAAGCAAGATTTCACTGACCGTAGGCTACGGTCGATAGACCGTTATTTTCATATTACTTGTATTTTCCCTTGTTTTAACTTTCAGTAATTACCCAAAGGCCCCTAGACTTCGTTATTTTCATATTACTTGATTTACTAAGCCACTTTTAGGCCCGAACGTCTCTCGGTTGAGACGATATATTTTTATTTACCATCCTCGAGCATTCCACTCTTTTACCAAACCTTTAACTTTACTAATTTAGGTAAATTAACCTTTAAAACCATAAGGACCTGTACTATTGTATTCTAAGCTAGCAAACACTTATAAGTCGTAAATAACACCTAGTGTGACACCCGTTAACGTTCGGTTATTCGTACTCTTCTTCAATACATCTCGTGTTGATCGAAAAGAACTATTTGTGTCATAATATCATGAATATAAGCCAAGGGACAATTCATGACATTTAATAAAACTATTTTTGAGGGACAAATTGTTTCAAAACACCAAATCTTTGTGAGGATGCCACCTAGCCTGCAAATTGCCACACTCCTCCAGCTCTTGACACCTTGCTAGACACTTGTGAAGATCCTACAACACTCCTAACACATGGCTCCATCTCCTTACAACTCTTGCACTATAAATAGCCACTTAAGTTCACTCATTTCTTTGCTCGTTCACTCATTTCTTTGCTTATTCACTCTTCTCTCTTATTACCCTCTTCTCTCTTATTCACTTTTCTCTTATTCACTCTTCTCTCTTATTCACTCTTCACTCTTCTCCTCTCTTATTACCCTCTTGGAAGTTCCTGACCATTTAGGAGCTTCCCTTTGAGTTCTAAGTTTCCATTGGATCACTTGTAAGTGCTCCATCTCTGCTCTTTTCTTTTTATTGGCTTTTAATAGCCAAAAGTCAAGCATTTTCGACAAATGCCTTGACTTTCGGTTAAGACCATTATGGTCCAGCCATTGTTCGAAATGAACATGGCTAAGTGATCGTAATTAGGAATGTATTAACCCCTTAAAGGGGCACCTCCTAAGGATCACGTTTACTAGGTCAATTGACGGGTCAAAGTTATTGTTTTAAAAAGTCAAACGGATCAGATTTCATAAAAATCATAATCTGAGTTTATATACGTTATAAATATGTTTTTGACACTTAAAAAAGTTGGTAATAATTATTAGAACATGTGGGAATATGTTCGATCCGTCAATTTCAGTCCTAGAGTCGGTTCGCAACCGAAAGTCGCGAAGTTTGACTTCTGCTTTGAATTTCGATTCTGACCCGACTTAGATTAGTTAACTTCTGAATTAAGGTCACATTATGATCGTAATGCAATGTAGCATAACCCTCTGAGGTTATATTACATGATCATAATCATAATCTGAGTTTATGCACAAGTTCTGTAAAATGTCAAATTTTGACTAAAATGCCCTTTTACATGAAACAAGGTTTTAATCAACAATGGACTTGCAAATAAATTACCTACTGATATGTTAATGTAATTAACATATTATGATGTTAATATTCTGATCATAAACTGATTTTAGTATAATGTAAACTATACTTTTAAATGACCAAAATGCCCTTTTGGTGCATAGCTTGGTCTTAAACAATAAACCACACTTACGTGTGCTATCTTACTGTTAATATATCACAAATTAAGTATTGCCCTTTTACATGAAACAAGGTTTTAATCAACAATGGACTTGCAAATAAATTACCTACTGATATGTTAATGTAATTAACATATTATGATGTTAATATTCTGATCATAAACTGATTTTAGTATAATGTAAACTATACTTTTAAATGACCAAAATGCCCTTTTGGTGCATAGCTTGGTCTTAAACAATAAACCACACTTACGTGTGCTATCTTACTGTTAATATATCACAAATTAAGTATTTTTCCAGAATGTTTATGATCATAACATCAGAATACATGCAAGTTCCTTTTATACGACATATAATTACCAAAACGCCCTTATGAGGCATAATTTCGTTTCAAAACCTTTTCGGGCATATAAGTTGATATCCTACTGATATTACAACTTATTTAAAGTATAATGACATATAGAGCTTGTTCATGACTCATCTGGTTACCCGATATCGCTTATATGCATACGGTTAAGTATATGTAACTAGTTTACGAAAATTAACCGAAACGGGTTTAACCTAATTATTTTAATCTCAAATTCCAGAATGTTAATTGTTTACCCATATTATACAAGTCTTAAGTACTTGTTGGGTTTAAACTACATTCTATCCGGTCATCGCTTAATCTAGCGTATCGTACCATTTTTGATCCATTACGCTAGTCGGTCTAAGTCTATAACTTAAATTAAGACCGTTAGCATTTTAACTGGTTAGCTTATGCCATAATCCAGACTAAAGCCTTCCAGTAAATGCTATCTGCACTTATTTCGTTTCGAATATGGCTGAGAATATTAAATCTTGCATTTTTAATCAAGACTAACTCAGGTAAATACTCTTGACTTATTTTCCCTATACGGGCTTGGGTTACGGTAAATCATTACTGCTTGGTCGGAAATGTGATCAATCGAATGCCGGATTGTGGCTAGTAAATCCGCATATTCCGTTTTGATCAGTTTTGTTTGATAACTTAAACATTGGGGGTTAACGATCGTGTCTTGGATATCCTTGGCTCATTACATTAGTTAATGGCCACGACCAAAGCACGGGGTGTAGGCATACACCCGACAGATGCGAATGCTAAATTATTTTTACCCACAAGTTGGGGATAACTCCTTCGTGGGTTATGATCGGAGTGTTGCGCCCCGGTCAAAGATAATATTTATATACCCAAATTACCCTTAACAATGCGTTAGTGGTAGTAAGAGATCGAACCACGAAGAGTTTGTGGTTGGATGTGATTGATTTTAAATACAATTGTCACTTTATGAAGCTTGCTACTTAAATTGTTTAATTTGGTTTATTGGTTTGAAAGAATGTCGAAATGGTCCGACGAATTTGTGTCTACTCTACTAACTTTGAAAACTCAATTGATTGTAAGAAAACTTTAATTAACTTGATGAAAACAATAGTTTGAGAACAAGGTTCACACCCGGTTCGGTAATGCAACTCCTAAAGTTTCTACACGTTTTGGTTTTAACTCAATTGAAAACAATGATCATCGAATTTAGTATTGTGTGGTTTAGGTGTCAAAAGCTATCAACATCATAGACAATGGACTACGATACACTTCATTACCAAGAAAATGTAAACTCTAACCTAGATAAGGCATAAACGCACATACACATTTTGCAAAGTCAAATTTCATAACTCATTCGACAATTCACAAATACAATACCAATGCGAGACAATTATCATAAGTTTTCAAATCAAATTGCAATTTGTCACAAATCAAAACCCAAAACAATGTTAAACCCTAGGGCTTACAAAACCTACGCCGGGGTGAAACCTTCGGAAATTAGCCGCTCATGGTGGACGGAACTTGATCAACGGAAGATTGAAACTCAAACACGAACATCTCGAGCTTTGATGGGGGTGATTGTAACATCCGTCAAAAACCGGGTTAACCAAACCCGCTTCGTTTATTAACCGAACACTCAGTTAAAAATTTCGTTGCATATTTAATGCTCAAATTAATTTTAATCGATACATAATTAATAAGTATATTAGAATATAAAGTTTATATTTGAAAATGTATTAAAAATAATGAAATAAAAATTAAATGCTGATGCCGGGTTTCGAACCCGGGTCAGCCGGGAACCACAAAGACTTAACTCACACTCGCCCAACCACTCCGCCACTTGATGTTTTTGTAAGTTTTAGGAAACAATTAAAACTTATGAACAACCATGAATCAACCTGTTGCGCCAAACTGAAACCGTAATCGGCTTCCAACCGTCCAAAACGTTTGAGTGATCGCGGATTCTAGATTATAACCGATGCACCGACGATCCTAGTCAATTCAGTCTTGAATTAACTTGAATTCTGGTGATGTTCGGTTTTTATAACCGAAGATATTCATTTCCTGAATTACTCCAACAATAGCTTCCTTTCTCGCCTCAAAATCATCCGCAGAACCTTCAATTTCACTTTCGCTCTATTTCTGTTCGTCGGAAAAGCTTTTTGAACTCGCCGGACTTTTGTCGGAAAACCGTGTCTTCCATTAAAACAGTAAGTTTCTCAATTCTTCTATCTTCTATCAGTTGTTAAGCTTTTGCTAACTCAAACCCTTCAATCAGAATCAGTTCCAGGCGACGATATCGGATAATCATCACTCGCCGGAAAATTTCTAAGAATTTCTAGAACTCACTGTGAAACGGTATAAACCTTTAAAAATTCTGATAACTTTTGTTCGGTACTTCAATTCCACATCTAGCTAATCAAAATTGTTAATTGGTCCGTTCAGACAAAGTCCATAAAAACAGAGCCGACGACTTCGCCGGAACTCTGAGAAAGATCATTTCTCCGGTATGTTTACTTCCAAAATCTTCCCTGCCATTTCATTTTAATCATTTGAATGTTTGTCAATCGAATTAAACAAGAAACAGTAAGGTAATCGTTGTCTGTGATATTGTAACGAAGAAGACGAAGTTAGTTTGTATATAAGTTTAATATAATTTGGATTATAACTCGGGTTAGACACACAGTCCAGCGGTGGACTGTGTGCACACATTAATCACACGCCGCGAGTTCGATTCCTATCACAACCTTACTCTCTTAAATAAAAATGCCCTTTTTAACCGAACCGGGATAACTCACAGAATCATGTTAAGTATAATAAAAACCGGATTATTAACCAGGTTAGACACACAGTCCAGCGGTGGACTGTGTGCAACACTAGCTCATACGTCCCGGGTTCGAGACTGGTTGACGGCACCGGTTCAAAGCAATTAAAATCCTTTTTAGAAATAAATGATTTTCGGATTAAGTTAAATAGTATATAAATATAATTAAAAACAGAAATATTTCGGGTTAGACACGTAGCTAGTTGGTAGAGCTGCGTGCACGCGTACGGGAGGTCACGGGTTCGAGTCTCACCCAGCGCACACATACAAACGACCGAACCGGTCAACGGTCAACAGTAATGGTCAACGGTCAACGGTCAAGTCAAAAAGTCAACATTTTTTAATTATTTTATTTATTTATTTAAATTAAAAATCAATTAAAAATACTTAAAAATAACATTTTTAAAGTTAGAAAATAGCCTTAAACTCACAAAAATATATCCAAAAATCCTATTAAAATTGTTAATAAAAGCCATTTATTTACCTTACTTTTTTCGTTATTAATTAGGTTAGTTTTTCTCGTCGATCAATCCTCTAAACTCGTGTGCATTCAACATCATCAACCGAACGCACCCAATGTGAGTGAATCTCTACAAATTCCCCGTTTTAATCACGTTTTGGGGTGTATCATGTGTCCTATTATTTATTATATTTAAACTATTGTGCATCCATCATATCCATGAACAAATGTGTATTCAACATGTATCAACTGTTTGTGTGGTTATTGTTTAGATTAAATTTATCATTTTCAGTACATATATTATCATAGTTCGCCGCTCCCCATTACATTATGAGCGTTGAGCTGTTCCCCATTACATTATGAGCGTGAACCAGGCGTTGCCAACATACGATCGGCTCCGTTTGATTGAGCCTTAATCGCACATACATTATCATAGGCCGCCGCTCCTCATTACATTATGAGCGTTGAGCTGTTCCCCATTACATTATGAGCGTGAACCAGGCGTTGCCAACATACGATCGGCTCCGTTTGATTGAGCCTTGATCGCACAGACATTTATCATAGGCCGTCCGTTCCCCATTACATTATGAGCGTGAACGTGACGTTGCCAACATATACAGTTTCATTCATGTTATATATTCATGCAAGTTGGTTTGTTATTGTATGTTATTGTTCGCTGTTGTTTGTTATTGTATGTTGTGGTTTGTTATTGTATGTTATTGTTCGTTGTTGTTTGTTATTGTATGATTATTTACGTTTGCTCACATATGATTATTGCACAGTTTTTCCATATTAAATACAACAAGAAATAAATAATAAATGTTTTCTAACAAGGTTCACTCGCCAACTTTTGTTGATCCAAAAACCATTTTTACACATGATACAGTGAACAGGATGAAGCAAGGAAAACATAGGAAAGTGCCTTAGAAGAAAAATAATGAAGTTTAGATAGATGTATAGAACATGTTGTATTTGTATGATTTGATTGTATGATCTCCTTTAAATTGGAATAATAAATATGAATATTGTTTAGATTAAATTTATCATTTTCAGTACGTACATTATCATAGGCCGCCGCTCCCCATTACATTATGAGCGTTGAGCTGTTCCCCATTACATTATGAGCGTGAACCAGGCGTTGCCAACATACGATCGGCTCCGTTTGATTGAGCCTTAATCGCACATACATTATCATAGGCCGTCGCTCCCCATTACATTATGAGCGTTGAGCTGTTCCCCATTAGATTATGAGCGTGAACCAGGCGTTGCCAACATACGATCGGCTCCGTTTGATTGAGCCTTGATCGCACAGACATTTATCATAGGCCGTCCGTTACCCATTACATTATGAGCGTGAACGTGACGTTGCCAACATATACAGTTTCATTCATGTTATATATTCATGCAAGTTGGTTTGTTATTGTATGTTATTGTTCGTTGTTGTTTGTTATTGTATGTTATGGTTTGTTATTGTATGTTATTGTTCGTTGTTGTTTGTTATTGTATGATTATTTACGTTTGCTCACATATGATTATTGCACAGTTTTTCCATATTAAATACAACAAGAAATAAATAATACATGTTTTCTAACAAGGTTCACTCGCCACTTTGTTGATCCAAAAACCATTTTTACACATGATACAGGTGAACAGGATGAAGCAAGGAAAACATAGGAAAGTGCCTTAGAAGAAAAATAATGAAGTTTAGATAGATGTATAGAACATGTTGTATTTGTATGATTTGATTGTATGATCTCCTTTAAATTGGAATAATAAATATGAAACATTATAATAAATGTCATGAGCTTTGATGAAAACCCAATCATGCCCCGATCACCTTTTCCGCTGCGGGTCGGGTTGTGACAGTGATGGTGAGGATTAGGGTTTGGATTGGATGATTATGGTGGAAGGATTGATGGATTTGTGAAGATGATGATGATGGATTAGGGTTAGGAATGATGGATGATTGATTCGGTTGAAGATGGATGAATAAGATGCATTGGAATTGAAAGTGATGATGTTCTTGGCTCCAAGATGGCTCTTTTATGTTCAAAATCCCGTAACTCCTCGCAAATGGGTCAACACCAACTTTAAAACCCGTTCAAAATTGAATTTCAGCAACACCATAACAGGAGGGGCATCGCCGACGGCCTCTAGAATTTCATGTATTCCTCCGACGCCTTAGTCCACTGTCTAAGACAAAATTTGCCGACGGGGTTATCTGGGGAGCGTCGCCGACGGTCCATATGGGCGTCGGTGACGGCCTCCCTAAACTGCATTTTTCTGTTTTCCCATTTTTCGCTCCCGGTTGATCTGGTTTCCGTCCCGATGCTCCGAAACGCTCCCGAATAGCTCCTTAAAATTCGTAAACCTGCAAAATACAAATCCAATCAAAAGTAGGCTATTCGAAACTAAAAGTTACGTAAAACGTTAACTTAAACTCAATAAAAGCAACAGTTTTCTACCACGTATCACATCCCCACACTTGTCTTTTGTTGTCCTCAAGCAAATCTGTCTTTCACTTTCACGTGGATTGAACAAAGAACACACTTCCCATTCTCGAAATATGAGTTAAGGTCTAATGTCATACTTAGTTCAAAAAATTTTTCATTTTCAAATTATTTAACATTAATATGATGATCTCATATTAAAAATGGTTATCCAAGATTAAATCGCCTTTAAAACTCACATATCATACATATCCCTCACAATGTTCTCTCCACTCGGCTTATAATTTGGCTGATGAATAATACATTAGCACTTTTGATGTAAACACACAAACCGATTAGAACATATACCCGCATAAGCTTGCAACTTAATCATTCTCCACCACTGAACACAAGTCAAAAGGTCTTGAACGGGTTGTAACCAGGCTAGGCTAAGGGTATGGAATGAGTTGTTTTGAAAGTGGCTAAGGTGATGAAAAACTTGATCTTTATTACATAATCACTATACTATCATAATTGACTACAAAACAATAATTACAAGGCAAAAGTTTTCCGCCTTTATTCCACAACTATCTATACATGCATTTTTCTTTTCTTTTCTCAAAATTTCACAATCTAAAATCAAGTTTTCATCACACGGGTTAAAATATAGGGTTCAAAGGTCAAGGGCTAAATGGGTTGGTCAAATGAAAGGTTTAGGCTCAAAATTGGCGACTGAGGGATTGATTTTTTTGGGTAAGGATATATAAATGGTGTAAAGTAAAAAGGTTTACCTAATGCCTTAATCATTCTTGTGCTCATATTCGGTCTATGGTCTCAAACGTATCAAAAGTTGCAAGTTCTACAATACATGACTAATGGTCCACTCAACCAAAGAAATATATGCATATGTGATATGTAAAAGTGACTCAAAATCTCACGTATATAAGGTATGGTATGCGATATGTAAAAAATGTAAGTTTCTTAGGCGGATTATTCCCAAATAACCACCCGTTAAATACCCGTCATGTTATTTATTTGAACTTAACCATGACAAAAGACCACATGGGTTGTGCCATCCCTCATTAACTTAGTTACTTGTGCCTTTTAGATCGCTTTAAACAAAGACATTTTGAAAAATTTTTGAAAAATTTCCCCCATCCCCATACTTGAGGTCAACATTGTCCTCAATGTATAGTGTATAAATGAACGGGTTAAAATTGAAAAACTTTTTCTCCCCATCCCCACACTTGAGATCAATATTGTCCTCCATGTGTAGAAATGGAGCTTTTAAAACGCACAAGGAATGTAACACGACCGACTCTCCCAAAATTCCACCCCGGAAAATAAAATACAAAATACAATCCACTTATTAAGCAACATAGACCAATTCAAAACTAAAGGAAATGTATGTACCTGGTTTTCGCTCATTCCTCGTGTACTTTTCAATTTCAACAAAATGGTTAACGAACCCAATGCACCTACAAATTTCAATCTTCGTGTAGAAGCAAGCTTCTCACAACTAGAAAAATTCGTTAGTTATTTAGTTCTATCATTTTTATTAAAATAGTTACCAAGGCATATAATTTATTCAATTTTGATTTTGTGGAAAGGAAAAAAAATTTACAACAACCTAAACTCACTTTCGTAGGAATCACGGTTGCATTTAGCGTATGCAACAAGCTCTTTTAAACCTTCCGATAGCTCGTGAGGACGAGTAGGTCTCGTGAGGGTTATCTAGGGAACACACCCACAAATTTCATTTAACTACTAACACGAATAGAAATATAAACTAAAATATACACAAAAATTTACAACAACAAAGAAAACATACCGGCTCATCAGTGGTATCGCTCATTTGGATCCACCGGTGGGTATGGTTGATAGGGATATCCGGTGAGGGCCGACATCATATCGTGTAAATCGTCAAGTGGCCCCCTTTCACCCTCAGTCGGCGCTGGGAACTGCGGTGGGATAAAGCTGGAGCCAACGGCTTCGGGCCAGTGCGGAGATGGATCAGAAGGCCCAGTGGGAAGAGGTAGGTTCTCGTAAGATACCCAAGCGTGTGCTCTTGATATGGACGACCTGCTTCCCAATCTCGGTGGTGGCGCTCTTGATCATGCAAATGTTTGGCGTTATTTACCGCCAACTGTTGCGCCACCGCCATAGCGTGCCATCGGCGGTACTCCAATGCATTTTATTCAGCACGCAACCTATCTTGCTCATCCTCCCACGCTTGTCTTCGAGACAATTCTTGTGTCTGATACAAGTCTTGTCTTTCCATAAACGCCTGTTGAGCAGCCCACTGCTCCTACTGTCTCTCCCAATAATCTTGCTCTTTTGCTCGATGAGCAGCATCTTCATCCCAATGGGCCTCCTGCTGGGCCCCCCAATCTTGTTCCCATTGACGTCTCCGCTGTTCATATTCCCGATTCTCCCCAATACACGCGGAGAAGTTGTCATAAACGTCTTGTTGTCCCCGGTTGTAGTTGGGGTATCCGGGTTTTCACTGGTTCGGGATGAAAGTAGCCACCCCAGCCGAGATTTCTCGATGTGGCCGAGTGTATCTTTGACGAGGCCCCCTTGGACCTTGAGGCTCATCTTCCACTTCTTCATCCATCATCTCTTCTTCTCTTGCATCCTCTTGAGCTACACCTGGATCGGCAAACCGAAACCGATGCCCCTGATCGTCGGTGACGGTGTATTGGTACCCATACACCTGAACTTGGATCTTCCAATGTTGCTTCATTGATGCGAAGCAAATCTGATCCACCGGTTTTAACACCCACAACGAATCAATTGGCAACTTGTTTTGTTGCACTATCATCGCGCTAATAAGTCGTACATATGGTATCATCTTTCGAGTGTACGACTCGCGCGTGTCCCAAGTGTTGATCATGACTAGATGGCGCCACGATAACTTGGGGGTTCCATAAAGCAAAGCGTGGTGCACCCGACAGTCCGAGGCCTTCACCTTCCCTCGGTCCCTAAATCTGACCATTATATTCTCAAGAGAAAAGGGTTGAAGAATCTTCCCTTCAACCGACAGTTGACTTCGAAGAGCAGCCCACCATCCGAATAGGGCAAAACCGATTCTACCATTCCTTCAGGATCCGCGGTATTGACCTTATTATCCAAAAATTGGTCAATAGTGTATTATTCATACTCATTGACCCCTAACGAATCGAACCGGGCGATACAATTCATTGTCTCGAAAGACATCACCATCTGCCCCCTACCAGTGTCACCCACCAATTGCCATGTACTTGGCGGGCCTCCATATTCACGAACCTGAGCGAGGCCAACCACTCGCAAACAGCAGCCAAGTATACCCTTGGTGTGATATCCTCACACCAATCCAAAACCCTTTCCCAACTGATCCTTTCAAACATTTGAACGATCCCTATCATTCTAAACTCCTCTACATTTAATGTGCGCTCCGGCACAATCCGTTCCGGGATCGTTGTTTGCACCCCGTTAACCATCTTCCATTTCCACAACCTAACCTCCAATCGCCTATCGTTAAACCTTGAGAGAGGTCGTCGTTTATTATGTAACATTTGTGTAAATCGGGTTTCAACCCCCCCCCCCAAATTGTCAATCGAAGTGTATTTATTTATGTCGTTCGGTTTTTTTATTATTGCTTAAAATATTAAAATATTTCATATATAAATAATAAATGTTTAAAATAACCTTGATGAAATAATATAATAAATAATCAGTTAAATAATTAATATTTATAATTAATAAATGATTTATTAGACCTAATAAAAAAATAATGAAATAAAAAGGGTGAACTTGGAATCGAACTCGGGTTCCCCGGGTAAAACACACACCTCAAACACCGCTGAGGCACACGAACAATTTGGTTTGAAGTTAAGATCAACTTATATATGAATATAAACGAATGTCTGTCTTCAAAACCAAATCAGCGAACCGCCAAACTCGTCCCTGTGTTGGCATTCAGATAAATCCAGCTATCAATCCGCGTTAAACCTTTCCAAAGTCGAGCACCAATCTATTGTAATTGTGCGAATCAATCAATTGGTTTTCTAAAAACCGAAATCAATCATCCTACTCGGTTTCTAAAACCGAAAATCGAGCACCCATTTTACCATCTATAAATACTGATCAATTCCTCAATCAAACTCGCTCATCACCTCTAAAACCCTCTGCTCACTCCCAAGTTCCTACGCCACCGGAAAGCTTTGTTTCATCGGCCGCTGGAAAAATCGTGTTTCTCCATTTCTGTCCTACGGTAGACTCTCGTTCTTTTCTTTTGAGTTCTATTTAATTAACTTAATGTACAGATGGTTACTAGAAACACAGAAGTGAAGCGGATTATATCGGGCGGGTATAAAGTTGGTACGTTGGGAGTCAAAACGAGGACCCGAGTTTACTTGGGAACATGAAGACTCAATACGCGAAAAGTACCCGCATCTTTTTCCGGTTACAACTACTACTTAAATTTTAGGACGAAATTTCTAAAAGTAGGGGATACTGTAACATTTGTGTAAATCGGGTTTCGAAAACCCCCTAATTGTCAATCGAAAGGGTTATGCAAATTCCATTCATCTTCTATGTTCTCAAATTGTAACCGACATCAAAGATCGAATTCGGGCAGCTCAACATATTTCTGTAACGGAAAATGACGAACGCGATGAGCTGTCTTGTGGAGCTGAACTCAAAATCGAAACCAAATCCGATAGTATTCTTTACTATTTAAACCGTATTTGGATACCCGATCGCGACAACCTTCGTGATTTACTCATGAATGAGGCACACAAAACACGATACTCTATACATCCAGGAGCCGATAAGATGTATCAAGACTTACGATACACCTACTGGTGGCCTGGCATGAAGAAGCATATCGCTGTTTTTGTTTCCAAGTGCCTTACATGTTCCATAGTGAAAGCTGAACATCAAAGACCATCAGGACTTCTTGTCCAACCCGAGATACCTGTATGGAAGTGGGAAAACATAACCATGGATTTCATTGCCAGGTTACCTCGCACCTCCAGTGGGTATGACACCATATGGGTAATCATTGATCGTCTTACAAAATCAGCTCATTTCATTCCAATTCGCGAGGACTTCAAGAACAAGAAGTTAGCTCGTATCTACATCAACGAGATCGTAAGCCGTCATGGTGTACCGTTAAGCATCATTTCAGACCGAGATGGTTGTTTCACTTCGCGAACATGGCGAGCCGTACAATCCGCTTTGGGTACACGTTTAGACCTCACCACCTCCTTTCACTCTCAAACTGATGGTCAATCTGAGCGCACCATCCAAACCCTTAAAGACATGCTGCCAGCGTGTGTCATAGACTTCAAAGGTAATTGGGACACTCACCTACCGTTAGTTGAGTTTTCGTACAACAATAGCTATCATTCAAGCATCGGTATGGCTCCTTTTAAAGCTTTATATTGTCGTAAATGCCGATCTCCAGTATGTTGGCACGAAATTGGTGAAGCGCAAATCACCGGACCTGAGTCGATTCAAGAAACAACCGACAAAATTCTTCAAATTCGAAATAATCTTCTAGCGGCTCAAAGTCGTCAAAAGAGTTACGCTGATAAGCGACGAAAGCCCTTGGAGTTTTGTGTTGGTGATCAAGTACTTTTGAAAGTGTCACCGTGGAAGAGAGTGGTTCGTTTTGGTCAAAAGGGCAAGTTAGCATCACGCTACGTGGAACTTTCAAGATACCCGAAAGAGTAGGTCCTGTGGCATACAAGCTTAACCTACCAGAAGAACTCAACAGAATTCATCCCACATTCCACGTATCAAACTTGAAAAATGCCTCGCCGACGAAAATCTCCATATTCCTCTAGAAGATATTCAAGTCGATGAATCAATGCACTTCGTTGAAAGGCCATTAGAAATCATGGATTTCGTGAGAAGCGTTTGAGGCGAAGTCGTATTCCAATCGTTAGGGTACGTTGGGAGTCAAAACGAGGACCCGAGTTTACTTGGGAACGTGAAGACTCAATACGCGAAAAGTACCCGCATCTTTTTCCGGTTACAACTACAACTTAAATTTCAGGACGAAATTTCTAAAAGTAGGGGATACTGTAACATTTGTGTAAATCGGGTTTCGAAAACCCCCCTAAATTGTCAATCGGAGTGTATTTATTTATGTCGTTCGGTTTTTTTATTATTGCTTAAAATATTAAAATATTTCATATATAAATAATAAATGTTTAAAATAACCTTAATGAAATAATATAATAAATAATCAATTAAATAATTAATATTTATAATTAATAAATGATTTATTATACCTAATAAAAAAATAATGAAATAAAAAGGGTGAACCAGGAATCGAACCCAGGTTCCCCGGGTAAAACACACACCGCAAACACCGCTGAGGCACACGCAC
Source organism: Scalesia atractyloides (assembly GCA_947069175.1). Classification (NCBI taxonomy): domain Eukaryota; kingdom Viridiplantae; phylum Streptophyta; class Magnoliopsida; order Asterales; family Asteraceae; genus Scalesia; species Scalesia atractyloides. Next base: position 64,603,814 of record CAMTDV010000028.1, on the reverse strand, counting down.
AATTTGGTTAGAAGTTAAGATCAACTTATATATGAATATAAACGAATGTCTGTCTTCAAAACCAAATCAGCGAACCGCCAAACTCGTCCCTGTGCTGGCATCCGGATAAATCCAGCTATCAATCCACGTTAAACCTTTCCAAAGTCTAGCACCAATCTATTGTAATTGTGCGAATCAATCAATTGGGTTTCTAAAAACCGAAATCAATCATCCTACTTGTAACATCCGTCAAAAACGGATTTACCAAACCCGCTCCGTTTAGCAACCGAACAGTCAGTCAAAATTTTCGTTTCGAATTAAATGTCCAAAACATTTTTAAACGATCCGTAATCAATTATTATACGCGAATATATATTTAGTTTTTGAAAAACTGTCAAAAATCGCAAAATAAAAATGAAATACATCTGCCGGGTTTCGAACCCGGGTCTGTACCGAGTCATTCAGTGTTTTATCTCACAAACACAAACCACTGCGCCGCTTGTTATGTTTGATGAATAATAGAATCATTTAATTGATATAGTGACTTTACAAATTCAAAACCGGCGCCCAACGATTCAGTCGTCGGAATCCCGGAATATTCGCGAGTTTTAACACCAATTTACGTTATAACGTAAACCTTTAATCACATATCGGTTATAACCGATGTTTGAAGTCCGCGACACTTTTCAAAACCGCCGGAAAAATTTAAATAACGAACACAGTCAAAAATCAGACCAAATACATTTCGATTATTCCCTATAAATTCAACCACAATCGTCTGCAAACCTTTTCGCTAAAAATCACATCTTTTCACGGCGAAATTTCACTCGCCGGAATAAACCTGTTCGTCGCCGGAAAACCGGTTTCCCCATTGCCGAGCTTTTCTGAACCTCTGAAGCTTATACCGGTGATACCCTTACCTTTTCCAAACTTTTCGGAGACTAGCTGCTACAAGGAACACGTCGCCGGAGTTGAATTCAGTCGCCGGAGTTTCTGCCGGAAAACAGAGAGTTCAGTCGGTATATTCTCCGCTCAGTTTCTTTTCCTTTTCACTTCTATCTTACCAGTAATTAACCTAAAACACTATTGAAACTTGAATAAAAACTCGAACCAGTCAGACCCGATTTCTGGTTCAACTTTGACGAAGAAGACGACGCACTTCCATATCATATAAGTATATTATAAATCAGGATTTTACTCGGGTTAGACACACAGTCCAGCGGTGGACTGTGTGCACATAAAACGTTAAACATGCAAAGGTCTCAAGTTCGAATCCCGTCTCACACACGCTGCCTTAATAAAATCCATTTTTTGTTTACTGAACCGGAGTCACCTTAGTTATATGTTAAGTATATTAATAACCGGAATAATAACCAAGTTAGACACACAGTCCAGCGGTGGACTGTGTGTTTGTTTATATCGCTGGTCACGAGTTCGAGTCCGGTCATCAGCACCGACTCGGACAATTATCTATTTTTTTTTAAATAAGGCAGAAAAAGGAAATAACTAAATTGTCTTTAAGTAAAATAAAAATCAAGTTATATAACATGTTGAACACACAGTCCAGCGGTGGACTGTGTGTTATATTAACCCACAGGTCCCGGGTTCGAGACCTGTGGAGCGCACCGCCGAGCCGCTTAAATTGTTTTTAAAATAAAAATGATTTTCTGTTAATGTTAATTAATGTATATATGAAATTAAAATCGGATATATAACGGGTTAGACACGTAGCTCAGTTGGTAGAGCTGCGTGCACGCGTACGGGAGGTCTCGGGTTCGAGCCTCACCCAGCGCACAACAATACGCCTCGAACCGGTCAACGCCGGTCAAAGTCAACTGGTCAATATCACTGTAGCAGAAAAAAATAAAATATTTTTATTATTTTTATTTAATTATTTTAATTAAAAATCAATTATAAATACTTAAAAACAACATTTTTAAGATTAGAAAATAGCCTTGAACCCACAAAAATGCACCCAACAATTCTACTAAAATAGTTTAATAAAATCCGTTTACTTACCAAACCATAATGCGATTTATCTAGGTTAAATCTCACTTGTGGTTAAAACCACTTCGCGTGCATTCAACGTCATCAACCGAACGCACCCACTGTGAGTGAATCTTACAATTCCCCCTTTTAAATTACACGTTTTGGGGTGTGTCATGTGTTATGAAATAATTAAGTTGTTTATTTAAACTTGTGCCATACCACATCATGACTTAAACTTAGATTGATTTATTGTTGTGATTTACTTATATTCCGTTTGTCAAATTACATGAAACTCGTACATTAAGCCCATCAGTTCCTCGTGGGAAACGAGTAGAACATCGCGTGCTTCAATTCAATTCATTATTGTTCATGTGTGTTTTCATTGAGTTTATATTGTTGTAGTTGTGTTATTCATATTATCATGTTTATGCAATTCAATCATCAGGCCCCTCAGTTCCTCGTGAGAGACGAGTTGAGCAACGCGTGCCTTTAATTGTTCCATTATTATTCATGAGTGTTTTCATTTAACATATTATGATTGTTGATCAAGTTACATCTAATTTTACTCATGTTTGGTTGTGCACATATTTCATAATCAATTTAAATGAATTGTTCAAATGTTTTCCATAGGATTCACTCGCCAACATTATGTCGATCCAAAAACCTTTTTACACATGATACAGGTGAACAGGTTGAAGCAAGGATAACATAGGATATACCTTAGAAGAGAACAAAGAAGTTTAGATTGTAGTTAGATCATGTTGTAGCAATCATTGTAAATTTCCATTTAATTTGTATTAATGAATATGAAACGTTTAATAAATGTCATGAGCTTTGATGATAACCCAATCATGCCCCGATCACCTTATCCGCTGCGGGTCGGGGTGTGACAGATTGGTATCAGAGCCATGACTATAGGGATATAGGATAGGTTATTAGACCCTTAGAGCCTATACTATAGTCTGCCTAAATTTTAAATTGATTAGGTGGTTACATACAAACTTGTGATATTTATTTGTTTCATATTTGTTTACATTTCAGTCAAACATACATGCTCATATACATGTTCATTATACATATATACATATTCATTATACATATATCGATGTTCATGTATTCAATTTATTTTCATATTCTCATTATGCAAAGATTTTATGCAATTTTCAATTCTCATCAAAGTAAGTTCTGCGACGGGCATGTAGTAACTGGAAGGGTACAAGTACCGGTAGTCGGAACGTCCTGTCTAGGCTGGCATTCGTATAAATCCAATATAACGGACCAGTTTGCCTACCTGGGGACCAACGATGAGAGTACGAAGGACCTATTAGGCCAAAGCATGCCACACCAAACGTCGTTCGAACTAACCCTACTTTGAGGTGTCATCGTGTCTACACCTGGACACATTCCGAACATCACACGTTGTATACATATTTCTCGATTTTCCCGGGTTTTTGTGTACGCAACCAGGCAGAAACCGTGCGAACCATATGAAAAACCGGTATTCATGGGGGCCCACATGATTACATAAGGTAAAGTATGGCGGCATGACGGGCCTAACAGCGAGCAAAGCCCAAGACAACCTATGGATGTAGTATTTTTGTATAATTATTTTATAAATGATCATTCTTGAATGCGACCCATGATCCCAAAAGCATCCAACTCATACTCATGTCATGTATTCATTGTAGATGTCTTCTAACCTCGCCCGTAGGAAGACGAGAGCAAGAAAAGCCCGCGATCGCATGGCTGCCTTAATCGCTCAACAAATGGCTGCCGTAATACCCAACATTGTAATCCAAGTTCAACAAGCACTTACCAATAATCCTGTCAATCAAGCAAACCAAAACATTTTCAACTCTTCCCCAAACACCACTAAATGCACCTACAAGCATTTCAAATCATGCGACCCTCCGAAATATAAAGGGACTGAAGGTGTCACCGCACTCCTCCATTGGTTTGAAGAAATGGAGAATACTTTTCTAAATTGCGATTGCCCTGATGATCGCAAAGTGCGTTATGCTACCGGTCGACTATATGGGATAGCACTTACTTGGTGGAACACAGAGAAGGCCAAACGAGGTGTGGAAGATGCTATGTCCTTAACTTGGAACGAATTGAAGGAAATCATGACCAGACGATTTTGCCCAAGGAGCGAAATCAAGAAGCTTGAAGATGAATTTTATTCATTGAAGCAAATGGAAGGAGACCACACCACCTACAACAAAAGGTTCCTCGAATTACATCAAATGGTTCCCAACATGTTTACTCCCCTCTACCGTTTGATCGAGCACTACATTCGTGGTCTTCCGTCAAAGATTCAAGACCCTGTGATAAGTATCAAGCCTGCAACTTTGGAAGCAGCAATGGAGCTAGCAATAGAGCTCACCGAGAACCGAATCCGAAACAAAGACTTCGAGGAGGAGAAGAAGAAGGATAAAGAATCAACTGAAACCTCCGACTCCACTCAACCCGAATCCCCTTCTCAACCCAAACCTAAGAGAAGAAGAGTCGGGCGACTTTTCGCTGCTACCCAACGTAATCAACCAGTTTTTCACGCCATACCCATCCGAGCTGTCCCAATCACCCAAGTGGCACCCAACTCAGCTTATCCAAATAAGAAACCATATCTTGGACCTCACCCTCGATGCAACAACTGTTTTTATCACCATCCTCTTACTCTACTTTGTCGTCTATGTGCAACTTGTGGACGCTATGGTCATTTGAGCAATGTTTGTCGCACCTTTCAAGACCAAACCTCTTCCCCTACACAAAACATGGCCCAAACTTATCATCAACCCCAATACCCCATGTTCCCATATGCTCGAGCTTGCTTCAATTGTGGCGACCCTACCCACCTTAGAAACACATGCCCTCAATTGGTTAACGTTATCAACACTCAAGCCCAATCAAACCCAGTTAACCAAGTAAACCAAGAAAACCCAACCGCTATGCCACCAGCAAGAGAAAGAGTCTTCAATATCAACGCCAATTCTGTCGAAGATAATGACGGCCCAAACGAAGATACTCAGCTAGTCCTTTTCGCCGAAGATCCAGATTCAACTCCTGTTGTTTAGTCTTATGTTTTTCTTTATCACATGTGTAGACTGTTAGAGAAATTATGATATATTATATATTATATATTGTTTTTCAGTATATACTTTTGCTGAGGCCGCAGCTCCCCATCCATCGAGGTTGAGTTTGATCCCCATTTTATTATGGGTTGATCAGGGTGTGCCCGCACGATCGGCTCCGTTTGTTTGAGCCTTGATCGGTTACGTAATTTTACATTTCAAATACATGCAATACGCTCGGCTCCGTTTGATTGAGCCTTGACTGCACAGTTCAATTTACATTTCAAGTTCATGCAATACGCTCGGCTCCGTTTGATTGAGCCTTGAGTGCACAGTTCAATTTACATTTCAAGTTCATGCAATACGCTCGGCTCCGTTTGATCGAGCCTTGAGTGCACAGTTCAATTTACATTTCAAGTTCATGCAATACGCTCGGCTCCGTTTGATTGAGCCTTGAGCGCACATTTCAATTTACATTTCAAGTTCATGCAATACGTTCGGCTCCGTTTGATTGAGCCTTGAGCGCACATACAATTTCATTATCAGTATCTTGTGGTTGTGGTGTTTGTAGTAGAGTCGCATCGAACTAACCATAACTTTCGGATAAAGTCAACGAAAATTTGACAAGGATATGGTGGATACGCCGATGGTACTTCCTATATATAAGTATTCTTGTCAAATGATCGGAGGCATTATCAGGCGGTTATGAGAGGTTCCATGCATAGGCTGTTTGTGTGGTTAAGTTATTCATATTCAGTACATGCAATATGTTCGGCTCCGTTTGATTGAGCCTTGAGCACACAATTTCAATTTCAGTACATTCAATATGTTTGGCTCCGTTTGATTGAGCCTTGAGCACACAATTTCAATTTCAGTACATTCAATACGTTCGGCTCCGTTTGATTGAGCCTTGAGCGCACATCCATTTTATTTTCAGTACATGCAATACGATCGGCTCCGTTCGATTGAGCCTTGATCGCACAGATATATTTCATTTCAGTATTTTATGTTTGTTGTATTGATTGTAGAGTTATAGGACTAATCATAATTCACTGATAAAACCAATGAAAATTTGACAATAATATGGTGGATACGCCGCTGGTACTTCCTATATATAAGTATTCTTGTCAAAGGATCAGAGGCATTATCGGACGGTTATGAGAAGTTCTATGTAGGATTTATTAGTTTCTTGGTAACCAATCATAACTTGTGGATAAAACTAATGAAAATTTGGCAAGAATATGGTGGATACGCCGCTGGTACTTCCTATATATAAGTATTCTTGCCAAAGGATCAGAGGCATTATCAGGCGGTTATGAGAAGTTCCATGTAGGATTGGTTGGAATTTGTGATACATTTATATCATCATGTTATTTAAAGAGATTGGATTGTGTTCCATTTCTACATAAATTAACCTCTCCATCATAACAAACGAGAGAGGAACTTCCATCATTCAAACATATATGTTATCAGAATGTGGATTCAAATATTTGCTGATGTGTTTATTCATGTTCAAATATTCGCTGATGTGTCTATTCATGTTCGAATATTTGCTGTTGTGTTTATTCATGTCCAAATATTCGCTGATGTGTCTATTCATGTTCGAATATTTGCTGTTGTGTTTATTCATGTTCAAATATTTGCTGATGTGTTCATTCATGTTCGAATATTTGCTGTTATGTTTATTCATGTTCAAATATTTGCTGATGTGTTCATACATGTTTGGATATCAGCTGTTGTGTTTTTATTTATGTTCCATGTAGATTGTAGTGTTAGAAGTTTTGCCTTAGGATATAACCATATTTTTCCCAAACGTATCTAAACTCTTATGCATGATATCATTTTTTAGCGAATCATTCCTGTTTATCAATATTCATACAGTAGGCAAACAAAAAGCGATTCCTGAATAGGGTACTTAACCTTTACAAGGAACGTTACCGCCTCTCGAACAAAAAACTAAAACCCTCATTTTTTGCTAAGCATACAACTGTCAAACAAAACATCATCATTCTTATAGTCAAAATATATCATTATTTAAATTTCGGGACGAAATTTCTAAAAAGCAGGGGATACTGTAACATCCGTCAAAAACGGATTTACCAAACCCGCTCCGTTTAGCAACCGAACAGTCAGTCAAAATTTTCGTTTCGAATTAAATGTCCAAAACATTTTTAAACGATCCGTAATCAATTATTATACGCGAATATATATTTAGTTTTTGAAAAACTGTCAAAAATCGCAAAATAAAAATGAAATACATCTGCCGGGTTTCGAACCCGGGTCTGTACCGAGTCATTCAGTGTTTTATCTCACAAACACAAACCACTGCGCCGCTTGTTATGTTTGATGAATAATAGAATCATTTAATTGATATAGTGACTTTACAAATTCAAAACCGGCGCCCAACGATTCAGTCGTCGGAATCCCGGAATATTCGCGAGTTTTAACACCAATTTACGTTATAACGTAAACCTTTAATCACATATCGGTTATAACCGATGTTTGAAGTCCGCGACACTTTTCAAAACCGCCGGAAAAATTTAAATAACGAACACAGTCAAAAATCAGACCAAATACATTTCGATTATTCCCTATAAATTCAACCACAATCGTCTGCAAACCTTTTCGCTAAAAATCACATCTTTTCACGGCGAAATTTCACTCGCCGGAATAAACCTGTTCGTCGCCGGAAAACCGGTTTCCCCATTGCCGAGCTTTTCTGAACCTCTGAAGCTTATACCGGTGATACCCTTACCTTTTCCAAACTTTTCGGAGACTAGCTGCTACAAGGAACACGTCGCCGGAGTTGAATTCAGTCGCCGGAGTTTCTGCCGGAAAACAGAGAGTTCAGTCGGTATATTCTCCGCTCAGTTTCTTTTCCTTTTCACTTCTATCTTACCAGTAATTAACCTAAAACACTATTGAAACTTGAATAAAAACTCGAACCAGTCAGACCCGATTTCTGGTTCAACTTTGACGAAGAAGACGACGCACTTCCATATCATATAAGTATATTATAAATCAGGATTTTACTCGGGTTAGACACACAGTCCAGCGGTGGACTGTGTGCACATAAAACGTTAAACATGCAAAGGTCTCAAGTTCGAATCCCGTCTCACACACGCTGCCTTAATAAAATCCATTTTTTGTTTACTGAACCGGAGTCACCTTAGTTATATGTTAAGTATATTAATAACCGGAATAATAACCAAGTTAGACACACAGTCCAGCGGTGGACTGTGTGTTTGTTTATATCGCTGGTCACGAGTTCGAGTCCGGTCATCAGCACCGACTCGGACAATTATCTATTTTTTTTTAAATAAGGCAGAAAAAGGAAATAACTAAATTGTCTTTAAGTAAAATAAAAATCAAGTTATATAACATGTTGAACACACAGTCCAGCGGTGGACTGTGTGTTATATTAACCCACAGGTCCCGGGTTCGAGACCTGTGGAGCGCACCGCCGAGCCGCTTAAATTGTTTTTAAAATAAAAATGATTTTCTGTTAATGTTAATTAATGTATATATGAAATTAAAATCGGATATATAACGGGTTAGACACGTAGCTCAGTTGGTAGAGCTGCGTGCACGCGTACGGGAGGTCTCGGGTTCGAGCCTCACCCAGCGCACAACAATACGCCTCGAACCGGTCAACGCCGGTCAAAGTCAACTGGTCAATATCACTGTAGCAGAAAAAAATAAAATATTTTTATTATTTTTATTTAATTATTTTAATTAAAAATCAATTATAAATACTTAAAAACAACATTTTTAAGATTAGAAAATAGCCTTGAACCCACAAAAATGCACCCAACAATTCTACTAAAATAGTTTAATAAAATCCGTTTACTTACCAAACCATAATGCGATTTATCTAGGTTAAATCTCACTTGTGGTTAAAACCACTTCGCGTGCATTCAACGTCATCAACCGAACGCACCCACTGTGAGTGAATCTTACAATTCCCCCTTTTAAATTACACGTTTTGGGGTGTGTCATGTGTTATGAAATAATTAAGTTGTTTATTTAAACTTGTGCCATACCACATCATGACTTAAACTTAGATTGATTTATTGTTGTGATTTACTTATATTCCGTTTGTCAAATTACATGAAACTCGTACATTAAGCCCATCAGTTCCTCGTGGGAAACGAGTAGAACATCGCGTGCTTCAATTCAATTCATTATTGTTCATGTGTGTTTTCATTGAGTTTATATTGTTGTAGTTGTGTTATTCATATTATCATGTTTATGCAATTCAATCATCAGGCCCCTCAGTTCCTCGTGAGAGACGAGTTGAGCAACGCGTGCCTTTAATTGTTCCATTATTATTCATGAGTGTTTTCATTTAACATATTATGATTGTTGATCAAGTTACATCTAATTTTACTCATGTTTGGTTGTGCACATATTTCATAATCAATTTAAATGAATTGTTCAAATGTTTTCCATAGGATTCACTCGCCAACATTATGTCGATCCAAAAACCTTTTTACACATGATACAGGTGAACAGGTTGAAGCAAGGATAACATAGGATATACCTTAGAAGAGAACAAAGAAGTTTAGATTGTAGTTAGATCATGTTGTAGCAATCATTGTAAATTTCCATTTAATTTGTATTAATGAATATGAAACGTTTAATAAATGTCATGAGCTTTGATGATAACCCAATCATGCCCCGATCACCTTATCCGCTGCGGGTCGGGGTGTGACACTACTCGGTTTCTAAAACCAAAAATCGAGCACCCTTTGCCATCTATAAATACTGATCAATTCCTCAATCAAACTCGCTCATCACCTCTAAAACCCTCTGCTCACTCCCAAGTTCCTACGCCACCGGAAAGCTTTGTTTCACCGGCCGCCAGAAAAATCGTGTTTTTCCATTTCTGTCCAGCGGTAGACTCTCGTTCTTTTCTTTTGAGTTCTATTTAATTAACTTAATGTACAGATGGTTAATAGAAACACAGAAGTGAAACGGATTATATCGGGCGGGTATAAAGTTGGTTCAAATTCAAAACGAAGAAGACGATGGGCAGTATGTGTTTATGTATAATAAAATACGGATTATAATCGGGTTAAGCACACACACCGGCCTGGTGCAAACAAAACCCGGGATCACCGGTTCGAATCCAAGCACACACACCGGCCTGGCCACTTTAAAACATTTTTAAAATCTATCATTTCTGTATAAACATATTTAGTGTATAAATATAATTAAAACGTAAGTATTGTCGGGTTAGACACCAGCCCATTTGGTTGTGCTGGGTGCAAAACACAACCAAGGTTTCGGGTTCGAGTCCCTTGGCTCACACCGGTCTGATCATTTAAATTCCTTTTTAAATTTAATTAAATTCGAATGAACCTAAAGTGTGTATAATAATAATTAAAATCAGGTTTCTTTCGGGTTAGACACGTAGCTCAGTTGAAAGAGCTGCGTGCACGCAACCGAGAGGTCACGGATTCTAGTCTCAACACGCATGCTAAAACCTTCAATTGGACCGGTCTGACAAGGCTGTCAGACTGACAGTTTTTTTAAATATTATTTTATTTTTATTTTCTTTTATTATTTTATTCCATGGTTTATATTTAAAGAAAAATCAAATTAAAATGCTTAAAAATATATAATTTCAAGGGTTTAATTATATCAATAAAAATCACAAAAATAACTTAAAAATATAAACAAAGATTTTTAACCAAAATATTAGTTTATTTATTTATCGAGTTATCGCGTTATTATTTTAGGTTAGCACTCTTTCATCGGTTAAATTCCCAACTCGTACGCTCTCATCCTCAATCAAGAATATGCACCCACTGTGAGTGAAACACTATGAATTCCCCATTTTAATCATATTTTGGGGTGTATCATGTGTTGTATATTTTTTTTATTTTAATTAAATACTTGTGCTAATATCATCTCGTGATCAAATGTGTATAGTGGTTATGTGGTTTATATGTAGTTCATTTTATCATTTCAGTGCAATCATTTCATTAGGCCCATCAGTTCCTCGTGGGATACGGGTTGAGCATCAGGTGCCTCATTAGATTGGCTCCGTTTGATTGAGCCTTGATCTCAAATACATCATTCATCATGTCATGTTTTCATTGTGGATATAATGTGGTTTGTGATTGGTTATATATATACATCTGCTCACATATGATTCATGCACAATTTTTATTTAATATAATTCAAACTATTTAAATGTTTTATCAAGGTTCACTCGCCAACTTTTGTTGACCCAAATCTTCTGTTTTTACGCATGATACAGGTGAACAAGCTGAGGAAAGAAATACATAGGAATGGCCTTAGAAGAATAAACAAGTTATTACGTTTGGAACAATCTTTTGGTTTATGTTTGTGTTTGTATGAATTTTGTGTTGAATATTTGAAGTTTTAATTTCAATTTAATAAATATGAAACTTATTAGTAAATATCATGAGCTTTGGTGATGACCCAATCATGCCCGACTTTTATTCCGCTGCGGTTCGGGGTGTGACATATTACTCTCCCAAGGTTCACCGACACTACTATCCCGAATCCTTTCCCAAGTCCAATCTTGCATGAATATGCGATCGTCATTATCTTCCAACCTAGTCAACTGCTCCCACTTCCTTGCTATTTGCCCCGATGATGACCCGGCTCCCGAAGAGGAACCTTGACCCGAAACCTTGCTATGTTTTCGGCTTGCCATATCTACAAAACACAAGCAAAGAAGCAATTAAACATGGTGAATCTCAACATCTAAATCCTCACTTCAAGTTCAGCCTAAATGTACTTCTTAAGCATATCACACAATGTTGACACATAATTTAATTGGTTAGACAATTATCCAATTTAAATCTTCTAAATTTGTGCACTTTTACCAACCAATAAATTCAAGTTCTATGTTTGTAATCCTAAACATATAACAATATATGGTCAAACAAGATTCAACATCATGTGTATGATCAAACATGCAATTTAAACAACTCATACCCAGTACATAACTATATTGCATGCTTAATCCCACCCAAATCACCCGTATACTCAAATTCAAGCAATTACACAGAGAGTCAAAAAAGTCCAGGGAAGCTTTTCAAGTAGGATTCGAACCTACGCCCGACTAGTCAGTTACCAGCCGACCGCTCTACCACTGAGCTTGAAATAAAAAAAGGGGTTTTCCGGTGATTAAGGTAAGGTCTTGGGTCGAAAAGTAGGTAAAAAGATATGCATATTTGAACAAAAAATGTAACTAAGCCCTTATCAAAAACAACTATTCCAAAGAACCGGTTTCAATAATCTGAATAAAGCCATTATCGTCCACAGATATGAAAGCCCCAATACAAGTAACTGGGTCGGGACTAAACACATAACCTTTCCAACAAGACCTAGTCCATTCAATAACTCCTCCCATTTGGGTACATGAAAATTTGGAAGAAAATCACATACCATATGAAATCCATGCTCAAATTTAAATAAAAGTCGTACCTTTAACGTTGCTTAGACACTAGAACTTCAAAGAAAAACAATGCATTATGAAGAACACTCTTTTCTCCAAAAACCCGAAATTTAATCTTCACTAATCTTGCAAATTCGCAAGAATTAAGGGAAACCGTGTTAGGGGTTTTGTTCTATGCGAAAAAACACACGAAATAGGCTCAAGAATCAAGTGATTTGGTTGAGGATTGAAGAAGATATGATGACTTGAAGATTAGGGTTCTTGGTGTTGAAGATGAAGAAGGTGTGAAGAAAAGGGCAGGGGATTGGGTTGCTTTTAAAGAGGTATTGGTTAGTTGTGGTTAATCCGGGTCGAATTTGTGGCTAAAAACATGTTCGGGTCGAGTTTCGGTGGGTTAAAAAGTGTTTGGGTCCAAGAATTTGCGTTAAAATCAAACCAGCGTCGGCTGACAACCCAGGGGCCGTCGCCGACGCCCCACTGGGCCGTCGCCGACGCCCTCTAAAAACCCAAAAATTCCCCGACGACTTAAACCACTGTCTACGAGCAATTTCACCCGACGGTACAAACTGGTAGCCGTCGCCGACGCCCCCTGGGCCGTCGCCAACGCCCCTTCAAAACAATTTTTTTTCAATACGCAAAACCACACGGCACTATACCACCCCCCGAAAAACTGTGGATTGTCCCCAATACACAAAACAAGTTAAAAACATACCTTATGTGTTCATAACCCGTTTGCAACATCCGAACTTCACACGTTTAACGAGGTTAGTACAAAACAAACGAACTCAACACAAACACACCACGCAAACAATGAAAATATACACAATTCTACAACAAATGTATTTGGTCCTTTAATTGACCTCATAATTCGGTACGCTTACCAAGAAGCTTACCGATTCGTTGTTCACCTCAATGTTGTTCTTGTTACCATCGAGAAATGGTTTAAGACGGTGACCATTGACAGTTTATCTCGATCCATCCTTTGGGTCCTTGATGGTAACATCCCTAAGCTTGCCAACCTTTGTGATCACGAACGGGCCCATCCACTTGCTTTTAAGCTTTCCCGGAAAGAATTTGAGCCGTGAGTTGTATAACCACACCTTTTAGCCTACCACAAACTCCTTCAGTTTCAACTTAGCATCATGTGCTCTCTTCATTCCATCTCTGTATCTCGAACCACATTCATATGCCTCTTCCCGAAGCTCTTCCAACTCGCAAAACTTCAACTTGCGCTCCTTACCTGCATTGTCATATTTAAGGTTAACCTCTTTTACAGCCCAAAATGCACGGTGCATAAGTTCGACCGGTAAATGACAATTTTTACCGTAAACTAAGCGGTAAGGGTAGTGCAAATAGGAGTTTTATGCGCCGTTTGATAGGCTCATAAAGCATCGCTCAACTTTGTTGACCAATCCTTACGGTCCGGTCGAACGGTCTTTTGCAAAATTTCTTTAATCTGCCTATTAGACACTTCCACTTGACCACTCGTTTGCGGGTGGTAGGGGTAGCAATCCTATGGTCCACACCATACCGTTTGAGCAATTTTCCAAAATTAAAATTCTTAAAGTGAGATTCCCCATCACTTATGATTACCCGAGATATCCCAAATCTAGAAATAATATTTGTTTACACAAAATTGCAAACAACGATATGGTCATTTGTTTTGGTGGCAATCGCTTCGACCCATTTTGACACATAATCAACGGCCACCAAAATATACAAATTACCATGAGAATTGGGGAATGGGCCCATGAAATCGATTCCCCAAACGTTGAAAATATCGACAATAAGGATCAGTTGCATGGGCATCTCATCCCTCTTAGAAATGCCCCCTAACTTTTGACATTCAACACAGTTCTTAGCAAAAGCAAAAGCATCTTTAAATATAGTCGGCCAAAATAAACCGCTATTCAACACTTTATGTCCCGTTTTGTGACCACTGAAATGGCCTCCACAAGCAAAGGTGTACAAATGTTTCAAAACACTTGGGATCTCTTCATCCGGGATGCATCTTCTCATTACTTGATCTGGACATGTCTTGAACAAATCCGGTTCCTCCCACGTGTAATACTTGATCTGAGACAAAAATGCAATCTTCTTCGTCTGTCCCAATGAGCTGGTAAGTCACCTGTCACCAAATAATTCAAAATATTAGCAAACCATGGTAACGTTGACACTTTCAGAATCTGCTCATCTCGGAAAGTCTCATTGATCTCCACACGAGAGGAACCCTCTTCTACCATCAATCAGGATAAGTGATCAGCCACAACATCCTCACTGCCTTTCTTGTCCCGAATCTCAAGGTTAAACTCTTGTAGTAACAAAACCCATCGGATCAATCTCGGCTTTGCATCCTTCTTCTCCATAAGGTACCTGACATCAGTATGATCAGAAGAGATTATTACCTTATTTCCCCAAATATAAGCCCGGAATTTGTCCAAAGCATACACCACCGCAAGTAGCTCTTTCTCAGTTGTTGTATAATTTAATTGCGCATCTGAAAGAGGCTTACTTGCGTAGTATATTGCCACGGGTTTCTTTTCTACCCTTTGACCCAACACAGCCCCCACTGCTTAGTCACTTGCATCACACATGATTTCAAATGGTAACGACCAATTCGGTGATTGCAAGATTGGGGCTTCAACCAACTTTTGTTTCAAAACATTAAAGGCATTTTGACCCTCTTTATTGAAATCAAACGGTTGATCTTTTATATTAGATTACATAAAGGTTTTGTTATGTCACTTAACCCTTTTATAAACCTTCTATAAAACCCCGCGTAACCAAAAAATGACCTAACACCTTTAACGCTCATGGGATATGGCAAAGTAGATATAACTTGCACTTTTGCCCTATCGACCTCTATCCCACGACTCGACACAACGTGACCCAACACGATTCCCTCTTGAACCATAAAATGGCTCTTTTCCTAACTCAAAACCAAATTCTTTTCAACGCATCTCTTTAAGACCTTTTCGAGTTGGTCAAGGCAACCATCAAATGATGACCCAAATATTGAAAAGTCATCCATAAAGATTTCTAAGGACTCCCCCACCATATCTGAAAAGATACTCATCATACACCTTTGAAAGGTGGCGGGGGCATTACATAGCCCAAACGGCATTCGCCTAAATGCGAAGGTACCGTATGGGCAAGTAAAGGTGGTCTTAGCTTGGTCTTCCGGATGGATAACTATTTGATTGTAACCCGAATATCCATCCAAGAAACAATAATATTTTTGACCCGCTAACTTTTCAACTATTTGGTCAATAAAAGGCAAAGGGAAATGGTCTTTAGAAGTTGCAGAATTCAACTTCCTATAATTAATACAAATCTGCCACCCGGTTACCGGCCGAGTGGCGACCTCTTCACCTAGTCATTAGTGACGACTTGGATGCCCGCCTTTTTGGGAACCGTCTATGTTGGCTCACCCATTGGCTATCAGAAATGGGGTATATAATACCCGCATCTAGCCATTTTTGCACTTCCTTCTTGACCACTTCTCTCATATACGGATTCAGTCTCCGTTGTATGTCACGAGAAGGTGTGCTTCCATCCTCCGTGATGATCTTGTGCATCACTACCGAAGGGCTAATCCCCTTCAAATCCGCAATGGTCCACCCAATAGCGGCTCTATGGGTGACCAACACACTCATCAGTTTCTTCTCTTGCTCCACGGTCAAATCTGCCGCAATGATAACCGGTAGCGTGTTGCCCTCACCCACAAAAGCATACTTCAAATGCTTGGGAACACCTTCAACTCAACAGTAGGAGGTTCTTCCAATGACGGCTTCAGTTTGGTGTCAATCTTCTCGGGAAGACTTTCCACTTGGTGTGTCCAAGGTGGTCTTCCTTCCCTTACCGCCATTACCTCCATCTTCTTCTCCTCCTCATCCATGCTTTAATTTGTCTCCGTTTGCAGCCTGTCAAACATAAAGCACTCCTCTATTGTGTTCTCCTCCTCGACACCCATGTCGCAAAGAGGTATACACGCGTCAACGACATCCGCTATATAGCACTCAGCGTTGACCAGAGGATCCGTTAATCCGGAAAAAATATTTAACCGCAACCGACGGTTACCAAAAGTCATGTCGACCGTTCCCATTTTGCAATTTATTTGAGCATTTGATGTAGCCAAAAACGGTCGACCCAATATAACCGTGGGTTGCTTGGTAAGGTCCAATGAGACATAATCGAGTACAAGAAAGTCCACCGGGTAGTAAAAGTCCTCGACTTTAACAATCACATCCGTGACTATTCCACGGGATAGCTTAGGAGTTAGATCAGCCAACACTAGAGTAGTGTTTGCTGCTCTCAATGGACCAAACTCATATTGGTCATATAAACTACCCGGCAGAATACTCACACTAAGGTCCAAGTGCCCTTATCATTTTAAATTCTCCAACTTTAATGGAGATAATAGGTGCCCCCGGATCTTGTAGCTTAGGTGGAAGTGCACCCGAAAGAATCGAACTCACATTTACAGTTAAATCAAGTTTTTAAGGAAATTTGTGAGTTCGCTTTTGTGTACATAAGTCTTTCAAGTACTTCGCATAGGATGGAACTTGTTTAATGGCACCCAAAAGAGGTAGATTAATTTTTATTTGTTTGAAAATTTTCCACATTTCTTATTGGTGGGGACCTCTTTTGTTTACCACCTTTTTGGATGGTCTCAACAAGGCTTCGGGATAAGGGCGGTATTAACCTCCACACCTTTGTCCTTAGCTTTTGGGATGGGGACGGTTACAACGGGTGTACTTTGCTCATTGTTTAAAAAATTTTCTTTTCGACCCGTTTGACCGTCAACATTCTCATCATCGCTAGCCTCTTCCACCACCACTTCAACAAACTGAGGTGGTGGTGACACGACACCATTATCAACAACTCGACCACTACGCAAAGAAATTTTATTAATAGGTACCTCACGTGTGTTCTTTGAGCTTGAGCCTTGATGCTTTGGATTCACGGTCGTGTCACTAGGTAGCTTCCCTCCATTTCCTCTCAATTGCGCCATCTCCTTCGCAAGTTGTCCCACTTGCTTCTCCAAAGCTTTATGCGATTTATCATGAACCTCGAACTCTTTCTTCATTTCCATCTTGATCTCTTGATTCGAGGTTGTGATGGCATTCATGATAGCATCTAACTTGGAGCTTACGGAGTCTTCACCACCCATTGGAGGATATGCATTACCACCTCCATTACCACCTTGGTTGTAACCCCTTTGATACCCGCCTTCGCGGTTTTGATAATGTTGGCCACTCCCTTGGTTGTAGTTTCGTTGGTACCCTCCTTGATTATCACCTTGGCGGTTTTGATACATCGAACCCCCTGATTCCCACCTTGATTATTCGTTTGAAAGTTGGGGTTCATCTGATTTGAAGCATTTCCATAACGAAAGTTGGGGTGATTTCTCAACCCTGGGTGATAGGTATTTGAGTTCATATCGAACTGTTTTCTCTCACCATAGACTTGATTCACCTCTTCACCCGCTTGTACCATGCCCAATTGACATTCCTCAGTTCGATATCCAATATCCCCACAGTCTTCACACACCGCAAATTGGATTGCCCCAACATCTTTCTTTTTCATTCTTGCCAACTCTCTCTCTAAAGTGGCAATTCTATCCTTGGCGCTTGAATCAAGATCAGGAAGAGATCAAGGTTGATCGGTCCGCCATAGCGACCGCTTTTGAATTTTTACTCATCCGCTCTAAAAATTCCCAATCATCCTCCTCGTGATTGTTCAACAAAGTCCCATTGCTAGTCGAGTGTAAATACTTGTGGTCATTGGCATCTAACCCCCTTATAAAGCACTTAAGCAACTCCCACCTTGGAATTTGGTGATGAGGGCATTTTCTGACCAATTCCTTGAAACGAGTCAAAGCCTCATGTAACAACTCCCCTGGTAATTGCCTAAACGACCGGATTTCGTTTCTTGCATCATCGGTCTTGGCAATGGAATAGTATTCATCTAAAAATACTTGTTGCATCTCTGCCCATGTATGAATACTATTCGCCGGCAATGTGAGAAACCATTGCTTCGCCTTATCCTTTAGTGAAAATTGAAACAACCTCAATTTCACTTCTTCTAAGGCAAAATCATGACCTCCAATTGTGCCACAAATGGCCGAAAATTCCGCCAAATGGGTGTAAGGCTCGTCATTGGTTCTACCATTGAAGTGGGGTAGAATATTGATGTAGTTCGGCTTGCAATCGAACTCCCTTCTTCCTCGAGGTGTAGGCACAATCGGTGAGTCATTGTCCGTGACCACCGGTCTGAATCGCCCATTAACACCCCTCGGAGGTTGTTGATTCACATGGCGTCTTGGGCCGTTCACCTCTTGATTCATGGGCCCATAATGACCTCTTCGATCACCACCCCCATTCCCACCTTGATTTCCGCCGCCGACAAATTGTGAAATTCGGCCATGGTTACCATTGTTGTTACCGTAATCCCGGTTCCGTCTATCATTCCTTGGCTGACGGTCATTCCCATAACCATCGTTCCTCCCATAGCCACCATTGTTCCCTACGAAATTGGCATTTTGATAACCAAATTCTTCATTGACCGTTGACCGTTGACTTTGACCGTTGACTTTGACCGTTGACCGGTCTGATTGTGTTTATTATGTGCGCTGAGTGAGGTTCGAACTCATGACCTCCCGTACGCGTGCACGCAGCTCTACCAACTGAGCTACGTGTCTAACCCAAAATAAATCTGATTTTAATTATATTTATATATTAATTAGATTAATTCAGAAATTAATTTATTTAAAAAGGGTTTTAACTGATCGAACCGGTGCGCATTATGTGTTTCGAACTCGAGACCTTGGTCTTGCAACGTACCCAGCCCTACCAACTGGGCTGGGTGACTAACCCGTTTATATTATGATTTTTATTTCTCTTATATACTTACTGTCAAGTTCCGTATTTGGGTTTTATAAAAAGGTTTGAATATTGTGACGAATCGGAACAAGGACAGAGTCGAACCCGGGACCATGATTTAAATATGCACACAGTCCACCACTGGACTGTGTGTCTAACCCGGGATAATTTCCGTTTCCAAATACATTTAACTACTGATTTCAGTTCATCTTCTTCATTAAACCCGAAGCCCAGTACATAACCTGCCTGAAATCGATTTTTAGACATTTCTGGGTGTTTGTTCAAAGATTCGTAACATACAGAATGATAGATAGAGAAGTTAAAGAAATATACCAACTAGAAGTAAAATCCCGGTTTTCCGATGAAAATCTCCGGCGAGTCCCAAATTTTTCCGGCGACAGCAGACAATTCCGGCGTACAGAAAAATTGATCAGAGAGTTTTAGAGTGAGTGTAGGTGACTTCTGTCTGAGCTCTAGAAGTCCTATTTTAGAGTAGGGCAATAAAGGGATAGATTTTTCGGTTTTCCGGCGATTTGCAGAACTCCGGTGAGTTTTAATTTCAAGCAAGGAACTTTCTGATCGATTAGAGAGTTTGTTTGAGAAAAGTGAACGAGTTCTAATCGTGTGAACCATTACTATTTATAGTGAAAGGTGGTCAATCATAAATTTTCGGTTTCAAAGAAAAATCCTCAAATCATGGTACTGAGTGATTGAAAACGGTTTGCAATTTGAAGGAATCAGTTATGGAATTATGATCCGCGTTTACCAGTTAACGAAAAAAAACGTATCTCCATTGATTCAGCGGTTTCAGTATTTTGTGTTTTGAATTTCTGATTCAGTGTCAGTTTGTGTATAAGATTTAATTGTTTCAGATTTGAATTAAGTTGCGTGTGTGATGTAGTGGTGTAGAGTGTGTTTGGTCTTGAGAGTGACCCGGGCTCGAAACCCGGCGCCTGTAATTATTTTTTTATTCATTTTTTTATTAGAAATTTTAAATAATAGTTTTTAAATTCTAATATATTTATTAATTATGTATCGTATAAAATTTATTTGAGCATTAAATACGCAACAAAATTTATAACTGATTATTCGGTTAAATAAGCGAAGCGGGTTTTGGAAACCCGTTTTCTGACGGATGTTACAGTATCCCCTACTTTTAGAAATTTCGTCCCGAAATTTAAGTAATAGTGGTATATTTGACTTGTGGAGAGGGTGTTTTAATTTGACAATTACACAATCAGAAGAGGGTGAAAGTTTAAATTTTATTGGAGGCGGTAACGTTCCTAGTAAGGGTTTGATACCCTGCTTCAGGAATCGCTTTTTGATGCCTAAGATAAGGAATATTGATAAACAGAGTTGATTGACTAGGTATGATCTCATGCACAAGAGTTTTGAGAGAATCGATACATTTGGAAAGATAAGGTTATATCCTAAAACATAACTTCTACCACTAAAACCTACATGGAACCTCTCATAACCGCCTGACAATGCCTCTGATCCTTTGGCAAGAATACTTATATATAGGAAGTACCAGCGGCGTATCCACCATATTCTTGTCAAATTTTCATTGGCTTTATCAGTAAGTTATGATTAGTTCTATGTGACTCTAAAACATAAACAAACACAACAACCAAAGCTTGAGTCTTAATTCTGAAAGTATACATGTTTGAATGATGACAGTTCATCTCTCGTTTGTTATGATGAAGGGGTTAGTCTATGTAAAAGTGAAGCACAACCCAATTTGAATGATGAGTTTGAGATACGTCGAGATGTATGATGATATGAATGTTAAATCAGTGAGTATAAAACAAAACTTCAACCATGACTTTACTAAAACCTACATGGAACTTCTCACAATCGCCTGACAATGCCTCTGATCCTTTGGCAAGAATACTTATATATAGGAAGTACCAGTGGCGTATCCACCATATTCTTGTCAAATTTTCATTGGCTTTATCAGTAAATTATGATCAGTTCTATGTAACTCTAAAACATAAACAAGCACAACAACGAAAACTTGAGTCTCAAATCTGAAGGTATACATGATTGAATGATGATAGTACCTCTCTCGTTTGTTATGATGAAGGGGTTATTCTAGGTAAAAGTGAGACACAACCCAACTTCTTTGAATGATGAGATTGAGATACGTCGAGATGTATGATGATATGAATGTTAAATCAATGAGTATAAAACAAAACTGAAATAGTAATTCGCATTAAGATTCTTGGATATATAAATTTCCAATTTATAATTGAGATACATAAAGATTGAGATAACATAAAGAAAACATAAAGACTAAACGGTTTGAGTTGAATCTTGATTTTTGGTGAAGGAAAGCTTGTTGGGTGGTTCGTTTGGGCCGTTATTATCTTCAACAGGATCGGCGTTGATGTTGTAAGCTCTTCCTCTTGCTGGTGGCCTAGTGGTTAGGTTTTCTTGATTTGCTTGGTTAACTGGGTTTACTTGAGCTTGGGCGTTTATGATGTTAACCAATCGAGGGCACGTGTTTCTAAAGTGGGTAGGGTCACCACAATTAAAACAAGCTCGAACATATGGAAATATGGGGTATTGGGGTTGTTGATATGCTTGGATCATGTTTTGAGTAGGGGGTGAGGTTTGGTTTTGAGAGGCGCGACAAGCCTTGCTCAAATGACCATGGCGTCCACAATTCGCACATAGTCGACAAGGTAAGGTAGATGGATGGTGATAGAAACAGGTGTTGCATTGAGGGTGAGGTCCAATGTAAGGTTTTTTTTATCTAGGTAAGTTGAGTTGGGTGCTACTTGAGTGATTGGGATAGCTTGGAGGGGTACGGCTTGTGAAGCTGGTTGATTGTGTTGGGTGACAGCGAAAATTTGCCCACCTCGTTTTCTCTTAGAAATGGGTTGAGAAGGGGATTCGGTTTGGGTGGAGTTTGAGGTTTCAGTTGATGCTTTATCTTTTTTCTTCTCCTCCTTGAAATCTTTATTCCGTATGCGGTTTTCGGTGAGCTCTGCAGCTAACTCCATGGCTGCTTCCAAAGTTGCAGGATTTGAAATGCTTGAAGGTGCATTTAGTGGTATTTGGGGGAGGGTTGATAACATTTTGATCTTCTTGATTGATTGGGTTGTCGAGATTAGCGGTAAGGGCTTGTTGAACTTGAACTACGATGTTGGGTATTACGGCCGCCATTTGTTGAGCGATTTGGGCAGTCATGCGCTCGCGGGATTTTCCTGCTTTCATTTTTCTACGAGCGAGACTAGAAGACATCTACAAGGAATACGCATCGAGAGTATGAGTTTGACGTTTTTTAGGTGTCATGTGTCGTATTTAGGAATGAACATTCATAAAATAAATATAGAATAAATAATCTACTACATCCATGGGATGTCTTGGCCTTTGCTCGTAATTGGGCCTTGCATGCCGCCATACTTCACCTTCGTAATCATGTGGGCCCCCATGATTACCGGGTCTTTCATATGGTTCGCATGTGTTAGCCTGGTAACGTACACTAAAACCCGGAGAAAATCGAGAAATATGTATGTAACGTATGAAATTTGGAGTGCATCCAGGTGTGGACACGGTGATACCTCAAAGTGGGGTTAGTTCGAACGACGTTTGGTGTGGCATGCTTTGGCCTAATAGGTCCTTCGTACTCTCATCGTTAATCCCCAGGTAGGCAAACTGGTCCGTTATATTGGATTTATACGAATGCCAACCTAGACAGGACGTTCCGACTACCGGTACTCGTACCCTTACAGTTACTACATGCCCCTCGTAGAACTCACTTTGATGAGATTGAAAAATGAAAAAAAAATGCGACAAAATCTTGAATAACGGAAGTAGGATGATTTGAATATGTGAACATTGAAATATGCGTGATGATTGTATATGTAAGCATGTTATGTTCGACTATAAGTATGATTCATTAAGTATCACAAAATATAATATTGGAAGTGTTTGCATGCATTTGTGTATGTAATAAATATGAAACAAATAAACATCATGAGTTTGCATGTAACCACTTAAACAATTAAAATCTAATCAACTATAGTATAGGCTCTAAGGGTCTAATAACCTATCCTATATCCCTATAGTCAAAAGCTCTGATACCAATCTGTCACACCCCGACCCGCAGCAGAAAAGGTGATCGGGGCATGATTGGGTTTTCATCAAAGCTCATGACATTTATTATAAAGTTTCATATTTATTACTTCTTTTTAAAGGAGAATCATTACAATCAATAATACAAGTACAACATGTTCTATAAATCTTCCAAGACTTCATTATTTTTCTTCTAAGGCAATTTCCTATGTGTCCCTTGCTTCAACTTGTCCACCTGTATCATGTGTAAAAATAGGGTTTTTGGTCAACAAAAAGTTGGCGAGTGAATCCTATGAAAAACATTTAAACGTGTTTATTGTATCGATTATAAAATAAAGTGCATAACCACACATGAGTAAACGTAAATGTAAATTTAATCACAAAACACATAATATTAATTATTGCACACATATACACCAAATGATTGATTTTGAGGCACGCGTTGTTCAACTCGTCTCCCACGAGGAACTGATGGGCCTAATGAATGATTTTGAGGCACGCGTTGTTCAACGAACTGATGGGCCTAATGAATGTTTTTGAGGCACGCGTTCTTCAACTCGTCTCCCACGAGGAACTGATGGGCCTAATGAATATTTTGCACACAACTTGACAATATGTAATACATCACAACCAAACAATATTTCCATTCTAAGTTTAGATCATATAATGGTATAGCACGAGTTTGAATAAGCGAATTAATTTAAGCGACACATGATACACCCCAAAACATGAATAAAAAGGGGAATTTGTAAGAATTCACTCACAGTGGTTGAGTTTCTTGGATTGATGATGAATGCGCACGAATTTGGATTTAACCACGATAGAAACTAACCTAAATAATAACATAATGGTTCGATAAATAAATGGATTTTATTTAAGATTAATAATTTTAATTCATACCTTAATAGGATTTATTTTTGTGAGTTTAAGGATATTTTCTAACTTTAAAAATATTATTTTTAAGTATTTTTAAATAATTTTCTGATTAAATAAATAAATAAAAAAAATGTTGACCGTTGACTTTGACCGTTGACCGGTCTGATTGTGTTTATTATGTGCGCTGAGTGAGGTTCGAACTCGTGACCTCCCGTACGCGTGCACGCAGCTCTACCAACTGAGCTACGTGTCTAACCCGAAATAAATCTGATTTTAATTATATTTATATATTAATTAGATTAATTCAGAAATTAATTTATTTAAAAAGGGTTTTAACTGATCGAACCGGTGCGCAGTATGTGTTTCGAACTCGAGACCTTGGTCTTGCAACGCACCCAGCCCTACCAACTGGGCTGGGTGACTAACCCGTTTATATTATGATTTTTATTTCTCTTATATACTTACTGTCAAGTTCCGTATTTGGGTTTTATAAAAAGGTTTGAATATTGTGACGAATCGGAACAAGGACAGAGTCGAACCCGGGACCATGATTTAAATATGCACACAGTCCACCACTGGACTGTGTGTCTAACCCGGTATAATTTCCGTTTCCAAATACATTTAACTACTGATTTCAGTTCATCTTCTTCATTAAACCCGAAGCCCAGTACATAACCTGCCTGAAATCGATTTTTAGACATTTCTGGGTGTTTGTTCAAAGATTCGTAACATACAGAATGATAGATAGAGAAGTTAAAGAAATATACCAACTAGAAGTAAAATCCCGGTTTTCCGATGAAAATCTCCGGCGAGTCCCAAATTTTTCCGGTGACAGCAGACAATTCCGGCGTACAGAAAAATTGATCAGAGAGTTTTAGAGTGAGTGTGGGTGACTTCTGTCTGAGCTCTAGAAGTCCTATTTTAGAGTAGGGCAATAAAGGGATGGATTTTTCGGTTTTCCGGCGATTTGCAGAATTCCGGCGAGTTTTAATTTCAAGCAAGGAACTTTCTGATCGATTAGAGAGTTTGTTTGAGAAAAGTGAACGAGTTCTAATCGTGTTAACCATTACTATTTATAGTGAAAAGTGGTCAATCATAAATTTTCGGTTTCAAAGAAAAATCCTCAAATCATGGTACTGAGTGATTGAAAACGGTTTGCAATTTGAAGGAATCAGTTATGGAATTATGATCCGCGTTTACCGGTTAACGAAAAAAAACGTATCTCCATTGATTCAGCGGTTTCAGTATTTTGTGTTTTGAATTTTCGATTCAGTGTCAGTTTGTGTATAAGATTTAATTGTTTCAGATTTGAATTAAGTTGCGTGTGTGGTGTAGTGGTGTAGAGTGTGTTTGGTCTTGAGAGTGACCCGGGCTCGAAACCCGTCGCCTGTAATTATTTTTTTTATTCATTTTTTTATTAGAAATTTTAAATTATGGTTTTTAAATTCTAATATATTTATTAATTATGTATCGTATAAAATTTATTTGAGCATTAAATACGCAATAAAATTTATAACTGATTATTCGGTTAAATAAACGAAGCGGGTTTTGGAAACCCGTTTTCTGACGGATGTTACAGAATGCTCATGTGGTTCGGCGATTGATAACCGGGAACACTGTATGGCGCATCATCAGGGATGTTGTTCCTTAACTCTTCAAGATCAATGAATTGAGCTTCGTTCGTGGGATTGCCACGACTGTTATTAACTCCACGGTTGGCGTTAACATTTCGGTTGTTGATATTGGGTAGTATTGGGTTTTGCAGGTTTTGGTTTGAAGGTGGAGTGTGCGTTGGCGATTGCTTGGGTTTCGGTTTCAGTTTTGGAATGGTGGGTTGGTGGTCTAGAGTTATGACCACCACCCGATTGATGTGTTTGGTTTTGTGGTGGGTAGTCATATTGTTGGTGTTGGGTGTTGGGTTGGTTGGAATTCTGAAGGTCCATTGGAATGAGTCCAACGGATGGTGTAGATGGTGAATTGGCGTTGGGTGGGTTAGAATCAAGTGTTGCCTCTAACCGGTTGGCTAAGTTTCTTCTCACGACCCGCTCGATTTCCGGTTCAAACACTAATGGTGATGTCCTCCCGGAATTCCGTGTATGCATGCACTACCTGTATCCTGCACAAGTAACACACCCGTATAACACAAAAGAAAAGACGAGAATAAGAAATAAGCACTTAAACAGTTAATCACGAAATCAAACAATTCCACACACAAAGCGCACGGACTCCCCGGCAACGGTGCCAAAATTTGATCGGAGTGTCGCGCCCCGGTCAAAGATAATATTTATATATCCAAATTACCCTTAACAATGCCTTAGTGGTAGTAAGGGGTAGAACCATGAAGAGTTTGTGGTTTGTGGTTGGGTGTGATTGATTTTAAATACAATTGTCACTTTATGAAGCTTGCTACTTAAATTGTTTAATTTGGTTTATTGGTTTGAAAGAATGTCGAAATGGTCCGACGAATTTGTGTCTACTCTACTAACTTTGAAAACTCAATTTATTGTAAGAAAACTTTAATTAACTTGATGAAAACAATAGTTTGAGAACAAGGTTCACACCCGGTTCGGTAATGCAACTCCTAAAGTTTCTACATGTTTTGGTTTTAACTCAATTGCAAACAATGATCATCGAATTTAGTATTGCGTGGTTTAGGTGTCAAAAGCTATCAACATCATAGACAATGGACTACGATACACTTCATTACCAAGAACATGTAAACTCTAACCTGGATAAGGCATAATCGCACATACACATTTTGCAAAGTCAAATTTCATAACTCATTCGACAATTCACAAATACAATACCAATGCGAGACAATTATCATAAGTTTTTAAATAAAATTGCAATTTGTCACAAATCAAAACCCAAAACAATGTTAAACCCTAGGACTTACAAAACCTACACCAGGGTGAAACCTTCGGAAATTAGCCGCTCATGGTGGACGGAACTTGATCAATGGAAGATTGAAACTCAAACACGAACATCTCGAGCTTTGATGGTAGTGATGGTGAGGATTAGGGTTTGGATTGGATGATTATGGTGGAAGGATTGATGGATTTGTGAAGATGATGATGATGGATTAGGGTTAGGAATGATGGATGATTGATTCGGTTGAAGATGGATGAACAAGATGGATTGGCATTGAGAGTGATGATGTTCTTGGCTCCAAGATGGCTCTTTTATGTTCAAAATCCCGTAACTCCTCGCAAATGGGTCAACACCAACTTTAAAACCCGTTCAAAATTGAATTTCAGCGACACTATAACAGGAGGGGCGTCGCCGACGGCCCAATGGGGCGTTGCCGACGGCCTCTAGAATTTCACGTATTCCTCCGACGCCTTAATCCACTGTCTACGACAAAATTTTGCCGACGGGGTTATCTGGGGAGCGTCGCCGATGGTCCATATGGGCGTCAACGATGGCCTCCCTAAACTGCATTTTCTGCTTTCCCATTTTTCGCTCCCGGTTGATCTGGTTTCCGTCCTGATGCTCTGAAACGCTCCCGAATAGCTCCTTAAACTTCGTAAACCTGCAAAATACAAATCCAATCAAAAGTAGGCTATTCAAAACTAAAAGTTACATAAAAAGTTAACTTAGACTCAATAAAAGCAACGGTTTTCAACCACGTATCAGGTTCATAAGTGGTGTGTACGTTAATCATGTCTCGGTCTCTGTACTGGGCCCCATATATATTGACAAACATGTAAAGCTGTTAACGCGGTTACAACGCTGACTTTCCTAAGTTATAAAAGATTTGTGCCATGTGCACTTAAATCTAAATTTTTAAAATGTTTTCAAAATGAGCCAGTCGGGTGCATCTACCAGCGAAAGCTGACGTATTTTCAAAAGACTAAGCTGCAGGTACAATACGAAATAGGCTGGAAGCTGCTCGGTAGTGATATAAGAGGATCTTGCAAATCCTTAGATCTGCCCAAAGTCTGTTATACATTTTTGTACATTTTACGATTCGCCTGTGGATCCTTCATTACAAGCCGTCTGTATATTATTTTTCGTACTTTGAACATTTGATTTGTAATAGTAATTTAAACTCCAAGACTTCCGCTGTGCTATGTTTAATTGACTATGATGATATCAACTTACGTCACGATATTCCCCACCCGGGCCCACCGGTGTTTGGTTGAAAGTTACGGGGTGTGACAGAAAAAGTATAACGTACAAGAGCCCTTATCGTAGGATCGTACGCGACCTTGAATCGCATGTTATATTGAAAAGGCGGATGCGTATAAATGTGAAATCGCATGTGTGGGTTTTATAGAGAAATCGCATGGGTATGGAATTCAAATTCGCATGTTGTCTTCTCTCACAAAATCGCATGTTGAAGAGTGAATTCGAACCAGATCGGACGACTGGGATGATCGCGTACGTAATGTAGGATAAGGGCTCTTGGACGTTCTCTATATATTAATTCATAACATATCAATAAATAATAACGTTTTTGTTTTTATGTGTTTTTATTTTCAAACTAACTTTAGGGTTGATTATTTTTTTAATAAAACTTAGTTTTTCTTATAACTCCAACAAAATTTATTTTTTTATTATTTTTTGTTTTACGCCTTTTTTAGATTTGGTTGCTATTTAGCGTGAAATTTGGTGGTCATATTTGGTCCCTCGGGTTTTCTTTACCCCCTCGATTTTTTCATGCGTGTCGACATAAGTTTCGCCTTTGTGGTTTTGTTCGTCATTCAGTAGCTACTTAGCATGGTTTTACTCCCCCCCGTCTCCCCTCAACATTGATAGCATGATTTTACACCGCAACACTCATGGGCTTAACACTATGTATTATGGGCAAAAAAACCCAAGCCCGATGGGTATACCCGAAACATATGACGGATATGGGATTAGTTTAAAAAAAGTCGCATGTGAGGGACAACTATGGGATTTGGTTACTTGGCCCGATTACCCGAAATCATATAATCGTTTACCTGAAGTTTTTTTTAGTAAAGCACACAGATGGTCTCTGTGTTTGCATTTTGTAATGCTTGTAACACATTTAGAGTGATGTTTCTAGATAGCATTGTTAAATGTTATGGTTAGAATGTTTATAAGAAATGGGATGTGAATGCTCTTATAAGTAGGAATGTTTTCTCTCGCAGGGCAAAGGGTGGGGAAGGTGACCCGATAATCGACTCATTTAAAGTTTTGGTCGGTCACTTGGTTAGGTTCGGGTTGTTCGAGTTTGGTTTAGTTAAGTCGGGTTATTCGTTTATTAGGTTTAGATGTAAAAGGAAAAAAAATACAAAACATCATCAAAATTCAAACGCCATGTGACAAAATAATATGAGAACGTTCATCCCAAAACTTAATGTTTCAAATACTGTAAACTCCAAACCGAAACATGTATAAAAAACAATAAATGTTGGGTTTTTTTTGGGTTTTGGGTTTTTGATTGAGAAAGACTGACCCGATTACCGACCCATATAATATTCTGTCTTTTTAGGTATTCTCTAATTAGGGTTCGGGTGACTTCGGATTTAAGCCGGGTTTTAGGTAAAATAGGGGAACCATACTTATAAGTGTTCAATTAAAATAATTACATGTTTTTAACAACATTTCTTTACACCATAACATCATATGACTGCCTACCTAAGAGGATTTGAACTCTCATCTCTTTTCTAAAGATCAAACACCATACCATGAGTCATGAATGTTTTGAATAATTATATACTTAAAAAGAAATTGCGATCTACTAACGTTTTCCTTTATCTCTTTAATTTTTATTTCATTAACTTTAAGTTTTTGACGTATAACTAGACACCAATGTAAAAGTGGTAATACACCAACAAAATTTGTATTGGATTATAGTTTTACCACTTATCCACTAAATAATGGATACATACGTAAACCAAGGTTTATAAACCTTTTAAGCTTGTTCTTTGCAAGTTTTGTACTCAAATATGTCCTATAAGCTTTCTTAGTCGTGTAAGTCACCTTCAGAATAAAGTATTATTTGTATATGTTATTAGTTATTGGATAAGACAAAAAGGATTTCTGATTTCTCTAAAGAATGAGATCTTCTTTAGTGTAAAAAACGAACTGTTAAATTCGTTAGTAATACAAACCAAATGATGCTCTTTATATAAGGGCTGAAACTGAAACATCATAATGACTAGGATGAACCTTTGCAACATATCTTGATTCCAACCGATCCCAATTTTCATGCAACTTCTAGTCATACATGCAAATTTGAAGCATTTCCAATGAAACATCTTTAAAAACAAAAAAATAAATAAAATTTCACGCTAGTTATGCCCCTTAGACCTCCACCAAGGGGCGTGTCCCCTTGGAAGTCCCCATGATATAAGGATTTCGCCCATAAAATCATTGAGGTTTCGTCGTATCAAAAACGAAAATAGTTTTGATCGAGTTGCACACATCCTAACTTGAATCAGTGTTTATTTTAATATCTCACTTTGTCTTAAATAAACTTAGTTAATCTAAAATGACATTAATGGCATTGAAATCAAATCACTAAAATTCTTTACCACTAATCAAGTGGTATTGATCTTGGACCAAACGATGATAGGATGATCATATATAATAGAAGAAACATAGTTTTTTTTTTCAAACTAAAGGGTCTTTGGTCTTGCGATATCAAGATATTAGAAATTTTTTTTGTCTTTTCAAGCGGTTAGGATTCAATCTATGTTGTGAACAAAAAACTGGTTTAACTTTAGAACTAAAATTTGTGTGAGTTGACGTTCTAAAACAAAGTTACCTTGTGTTTGGAATAAGTTTTTGGATACTAACATCTCAAAGAAGGAAACTTGATCTAAAAAGAATACGCAAACTAAACCAATAATTGCAAACAATCTTTTTTACGAGGGACCAAATCTAAAAGTTAGTCATATCTCAAGTCACAATTTTAAAATTCACCCTAGTAAAGGGTACTTTAGTAATTTGACATCAGTTCAAGCTTTCCAAACAACGAGTTCTAAAGCAACCGGAAAGGGCACATCGGCGATCAGTCGAGATCATCAATGGCTACAACGCCGGAAAAAGATGAAGAGAAGCCGAAACATCGACGATTATCCATATCGTTATCTTCATCATTGCTCACAGCTTATCAGTTAGGTACATTTCACTCTCACTCGAAGACACCACAAGCATTTGTACATATATGTAGGTTTAGAAGCATTATATAATGAATTGAGAATTGAGAGAGATATTTTGATCCTTTTTGGTCTGTGTGTAGTGTTGTTTGTTGTACAGCTGGAGTTTTGGCTCTCTTACTGTTTCCTGTTATTGCGAAGAAAACCTACGTTTCAGAAAATGCACTATTGCCTGGTAATTACATCATGTTTTGCTCATAGATTTCACTGATTTTTTCGTTAAATTAGTCAAATTTCGGTGTGAACATCTGTTTTGGTTTGTTTAGCGGCTGCAAATGAACCGAACGTTCAGCGAACCGTGGGAAGTTTGTTTACTTTTGTTAGTTTAGTACATAACGAACGTGAACAAGGAATTTCGTTCGATTAGTTAAATGAAAGAACATGAACAAGGAATTTCGTTCCATTACTTAAATGAACGAACACAAACCAAGGTCTTGTTCCTTCAGTTGCAGTCGTGAATGTTTGTTAATATGTTCGTTTACATCCGTTTATGGTCGTTTGTTTTGTTAAGTTTCGTTTATGTTCAGATATGAAACTTAGATCTTTGTTAACATCTTTTTTGGGATGATTATGTTTATGCTTATTATGTCTAACTTGTGCCTTTGTTTTGGGATAATTATGTTTATGGTTATAATACTAGGGTGGGGTTCTAGAGTGAACACTAGTGTATTCGTGAACTGAGTGAACAAATCCTGGCCATTGAATTACATCATCAAATCGTAAAATACACTAGCATATTTTCATCATCAAATCGTAAAATACACTAGTGTATTTTCATCATCAAATCCTCATGAAATCCTGGCCATTGATTTACACTTGTGTATTGATAATCAAGGGCCAGGATTAGTTCACACGGTTCACTATCAAG
This sequence comes from Scalesia atractyloides, assembly GCA_947069175.1. Classification (NCBI taxonomy): domain Eukaryota; kingdom Viridiplantae; phylum Streptophyta; class Magnoliopsida; order Asterales; family Asteraceae; genus Scalesia; species Scalesia atractyloides. The sequence goes on along the minus strand of CAMTDV010000028.1, from coordinate 64,571,493 downwards.
GGGGTTGTTCACAAATGAACCTAACCCTACAATATTAAGGGCTTAACAAGGTTATATGTCTAATGTTTGGGATTAAGAATGTTGTTTTTTCATCTTTTACAATGGTATGTGTTTTGCAAATTGTTTGTGAACCAATTCAATTCCTTAATGAACTAGCACGAACAATAATTTTCGTTTACGGACCTTGTTTGTGTAGTTATTTTACTAGCTACTAGTTGTCAAAAATTCATAAATTAGCAAAGTTGTTATATCCAGATTCGTATTTTCTGCTATAATTAAATGATCATATGATAATCTTACAGATTCAGCGAATCCTATGATATCTGATAAGGATGTTTCTATGGCAAACATATTTGTCAATGAGCTAACTAGCCTGAAACTGAAGTCTCAGAACACTGTAATGTATGTAAATCATCAAATCCTCACATTGACACATACATCCTTCCATTTCCATATTGACTTTGACTAGTTACATAATTTGCGTTCGTCGTCTATAACCACAGAGAAATTCCAAGACTAATAGCACTGCATATGGCAAACTTACGCGGAGAAGTCAGTTATCATAAGTTCCAAACTCAATCAAACAAATTCCACCTCTTCGCTTCTTTACAAGTCCTAACACAGAAGCGGACAATTCGAACACGACTTGTGAATCATACGCTACCAATACCGTTGGAATAGTTAGGGCTCAACGTGGCGATGGGAAAGAAGCTATTGTACTTGTGACTCCTTACAACTCTGTAAATCTGACTCAAAATGAAGCTCTATCTTTAGGAATTGCATACTCTGCGTTTTCATTATTCGCTCAAGTTAACTGGCTAGCCAAAGATATTATATGGATAGCTGCAGACTCACGGTACGGAGAACATAACGTGGTTGCAGCTTGGTTAAGAGAATATCATACTCCTTCATCTAATGGTTTACATGAATCAATTGAAACAGAAGTATATGATAACGTTTAGATGTGCTGGAACAATGGCAGCTGCCCTTGTAATTAAAGTTGCAAATAGAGGTGAAGAAGGCGAGAAAGATGCACTAAACATTTATGCTGAGGCGTCTAACGGTCAAATGCCGAATCTTGACCTTATAAACATTGTGAGCTATATGGCGGTTCATGGAGAGGGTCTTAGTGTACATGTGGAGAAACTTGTGTCTTTGCTTGATTCCAGGTGTCTGAAGTTCATTGGTCACGTGTTTGAGAGAGTCGGGAATGTTGTTAGAAGGTTGAACCCTCAATCGAAGTTTGGTATCCCGGTGAAGGATTATGTTGAAGGCGGTGCTATGCTAGTTAGTTCACTCTATCACAAGGTTAGTTATTTTTTTAATTTAAGAAAAGAAAGAAAACTAATTGAATATTTTATGTGAAGAGTAAAATGCCATTTTCGTCCCTGAGGTTTGGCCAGTTTTGCGACTTTCGTCCATAGGTTTGTTTTCCCGCATCTGGATCCAAAAGGTTTAAAATCTTGCCATCTTCACCCGTCTTGTTATCTCCATCCATTTTCTCCGTCAAGTCAGAGGTATTTTCGTCTTTTTTGTTAACCTAAAGGGCAATTCAGTCTTTTTCACTTTATGTAAACTCACTGGAGATGTGTGAAAAAGACAGACTTGTTCTTTAAGTTAACAAAAAAGTCGGAAATATCCCTGACTTAATGGAGAAAAATGGAAGGAGTTAACGAGCCAGATGAAAATGGCAAGATTTTAAACCTTTTGGATCCAGATGCGGAAAAACAAACCTTTGGACAAAAGTCGCAAAACTCAGGGATGAAATTGGCATTCTACACCTATGGAAATAAATAGTTATGTTTGATCAGCTTAATTCTCTGTTTATCGTTCCAGGCGTTAGGTGTCCCTACTGGTTCCCATGGCGCTTTTCGTGATTATCAAATTGATGCAATTACTATGGAGATTTCACTCAACCGATCTTCTACTAATATAGACAGACAAACTGAGCTTTTGTTGCTAGGTGGCAGGTATGTTAATCTGTTGCTGAAGATATCATTGAAACTTTACAACTCTAATTTTTAGTTTATTTTCTAAATGCAGCTTAATTGAAACAGTTTTACGGTCAATAAATAACCTCCTAGAGAAATTTCACCAATCCTTCTTCTTGTACTTATTAACATCATCAAACAAGTTTATATCTGTTGGAGCCTACATGATTGCATTCTTACTGCTAGTTGCCCCACTTCCTGTTCTTGCTGCTGCTTTATTTCTGATGCTGGTAAATCAATCCACAAGTCAGAAAAAAATAGTAAACCATTTAAATCTTGGCGTTGGCTTCACCCAACGGAAACCATATGTCTTATTCATTTATGGGGAGCCATAGTCTCATTACTTCCTTATTTCACATATCAGATACCAAATTCTCAACCGACATATCGCCTTCTTATCTGGGCTTTCCTCTCACTCTTCATCTTAACTGTTTTGGGCTCATTATTGGGGAACCGTTCCACTCAATGGGCTGTTCTGAAATCAGTGACAGTATCCACTGCATTTATCGGGCTGTGTCTGATGTCGGTTATAAACTTTGCAACTGCTGAAATTGGTGCGTTACTATTGGTTCCATTGTGCTTGATGATTAAACCATGGCGGTTAGCGGGTAAAGCCCACTCTGCTTTAAATTTGGTTTTGGTAGCTGTCGTATTTCCTGGTGCTGCATTTCTTGTGGTGAAAAGTGCATTCGGGTTTCGAAACGGGTCTAGTTTAGTTGAGTTTTGGTACTGGATGGAGTCTTTATGGGCATGGAATAGTGCCACTTACATCTATATAGGCATGATTCATCTTCCTTGTTGGGTTTTGTGTATGTACATTTTGTTACATCCTTGTTAGACTTTATACAAATCTAGGTGTAGGGTATATCTCCATCCTTATCGATCAAGGTGAGAATTCATTAATCTTTGTATGATTTTTCATATTATATTTGGTTGGCTAGGTTTCATATCACATCTGTGGTTAATAAAGATGCTCATAAAGATCAATTCTTTATAGTTTTTATTTTTTTATAAAATCAAGTTCATGGAAATAATATATCTTTTGGGTGTAGAATTCTGTTTATTGGTTGTCATTTTGTAGTTTTGCCTATGGTCAATAACAAAATCATGAAAGAACTTGAGAAAGATAGGTGCATCTGCTTTGTTTGGCAATGATTGAATATTTATTTTAAATAAAGATTACACGTAAAATATTTTTATTTGTGATTATTTATATATAAAAAAGACAGAGTCACATCTCCGGCCTGTAATGAGACCGTCGTTTAACCTGTGTGTTGGCCTTCATCGTTTATTACATCAAAGGGTTTTTATTTTAAGATTTGTTCAATGTTTGCCTTTCCTCTGCTTGATCGATTCGATAAAAATTTGGAACAAGTCAAGCTTGATTGGCAGTAGCCCATGAACTTCCCCCAAGTATGAGCTTGTATAGAGTTTGACTAAGCGCTATTTTTTTTCTAAAATATTAAAGTTTTTATTTTCATATAATAAATATATATAGGGTATGGTTCGGCTACAAAGTCTAAAACTTCTCCAAAGTGTAAGAGGTCTATGTAGACGTTGTGTTTTAAATTTTAGGTACGATGTTTTAGATTTTTTTTAGCATGGTATCACATAAAAAAACACAAAATATAATAATTAAAACAAAATGAAATGTAATGTAGACATGAAAAATAAAACACACACTGTTACCATATGAGCAAACTCCTACCACCTTATCATATATGAGCAAATTAAGCTAATAGGATGGGAAAAAAGGGTAAATGCACGTTACCCCTGATCGCGGGAGGGTTCTCCCTCCCCAAGCTAGCTTAGCCCCATAGCTGCCTGGCGGTTACTACCCAGCAGGATTATTCGGGCCGAGCTGGACTCAAACCCGTGTCCTCCCGTTTGGAATGGGTGAGGCTGGCCACTGGGCTGACACCCCGTGGTTTTAAGCTAATAGGATATCCGATCACTAATATATTTTTTAAAGGGAAAATCACGAAAGTAGCCCACTGACACGCCATCTTTGCCAAAATAGCCCATTGACACGGCTCACCGAGCCGTTTCCGTTAACGGAAGCAGCTCAAGACCAGTCTAACCCGAGAACCAATGAAAAGTTGACACGTGTCCGACAAATCTAACACGGCTTTAAGCCGTGCTAGATAAGGAAAGCTCTCAACCGAGCCGTTTCACATGGCTCTAGCATCCAAGCCGGTTAAGGACCCGGCTTGTCCCTTAGCCGAGTACCTTCAACGAGCTGAGGTGACGCGGCTTAGAGCCGTTTCCGCTGTTCTTAACGCGGCTTAGAGCCGGTTCCGTACCGTCACCTGTTGACGCGGCTTAGAGCCGTTTCCGCTGTTCTTGACGCGGCTTAGAGTCGTTTGTGACCTGCTGACGCGGCTTAGAACCTTGTTTAGGCGGCTTAGAGCCGTTTGTGACATGTTGACGCGGCTTAGAGCCGCTTCAAGCCGCCGCTGAAGCGGCTTAGAGCCGTTTCCCTTATTTCTATGAGCCTACACCAGGTTTAAGACGTCTCAACAGCCTGTTCAAGCCGTTTCTGTACCATCTTACATAATGTAAATATTTAGGGGGTATGTGATTCAATTCTATCTCAAACACGAAAACATAGCAAAATGTGTTCCAAATTCATCCCGTATATCCATGCATGTAAGCTGGGCCACAGTGATATTATGTTCAAGTGTAATACGGAGGCGGCTATCATAACGACGTTTTTCTTAGCTTGAAAATCAACGGTGTCCGGTTTGAACCGGAGAAGATGATGTTTTAATCATTAATATGTTTGGCAGTTCCACTGCCTAAACCTTCGACGACTATAAATGTTTTGGGTGGTTGATGAGAATAGCAACACATCGAAGTGTTAGCTAGATCTTACCTTACATCACCGAAGCTGCAGAATCATCGGAAGGTTTAGGAATTGGTCCATGTACTGAGTGTAGATGGAACTTACCAGTTGAAGACACACCTTTATAATTAAAGTGTGGTTATGAAACGGGTTAGACACGCAGCCCAGCGGTAGGGCTGCGTGCACACAAACTAGTGCACGTGAGTTTGAATCCCGGGCAGGGCCTTTCTTGGACCCGTTTTCAGTGTTTGAAGATGAAACTTTTTTTTAAAGAATAATAGTAGGACTTAATATAAAACAATTAAAGTGTGGTTATGAAACGGGTTAGACATGCAACCCAGCGGTAGGGCTGCGTGCACACAAACTAGTGCACGCGAGTTCGAATCCCGGGCAGGGCCTTTCTTGGATTCGTTTTCAGTGTTTGAAGATGAAAATCTTTTTTTTAATAGACATATTTTATATACTTTAACATTCACATCAATAAATAATAATAAACTTTTGAATCATACGTAACATTGCAACAGTTTGATAATATAATTATTTAACATTAGGTCGTGGCAAACAACGCCAAAAATACATTTTATCAGCCATGAATCGTCTATATGATAAAAAAAAAATTGTCTTAGGTCTCCAGTAATGTTGATTGGTTTGTCCGTAACGAGATGCTCCATAAGTATGCTAAGATAGACCGCTTCATTACTGGCGATTGACTGGTTTAAAATCACATAGTCCTCGTTAAGCTCATGGGTTATGGTTTTTTCTGGTCTCCCCGTATTTTTCCAGTACCGCAAATGCACCAACAAAGCTACTAAATACACTTTGGCCTTTGTCAACCTTGGGAGAATAATAGATCTAAATTTGTTCCCCTCACAAACGTTTTCAAAGGGATAAAAAAAATTATAACCTGAGACGCCAACTCAAGGCGTGCCAAAAGCCATAAGTTATTTTCAAGCGGCAGCAGAAAAAACACGAAATCCACGTCGAAAATTGAAGGATATGGGTTTACTTTACCATTTACATAACCAACAACGTTCTTAGGAACGGAGTCAAGTAGCGTGTCATAGAATTGTGGTGGAAGAATTGTCCACCGCAAATTTAATGTGGGATCCCTTTGTAGTTTTCTACTTCTCCAAACCATTAGTCTGTCAACCCATCCTTCAATATGTTGTTTATAAAATATTATTTTAATATTACTAGAAGTAATAATATGTTTGGTAAAAACGTTTAAGAAACTAACCATTGATGTTAGGTAGCCGTTAAACGAACGCCTAACAGTGTTCCCCAAAAATTTTGGTCCAGCTCTAATGGGTCTATGAAAACTGCCGAATAACAGAATGGGGAGTCCCCATTATTGTAAAACGTGACCACATCTTTCGACCAATTATCAGTTTCGTCGTCTGGAATTGCCCATCTACCTTCTCTGTTCTGGTGTAAACTTTGTCTATTGTTAATAAAGTTTATTTTTTCTGACTCTTGGGGTCGTGAGGCTTCGGACGACGAACCGTCATCCATCTGTTTAGGTGCTCTCCATTTCTTTAGTATCCACGATGATGCTTTGTTAACTGGTTGAGAGGAGTATACGCCCCTGTTAGCTTTATCAGACATTCTGCGTTTCTGTTCTTCTAAGATTTTTGGATTTAGTTGAACAAATTTACAAGGGACCCTGTATTTCTCCGTATTTAAGTAGGAAAAAAAATAAATAAAATCCGAGCCGTTTCAGTCGGAGCAGAGCCGTTTCCGAAAAATAAATAACTGGATTAGATCTGTTTACTAACGTGTGGGGTTCCATATGTAATAAGATCTTAAAAATGTTTATTTTTTAGTGATCTTTAACAGAGTAATTTTAACCGTATGTTATATACTTTTCTTTTTGGACACAGGTTTACATTCCTATACTGGAAAAAGATCAACAATGGTTACTTCTAAAGATAAATCAAAAGTCACTAGAGATAACTGTTTATTTTACAAATACTTGTGACGTGATTAACTGCGGAGATTCATTTTGCGTGCACAGAAGAATTCATCAAACTGTAATGGAGTTTGAGTCTCTATTCATGTGGTTTCTGGGTCATACCGGGTATTGGCAACACGCTGAAGTAGACGAGACGGATGGCATGGAACTGGTTGGGGATGCCATCTGGCCTGATCAAAGAGATCGTATTGGCTGAAATTCCGGAGTAGTCATATGTATGCTAATGGAAAAGCTTGTTCGCAAGTGCTCGTTAACATGGAGGGAAGGAAACCTTCAGGATGCTTGTTTTGGATACAGACGATACATGGCAAATGAACTCTATGTCGGGCGCTTCACACCAGTTAATTTTTGATGCTTTGTGTATGCATATAAAAATGAAAATTCTAATGAATTTGTTCTTGCGTAACTTTATTAATTACAATACTAGAAAAAAATAGATACTGTTAAAAGTCTCCCAAGTTATAGGACGAAAATTGTGTAAACTGGTCAGGATCGCTCCAGCTTTCTTTCTCTTTCCCTTCACCCAATCCTTTGCGAATAAGAATTTGTGACGGCATTGGCTGTGAACACAAATCACGATGATGACCATATGATTTACACCGGGAACAATACGGCAACGTAGGTTCTTCCCCGAGGGATAAGATCCGGTTGTTATCTCGAGGACGACCCGCCTGACGCTTTGTAATATGCGGAGGTTGAAGATTTATAAGATCTTCTGGAGTCTCCCATTCAGACTTATGAGGAAGAGGATTAATCGCTTCTTCGTAAGTTCTTTTATAGATTTCGTTTGAGTAACACGGGAAGGAATAATGACTGCAATCGGTTTCATCTAAAAATTTAGAAACTGAAATCACATGCCCACATGGTAGACCAGAAACTTGCCAAACTCGGCAGCTACATGTTCGATTATACAAATCAACAAAACCCCGCTTGCTCCCGTCTTCAACATCATAAGTGTTTAACCCAACACCAGCAACAGTCCACGTTCTAGACGCTTCAATTTTTTTAAAAATTTTCTTTTGAGCCCACGGTGTAAGCAGGTGTGTTTCCTGAATACCCTGCAATCGGTGTTCATAAAACCATTGTTGTACGGATTGACGGAAGAATTCTATAACTTGTGTTATCGGCATTTTGCGCTGGTGTCTAGAAAGAGCGTTAATGGACTCCGCGCTGTTAGATGTCATATAATGATATCGATTACCTGGACAATGTGCTCTTGCCCATCTACCGAACCCAATATTTGTTAGAATTTGACGTACTCTGGGAATGGCAAGACAAAGAGCGTTGAATGACTCATTAAAATCAGACATACGGTAAGATTTGCATGTCTTCCACCACAGACTCTCGTATTCTTTTTTTTATTCGACGGCAAACTTAAGTTCATCATTAAATGACGACAACACAACCCGTGATAAGCACATGGAAAGACGTTACTAACAGCTAAATGTATAGAGTTCGCCCTATCCGATATTATCGCTATATCGGGTATTTCACCAACACACTCTCTAAGCTTAGAAAGAAACCATGTCCAAGATTCCCCATCCTCTGATTTTCCTATTCCGTAGAAAACTGGTAAATTCTGGTTGTTTCCATCCATGCCAACTGCTAAAAACAGCGTACCTTTAAACTCACCTTTCAGGTGGGTTGCATCGATGATCACCACCGGTCTTAGATTACGCATAAAGGCACGAATCTGAAACGAAAAATTCATAAGAGGTCAACCGCGTTTTAATTTAAGATAACTAAATAAAAAGTAAAACGCATTGTAACATCCGTCAAAAACGGATTTACCAAACCCGCTCCGTTTATCAACCGAACAGTCAGTTAAAATTTTCGTTGCGAATAAAATGCTCAAAATAATTTTAAACGATACATAACTGATTATTATACGGGAATATATAATTAGTTTTTGAAAAACTGTTAAAAATCGCAAAATAAAAATGTTTTGGTTCTGCCGGGTTTCGAACCCGGGTCAGTACCGGTTCAACATCAAGTCTTAACACACAACACACAAACCACTGCGCCACTGATGTTATTTGTTAAATAATAGAATCATTTAATTGATATCATGACGTTACGAATTCAAAACCGGCGCCCAATAGTTCAGTCGTCGGAAATCCCGGAAATCTCGCGAGTCTTAACGACAACTTACGTTATAACGTAAACCATTACTAAGACATCGGTTATAACCGACGTCTGAGTCCGCGACCAAACCATAACCGCCGGAGTTTTTATAACCGATGAATACAGTCGGAAATCAGACCAGGTTCTTCGACGATTTGCCCTATAAATTCACCCACAACCCACTGCAAACCTTTTCGCTCAAAACCACACCTTTTCTCGGCGTAATTCCACTCGCCGGAATTAATCTGTTCGTCGCCGGAAAACCGGTTTCCTCATTTCTGAGCCTTACTAAACCATTTGAACTTATACCGAAGTCACCCACATATTTTGTAAGCTTTCTGTAGTTTCTCTGCTGCAAGACACTCGTCGCCGGAGCCTATTGCTGTCGCCGGAGTTCTGCCGGAAAACAGAGGAAGATAGTCGGTATACCTCTTCGCCTAATTTCTTTTTCTTCTTACTTATATCACACCGTAATGAACTGAAACACACTAAAGATCATGTTTTAAACTTCGAACCAGTCTGTTGTCGATTCTGGTTATAACTCAGCAAAGAAGACGAAGTCATGGAACGTATATGTATAATTAAAATCAGGATATTACTCGGGTTAGACACACAGTCCAGCGGTGGACTGTGTGCACATTAAACATACAAACGTCTCGAGTTCGAATCCGGTTTCACACACGCTGCCTTAATAAAAATGATTTTTTTTTTTTGATTAACCGAACCGGAGTCATACTGATATATGTTAAGTATATTAATAACCGGTATAATAACCAAGTTAGACACACAGTCCAGCGGTGGACTGTGTGTATGTTTATATCACAGGTCACGAGTTCGAGTCCGGGCTACTGCACCGACTCGGACAATTATCTATTCTTTTTAAATAAGACAGAAAAGGAAATAACTAAATTGTGTTTAAGTATAATAAAAATCAGTAAAGTTAACAAGTTGCACACACAGTCCAGCGGTGGACTGTGTGTTAGTTTAAGCCACAGGACCCCGGGTTCGAGACCTGTGGAGCGCACCGTCTGATTCAAATTAAAGTGTTTTTAAAATAAGGGATTTTATGTTTAACTTAATTAATATATATATATAATTAAAAACAGATATATAACGGGTTAGACACGTAGCTCAGTTGGTAGAGCTGCGTGCACGCGTACGGGAGGTCTCGGGTTCGAGCCTCACTCAGCGCACTTATATTCCGACTCGAACCGGTCAACGGTCAGGTCAACGGTCAACGGTCAGGTCAACGGTCAGAAAAAAATCAAAATTTTTTATTATTTTTATTTAATTATTTTAATTAAAAATCAATTAAAAATACTTAATAATAACATTTTTAAGGTTAGAAAATAGCCTCAAACTCACAAAAATACACCCAACAATCCTACTAAAATAGATTAATAAAATCCGTTTACTTACCGAACCATAATGCGATTTATCTAGGTTAATCTCACTCGTGGTTAAAACCACTTCGCGTGCATTCAACGTCATCAACCGAACGCACCCACTGTGAGTGAATCTTACAACTCCCCCTTTTAAATTACACGTTTTGGGGTGTGTCATGTGTTATAAAAATAATTAACTTGTTTATTTAAACTTGTGCCATACCACATCATGATCTAAACTTAGATTGATTATATTGTTGTGATTACTTATTTCCTTTTGCCAAATCATATGAAACTCATTCATTAAGCCCATCAGTTCCTCGTGGGAGACGAGTTGAACAACGCGTGCTTCAAATCAAATTCATTATTGTTCATGTGTGTATCATTGAGTTTATATTGGTTGTAGTTGTGTCATTCATATTATCATGTTATGCAATTCATTCATTAGGCCCCTCAGTTCCTCGTGAGAGACGAGTTGAGCATCGCGTGCCTCTAAATGTTCCATTATTGTTCATGTGTGTTTTATTTAATATCTTTTGATTGTTGAATAAGTTTTACATCTATTTTTATTCATGTTTGGTTGTGCACATATTTCATAATCAATTTAAATAAACTTGTTCAAATGTTTTCCATAGGATTCACTCGCCAACTTTATGTTGATCCAAAAACCCTTTTACACATGATACAGGTGAACAGGTTGAAGCAAGGAAAACATAGGATATGCCTTAGAAGAGAACAAAGAAGCTTAGATTGATAGTTAGAACATGTTGTAACATTTATTGTAAATTTCCATTAAATTGTAATTAATGAATATGAAACGCATAATAAATGTCATGAGCTTTGATGATAACCCAATCATGCCCCGATCACCTTTTCCGCTGCGGGTCGGGATGTGACAGATTGGTATCAGAGCCAAGACTATAGGGATATAGGATAGGTTATTAGACCCTTAGAGCCTATACTATAGTCTGCCTAAATTTTAATTGATTAGGTGGTTACATACAAACTTGTGATATTTATTTGTTTCATATTTGTTTACATTTACAGTCAAATATACATGCTTATATACATATTCATTATACATATATCGATGTTCATGTGTTCAATTTATTTTCATACTCTCATTATCCAAAGGTTTTTGTACAATTTTCAAATCTGATCAAAGTAAGTTCTGCGACGGGCATGTAGTAACTGGAAGGGTACAAGTACCGGTAGTCGGAACGTCCTGTCTAGGTTGGCATTCGTATAAATCCAATATAACGGACCAATTTGCCTACCTGGGGACCAACGATGAGAGTACGAAGGACCTATTAGGCCAAAGCATGCCACACCAAACGTCGTTCGAACTAACCTACTTTGAGGTGTCACCGTGTCTACACCTGGACACATTCCAAATATCACACGTTGTATACATATTTCTCGATTTTCTCCGGGTTTTTGTGTACGCAACCTGGCAAACCCGTGCGAACCATATGAAAAACCGGTATTCATGGGGGCCCACATGATTACACAGGTAAAGTATGGCGGCATGTAGGGCCTAACAGCGAGCAAAGCCCAAGACATCCTATGGATGTAGTAGTTTTATTTTCCTATAATTATTTTACGAATATTCATTCCTAATGCGACCCATGATCCCAAAAACATCCAACTCATACTCTTGTCATGTATTCCTTGTAGATGTCTTCTAACCTCGCCCGTAGGAAGACGAGAGCAAGAAAAGCCCGCGAACGCATGGCTGCCTTAATCGCTCAACAAATGGCTGCCGTAATACCCAACATTGTAATTCAAGTTCAACAAGCACTTACCGCTAATCCTGTCAATCAAGCAAACCAAAACATTATCAACTTTCCCCCAAATACCACTAAATGCACCTACAAGCACTTCAAATCATGCGACCCTCCGAAATACAAAGGGACTGAAGGCGTCACCGCTCTCCTCCATTGGTTTGAAGAAATGGAGAATACTTTTCTAAATTGCGATTGCCCTGATGATCGCAAAGTGCGTTATGCTACCGGTCGACTATATGGGATAGCACTTACTTGGTGGAATACAGAGAAGGCCAAACGAGGCGTCGACGATGCTATGACCTTAACTTGGAACGAATTGAAGGAAATCATGACCAGACGATTTTGCCCAAGGAGCGAAATCAAGAAGTTAGAAGATGAATTTTATTCGTTAAAGCAAATGGAAGGAGACCACATCACATACAACAAAAGGTTCCTCGAGTTACATCAAATGGTTCCCAACATGTTCACTCCTCTCTACCGTTTGATCGAGCACTACATTCGTGGTCTTCCGTCAAAGATTCAAGACCCTGTAATAAGTACCAAGCTTGCAACCTTGGAAGCAGCAATGGAGTTAGCAACAGAGCTTACCGAGAACCGAATCCGAAACGAAGACTTCAAGGAGGAGAAGAAGAAGGATAAAGAACCGACTGAAACTTCCGACTCCACCCAAACCGAATCCCCTTCTCAACCCAATCCTAAGAGAAAAAGAGGCGGGCAACTTTTCGCTGCTACCCAACGAAATCAACCAGTTTTACACGCCATACCCATCCAAGCTATCCCAATCACCCAAGTGGCACCCAACTCAACTTACCCAAATAAGAAACCATATCTTGGACCTCACCCTCGATGCAACAACTGTTTTTATCACCATCCTCATACCCTACCTTGTCGTCTATGTGCAACTTGTGGACGCTATGGTCATTTGAGCAATGTTTGTCGCACCTTTCAAGACCAAACCTTTTCCCCTACTCAAACCATAAACCAAACCTATCAACAACCCCAATACCCCATGTTCCCATATGCTCGAGCTTGTTTCAATTGTGGCGACCCTACCCACTTTAGAAACACATGCCCTCAATTGGTTAACGTCATCAACACTCAAGCCCAATCAAACCCAGTTAACCAAGTAAACCAAGAAAACCCAACCACTATGCCACCAGCAAGAGGAAGAGTCTTCAACATCAATGCCAATCCGGTCGAAGATAATGATGGCCCAAGTGAAGATACTCAACTAGTCCTCTTCGCTGAAGATCCAGATTCAACTCCTATCATTTAGTTTTATGTTTTTCTTTATCACATAAAACCAAACATAACTTAAGGATAAAGCCAATGAAACTTTGACGAGAATACGGTGGATACGCCGCTGGTACTTCCTATATATAAGTATTCTTGTCAAAGGATCAGAAGCATTATCTGGCGGTTATGAGAGGTTCCATGTGTAGACTGTTAGGGTAATTATTGTATATTGTTTTCAGTATATGCATTTGCCGAGGCCGCAGCTCCCCATCCATCGAGGTTGAGCTTGATCCCCATTTTATTATGCGGTTGATCTTGGCGTGCCCGCACGATCGGCTCCGTTTGATTGAGCCTTGATCGGTCATTTCATTTTACATTTCAATACATGCAATACGATCGGCTCCGTTTGTTTGAGCCTTGATCGATCAGTTCATTTTACATTTTCATTACATACAATACGCTCGGCTCCGTTTGATTGAGCCTTGAGCGCACAGTTCAATTTACATTTCCAGTTCATGCAATACGTTCGGCTCCGTTTGATTGAGCCTTGAGCGCACAGACATTTTCATTATCAGTATCTTGTGGTTGTGGTGTTTGTAGTAGAGTCGCATAGAACTAACCATAACTTGCGGATAAAGTCAATGAGAATTTGACAAGAATATGGTGCATACGCCGCTGGTACTTCCTATATATAAGTATTCTTGTCAAATGATCGGAGGCATTATCAGGCGGTTATGAGAGGTTCCATGCATAGGCTGTTTGTGTGGTTAAGTTATTCATTTTCAGTACATGCAATACGCTCGGCTCCGTTTGATTGAGCCTTGAGCACACAGACAATTTCATTTTCAGTACATTCAATACGTTCGGCTCCGTTTGATTGAGCCTTGAGCGCACAGACATTTCATTTTCAGTACATGCAATACGATCGGCTCCGTTTGATTGAACCTTGATCGCACAGATATATTTCATTTCAGTATTTTATGTGTGTTGTATTGGTTGTAGAGTTATAGGACTAATCATAATTCACTGATAAAATCAATGAGAATTTGACAAGAATATGGTGGATACGCCGCTGGTACTTCCTATATATAAGTATTCTTGTCAAAGGATCAGAGACATTGTCGGACGGTTATGAGAAGTTCTATGTAGGATTTATTAGTTTCTTGGTAACTAATCATAACTTGTGGATAAAACTAATGAAAATTTGGCAAGAATATGGTGGATACGCCGCTGGTACTTCCTATATATAAGTATTCTTGCCAAAGGATCAGAGGCATTATCAGGCGGTTATGAGAAGTTCCATGTAGGATTTAGCATTGCCTTGGTTGGAATTTGTGTTACATTTATATCATCATGCTATTTAAAGAGATTGGATTGTGTTCCATTTCTACATAAACTAACCTCTCCATCATAACAAACGAGAGAGGAACTTCCACCATTCAAACATATATGCAATCAGAATGTTGATTCAAATATTAGCTGTTGTGCTTATTTATGTTCAAATATTAGCTGTTGTGTTTAATTATGTTCAAATATCAGCTGATGTGTTTTATTCATGTTTCTATGTAGGTTGTAGTGTTAGAAGTTTTGCCTTAGGATATAACCATACTTTTCCAAACGTATCCAAACTCTTATGCATGATATCATTTTTAGCGAATCATTCCTGCTTATCAATACTTATACAGTAGGCAACAAAAAGCGATTCCTGTAATAGGGTTCTTAACCCTTACAAGGAATGTTACCGCCTCGAACAAAAACTTAAACCCTTACTTTTTCTAAAGCAAGTAACTGACAAACTAAACACCATCATCCTTTTAGTCAAATATATCACCATTCAAATTTCGGGACGAAATTTCTAAAAAGCAGGGGATACTGTAACATCCGTCAAAAACGGATTTACCAAACCCGCTCCGTTTATCAACCGAACAGTCAGTTAAAATTTTCGTTGCGAATTAAATGCTCAAAATAATTTTAAACGATACATAATCGATTATTATACGGGAATATATAATTAGTATTTGAAAAACTGTTAAAAATCGCAAAATAAAAATGTTTTGGTTCTGCCGGGTTTCGAACCCGGGTCAGTACCGGTTCAACATCAAGTCTTAACACACAACACACAAACCACTGCGCCACTGATGTTATTTGTTAAATAATAAAATCATTTAATTGATATCATGATGTTACGAATTCAAAACCGGCGCCAAATAGTTCAGTCGTCGGAAATCCCGGAAATCTCGCGAGTCTTAACGACAACTTACGTTATAACGTAAACCATTACTAAGACATCGGTTATAACCGACGTCTGAGTCCGCGACCAAACCATAACCGCCGGAGTTTTTATAACTGATGAATACAGTCAGAAATCAGACCAGGTTCTTCGACGATTTGCCCTATAAATTCACCCACAACCCACTGCAAACCTTTTCGCTCAAAACCACACCTTTTCTCGGCGTAATTCCACTCGCCGGAATTAATCTGTTCGTCGCCGGAAAACCGGTTTCCTCATTTCTGAGCCTTACTAAACCATTTGAACTTATACCGAAGTCACCCACATATTTTGTAAGCTTTCTGAAGTTTCTCTGCTGCAAGACACTCGTCGCCGGAGCCTATTGCTGTCGCCGGAGTTCTGCCGGAAAACAGAGGAAGATAGTCGGTATACCTCTTCGCCTAATTTCTTTTTCTTCTTACTTATATCACACCGTAATGAACTGAAACACACTAAAGATCATGTTTTAAACTTCGAACCAGTCTGTTGTCGATTCTGGTTATAACTCAGCGAAGAAGACGAAGTCATGGAACGTATATGTATAATTAAAATCAGGATATTACTCGGGTTAGACACACAGTCCAGCGGTGGACTGTGTGCACATTAAACATACAAACGTCTCGAGTTCGAATCCGGTTTCACACACGCTGCCTTAATAAAAATGATTTTTTTTTGATTAACCGAACCGGAGTCATACTGATATATGTTAAGTATATTAATAACCGGTATAATAACCAAGTTAGACACACAGTCCAGCGGTGGACTGTGTGTATGTTTATATCACAGGTCACGAGTTCGAGTCCGGGCTACTGCACCGACTCGGACAATTATCTATTCTTTTTAAATAAGACAGAAAAGGAAATAACTAAATTGTGTTTAAGTATAATAAAAATCAGTAAAGTTAACAAGTTGCACACACAGTCCAGCGGTGGACTGTGTGTTAGTTTAAGCCACAGGTCCCGGGTTCGAGACCTGTGGAGCGCACCGTCTGATTCAAATTAAAGTGTTTTTAAAATAAAGGATTTTATGTTTAACTTAATTAATATATATATATAATTAAAAACAGATATATAACGGGTTAGACACGTAGCTCAGTTGGTAGAGCTGCGTGCACGCGTACGGGAGGTCTCGGGTTCGAGCCTCACTCAGCGCACTTATATTCCGACTCGAACCGGTCAACGGTCAGAAAAAATCAAATTTTTTTTATTATTTTTATTTAATTATTTTAATTAAAAATCAATTAAAAATACTTAAAAATAACATTTTTAAGGTTAGAAAATAGCCTCAAACTCACAAAAATACACCCAACAATCCTACTAAAATAGATTAATAAAATCCGTTTACTTACCGAACCATAATGCGATTTATCTAGGTTAATCTCACTCGTGGTTAAAACCACTTCGCGTGCATTCAACGTCATCAACCGAACGCACCCACTGTGAGTGAATCTTACAACTCCCCCTTTTAAATTACACGTTTTAGGGTGTGTCATGTGTTATAAAAATAATTAACTTGTTTATTTAAACTTGTGCCATACCACATCATGATCTAAACTTAGATTGATTATATTGTTGTGATTACTTATTTCCTTTTGCCAAATCATATGAAACTCATTCATAAAGCCCATCAGTTCCTCGTGGGAGACGAGTTGAACAACGCGTGCTTCAAATCAAATTCATTATTGTTCATGTGTGTATCATTGAGTTTATATTGGTTGTAGTTGTGTCATTCATATTATCATGTTATGCAATTCATTCATTAGGCCCCTCAGTTCCTCGTGAGAGACGAGTTGAGCATCGCGTGCCTCTAAATGTTCCATTATTGTTCATGTGTGTTTTATTTAATATCTTATGATTGTTGAATAAGTTTTACATCTATTTTTATTCATGTTTGGTTGTGCACATATTTCATAATCAATTTAAATAAACTTGTTCAAATGTTTTCCATAGGATTCACTCGCCAACTTTATGTTGATCCAAAAACCCTTTTACACATGATACAGGTGAACAGGTTGAAGCAAGGAAAACATAGGATATGCCTTAGAAGAGAACAAAGAAGCTTAGATTGATAGTTAGAACATGTTGTAACATTTATTGTAAATTTCCATTAAATTGTAATTAATGAATATGAAACGCATAATAAATGTCATGAGCTTTGATGATAACCCAATCATGCCCCGATCACCTTTTCCGTTGCGGGTCGGGGTGTGACACGCATAACATTACAGCAGCACCGATGGCGACAAAGACCATTTCAAACCGATTCTCGTCGTCAGTCTTGATGCGAGTGACAGTACCCGGGTTTGCCCGCTCTAAAGTGTAGCAGTATAACGATAGTTCAGCAAAGGAATGCGTGTTTGTTCCTTGTAGGATCTCTAGCGCGTGACTTTTTCCACGCCAAGCTTGACTATAACTTATGTCTACTTGGAATCTTTGTTTAAAATCTTTGACAATATCCTTGGACCGATATTGTCTACCACTATCTTTTAGTGATTCCTTTAAATAGTGAGCCACAACCATTGGGTTTGCCTGACGAAGATGGGGGTACGTTAGTGTCTTTGAGCACGTGTGTTTATCCTTCATATACATAACAACAAACATCGCACTGCCCGCAACACTGCGTGCCCTAAACGCCATGCGCACCCATCCACCAAGCATGACACGTCATACCTGCTTTTAGAAGATCTATCTACTTTAAACTCAAAATGTTCTACCAAACATTTTTTCCCTAGCTCAAGTTTCATTTCTTCTTTGTTAGTGAATACGTAGCCTGGCTCAAAGTTAATTGATGGAGACAGGGTTTGTGTTGTACCATGTAAATTATCGAAATTCGTTGTATACTCGTTTAAAACATCATCATTAACTTCATTAACCGGAACATTTAATCAGGAACTTTAAATGTATCTTGATCAGAAGCAAAACTAGATGACCCAACATGTGTTGGCTCCTGAATGACGTACAACTTCTATAATTCAAAAGGATTTTGCATAGCAAAATTAAATAAAAAAGCGAGATCACCATCATCAGTTATATCGATCGGATCAGTAAACGAAGACATCCGGTATGATAACTTTTTAATGTTTGGAATTTCACACAACTTAGAAACATTACTTAAAAGACCAATGTAAGAAAGATTGGTTTCAATTTCTAAACCACGTCTACTTGAATCGGCATTAGCAACATACTCCAAGTTTCCATTAACAATCTGCCACTTTCCACCGCTGTATACAACAAAACAAAGCTTCATGTTGTAAAAACCTGATTTTACTTTAAACGTAAAATGCCTTAAACTAAGTGTAAATAAATAACCTATGCATGTAATCGCAAACCGCCTTATATTCGTACTGAAACGGCTTGAACTGAGACTTGAAACGGCTCTGAGCCGCCTAAATGTAGGTTTTAAGTCACGTCAACATGTAAAGAAACGGCTCTGAGCCGCGTCAACACAGCTCGGCTCGTTGGAAGGTACTTTGCTAAGGGACGAGTCGGGTCCTTAACCGGCTTGGATGCTAGAGCCACGTGAAACGGCTCGACTAGAGCTTTTCTTATCTAACACGGCTTAAAGCCGTTTCAGTGTTGCCGGACACGTGTCAACATTGGATTGGTTCTCGAGTTTGACTGGTCTTGAGCCGCTTCGGTTAACGGAAACGGCTCGGTGAGCCGTGTCAGTGGGCTATTTTGGCAAAGACGGCGTGACATGGGCTAGTTTCGTGATTAGCCCTTTTTTAAATTGCCTAAGAGCTTATTAGTACATGAACAAACTCCTCCCACATATCGTATCTAAGTAAACACTTATGGCTTAAATAGGATGATTAATCATGCGAAACAAACTACTGTTAGCCTGCCTCACAATTTGGGAATTATTTTCTAACCACTATCGGCAGTGAGAAATAATATCAAAGTTTAACTAGCATACAGGCATGTAAGAGAGAGAGAGAGTTGTGAGAGTAAATGAACTAAATCACATGTTGTCACTTGTGTGTACCGGACATTGTTACATGTCGTTGTGCCTTAATATGGAATAACCATATTAATAGCGACAGATAAGTGTGCGATTGGTGGTCAATCAATATGCGTCCTACACAATTTGCGAGACACCAAGAGTAAGCTCCACACGCTCCTAACCCAATGGGTTAGCCTATCGTGGGTTGCACCGACTTGCACTATTGAGTCGGGTACCATATCTCTCTAATTACAAGATTATAGTTGCTTTTTCCATGAACAATGTAGGAAATTTAAACCCATGAAAACCAATGGTGAAGAGCGAAAACAGGCGAAGGACCATTTTGTAACTTGACTATTCTTCAGTAGCTTCTACTAAACCAAGATAAGCGCGTGTCGTACAATGCACTTGTAATTCGCGTGAACGTATAACCTTCCCGCTACCAAAACCCATAGTAGGTAACCTCTTAAATTTCTGACAAATAGATTCATTCATTCATTCAATCATCATCCTTTCTCAATAACATTAGTAAATCGACATAATATTCTGCGATGAACTCCTACAAGAAATATTCCAACGCCTCCCTCCTCCGTCGTCTTCCGCCGTCTTATCCAAACGGTGGCGCCACCTCCTCCTTTCATCTCTCTCTTCCCTCACCCTCCGTCTCTCACCGAACCACCTCTCTCTCTCTTCTCTCACATCCTTCCTCTCCGATCATACTTACCTCTCTTCTCTCTCCCTCTGTGCCACCACCACCACCGGAACCACCACCGTCTTCTCCGACCACCTCCTCATCTCCATCTCCACCGCCTGCCGTAACCTCACGCGCCTCTCTCTCTCCACGGGTCCTGTCTCTTTGTTTCCGTTCCTTTCTCTCTCTACCTCATGTCCTTCTCTCTCTCTTCTCTTTCAGTTATCCTATCCAGACCGATTCTCTCTCTTCACTTCTTAACCGCTTTCAACTGTCTCAAAACCCTAACGTTAACCGTTATTGGAAACGGCTCACCGGAAACCCTTTCTGATCACATCACCTCCAATAGTACTACTGATTTGCAGTTACAATCGATCAGTTTAATCGGAATACGAGCGGACGATTACGCTCTGAACTGGCTATGGAGAAATTGCAGTTTCGAAACCGTAACGAAGCTCGTTTTCGAGAACTGTAACGGCATCGGCGGTAATCAGTCGTTTTCGCGCTTCATAACACGATTGACGAACCTTCACGAGCTCGAATTGAAGATTTGCAGGTCAATTGTTGCTTTAAGTTTTGCTTAATTTAGCTGCGAATTGTTCAAACTCGTTATCGTCTTTGTTAATTTACGATGGCGGTAACAGAGAGAGTTTGCTTCATTTCATCCGTGAAACGAATTGTAATTTACGAAAACTTGACCTACGATGGCCTCTGGATTAGACGACAGTCATTTGATCGAAATCGGTGCGAAATTCGATCAGTTACGTGTTCTTCGGTTGCAGAGTTGTGCTATGGTTACAGGTGAAGGATTGAAAACCATAGGGTTAGGTTTGAGTGATAGCCTTGAAGAACTAGCTTTAACTAACTGTGATGTTATTAAACGAGAAACCGGATTCCTTGTGGAATTAGCTCAGAGTTTACGGAATGTTAACACTCTGGATCTGTCTTATAATCATATGCTGATTGATAAAGAGTTTGCATTGATGATCAGTTCGTATCATGAGCTGCGGAAGTTGAATCTTCGAGGTTGTAGTAGATTAACTGATGTGTCGTTGATTTCGTTGTGTAAGAACTGTAAGCATTTGAAGAGTGTTGATTTGCTTTACTGCAATGGAATTCGGGTGGAAGATGTTGACTTTGTGATTCTGAATTCTCCGGAGTTGAGAAATGTACAGGTTGAAGATCGTAAGTTATCTGAAGTTGCAAGGAGATGGATGGCGAGTAAGTTTATGGACGTCCAATCCTGAATCCTGATCAAGAACAGGTACTGTTTACAGATTGGATGAGATTGTATATGGTTTGTGTTTGTTTGTTGTATTTATATATTCATGAAAATAAGAATGCATATTGGTGTCATGTTATACATAATTTCATATTGAATTTTCTTGATCATCAGTTTCATTTGTATAGAGAGTTAGAGAGAGATAATAATCCCTGCAATCTGTTGCATTACTATAACCTGTTCAGGAATGAATGTGGTATTTTATAACTTTTTGGTGAATGGATGATGTTAGACATGCATAATCTGATCTAATATTGATTTAGAAAATTTACATACAAACACAGATTTTGGAGCCGCGGGTCTCAGCGGGAGCAACTACGATTGGTAGTTATAGTATTATGTGCATGTGTTTGTTTACATACAAGCACACTTAAAATTTCTCCATATTTTGCCACAATCAGAGTGCATTCATTATTAGATCATCCCAACTATTTTAACCTGAATTATTAACGATTCTAAATGGGATAAATAGCGTTTCACATGGGATTGGGTACCTAATTGGTCTGGTTATGCCTCGATAAAACGTTTCTATTAGATTTTTATGTTTTGTTAAAATTAGAAATCTGCATAAAACTATAAAGTGTGTTCATATTTTGTTATAGATATGTATAGGTTGCAATGTTGCATTTGCTCTATGCAACACATGATATTCCTGTTAGAAATTGAATCTATGTATAATTATAATACGGTTACGGTCTCATTTGTAAATTTGTAACTATTGAAGACATTATTCTTACATATTTAGGCAGCTTTTAAGAACAAACCAAAAAGGTTACTTGAGGCAAAAAGAAGGTCCCACCGAGACTTGAACTCGGGTTACTGGATTCAGAGTCCAATGTCCTAACCACTAGACCATGGGACCTTGTTGTTAATCTGACGGTACGTGTAGCTTTAAAAGCATACGTAAAAAGTGTAAAAGTTGGTTATTATTAGTTGGTTATAAATCTTACTTGTTATTTAGGGGCCTATGATTTATTATACCACTTTTTTGGTCGCTTATTAATTTAGATTACGCTTGAAAAACATTTAACTGATTCATCTGGATGCCTAGTATTAACATATTACATTACTTTTTGTAACAATATGAAGATATGAAAACTTGAATGTTTAAATAGTTGAACAACAAATAATTTAGTGGGAGACTGGTAGGTATAAACGAATGAGTCGAATATCAGTTCAAGCATTTTCAGTGGTATTTGGTTGCGTTTTGGTTCGGAATGATATCCAATTTTATTTTTCGAAGACTATAAATTCCATGATCTTTGAGTATTTCTAATAAATTTCAAAATTCATTTGTTTTTTGGAATGTTGGATTTAATAATCTCAACTATTCGTTATTAGTTGTCAACAGTCTCAACTTCAAAAATAACCACTGGCAGTCCTAACTATTAATTGCTCTCCAATGGATCCTAACGGCGTTAGTCTCCGATCATCATAAAGCCATTTTTGGCCAGAAAATTACAAAGAGGTTTGGGACGAAAATGTTGAGTTTCCGGCCAGAAAGAAGTTTTCTGGCGATTTCAATAATTGAGCCTTTTAGTAGAACAAGGTTCCTAAAGGTCTGTAATAAGGTTATAAAGAGGTTTGGGACAAAAAAGTTGAGTTTTCTGGCTAAAAAAGGAGTTTTCCGGCTAAGAACGTTTTCCGGCGACTGAAACTAACGGCGTTAGGAATCTATTAGTTAGGGTCCATTGGAGGCCAATATGTTAATAGCTGGGACTGCCTGTGGATTATTTTCTAAGTTAGCACTGGCAACGACCAACGACGAATAATTGAGATTATTAAAAAAATCTAATATTCCTAAGAATATTTTACATACTATTGATACCAGCTCATATGCACGCAACATATTTAATATATGGACACACAAAATACATGTAAAAACTTAAATTTTAATGGTGTTTGAAAATGGACTTGGAGAAAAAATTATATGTTTGAAAAATATGTGTGTAAATATGATGTTACATGTTTGGATATGTTTTAAATTATAGAGAGTGAGAGGGCATAAAGAGGAGGTATTAAGTGTCATGTGATAATCACGTTAACAAGGGACGTGGTAAAACAAATATAGAGTGATGTTAGGTGTGGAAAGGGCCCTACTTTTTTTGTTAGTGTTTAAAAAAGCTCACCAATCACCTCACTTTACATTACCAACAAAATTGTCCCCCAGGCCAGTGAAGAACCTCACTATTGACACCACGCCACCCCACGAGGCGGTGTACCCGGCATGGAGGGGCAAGCACGCCACTTTTCCACGCCCAAGTGAATGCATTGAAGATGCTCTAACTCATTCAAATTATTTTGTTCATATAATCTAGTTTTTTTAACAATAAAGTATCGTACTACCTATGCATGCATCTTAGCTTCACACCATGTTCATATAATCTAGTTTTTTTAACGACAAAGATTCATTAAGTGTTGAAACTGACTAAGCTGAGCGATCGTATGCGGGTTGCTTCTCCATTCCCATTCAACCACCCTTTCTTCGACTGTCACTCGTTTATATTTTTCTAAACCAAAGAGGTCCGGAAACATGTCCATTAATGGACCATCCCTAACCCGACAATCCAACCAAAATCGAATCTCTCTCCCATTCCCTACTTCACCTTTTATCAATTGGCTGAAGTTTAGATTATATTTTTTAAATTCTTTTCCCATCTTAACTATATTATTTCATGTACCCGAAATACCCTCCTTGACCGGTAAGTATGATGAAGAGTGCATATGTAAGTGCATTGTCATGATGGTTCTTCCCATAAAGTATCTTTCTCATCTATGAATCACCACCACCACTTTAATAATGAGCTTGTATTCATATCTTTAAGAGAACCCAACCCTAGACCCCCCCCCCCCCCCCCCGCGTCCCCCCTTTTCAAGGGGCCTAAAACCTTTTTCCCAACACGCCCACGCCATCTTCGATCTTTCATCCCCCCTAGAAGAACCTTCTTCTAAGCGCCTCTAACGTATCCAAAACACCTTGCGGTGCTTTGAATATTGAAAAGAAGTACTAAGGTAGACTATTTAATGTGTTGCTTTTAACAAAATTAGTCTCCCTCCAGCCGAGAGCATCTTGGACTTCCACAACGATAACGGTTTTTGAAACAATCAAGTATACACTTCCAATGTCGAATGGATTCATATTTGTCCCCACAAGTCTCGTAAGATATGTCCCCACAAGTATCCTAAGATACTTACAAGGGAACTTCCCAACTTTACAATTAATTAACGATGCCATTTGATTCACCGAGTTTTTACCAACGCCAACCTTGAACAAGTTTGATTTTGCATGATTAATTTTAAACCCCGCTATATAATAAAAATACCTCATTAGGCGAATGATGTTACGAATATAATTTTCATCCCAGTCCCCATAAACATTACATCATCTGCATACATCATGTGTGTTATGATTGGCACATTATTCGGTAGTGATATATGTTTAATGTTTCCTAAGCTGAAGCTTTAATCTAGAAACCCGTTAACGCTTCCATTGAAATTATAAAAATAAAAGGTGACAATGGATCACCTTAGCAAACCCCTCTAAAGCATTGAAATTCTAAAGTAGGTGACTCATTTATTAGAATCGATACTCTAAAGGATGTCAAGATACCCCTTACCCGTATCCTCCGTATCGTCGGGGAACCCATTTATTGGAAAACCAAACCGATAATCCTAGTTTATTGAGTCGTATGCCTTTTCAACATCAATTTTTAAAAGAAAAGCTTTCTTTTTTGATTTTTTCACCCAAGATATTACTTTGTTCAAGATCAATAGTCCATCAAGAATATGACAAGAAACCGGATTGATATTCAGATACAACCGACCCAACTACCCCTTTAAGTCTATTGGCCAGTACCTTACATATAATCTTGGATATACACCTAATTAAACTAATTGGTCTATGATCATTAAATGAGATCAGATCCATACCTTTTGGAATTAATGCCAACAAGGAAAAGCCATTACCTTGATTAATGATGCCATCTTTGTGAAATGTGTCTATGATCTTCAACAAATTCTCTTTAAACACCTCCCAGTAATGCTTTAGGAATTCAAAGTTGAAACCGTTCGGCCCGGTACTTTATCACTATCATAATCCCAAACTGCCTTCTTGATTTCATTAAGTGTAAATGATGCCACTAATCCATTGGCCTCGTCGCTCGAAATTTGTTTTACATTTGGTACAACGAAATCGGATCTTTGTTGCATCGGCTCCAAAAATTTTAATGCAAAGAATTTTCTCGCTTCCATTTTTATTTTTTTCCCGGATCCGTTACCCATTCACCATTAATATTTACCCCGTTTAATCTTTTATATATATTATTTTATTGATTAGGTCATCAAAAACGCTGATTTTTCATCACCCTCTACCGCTCATTTTACTCTTGATTTTTATTTTAAATAGCTTACTTGGCTAAAAGTAGAGATGAGAATTTGGTACCGAGTACCGGTACCCACTTTCCTCGTTTTTCGGTACCGGTACTGGTATGGTACCGATATTTACGGTAAAATACCAGTAAATATCGGTACCCACTTTTCTCGTTTTTTGGTACCGAACGGGTACTTTGCTCATCCCAAGATAAAAGTATATCATGAAGTTGTTTTTTACTTTCAACCTGCATTTGTTTTTCTAATTCACTTAGTTCTCTTTGTTTTATTAGACCTGGAAAATCACCAATTTTGGATTCTAATTGTCTACTCAACGCATTAACCCTATCACATTCAGTACACAACCAAGCTTGTATCCTTTTTTATAAGTTTCAATTTATCAGCCAATACAAGGTGTAGAGGACCTACAATAACCGATTCTTGTATTGCTTGATTTACAACTCCATCCAACCCACGACCGATTCAAGAATTATAAAAACGAAAAGGAATGGAACTAAAATTACTTACCGACGTGATACTGTGATTGGATTGTGATCCGATTCACACCTTGGGAGTGCCATCACTGAAGCATCCGGCCACCAGTTCCAAAACGCAGGTGACACCAAGATCCTGTCTAACTTACTTAACTTATATCCCGCATCTGAAACTCTTGTGTATTTCCTACCTCTCATGGGATATTCCAACAACCCCTTATCTTCAATAAATTTCCTGGGATAAGTTCCATATTTCCGGACATTGTACTACATTAAAATCTCCCATTACCACCCACACACAATTTCTCCATAGAGCCAAACTGATCCGACAATCTTCTCTACAATTCATGCTTTTGAGGCAGATTTGGGGGACATATACATTTACAAAATGAAGTACCTCGCCCCCTTGTAGTGTGCCTAAAATCTGAATGAAATTTTGATGGAGAGTAATCCCTAATTTTGTGAAAACATTTGGGTCACAGCAAACCAACCACCCCATTCACAATTTAAGACCCCCTCTGGAAATTTTGATCCATCCTTAGCAAATGTTTCCTATAATGCTAGACCTTTCCATTCTGATTAACTCCCCCCAATGCAATAGTTTTATGGTCATCTTTCACCCCTCTAATGTTTACTGAAAAGCATCTTTATTGATCCAAACTTTGGACTCCTTCCTGTTAATTGCTCTCAAAATCTGATATGGAAATACCGACCACCTCCCCCATCTAATAGTACAAAGTTTGGATTCCAATCGGCTTCTGTTTCATTTACCCACACCATGAATGATTCCTCTTTCCAATATGGTAATTGATTCTCTTACCTTTGTTTGGGATTAATATTACCTTATGTTGTCTGCTTTCATGTCCCTTTTTCTTCCTTAAGGTTACAAGCTTTGGCTTCCAGGCCACCTTTGTTAAGGGTGGAATCCGATACACTTGTTGTCTACTTCCTTTATCCACATTATTACTCTTACTTGATGTTTCACTCTCCGTTTCGAATTTTGCTACTTTGACAAACACCTTACAATCACCAATACGCACCAAGTTTAATGCTTTCACCATCTTATCTTTGACCTCTTCAAATCTGATAAAGGCAAACCGGCTTTATCTTCTCTCCTTTCTAAATAAGCGTCCATCATCCTTATGCATACCCTAAACTACCTCTACAACATTCCAAGAGAGTAGTGATTAGGTAGAATGGATACGTACAAGGAGGTAGTATTGCTGTGACTGTAGTCTCCTTGATTCACCGGCTGTTTTTTCCGATAGGAAAAACCCCATCCTCTCTCCCCCCCCCCCCCCCTATATAAGCTATAGATGTATAAATAGGCTAAAGGGACCATAAGGGGGTTGGCGAGTTGATTTTAACATGTGTGTTTTCTTTTTTCCATTGTGTATTCTAGTTATCAAATATGGGTTGGTAGTTTCTTTGTTTAATTAAATAAATTGGTTAAGCAAGTTGATTGAGCATTTATTAAAAAACTTGGACATCACAACAATAAAACAATACTAGGTTTTATAATGTCGCACATTGCGGCGAAACAGAGCAAATGATAATGTTAAACAAATATTTTTTGAAAATGTAGGATGCTGTTTCAAAAATCAAACCAGCAGAATCGGTTTAGTTTATTATCATATCATAAAAAACAATAAATACTCTATTTTGAACACAACTTCATTTTTAACAATATTTATATCGGAATGTCCAGAGAAAAATAAACACAACTTTGTACTTAAGTTCTTTTTATAAAAAATTAATGTACGAAAGTTATTAAGAAAATATTAAATTAATTGATAGCAATGTCATTTAAAAAAAGAAAAAAATTATGAAAAATAAGTAAATGACAAAAAAATATGGTTTTAAAATAAAAAAAAAGAAAAGTAAATATAACAATAAAGTATTATGATATTAAAATAAAATAATAAATTATAAAAAAACTGTGTAGTATATTATTATAAATTAAAAATTACTATTAATTATATTATAATATAATATAATATAATATAATATAATATAATATAATATAATATAATATAATATAATATAATATAATATAATATAATATAATATAATATAATATAATATAATATAATATAATATAATATAATATAATATAATATAATATAATATAATATAATTATTTTGACTTAAAACAAGAAAAGTAATTGTATATTAAATCTATACATAATATAGTTACATATTGGGGTGTATTTCGGGTTGCAGTCTCTTAAATTCACGACTGTTTTGTCCGGTGGAAAAACCCCACTCTCTTTCACTCATGTTCCCCCTAAATGATATAGACGTTTAAAATAATCAAATGTATATACACATACAATTCTTTACAAATATGTATAGATCAAATAATTACATAGTTAATAAATAAAAAATGAGTCGGGTTTGAGCCCTCTTAAGTAGTGGCGAAGCTTGAGATTTCTGACCGAGTGGTCGAAACGTATATATCTATAAAAATTATAAAATTTGAAGGTCGAAAACGTATATACCTAAAAAAACTCTACACGAAAACTACATATCTACCCTCGTATATTAGACTTGTTTTTATTTCTTTTCGTATATTAGACTTGTTTTTTTTGTCATTTAAACAATGTTTATAGGCCCAGGATTTAGGATTTTACACTGGGAGTCCGCACTGTGCATGCACGCAACACATCTACCCTCGTTACTTACGGCGCCTTTTGAGTAACCAATATGAAACTGATTGCACATTAAGCGAAATTAGGGCCGAGATTAGGAAAGATCATCGCTATGGTTATTTAATGTCTCAAATCTCAATCTCAATTCCTTTACACCAATTCAATAGGGCCCTAACTTTGTAGTTTGCTTAGTGCCTCCAAAAACGTTGGAACGGCTCTACCAGTTAGCACCAAAACAATCGGATTAAATTTTGTATATGTCTTGCCTTGTCAATTGCATGCATGCATGCATGCACACATAGCTGAGTTCATTGGAGAATCACACAAAAAAAAGTAAAGAACCGAAAAAACCATGAGAAAACATGTAAAAATCATAAAAAATCATTTCTACGGGAAAAAAAATCATTTTTATCTAGTTTTTTTGTAACTTTGTTTCGACGAGCTTCAAACCCAACAATATCCTCGCCCATTAAAGCAATTGGTTCCCATTTAGTATGGGAGTGAGGAACTTTCTAACCATCCAAGTAGCAGAAAGCTCTCTTCGACATAACTACGTGTAGGTTTAGAGTGTTTGTGATAATATACGCATCCGACATTCCACTTCCGCAACATTGTTTCTATGTATTTTTAAATATAAATATGATGTTACAACTAAATGTATAAATAAAATATATAAAACAACGAAAATAAAAGGTATACCACTTCTTGGAAAAAAATCAATGAATCACGTCATTTTGTTATTGAGATCTTCCTCTTCCAATTTACTTGGTCAACGGTTCGATCGATGCCGCCAGTGGAAGTACTAAAATCCAATTTTTTTATAAAATGAATCATTTCATTGTTGATTGGCTTAAAATAAAAACACAACTGCTATATACAAACGTTCTATGCAAGCGTACATATCATGATATAGTATAGCTAAGGTAAGTACCCCGGTACCAATCCTTAGACACGAAATCTATTAACCTATCATCTTTCGTAATACTTAACCTATGTAACTTTTCATGATTATGAAAATAGTAAACCAAAAAGGAATTACAAGCACGCAAGATGGAGGTGGCAGAGATGAGAATGCTAATGTGGATATGTGGGCACACAAGATTAGACCAGATAAGAAATAATGTTTTTAGGGAGATGTTAGGAGTAGCTAGTATATCAGATAAAATAAAGAATGGAAGATTGAGATGGTTTGAACATGTGAGGAAGAAGATAGACGATAGATCTAGTTAGAGTCGTTGAAACTCTCGAGGTAGAGGGAGGAGGAGTAGAGGCGGACCCAAAATTACTTGGGATGAGCGGATTAGGCAGCATCTGTAAGGATTGCACCTCTTTGAGAACATGGTTCATGATAGGAGTTCATAAAGACGTAAGATTAATGTTAAGGATTCCCTAAGGTAAAACTGTGTTTTAGGTGTGGTGTATAGTCGTAGATATGCTTACGAGTTGTCTAAAAGTAATAATAAAATATTAAAATCTAATACAAAGAAAGATGATAAAACATTATATGGAAAACATTACTGGTATCGACATCCTCTGAAATAACTAATAAAGCCAGTTTCTCGATTGTAGTCCACGCTACAGGATTCCATTTGCAATTGTTTGGAACCATATTGCATATAAACAAAACGCTTAAAAGTGTAAAAATGAAAGATTAAAGTGGTATTTATAGGTTGAAAGTTGGCACTTTTTATATTTTAATCAGTAGCCACTAGAGCTTAACAACATCTCCCACTCGGTAGACGGCTCTCATTAAAGACTTGTTTTGCTTGCAACACAAGGGGATGGGGCAACGTTTTTGCTAGGGGCCGCACAACCACATAGACCTTCACTCGTCGCCTCACTCTCATTCCCCTTACCCTAAATGTGCCTTTGGTTGTAGTTAAAAAGTACTAAGTTTATTTTGTTAAACTTTAATTTGTTGTTTATCAAATTCATATGAAATCAAATATTAATCACGTAATAGTTTTAAGGGATATCCGATTAATTATTAATTATTAACTACATATAAATTTAGAAGTCTGATGAAACATATAAATTTAGAAGTCTGATGAATAGTGAATGCATGTCGGTTGGAGTCGATGGGCCACGTGGCAATTAACAATTGGACCACAACAAATTATTATTCTTATTTTCTTTCCTAGAAATTAAAGCGTTAATAAGGTATTTTATTCAACACAGGGACGAACCCAAGATTTATTTTATAGGGTTGTGATCGAGGGGTTTTACTATATTTTTAAAAGGTGTGATCGAATTTTTGTCTAAATAATAAATTGTTTTTTTTCAATGTGTGCGTCAACCACCCCACGGACCAGCTTAGATCCGCTCCTAATTCAAGGGTTTAAAACCAAAAGATTGGTTGGTCCACTGGTTGAAGAGCTCGCCTAGTCCCCTGTCCATCGAGGTTAGATCATTAGAGGGTTTTCTTATTCGTTATTTTTTTTTTTTTTTTTTTTACAAATTTGAATGAATTTTAAAACTTCCAAAGCTTTTTCTCCAACCACAAAGTGTAGGGTATTAAACATAGAGTTATATTAAAAAATGTAAAACTAGCAAATTTGGGTATTAAACATAGTTTTATATAAAATTAGCAAATTTGGTAGTTTGAAATGACCATATAATTGGTTTTCCATGTTTTTCTACTATCTGGTGTTGACTCCTATGCACTAAAACACGTGGGTTGACTGTCCTGTTTAATTTTCATAACTCCCGCCCTCACCAAATTGGAGTGGCGTCATTCACACACATCCATGTAAACCCTTGATACAAATCACTAAAACCTAGTTTAAGAACCCTTTGCCATTTCTACAACCAATAACTAACGATTCAACTCAATACTTTAAAGATTCTGTGATTATAAATAATTTTTACATACATAATATTTTGCGAAATATAAAAAGGGTACGCGGTTCCATAACCGCCGACTTGTAGAAAAGAGTAGATAGTGCAGTTACATAAATAGACAACTTTTATGTTAAAACTAAATGTTCTGTAATGAAATAACAAACTTTCATATCAAGATTAATAAGAACAAGAAAACTATATTATTGGGTGAGAAACCCAATATATCTCACAATACAAGCATAAAGCATCAAACTTGGCCACAAATGGCTCTTTTTAGCCTTTGTTGGCAAACACCCATTTGCCCTTTAAGGTATAAAATATCAAGAAGTTTCAGAATCACCAAGAAACTATCACACTTGAAACAACCCATAACAAAGAACTATCTCATTAAACCCACAACCTAACCTAATCACTATGTAACTACCATATTAATTTGTACATCAACAAACCCTAATCTAAACCTAACTAGAAAAACTAGCAAAAAAACAAGTCTAACATGTTTCATGTCTTAAACAGATCGAGACGTTTAAGACAACTAAATTTGTGTCTAAAGAGGCTAAACACCTCATAAAGTTAACTTGCTTTGGAGAGAAGCTTAAACAAAGAGTCCAAATCGGGTGAGGTAAAAAAACTCCCTATTCCCATGGTTGTGCACG
This sequence comes from Scalesia atractyloides, assembly GCA_947069175.1. Lineage (NCBI taxonomy): Eukaryota > Viridiplantae > Streptophyta > Magnoliopsida > Asterales > Asteraceae > Scalesia > Scalesia atractyloides. Next base: position 64,538,959 of record CAMTDV010000028.1, on the reverse strand, counting down.
TGGACACCAGGTGGAGCTTACATGGCGGCGGCGGGTAGTGTAAGCCTTCCGGTATCCTGGACCCTTTTGCCGTGGGTGTAGTGTTGCCGGAGTTTGACTTGTCATCATCTTCCTTAACCTTTCTTGTAGATAAAGCCTTCAATGGAGCTCTCATGGTGATTCCTAAATCAGTCTTTTTTGAAAAACCCATTTCAGAAAAACACTTTTGAGCAAACCCTAGATCAAGAATCTGAAGCTTTTGTGAAGCAAGATTGAAGAACAAGAGTGGAATATATGCGTAAGGGGAGAACAAGGGTTTTTGGAATATAAGCTTTAAATGGAGGCGGTAAAAAGATATACCTAAAAACAATTTTCTTAGGATGCTCTGCCCGGAAAAGGTCGAGCAGCTAAGTAGGAAAACCTTGGCGCCAATAATTGGTAACGGCTCTATTTCCCGCGTTTGTTTGGGTTTCCAATGTGTTTTTAATTTTTATGCTCGATTGGGATTGGTTTTTTAGGGTCGGTGGGTTTCAATGTTTCATTATTGTGTGGTACGATTGGGCCAGTGGTCAGAGGCAACAGATTGGTAGTCCTTTTTCTTTAGATTTTTGGGCCCGGGTTTATACTCGATAATTGAGAATTTCAGATTAACAGTTTTAGATACTAAACGTTGCTAGGCCCGGCCCATTAGAAAATAATAAAAGGTTATAAAAGTAAGGGTGTGGAGTATGGACCTTTACATTGTCACACCCCGACCCGCAGCGGAATAAGAGTCGGGGCATAATTGGGTTATCACCAAAGCTCATGATGTTTACTAATATGTTTCATATTTATTAAATTCAAAATTACATCCTCAATATTCCAAACAAGTTCATACAATTACAAAGAAAAATAACCAACTAAACAATCCAAAGTCTAAACCGGTTTATTCTTCTAAGCCATCCTATATGTTTCTTGCTACAACTGGATCACCTGTATCATGTGTAAAAATGGGGGTTTTTGGTCAACAAAAGTTGACGAGTGAACCTTGTTAGAAAACATTTACTATTGATTTCTTGTTGTATTTATTATGGAAAATTGTGCAATAATCATATATGAGCAAACGTAAATAAACATACAATAACGATAAACAATAACAATAAAAATAACAGTAAACAGTAACAATAACAATAACAAACCACCTTGCATGAATATATGACATGAATGATACTGTATATGTTGGCAACGTCAAGTTCACGCTCATAAGTAATGGGGAATGGAGGCCTATGATGAATGTATGTGGGATCAAGGCTCAATCAAACGGAGCCGATCGTATGTTGGCAACGCCTCGTTCACGCTCATAGGTAATGGGGAACAGCTCAACGCTCATAGGTAATGGGGAGCGGCGGCCTATGATAATGTATGTACTGAAAATGATAAATTTAATCTAAACATTAACCACACAAACAGTTGATACATATTGAATACACATTTGATCATGGATATGATGGATGCACAATTGTTTAAATGTAATAAATAATAAGACAAATGATACACCCAAAAAACGTGGTTAAAACGGGGAATTTGTAGAGATTCACTCACATTGGGTGCGTTCGGTTGAAGATGTTGAATGTGCACGAGTTTAGAGGGTTGATCGACGAGGATTAACTAACCTAAATAATAACGAAAAGGTACGGTAAATAAGTGGATTTTATTAACAATTTTAATAAGGTTTTTAGGTTTATTTTTGTGAGTTTAAGGTTATTTTCTAACTTTAAAATCATTATTTTTAAGTATTTTTAATTGATTTTTAAATAAATAAATAAATAAAAATATAAAAAAAAGTGTTGACTTTTTGGGTTTGACCGTTGACCATTGACTTTGACTTGTTGACCGGTTCGGTCGTGTATATTGTTTGCACTGAGTGAGGTTCGAACTCGTGACCTCCCGTACGCATGCACGCAGCTCTACCAACTGAGCTACGTGTCTAACCCGAAATAAATCTGTTTTTAATTATATTTATATACTATTTAATTTATTCCAAAATTCATTTATTTTAAAAAGGATTTTAATTCTATCGAACCGGCGTGCGTAACAGGTCTCGAACCCGGGACCTGTTGATTAACGTTGCACACAGTCCACCGCTGGACTGTGTGTCCAACCTGGTTAAAACACTTGTTTTTATTTCTCTTATATACTAACTGGAAGTTTTCATATTTGGGTTTTATAAAAAGTCTGAATATTTTGACGAAACGAACAAGGACGGACTCGAACCCGGTATCGCTATGTTCCAATTGCACACAGTCCACCGCTGGACTGTGTATCTAACCCGAGATATAATCCAATTTATATTAATTTATATACAGACTAACTTCATCTTCTTCGTTAAAATAACCAGACAACTGATTTTCGACTGAACTTGTTCAATTCAATTAACAGACATATAAGTGATTAAAATGTAACGGATAGGAAAGGTTTTGGGAATGAACATACCGGAATGATGACTTTTCTCAGAATTCCGGCAAAGTCGTCGGCTCTATTTTTATGAACTCCGTCTGAGTGGACCAATCAACAGTTTTTTATTAACTAATTGTGGAATTGAAGGACTAAACAAGAGTTATCAGAAGGTTTAAATGATAATACTGTTTCACAGCGCGATATAGGAATTTTCAGAAGTTTTCCGGCGACTGCAGATTATCCGATATCGTCGTCTGGGACCGATTCTGATTGGAGGGTTTGAGTTAGTAAAAGTCTAACAACAGATAGAAGATGAAAGAATTTAGAAATTTACTGTTTTGATGAAAGACACGGTTTTCTGGCGAAAGTCCGGCGAGTTCAAAAAGCGTTTCCGACGAGCTGAAAATAGAGCGAAAGTGAAATTGGAGGTTCTGTGGATGATTTTGAGTCGCGAGATGATGATATTGTTGGAGTAATTCAGGAAGTGAATGTTTTCGGTTATTAAACCCGAACATCACATGAATTCAAGTTCATTAAAGGCTGAATTGATTAAGAATGTCGGTTTATCGGTTATAAGCAAGAATCCGCGATCACTCAAAAGTCCCTGGACGTTTGGAAGCCGATATCGTTTTCAGTTTGGCGCAAACAGGTTGATTCACGTTGCACTTATGTTTTATTTGATTCCTAGATTACACAAAGACAGCTATTGGCGGAGTGGTTAAGTGTTTGATGTTTAAGGTTTCCGGCTGACCCGGGTTCGAAACCCGGCAGCCCCTTTTCATTTTTAATTGTTTTAATTTTATTTTTTAACAAATTTTAATTTCCATAATCTAAAATGTTTATTAGTTATGTATTGTTTAAAATTAAAACAAGCATTAAATGAGCAACAAAATATGAAACTGATTATTCGATTAATAAACGAAGCGGGTTTGGAAAAACCCGTTTTTCGACAAATGTTACATACATAAGTGAAGAAGCAAACTCCCGTCGTGGTCTGGTTCCGGGAAAATAGTTCACGGGTATGGGTTCTAGAGACTTCTAGTGAGTCGGATCACTGAAATACAAATTGCCTATCAAGCGTTAGCCTCGTCGCAATGATAAGAGATTTCTCAACTGACCAACCTAAACGTGATATTAAGTATATGTGGGAGAGAATTAAAGCTATCAAAGCAAAAGAAAATATAGTGTGAAAGAACATAGCAAAAACCTCGTTGTAGTGCGATGGAGTCGTATTCACAACCATCATGCCCCCTTCTTCCTCTAATGGCAGCTACCTCACTTCCTGAAGAAACACCAAACCAATCTAGAGATTAGTAAGGGGTTTGTGTCTCGACAAATAAAGGTTAATCTTCTTTCGTCTCGCCAATATCAACCGTGAGAATTCTGCAAAACTAACAACACATCGTAAGCTTGTTACAAGGAGGAGAATAGGGGGTTCTCCTTTTAACCACCCATCCGGTGTGAGAATAAGTATTCGTTTTAAGGATTATCGCGTGTGTATAAAGTGAGAGAGCAAGGGAGCGATCCTTAAACTTGGAGGTGGGGTTCTCTATTTATAGTCGGGGTGATTTGTGAAGGATATGGGCTGACGGGCCTTGGGCCTGAGGTCAACAACAAGGAATATCCTTTTTGTCTCCTCTGTCACGACCGTTAGTGATTCATGGCAAGAGGGTTAGTTGGCGCATGGTGAATGGATCCATATGTCCTGACAGTTGTCCTTGTTGTCTGTTCTCATCAGCCGTTGAGTGGAGATCGTGGGACAGTGGTCGGCGCAAGCTGATTGGTGCCACGTATGTGTCCTTGTGTGCTTCTTGTCCCCTGCATGATTGTTCATCTTGCAGCATGACCTAATATAGCCTGTTGAGCGCCTATTGTCCCACAGCTCTGCCACTTGTACCTTTTGTACTTGTTTGGTGCTACCTTGCGCTTCTTCCTTTCGCGCGAGTTAAGAAACATTTGTGCAATCGGCGCAAGGTCATAGAAGCCATGCTTTTTTCCTGAAAAGCTAAGTGTCATAAATGGTTGAGTCACTTTCCTGATCTCGCGCGCAACCTTGAAGGCGTCCATATGGCCGGTGCAAGGTCGGAGAAGTTGTCATTTCTGATTATGTTAAGTATGGTCTCGCGCACGACCTGAGGTTAATTCCTTGGTCGCCGCAGGATTTGAGACCATGCCCCTTCACTTCCCCTTCTTTCTCTAGTAATATTCACCACCACCCAAGGTTGACATAACAGGTCAGACATAACACGATAAGACACAGTAATTACTTGTGATGCTAGACGTGAACACGACAACTAAACGTGCCATTTTTCTTTCCAAACACGAACATGGGAACACAACTTGTTTATGGCCATAGTATTACATATGTAGTGAAATTAAAAGTTTCCAGAAGTAAATAAAAGTCTTCATTCCCACAAGGAACTTGATACCCAACTATATTCATGGAAAGCTTCAAAATATGTGAAACAAATATAATCCACAAATTTTATTTAAAATGAAAATAAAAATTATAACAGGTTTAAACAAGTCCTTAATATGTTAACATGTGTATAGCCTATTTAGAGTGTATACACAAATTTAGTCATGTATTAAATGAGTCGACATGTTTTAGACGCTAAACATGTAACCTCAAACCCAAACTTGTTTAACTTCGTTTACTTTCATGTTGTGTTAACAGTGTTGGGTCTCATACACGTATATTTAAATATTTATAATGCAGCAAAAATGTGTGTATGAGTTAAGCCAAATCCTAACTTTGGATCACCCACCACCATGGGGTGTTTAAGAAATGTGTAGTTTAAACGGTGGTAGCCGACTGCGAATCGCAAGACAACTCGATTCTACAACTCCAAACATTAGACCCGGAACACAAAAAACTTCACCACTTGAGTAATCCCGAAACTCAAAACTCTTTCAAAATCTACTCGCAAACACTAACTAGCAAATCTGAGTCGAACTAGTTGAATGTGACAACAACGACACGTTGTGGCGACTCGTTTAGGCGGTTCATTGACAGTGGCTCAGGTAGAGCAACAACAGAGGCAGCGGTGGTACGTGCGGCGACCAAAACAATTTCTTTATTTATAATTTTGATTAATTTACTTAACCGTTAATTAGATAACCAAAACCCCATTTAAATTCCATTTTTTCTGAACAATCATAACGAATACCTGGATTTGATTACTCTCAAATACAGTTACCATACGCACGTTTCGTGTAAGATCGTTTAACCATTAAACAATATTGTATTTGGTTATTATTCTTGGTGTAAATCGTATATCATACCTCAATAGCAGTGTTGTTGAATGTAATTACTCGGGCATACTAATCCAACATATAGAACTATAGGATAGTGTTAGAAAGATATACCACTTGACTCATCGATTTAGTAGATCTCATCGCCTCCTTGTGGTGGAAAGACGATGTGGCCGATTTGGCAAAAAAAAAAACGCTACTGTATATGTGTATGTGGGAGGGGGTTGGATCTTGGTGTGGCCGAAAAAGAGAGAGGGATACGGTGGTCGTGTTGTTCGAAATCATTGAGACTGGTGCGAGAGAGAGAGAGAGGTATATGGTTTTTTAAAATTAGATGGATCCCATATAAAACCTAGGTTTTTTTATAGTTGTAAAAAGGTTTTTGGTTATTTTTAAAAGTTTAACAAAAAGGGATAACTTCGTCTATGACCGGAGATTACATGTTTTAATTTTTCCATTGTCAGTAATCTAAAGGTGTAATTCTGGAAATCATGTATCAAGTTCCTAATAGCGGTAATTAGGGGAAGATTATTGTACAAGAGAGGCTTATCCTGCAAAACATAGAAGACAATTTGGGTCGTCGATTTGCAAGATCAATGGATTAAAATGATGCGGTTACAATATTGTAAATATAACAATTCCACAAATAGAAACACAAATTGAAAAAGAGTATTATGGTATTTTCTCGTGTGGCGAACTTCCCCCAATTTTTAGATGACTAACACGTTTTCATTCGATGATATTTTAAAAAAATTACACCTAATACGAGCATTTCAATATTTTTAATTTGAGTTGACTATTGTTTTAGTTTTCTTAATTTTTAAAAAAATTATAAGTCATGAAGTTACATGACATTGTAACATTATATGATTATTTCAAGTACGCAATTACATACTATAACATAATCAATGAATTCCTATGTCGCGTTCCATATGTGCAAACAATAACAAATTCTCAATGTAACACTACATTTATATCATGTACAAAATGATAGTGAATACCTAAATCACGTGCCAGGTACTTAATGTATACAAAAATCTAGAATCGTAGACCATGTGTGTAAAAGCAGTAACAAATGCCTAATGTAATAATAAGCGTACCATGTCTGCAAGTAATATCAAATGCTCTATGTAACACCACATCTATAATCACGTAACAACTTATATTACAGGTCTAATCACGTACCACGTCTGCAAGCAATATCAAATGCTCTACCCAACACGACGTCGATGATCACGTAACGACTTATATTATAGATATAATCACGTAATAGCATAAAACAATTAAGTTCTCATTAAATTGAACATATAATCACGTAACAAACATAACTTTAGTAAAAAAATGTTCAATAACCAAAAATTACAGTAATATAATTACTTACTGAGAAATAATCATGTGACATTACACTTGTTACACATGGTACATGATTATAGATGTATGGTCATATTAAACAATTGGTACTGCTTTCACATATGATACATAATTACACATAACGTTACACAATCACGTAACTTTATAGATTGTAAAATATTTTTAATAAAAATTAAAAAAACTATAGCAATAGCCTATAAATTAAACAGAATAAAATACTCGCCAATACAATGTAATTTAAAAAAATTATCGTATGAAAAAATTATAGCCGTTTGAAAACCGAGGATTAAAGAGAGAGCGTAAAGCGACACATGGCTGCCACCTTAGCAGAGGGGGCAAACCCAAAATGCATATGGTGAAAGGCCTGCTTGAAATGGGGTTTAAAAAAATAACCAATCAAACCATCGCTCAAACTCCATAACCAGCCACCAACATCAACGTCACCACAGACCATCGCCCCATGCCATGAAGTGGGGCGGTGTGTCGACGTTCTTGAAGCCCCACACCATACTCCATGCTAACGACTCCGAGTAATCTAATACCATTCTCCCTTAAACTAAAAATGACACGTGTCACACTGAGGTTTTCTGCTACGTTTTGTACGATAAGATTATTTTGTATACGATTCACCCCTTGGTAAATAATATAGAGTAGACCAGGGGCGGCCCTGAGGGTGGGCGGTGAGGACCACCAGCAAGGGCCCGATATTTTGATGAGCACGTTATTTAAAAAAACCCGATATGTATATGTAAATAAAAATATTTTAATAGGGTATACCCATACAAACACCAACATAGCCCACTTATAAAATTATTCTTATGGTTTAGATTAGTTATTAGCACATTAACATTAGGTTTTGACCTTTATTATATATTTCATTAAGGCATAAGAGCACGTTTTTTGAAGCTCGAACAGAATACACGAATTCTCATGGCTAGCCTTGGAGTAAACCAAATGTGTAATTATTATTATTATTATTATTATTTTTTAATTATAATCGGGTGTCTAAATAAATAAAAAAAATTATAAAACACTCAAAAGTCATACGAGTATATTATTATTTACAACGTGAAAATGAAAACAACAAAAGCACCGCCAGGAACACAAAACAAATTTCAAACTTCCCGCCGTCGATCTCCCCCTCCCACCCCCGCTTAAAACAATATTTTCATACTCCCATTTCTTCTTCTTCTTCTTCTTCTTCCTCCACACACCATCTTCCAACACACCACACTGACCTCATTGCAAATGGAGACCTCCAAAACTCGATCCACTTTCCAAACCATCACCTCCAGAGAGCTCAACGGCTTCAGAGGTACTTTCTTCGTCTTCGAATTCACAAATCGTTACATAGTTTGTCTATGTCTAATCTGGTGAAGTAATTGTTTGTATCGACTATGTATTGTTATTATTCAGTACGGAAACGACCGTGTTTTGCCGATGATTCGTCTCAATTTACTCGAATTGGAGCTTTTGATTATGGAGTTGAGGATGACGTCGCTCCTCCTATGGCTTTATCCTTTTGCAAGGTTCAATCTTTACTTACAATTCAGTTTATGAATGTGTTTAGCTATAATATTATTATTTATACATGGGGAAATTTGATGAGATTATCCAAAGAAATGATCTTGAAACCCTAATTTTACAAAGTGTTTGTTAATACGTCACTTCGCAGACTAGCAAAAATGCTCATATTCTTGCTGTTACTGGAGAGGATGGATATGTTTGCTTATACAACACTCGCTTCAAGTTTTCTGATTCAGCAACTAGTGCAGAAAATGCAGGTAAATTTTTACTTACTAAACATAGTTACAGTTCACACTTGTTTGCTAGAAGGATGTAGTAAAAGTTTCAGTTTTATATTTGTGGCAGAGAAAGCTAGAAAATGTCAGTGGCTTGCTCATGACAATGCTATATTTGATGTCTGTTGGATAAAGGTAGATTAAGTTCAAACTATTTAATTGTTACAGAATATTTGGATTTGGTAAAATCATTTGTTGCTTTGTAGTTTAAAGTTTATGACTGTTTAAATCGTGTGAATGGTATTTGATTTTTGCAGGATGATACTAATTTACTAACGGCGTGCGGCGATCATAGTGTGAGTAACTCTATAATCTCCGATATTGTTTTATTACTTTATATCAAAACTTGTAACATGATATGAAATGTTTTGGCATTTGGACAGATTAAAGTATGGGATTCCCAGGAAAGAAAATGTCTTCTAGCACTAACGGGACACACTGGAAGTGTGAAGTCCATCAGTGCACACCCTTCCAACAATGGTATGTTTGTGATCCTCTCATATATTCGTCCGTGAAGAATAACTGAATACTGATCTAAATGATTGTTTGTGTATTGAAGATATCATTGTATCTGGTTCAAGAGACGGCTCTTTTGCTTTGTGGGACTTGAGGTGTGCTAAATCTACGCGAGCACACTCAAATACTCTGTAAGCTCCCAATGTTTATTTACAAACCGGTCATGTTTTGGCCATTAGTTAATTCTGAATTCCTGATTACTTCTATATTTTTCAGAGCAATAGCAACTGTTCAAGGGGCTCATAAGTCATCGAGTGTTAAAATGAGGGGTCGGCATAACAAGGTTAGTTTCAAGAAAATTTAATCACTACTAATACCCCAATTTACTAGAATTTCCAACTAAGTGCTTGATGATTTAGGTTGCTTCAATGAGTGTTACATCAGTTTTATATATGAAAGATGAGGTTTCCATTGCTACTGCTGGAGCAGTTGACAGGTGTGTAAGAGGCTACCAGAATCCATTCACACGTTTATTAAAAATCAGTTGTATTTTTTGCCATTTTGATTTTTAAAATTTCATTCTGTTGCAGTGTTGTAAAGTTCTGGGATACTAGAAGCCTTAAATCTCCAATCACCCAGGCTTGTTCTCAAGATACTTCATCAAGGAAGTGGGTATGTATTCAGTTCGAATGTATAGCTAAAGCATATATCAATGTACATCATATGTAGAATCAGATACATCATTACATCTCATATTGACTTATCTTTCAGGCGAGATCCTATGGTATATCTAGCTTATCCCAAGATTTAAATGGTGTATATATTTCAGCTTCATGCATGGACAGCAGGTACAGTCTTAACACATAACTATTTGTTCTTTTCCACATCTTGATAAAGTCATATTAGAATTTGTGTAATAACATCATATAATCATGCAGGATATATCTCTTCAATGTACTACAACTTGATAAGGGACCTATTAAAAGTTTTGAAGGATCTAATATCGGTACATTTTTTGTAAAGGTAAGCAAAACATTACTTCCAATCGTCAATTAAATGTTACTTCTTTTGCTTATTTGATTTTTAATGTTTTTCCATGTCTATCTTTGCAGTCAAAACTGAGTCCTGATGCAGGTCATATTATTGGTGGTTCGAGTGACGGTTTTGCCTATGTATGGCAGGTAAACAAACCGCATGCAGATCCTGTTAAACTCGAAGGCCATGACGGAGAAGTGACTGCTGTAGATTGGTATGCATTTTGTTTAATTTTAGTATTTATAATATATCAGTTTGCCATTATTGCTATTTGATGAGGCACATGTAAGCATACTTACCGTTGTTTATCAAAGTGCAGGTGTTCACATGAGGTAGGCAAAATAGCAACTGCTGCAGATGATTCTGTGGTCCAGCTATGGAACATCAACAACAGTTGTTATTCAAATACGAGATCTCCCTCAACGATACGAAGGAGAGAACGAACGCTTCCAATGATGAAACGCAGAAAGCTTTTTACACACGAAGAAGAAAAATATTCTTTTACAGGACCTGATCTTGACCCTCCAGTTGAATCAACGATCCAGATCGACTCTCCCAATGTTACATCAATACCCGAAATAAGAACTCCAGCATCACTCAAAAAACAGTTATTCAGTTCACATATCAAAGACGCTTGTGAGGGATCCCCTGATGCCAGTTTTGGCAGCCCGTCTTCTGTGCTAAATCCGCCACCCTCTATAAAAAGAAAAACCATTTTGGATTATTTTCTAGCCCCTTCATCATAGTGTTTGGATTGTGTAGAGCATAAACCGTATACTAATGACTATAGTAAGAACTGATTCTATATGATTTACATAACGGTGGTTACTGTTGGTTTTTGAAGATTACTAGCAAACAATGCAGATTGGTTTCCTAAGGTTTGCAATGTTTCTGTTTCGAATGTAAAGATGAATATAAGCTACTGTCAACTATGCAAGTTTGTGAATCTCACAGATGAAGAGGCTTGTTTATGCTGCAAATTGAAAAAAAATTCTTATTTAATTTGTTTTATCTTCCATTTATGAAACAAGGATTAAAATTCTTATTAAAATTTTATCTTCCAGGTTTATCTTTGAGAAAAAGATGAGTGAATTTTTATTTTATTTGATATTTCACTGTAAGATAATGTGACCTTTTATGTTTGTTTAAACCTGGGAGGTTCCCAAACTGAGTTTTGAACAATTGTGGATGCATAACTGCATATTGTCTAAGTTCTTTTGGGCAAACCCATTTATAGTGAGATTGCAAATGATTTTAGTTGAACTCTGATGTGGTTCAAAAATGAGTTTGGAACATATAATGAGATCGGTTTGAGTTTTAATAAAAATGATTAGAATTTTATTCTTTATTTTTGTATTTGTTAATAATTTCAGGTTAGTTATTTATGTTGATCTTTCTGATAGACATAATTAAGTTTTTTGAGCTTATGAATAGATGTTTTCATAGATATACGCGCTTCTGTAAACAATCTTTGGATCAGGGGAGGATCTTAGTTAGGACTAGGGGGAGCTCTGGCTCCCTCTTTTTCGCTTCGATTTACCAAAAATTTTATATGTATTGAGGGCCACTGCTTTGGATTACCATATTAAAGAGATTTATTAACTTATTGTGTTATCAAACTCCATAAGCATATCCCAACACCCCAAACTTGAATAAGATAGGCTAGATGTCACAATTTGAATCTTCTTTGAGAAAACTTAAAGATTCATGACGTCGCCGAAACAATTTAAATCGCACTAAAAACCCTCAAGTGAGACTTGAACGTATTGCCAAAGCTAATTCTTTGTATAATATCTTACTTAAGAGCATGGTTGAAAAAATCCCGACTAGTCTCCGATTAATCACTAATCGGAGGTTCACCGATTAATGGCCGATTAATCGCTAGGCGGTTAATTGTGGTCCTATTCTAGCCAAATTTGGGCCGGACGCCGGCCAAATTTCGATCAAACCTTATAAATTCCTTCCAATTACTTAAAAATTTGGGTCAATGAGGGGTTAAAACATGTCAACTTTAGAAAATTACATATAAAAAGGTGTGTGTATATATATAACTAAAAATTATATATGAAAATCTCGATCCGATTAATTCCGATTAATCCCTATTAATCTCGATTAATCGCTAGTCGGTAGTCCACCGCCTAGCGACTCTTACAACATTGATAAGAGTACTATGTTACCGGTGAACCATATTCTATTGCTATTGTTTCTGCTTGTTTTATTGTAATCTTAAAACTCATATACTTCCAAATAATTTTAATTATTGTTTATATAAAGTTGAGCAATAAGGCCACCAACAACAGAACAAGCAATAATATTTGCAAATAAATCATGTGATTCTTATGCAAAACAGAAAAATAAAGAGTTTTGCTACACCACTTGTTAGAGAAAACTTATTAACAAATCTCTTGTACTAACAAAGTTCGCACGTCATTGTTAGGTAAAACCACTATAAAAAAGAAAATCGTACCATCAATGCGAATATATGTCATGTTAACCTTATACATAAAAGTAAAAACAAAAGAAGCAATTTGTTGGAGGCCATTGTTTACATACTATACCCACCACATGCATATGGTGGGATCACGATATACCTCTGGCTTCTAGCACAGATGGTGGCTTCATGTTTCTCTCACTTTTTAACACCAAAAAAGCTGCCAAGAAGGCAAGAACAATTGCAGGAGCCAGTAGATTCTAGATTGATTAACTCACACCATTTACGTGTGTATGTTAACTAGTAAGATTACCTGTGCTACGTCGTGGGGTTTTGATTGATTTGTATCTTGGTTCAGTATAGTAGCCGAAAGAAGCATGTTAAAAAGAATATCTACACATGTTTTACATCCACCGAAAACTATAAAAATAAATTTAAATTTGACAGAGGTACAAACTGATTTTAAATTAATTGTAAATGAAATGTAGACACCATCTTTAATATAACTGTAATGAAAATTTAGGTTTAAAGGTAAACCAACTTGAATTAATAGCGAAATGTGTATAAAGATAAGCACGTAAAAAATGTTGTTTTTAAGTTAAAGAATGGTACGACGCGTTGTGGCGGTGTCAAAACGTAAAATGACTCAAATTTATACAGTGTAATGAAAACATGTTATATTTGACCTTAGTCGTTTTCGAACACAATTTAAGTCAAAACGTAAAACAACTGAAAATGTACATAAAAATAAGCACGGAATGTACATAAAAAATAAGCACGAAAACGTATTATATTTAACCCGACTCATTTCCGGAAATAAAATAAAATAAAATTTACGCCAAAACGTAGATAAACTGAAAACATACACAATAATAAGCATAAGAACATATTATATTTAACACAACTCATTTTTATGAAAAATTTACGTTGAAACATAAATCAACTTTAATTTATACCGACACATACATAAATATAAACACGTAAAACTCGATTACAAATTATTTAAAAAGTCAAGATGTTGTAAGTGGCAATGCTAATTGACGGGTAAAGTATAAAAAATAAAAAAAGACGAAGAGACAAAAAAAGAACAAAAAATAATAAAAAATTAAAAGCAGTGTTCACATAACTTTCTAATTGTATTATAGTTAATTAATTAATTAATTAATTGGTGTCATAAACTTGTGTTTCTAACGTGGTTCGGCTCTGGATGAATCGCCCTCTACACATCATACACGAGTAAACTAAAGACCAAACTTAACAACATAGCTTATATAAGAAACTTTTTAAATAATATTAAACATGTGTTCTTGATTCACAACTATCATGGTGAACTATATTAAACATGTGTTGTATATATATATTAAACATGTGTTCTTGCTTCACAACTATCATGGTGAACTATATTAAACATGTGTTGTATATATATATTAAACATGTGTTCTTGCTTCACAACTATCATGGTGAACTATATTAAACATGTGTTGGAGCAAATAAAATTGTGTTGGCAATCGTCATGGTTAAAATATTATCATATGATATGTGGCGTAAGCAACGCTAGGGTTAATGATTTCTTGTGATCTGGTTAAGTTTCTTATATGAGCTATATTGTTAAGTTTGGTCTTTAGTTTACTCGTGTATGATGTGTAGAGGGCCGATTCATCCAGAGCCGAACCAAGTTAGAAACACAAGTTTATGACACCAAATTAATTAATTAACTATAATATATATAATATAATATATATATATATGAGAAGTTTCATCTGAGAAGAAATTTAATGTAAGAAGAAAAAGAAGAAATAGCATGATGATAAAACATTAAATAGTTTATAACTCATTTCATTAATTATGTTATTTCTCATTAATAAAGAAAACACATTTTATTCTGTACATTTCAAAATTTATCCTACATATGTCTTATATTTACCGGAATTTATCCTATACACATGTAAATTTACCCTACATATTTCAAAATTTATCCTACACAATGTCGAAAATTGTCCTACACCATAAATTATTTTATCTTGAAAGAGTATATGAAAAAAAAATGAGTTACAAGTTTAATTAATTAACCAATTAATGACAATTATAGATTTACCTCTATGCATTTTTTCATAAAATTAAATACACACATTAAAAGAAGTAAATGAAGAATTTCTATTGGTTTAAAAGTTATTCTTTTTATTTCTACAAATTTTTTCTTCTCATTTGAACTCTCCACTATATATATATATATATATATATATGGATGGGTTAAAATGAGAACTATCTTAAGTTCTGAGAACCGTGAGAACTATGTCATCCAAAAGTTTTTTTCAAATTTTTTTCTCAAAAGTCATAAAAAATGCCGCATACTCTGAGGCGTAAAAAAATATTTATATTCGTACAAAATTTACACAAGCACGTAAAAGAATTTGCGTAAGTCAAAACTATTAACTCGACATTTTTTTACAAATGTGTTTATAATATTTTCATCTATGCTTGTGCAAAAAAAATTTGGCCAAACTCACGCGAAAAGAAAAAGTTCTCACGGTTCTCACAACTCGTGGTGGTTCTCATTTGAACTGAGCCCTATATATATATAGCTCACCATGACAACCGAAAGACTTGATATTGTATTCCAAATTCAAGCCTGACTTGGGCTCACCTAGCTAACCCATGGCTCTACTATCTTTGACAATTCGACTTGATCGTCATAGATTAGATCCCCTCCCATGCTTGGATCCCCTTCTAACGACTCGTTACATGTCTAAAGTTACCTATCGCAGGGTTATAAATCTGGGAAGACAGTGTATGGCTGATCTAATCAACAACAACCCGGCACAAATATGCCCATACGAACGTTAAACAAATTGTACAATAACCGGAGAAATATGGCATGCACCCGTCCACATGGGGTTGTCGTTATAATTACATAACCGTGTTCTATTCTTATGTCCAACGCTTGATGCAAAACTACCATCGAGTCGGAGATCTTACTGGAAGCAGCATCTCTATTTATACAAGGTAGAGGTAAGACGGTTTGCATCTTACCCTACTCAAACCTTACCTTAGCTTTGTTAGTAAGATTTATTGAGTATGATGATGATCTTCTATTTTTATCAAGTTACCCACCAAAAATGTTAATACTTGGCTTGATAAAAGTTATTTAACACAATAATATTATAATTCAAAGAGAAAATAATAATAGAAAGAAAGAGGGTCGTTAAGTTGGGTCAACATTTTGTTGACTACAAACATCATGTCGATCGATATGTCGGCGAGCGGACAAGTTGAAGTGAAAGATCAGGAACACCTCTCATACTAAACTTTTGTTCTCTTTTTGCCTATCCTTTTTTCTCGTTCAGAGTCACAAACACTGAATTTGATTTTCACAAAGATTTGTTTACTGTGCAAATGCATGCCCCCATCCAATTATTGCACCATTCTTTGTAATTTTACTTCATACAAAAAAAATTATTTTTACGTGTTTTTTTTTGTTAATTATTGATTAATACTTTTCAAGACCATGAGCACGGAATCTGTTAATTAAATAATTTCGGGATGGGTTTGGTACCAATCGGCACCGAACCGGTATCGGAACCGAAAGTATCGGTACAAAAAATCTTCAAAAGTGGATACCGGTATCGAATATACCCGGTTCGGTACCGGTATTTGAGGGTAAAAACCGGTACCGTACTAGACCAATACCGAAAAATGTCAAAAGTCGATACCGAAAATGTATCCGATTCGATAAATTCGATACCAGGTACCATTTGCTTATCCCTAAAATAAACTAGAGTAGCTATTAATCTTACCGGATTTTCTATTAAGTATAGTTGTTATGTTGTAGGTTTGATATCCAAATTATCATAATAAAGCAATTGAATCAAACATAAATAAACATGATTAATTATATGAAGATTAAGGGTATCATTTCTCATGGGTTATGTATACATCAATCTACTTGTGTTGATTTACATAATTATAGTGATGATAACTGAAAACTAAAACATTGTATTTTTGTTCCTAATAAAATTCATTTTAGTTTCCTAAAAGAACCCGCCGTTAGAAGAAATTGGATGAAAAAAAAAATGTTATTTTGTTGTAATATAAAAATATTAGTCAGTCTAGATCATCTATATTGAATGTGGTGTTGTGATTTTTCTAACCTTAATTAAAATCGAAACTTCTATGTATACATCGGTTTAGTTAACTCACATCAAAGCTACATCATTTTAGTTAAATATTTACAAATTATTTATGCTAATTTACTCCCCACATGAAAGTTTATATCGTTTACAATGTTTTAATTTTGTGTAATGGTGATTGGTGAGTACAGTTTCTCAAGCCCCCACTTTCTAGACATTTAACTAATAAATATATATATACATATATATGTTTTGATATAAATTAACTAAAACAACGCAATTTAATGAGATTTTACATCTATAACTTAGGTACAAACACCATATTCACTTTTTTAATATAACTTTTATGTCAATCCAAGCATTAAAAATAATATAAATAAAATGATAACCTAATCCAATACTATAAAATTATATGATCATATCATGTTGTTCAAACTTAAACCATGATGAATGCGTGATCCACAGTCCCAACTTATATTTGTTAGTTATTTATTCATTTAAAACCCATCAAAGGTTCTTTAAAACTGCTTAAAATAAAATTTTTCTATCCTTTTTAGTTTTTTAATATAATAATTAATTAGTCATAAGATCATCGATATCATGGTTTGTTAAAGATTGTAATTCTGCAATCTTACAAGGAGATCACGATATTATTGGATCTCTGATCAATGGTAGAGAGTACAAGGAATAATTGTTTTGGTCACCAATTCTTGGATTCTATAGAAGGGAATAATACATCAACATTCTCATATTTTTATGGCTTCGATCAACTCCATTATTCTGCTTTTTATTTTTATTATTAATTGAACAATCAATGGGCCACTCAAGATAAAAACGATTAAATTATATGAATACTTTAGGATTGCGTATTTCAAGTTAAGACATCGAGTTCAATAGTTCATACTTGTACAAAATAATTAAATTTATATCGTTTTTGGTCATATTTTCAAAAATCAATCCCAAACTTCACATTGCTCTTAATCTGATTATTCAAAAGCATCTCATAACCATGTTAAGATTCTACCTATTTTCCACAGGTGATCTTTGTGGATTTCAACTCCTTTCTACAATTTTTTGTTATTTTCTATTGTTGACTGGAGTTGGTCCTTTGTTACAGATGCTTCATGTTTTAGGCTGCTTAATTCAAGGTTTTTCTCAGCTATTCTTGTTTTAAAGTCTTTTTTCGCTGTTTTAAGAATGAGTTCACTGATTTGTACTTTTTCTCTCAAATTTTCATTCACCTATGTTATGTTAGCAAATGCTATAATGCACTTTTCTGAATACAACTCTGTAGGAGTTTGAGGAGATATCTTTGAGGTAGTCAATGCGACTTGATCTGAAAACATCAGTGGAACTTTTGGGATTGTTTTCATCCATCATTCCTTCACATTCTTGGTCAATCACAAGGGCTTGACCTGAGCTTTCAATAGGTTTACCAATAATCTCTTCACCATCAACAGTTTGAACCGGATCTACTTCTCCCGAAGTATGCGCAATGGCCATAAAACAAAAGTTTTCATGTTCCTCATTATCATTTGCTATTAAAGCAAAATTTTCATCTGTTAAACTCTCTGGCAAGCTACTCCAGTTAATATAGCCTTGTGTAAATAAGCTCTGTTGACTAGGCTCTGCTGTTGCAGGAGCAGGAGTAGCTTGTGATGCTTGAACGTGTGCCATTGGCATTTGAACATACTGAACCTAAGAAATTTGGGGTGTTTGGATATAGTGTACTGGTACAGGAGTCATGGTTTGTGCAAAATGAGTTGTGTTTTGCACTTTGGTCCATGGGTAGTTTGGGAATAAATCTGCTGTTGTGTATTAGATTGGATCCTTTGACTAGGATATGTAATCATTGGTGCATAGTTATTTGTTTGTCTCTTGCATTCTCTAGCAAAGTATCCGAGCCTTTTACATTTAAAACATTTAACTTTGGATTTATCCAACCCTACTTTGGACCTACCATTTAATCTTGGGTAAGTCCTACTTGTCATTTTGTAAAAATTGTTAGCTTTAGACTAAGTAAGGCTACCTGATGCAATATGTTCACTTCCTCAAGATCAGTTGGATCTATATGCTTTAGATCATCGAGTACAAATGACAGATTATCAATGACACGAGTTTCATCATTTGCTTCAAACGTATAGCTTGTGAAATGTTGATTAGAGTTGATATTTTTTTTGATATATCAATAAAATCATCAAAACTCTGATAATTTCTCATTCCAGATGATGAATTTTCCTGACCCAAAAGTGTTGTGTTACCAAAAATGTAACTATCAGACACTTTTCTAGTTTCATGGTGTTTTTTCTTTTGAAGAAGCTACCTTTCAAAGGTTAGGAGCTTTTCATGTAACTAGGTCAGACTCATGTCCTTGAAATCAGGAGATGTTCTCATCACTATTGCAATAGTGTCCCTTTTTTTAGACAGAGATCCTAGCAATCGGTGACTTAAGTGGCTTTTGAAAATTCTTTATTAACCAAATTTAGTTCACTAATTAGATAAGAAAAACGTTCAAACTGTTGTGTCAGTGTCTCCCCTTTGACATGAGTGAAGGTTTTATAATGCTGGTTAAGGATTTCTCGACTGTTCTCGATAACCTCCTCTGTCCCACCGAATTGTTCTTTAAGTGCATTCCACAACTCCTTGGCGCTGTTATAATGCAATAGGCTAGCATAGATATCATTCGGCAGAGCCACAACCATAATACTAAAGGCTTTAGCATCTAACTCGAATTTTTGATAGTGTTGCTCGGAATAATTTTTAGGCTTCTTTGGCTCATATGCACTTGGGGTTTTTGGTACTTGTTACCATTGGGACATGTGGCCTGAAAACCACGGATCTCCAACACCCTGTATTTTGTTGTGATACCATATGCCCCATCTACGTTGATAGATATTGTAGTCAGATCTGACAAGCATAGGTGCTTTATTACTGAAGCCTGTGTTGTGGGGAGCATTCTGTGCCATTTTCTGAAGTTCTTTTGAAGAAAAAACAGAGCCTGTGAGAAATACTTTATTAGTTATTCACTAAACAACCCTGAGCTACGAACTAAAATTGGATCTTTTAAAAGCTGATCTTTTTGTGTTAAACAGATTGTGAAATCAAGTTTAAAAGTGACCAAGCTCTGATACCAATTGTTAGAAACTGAGTTTCTTTGTTTGTAAACAAATATTGATTATCACAATAATATTCACAAATTGGAAGTCATAATCAACGATTGTTTTTCATTAATCATCCTAAAGATTCAAATGTTTTACAAACGATTGATTTTACAGACTCCCCTTCAGCTAATCACACAAAAAGAAAAGATTCCTAATATGTGATGTCACCTTGATAGTGACATCTAACATTCCTAACAGAAAAAATTCTCAGATGTTTACAAACATTTGAGCAACCTTGTTTATACTAAAACACTGATGAAATAAAGTACTGTTATATTGAAAAAACAATGTCTAAGCTATCCTCTGTTGTAGTTGTCCAAACATCTGTTTGGCCTAACAGATGTTTGGTCTTCTTCATCAGACCTTTGGCTTGATCAGGGCGTTTGTCTTCAATAGATGTAAGCCTTCAACAGATGTTGATACTCTTGAACATCAGTTCCAAGTCTTTATCAGATGTTAGTCATGCTCTTTAACAGATGTTCTGAATATGTGTTCAAAATTCACTATTTTTAAGAAGAGAATACTTTAATCTTTACGAATTTCTTAAGCAGTAAATCATGCTTTAACTTTTAAATATCATATGTTTTATTGTAGTTTCAGCACATACCAAATAATCACAACCATTGATTGCATTAAATAAAATATACCCTACACTAATGATAAAATATACCCATACACTAACTATAATTAGTTTAATATTTCATTGTATTTACAATTACAATTACAATATTGCCACCATTTGATCTACATTAAATCTATGACTAAGGTTTCTTCTTTTTGTTGTTATACTCAATTATCTTTTCTAAAGATCCCTCCCTTATATACATATTTATATACTTATTAAAAACTCATTTTTATTATTTAGTTCGTAAATTAGAATATTTTCTCCAATATCGCAACCATCGCATGCATTTAAATATAATGGAAAATTGTTTGTTGCACTACAATTTCTAAGAAAAATAATGGAAAATTGTATATTGCACTACAATTTATTTTTTAAGAACAATAAAAAAGCAGCCACTAGCACTTTAGGAAGACAAATTCGTTGAATCCAAACTATTTTCCGATGATTATATTTGTATTTTGTAAAATGATGGATTTTGGTGTCTTCGCTTACACGCAATACTATTAAGCATGTGTCAATATTTTCCAATTTCTATGTTATAATTAATTAAATATAACTAATGACGAATTCTTAATACATTATCAGTTTTAAGCAGAGAATCACTAAAAACATATTAATACTCATGCCGATTGCATAGAATGTAATTTTGTAAATGGTTATGTAACTATATCAATTCTCACAGAATCGTTAAAAACATAAAAATACTTATGCAGATTGCATAGAATGTAATTATGTAAGTGGTTATGTAGCTATATCAGTTAACGTATTTTAGGTTTTGTTTATCTTTTTTTTTACTACTTTAAATATCCTCTAAAGACTACATACAAGTGTGTGTATATATAAAAGTTTTTATATAATCTTTAAAGGGTCTTGACTATATAATAGTGGTATCCCGGTGTTTCACGATAACCAGTTTAGATTGTCACAGTATCACAACCGAAAAGAGAAAAAATAAAAAATAAAGTCATGAGATATTAATAAAAAAAGAAACATATGAAATAAAAAATAGTTTATAAAAGAAGAATTTTTTTAATTAAATTAGAAATTGTTATTTGGTAAAGTTAGAAAGAAAAATTAACATGTGAAACCAAAATTTTAAGAGAAACAACTAAACAATATTAAGTAGATAACACATTCAAAAAATATTTTAAAAATTAGCAAGAGGTCCTATGTATTTGATATTAGATACTCAATATCAACAAGAACTATCTTATTTTCCATATTTTTCTCTCTACATAATCTATGATCTATGTTCTCATGTATATTGATTGCTAATAGACCGTTGTTTTACAGCACATTATCAGCACGAAAGTACTCGTTTCAAAAACCCAGATTAGATGTAATCAGAAAATAACCATATGTGTTATGTGAGCAACTGGAATGGAGATGATTAGAAGCCTGCGGATCTTAGATCTTAGCTCCATCTATTCAGGTAGTAAATCGAACCTTGCTTGATTTGATTTATACATAATACACATATCATTCCGTAGTTTGGTTATTTGAATACGTATCTAGTGAGCTTTGATTTGGTTTCTCCAGCCACTAAGGTTAGTTTAATCAAAACTGAAACAACAATAAAGAACAAGAAACAATGGATGACTCTTGTATAAGAAATAAAATCAGACTAATTAAAAATCGGCATATACCGATAGATCCCTTGTTCGTTCCTTTTGATTTCCGTGCGTTGTCTTGATATTTTACCGACATTTTTGGCGACCGTAACCCTAGGATGAAATTGAGTAACGGAAATCTCATATTAAATCAAACCCTACATCGATACTTGGAGAAGAAGAACAACCCCTTGTTTTATTGATCATGGTGTCGGTTGAACAATTTAACCCATATAAATATATAATGCTATATATTATTATTTTAATGATGATCATAAAAGGCGTTTTTTGTGGTTATTAATTAAAGGTGGTTATTAATTAAAGCAAATATTAACGCTTTCTAAAGTAAACAAAAATATTATTTAGTAATTAAATAAAGCAATTCATTTGGTGCTTCGAACTAAATAATAAATATTAGTATTTTCATATTTCGATGCTTTTAATATCTACCAGAAAATGATAAACTATTTTCTATGTTTATTTGTGACAAAATTTAGAAAAAAATTGAGTGATTTATAAATGAAGTTGCATATTAATATTCATTTATTAAATTTCCACTTATAATTCTAATTATCAATATTAGAATTCATACCTTTATTTAATTCCATCTTTTCAAGTAAAACACAATAGCCTAAAAGGTATTGCCTCGTTGACATTAGCCTAACTGCTTTATATAAACATTATTCTTTTTTTGCCTATTCATAAATTTATAAAAACTTATAATAGATATACATGTATAAACGAGTAGAAAATGTTATGTTAATTACAATTAGTTTATATTTTGTACTCAAAGTTTATATTGTATTTTCTACTCTAATATTGATATAACCATATGAACTTTAAGATTCGTTTGTTTTACTTGTTTAAACGTGCACACATCTTAGAATATGCCTTGATACACATGCCTTGATATTGAATACGAACAAGTATGAATAATCATTTAAAATCAAAATGATTTTGACTTGTAACTTTCTATAAATTCTAATTCTTTTAAGCATTGATTTAACTAAGAAATTGTAACATCCGTCGAGAAACGGGTTTCCAAAACCCGCTTCGTTTATTAATCGAATAGTCAGTTACATTTTTCGTTAATCATTTAATGCTCATTTTAATTTTAAACAATGCATAACTAATAAACATTTTAGAATATGGAAATTAAAATTGTTAGAAAATAAAAATAAAGCAATTAAAAATAAAAAGGGGCTGCCGGGTTTCGAACCCGGGTCAGCCGGAAGACTCAATTATCAAACACTTAACCACTCCGCCACTTGTTGTTTTTGTGTAATCAAGAAACAAATAAAACCTTAAGATCACCCGTGAATCTACCTGTATGTGCCAAAAACTGAAACCGATAATCGGCTTTCAACCATCCAGACGATTGAGTGATCGTGAGTTACTGGTTATAACCGATGAAATCATTACGACCGACGTTCTTAATCAATTCAGCCTTTATTGGACCCGATTCATATGATGTTCGAGTTTGATAACCGAAATCATTCAACTCCAAATTTACACCAGTATTATCATTGTCTCGCAACTCAGAAACACCCACAGAACTCTCAAGTTCACTTTTGCTCTAATTTCTGATCGTCGGAATCGCTATCTGATATCACCGGACTTTCGCCGGAAAACCGTGTCATTCATCAAAACGGTAAATTTCTCAATTCCTTCATCTTCTATCCATTGTTAGACTTTTACTAACTCAAACCCTTCAACCAGAATCGGTTTCCAGACGACGACGACGATACCGGATAATCTGCACTCGCCGGAAAATTTCTGAAAATTCTGAAATCACGCTGTGAATCGGTATGAGCATCTAAACCCTCTGATAACTCTTGTTTAGTAACCCAATTTCACAACTAATCGATCAAAACTGTTAATTGATTCAATCAGACGGAATATACAAATCAGAGCCGACGACCATTGCTGGAATTCTGAGAAATACAGTCTGATCGATACATTCGATTCCTTAACTCTTCTTATCCTTTACATTTCAACCAGTAATATGTTTGATGAACGATTTAATCAAGAACAGAAGAATATCGGTCGTCTGAGTCTTTGAACGAAGAAGACGAAGTCGACGATGTTTATAAGATTAATTAAAACAAGTTATTAAACCGGGTTAGACACACAGTCCAGCGGTGAACTGTGTGCAAACAATTAGCACACGTCTCGAGTTCGATCCCTGACACAACCTCACTCTCTGAAATAAAAATGTTCTCTTTAAACCGAACCGGATCAACTCGCTGTAAGATGTTAAGTTTAATAAAATTCAGTATATTAACCAGGTTAGACACACAGTCCAGCGGTGGACTGTGTGCAACGCTAAACAACGGGTCCCGGGTTCGAGACCTGTTGTGTGCACCGTCCGACATAATTAAAACCCTTTTTAAAATAAATGATTTCTGAATAAAATTAAATAGTATATAAATATAATTAAAAACAGAAATATTTCGGGTTAGACACGTAGCTCAGTTGGTAGAGCTGCGTGCACATATACGAGAGGTCACAAGTTCGAACCTCACTCAGTGCAAACAAATACAAGACCGAACCGGTCAACAGTCAATGATCAACGGTCAACCCAAAAAAGTCAACATTTTTTTATATTTTTATTTATTTATTTAATTTAAAAATCAATTAAAAATACTTAAAAATGACATTTTTAAAGTTAGAAAGTGACCTTAAACTCACAAAAATAAATCTAAAAATCCAATTAAAAATTGTTAATAAAAATCCACTTATTTACCGTACCTTTTCGTTATTATTTAGGTTAGTTATTCCTCGTCGATCAACTCTCTAAACTCGTGCGCATTCAAACATCATCAAACGAACGCACCCAATGTGAGTGAATCTCTACAAATTCCCCGTTTTAATCATATTTTGGGGTGTATCATGTGTCTTATTATTTATTACATTTAAACACTTGTGCATCCATCATATCCATGATCAAATGTGTATTCAATATGTATCAACTGTTTGTGTGGTTAACGTTTAGATTAAATTTATCATTTTCAGTACATACATCATCATAGGCCGCCGTTCCCCATTACCTATGAGCGTGAACCGTTCCCCATTACCTATGAGCGTGAACGAGGCGTTGCCAATATACGATCGCTCCGTTTGATTGAGCCTTGATCACACATACATTGTCACACCCCGACCCGCAGCGGAAAAGGTGATCGGGGCATGATTGGGTTATCATCAAAGCTCATGACATTTATTATGCGTTTCATATTCATTAAATACAATTTAATGGAAATTTACAATAAATGTTACAACATGTTCTAACTATCAATCTAAGCGTCTTTGTTCTCTTCTAAGGCATTTCCTATGTTTTCTTTGCTTCAACCTGTTCACCTGTATCATGTGTAAAAAGGTTTTGGATCAACATAAAGTTGGCGAGTGAATCTATGGAAAAACATTTGAACAAGTTTATTAAATTGATTATGAAATATGTGCACAACCAAACATGAGTAAAAATAGATGTAAACTTATTCAACAATCATAAGATATTAAATAAAGCACAAATGAACAATAATGGAACATTTAGAGGCACGCGTTGCTCAACTCGTCTCTCACGAGGAACTGATGGGCCTAATGAATGAATTGCATAAACATGATAATATGAATGACACAACTACAAACAATATAAACTCAATGATACACACATGAACAATAATGAATTGGTTTTGAGGCACGCGTTGTTCAACTCGTCTCCCACGAGGAACTGATGGGCTTAATGAATGAATTCCATATAATTTGACAAATGAAATAAGTAATCACAACATTATAACAATCTAAATTTAGATCACGATATGGTATGGCACAAGTAAATAAACGAGTAAATTATTTTTATGACACATGACACACCCCAAAACGTGTAATTTAAAAGGGGGGAGTTGTAAGATTCACTCACAGTGGGTGCGTTCGGTTGATGATGTTGAATGCACGCGAAGTGGTTTTAACCACGAGTGAGATTAACCTAGATAAATATCATTATGGTTCGGTAAGTAAACGGATTTTTTAATCTATTTTAGTAGGGTTGTTGAGTGTATTTTTATGAGTTTAAGGCTATTTTCTAACCTTAAAAATGTTATTTTTAAGTATTTTTAATTGATTTTTAATTAAAATAATTAAATAAAAATAATAAAAAAATTTGATTTTTTTTGCTACAGTGACCGTTGACTTTGACCGGTTGACCGTTGACTGACCGTTGACCGGTTCGTATGCGTATTGTTGTGCGCTGAGTGAGGCTCGAACCCGAGACCTCCCGTACGCGTGCACGCAGCTCTACCAACTGAGCTACGTGTCTAACCCGTCATATATCTGTTTTTAATTATATTTATATATTAATTAATTTAAACAGAAAATCCTTTTATTTAAAAACGATTTAATTTGATTCGAACGATGCGCTCCACAGGTCTTGAACCCGGGACCTGTGGCTTAAACTAACACACAGTCCACCGCTGGACTGTGTGTCCAACTTGTTAACTTAACTGATTTTATTATACTTAAACACAAATTAATTATTTTCATTTCTGACTTATTTAAAAAGCTTAATAATTGTCCGGGTCGATGCAGAAGACCGGACTCGAACTCGTGCACTTTGATTAAACATACACACAGTCCACCACTGGACTGTGTGTCTAACTTGGTTATTATTCCGGTTATTAATATACTTAACATATAACAGTGTGACTTCCGGTTCGGTTAACGAAACAAAAAGGTATTTTATTAAGGCAGCGTGTGTGAAACCGGATTCGAACTCGAGACGTTTGTATGTTTAATGTGCACATAGTCCACCGCTGGACTGTGTGTCTAACCCGAGTAATATCTTGATTTTAATTATACTTATACGTTCCGTGACTTCGTCTTCTTCGCTGAGTTATAACCAGAAGTGATGTCTGACCGGTTCGAAGTTTCAATTAGGTTTCTTTAGTGTTTGATGATTAAATACATATGAGATATAAGTAAAAAGAAAGGAAATTAGGCGTGAGGTATACCGACTAGATTTCCTCTGTTTTCCGGCAGAACTCCGGCGACAGCAATCCCTTTCCGGCGACGAGTGTCTTGCAGCAGAGAATCTTCAGAAAGCTTACAAAGGGTGTGGGTGACTTCGGTATAAGCTCAGAGGGTTTAGTAAGGTTTAGAAGTGAGGAAAACGGTTTTCCGGCGACGAACAGAATAATTCCGGCGAGTGAGTTTTCGCCGAGAAAAAGTGCGGTTTTGAGCGAAAAGGTTTGCAGAGGTTCTAGGGGGTATTTATAGGGCAAATTATCGATGAACTTGGTCTGAATTCCGACTGGATTCGTCGGTTATAAAAACTCCGGCGGTTATAACTTTGGTCGCGGACTCAGACGTCGGTTATAACCGATGTCTTAGTAAATATATACGTTATAACGGAAGTTGTCGTTAAAACTCGCGAGATTGCCGGGATTTCCGACGACTGAACTTTTGGGCGCCGGTTTTGAATTCAGAAAGTCACTTTATGAATTAAATGATTCCAATATTTAACAAACAATACAAGTGGCGCAGTGGTTTGTGTGTGTGTGTTAAGTTGTTGCTGGATCGGTACTGACCCGGGTTCGAAACCCGGCAGGAACAAAACATTTTTATTTTGCGATTTTTAACAGTTTTTCAAAAACTAATTATATATTCCCGTATAATAATTGATTATGTATTGTTTAAAATTATTTTGGGCATTTAATTCGCAACGAAAATTTTAACTGACTGTTCGGTTGATAAACGGAGCGGGTTTGGTAAATCCGTTTTTGACGGATGTTACATACATCATCATAGGCCGTCCGTTCCCCATTACCTATGAGCGGAACGTGACGTTGCCAACATATACATTATCATTCATGTTATATACTCATGCAAGGTGGTTTGTTATTGTTTGTTATTGTGTGTTATTGTATGTTTATTTACGTTTGCTCACATATGATTATTGCACAATTTTTCCATATTAAATACAACAAGAAATCAATAATAAATGTTTTCTAACAAGGTTCACTCGCCAACTTTTTGTTGACCCAAAAACCATTTTTACACATGATACAGGTGGACAGGATGAAGCAAGGAACACATAGGAAAATGCCTTAGAAGAAAAATAATGAAGTCTAGAAAGATGTATAGAACATGTTGTACTTGTATGATTTGATTGTATGATCTTCTTTAAAATTGTAATAATAAATATGAAACATTATATTAAATGTCATGAGCTTTGATGAAAACCCAATCATGCCCCGATCACCTTTTCCCGCTGCGGGTCGGGGTGTGACAGATTGGTATCAGAGCTTTTGACTATAGGGATATAGGATAGGTTATTAGACCCTTAGAGCCTATACTATAGTTGATTAGATTTTAATTGTTTATGTGGTTACATGCAAACTCATGATGTTTATTTATTTCATATTTATTACACACTCAAATGCATGCAAACACTTCCAATATTACATTTTGTAATACATAATGAATTATACTTACAGTCAAAGATACATACTTACATACATATTTCAATGTTCACATATTCAAATCACCTTCATACTTCCGTTATGCAAGATTTTGTCGCATTTTTCATTTTTCAAATCCATCAAAGTGAGTTCTGCGACGGGCATGTAGTAACTGTAAGGGTACAAGTACCGGTAGTCGGAACGTCTTGTCTAGGTTGGCATTCGTATAAATCCAATATAACGGACCAGTTTGCCTACCTGGGGACTAACGATGAGAGTACGAAGGACCTATTAGGCCAAAGCATGCCACACCAAACGTCGTTCGAACTAACCCCACTTTGAGTTGTCACCGTGTCCACACCTGGATACATTCCGAATATCATACGTTACATACATATTTCTCGATTTTCTCCGGGTTTTTAGTGTACGTAACCAGGCTAACACATGCGAACCATATGAAAAACCCGGTAATCATGGGGGCCCACATGATTACGAAGGTTAAGTATGGCGGCATGCAAGGCCCAATTACGAGCAAAGCCCAAGACATCCTATGGATGTAGTAGATTTATTATTCTATATTTATTTTATGAATGTTCATTCCTAAATACGACACATGACCCCTAAAACGTCCAACTCATACTCTTGATACGCATTCCTTGTAGATGTCTTCTAGTCTCGCTCGTAGGAAGATGAGATCAGGAAAAGCCCGCGAGCGCATGGCTGCCCAAATCGCTCAACAAATGGCTGTCGTGATACCCAACATCGTAGTTCAAGTTCAACAAGCCCTTACCGCTAATCCCGTCAATCAAGAAGATCAAAATGTTGTCAACCCTCCCCCAATTACCACTAAATGCACCTTCAAGCATTTCAAATCCGCGACCCTCCAAAATACGAAGGGACTGAAGGTGTCACTGCTCTCCTCCATTGGTTTGAGGAAATGGAAAACACTTTTCTAAATTGCGATTGCCCCGATGATCGCAAAGTGCGATATGCTACCGGTCGTTTACTTGGAATAGCACTTACATGGTGGAATACAGAGAAGGCCAAACGAGGTGTTGAAGATGCTATGACTTTGACTTGGGAAGAGCTGAAAGAGATCATGACAAGATGTTTCTGTCCAAGAAGCGAAATCAAGAAATTAGAGGATGAGTTCTATTCTTTGAAGCAAAAAGAGGGCGACCACACCACATACAACAAGAGATTTCTCGAGTTGAATCAGATGGTCCCCAACTTGTTCACTCCTCTCTACCGTTTGATCGAGCACTACATTCGAGGTCTTCCTTAAAAAATTCAAGACCCGATAATAAGTACCACACACTGCAACTTTGGAAGCAGCAATGGAGTTAGCTACAGAGCTCACTGAGAACCGCATACGGAATAAAGACTTCAAGGAGGAGAAGAAGAAGGATAAAGCATCACTGAAACCTCAAACTCCACCCACACCGAATCCCCTTCTCAACCCATTGCTAAGAGAAAACGAGATGGGCAAATTTTCGCTGTCACCCAACGCAATCAACCAGCTGCACAAGTTGTACCCCTCCAAGCTATCCCAATCACTCAAGTAGCACCCAACTCAACTTACCCAAATAAGAAACCTTACATTGGACCTCGCCCTCAATGCAACACCTGTTTTTATCACCATCCACCTACCTTACCTTGCCGACAATGTGCGAATTGTGGACGCTATGGTCATTTGAGCAAGGTTTGCCGCACCCCTCAAAACCAAACCTCACCCCCTACTCAAAACATGATCCAAACATATCAACAACCCCAATACCCCATGTTTCCTTATGTTCGAGCTTGTTTTAGTTGTGGCGACCCTACCCACTTTAGAAACACGTGCCCTCGATTGGTTAACATCATAAACGCCCAAGCTCAAGCAAACCCAGTTAACCAAGCAAATCAAGAAACCTAACCACTAGGCCACCAGCAAGAGGAAGAGTTTACAACATCAACGCCAATCCTGTTGAAGATAATGACGGCCCAAACGAATCACCCAACTAGTTTTCTTTACAAAAAAATCAAGATTCAACTCCAACCGCTTAGTTTTTATGTTTTCTTTATGTTATCTCAATCTTCACGTATCTCAATTATAAATTGGAAATTTATCCAAGAATCTTAATGCGAATTACTATTTCAGTTTTGTTTTATACTCATTGATTTAACATTCATATCATCATATCTCACGACGTATCTCCGTCTCATCATATAAAGAAGATGGGCTGTGTCTCACTTCTACATAGACTAACCTCTTCATCATATCAAACAAGAGAGGTACTGTCACCATTCAAACATGTATACTTTCAGAATTTAGACTCAAGCTTTGGTTGTTGTGTTTGTTTATGTTTTAGAGTCACATAGAACTAATCATAACTTACTGATAAAACCAATGAAAATTTGACAAGAATATGGTGGATACGCCGCTGGTACTTCCTATATATAAGTATTCTTGCCAAAGGATCAGAGGCATTGTCAGGCGGTTATGAGAAGTTCCATGTAGGATTTAGTAATGTCAGGGTTGAAGTTTGTTTTATACTCACTGAATTAGCATTCATATCACCATACATCTCAACGTATTTCAATCTCATCATTTAAAGAAGTTGGGCTGTGTCTCACTTCTACGTAGACTAACCTCTCCATCATAACAAACGAGGGAGGTACTGTCATCATTCAAACATGTATACTATCAGAATTAAGACTCAAGCTTTGGTTGTTGTGTTTGTTTATGTTCTAGAGTCACATCATAGAACTAATCATAACTTACTGATAAAACCAATGAAAATTTGACAAGAATATGGTGGATACGCCGCTGGTACTTCTATATATAAGTATTCTTGCCAAAGGATCAGAGGAATTGTCAGGCGGTTATGAGAAGTTCCATGTAGGTTTTAGTGGTAGAAGTTTTGTTATATGATATAACCTTATCTTTCCAAACGTATCAAATCTCTCAAAAACTCATATGCATAAAATCATACTTAGTCAATCAACTCTGTTTATCCATGTCCCGTATTCTTACACTATTAGACATAAAGAGCGATTCCTGTAGCAGGGTATTCAACCCTTACTAGGAACGTTACCGCCTCAAACAAAATTTAAACTCTTACCCCCTTCTAAGTATGTAATTGTCAAATTAAAACACCATCCTTTTGAGTCAAACATGCCACTACTTAAATTTCGGGACGAAATTTCTAAAAGTAGGGGATACTGTAACATCCGTCGAAAAACGGGTTTACAAAACCCGCTTCGTTTATTAATCGAATAGTCAGTTACATTTTTTCGTTGATCATTTAATGCTCATTTTAATTTTAAACAATACAAAACTAATAAACATTTTAGAATATGGAAATTAAAATTGTTAGAAAATAAAAATAAAGCAATTAAAAATAAAAAAGGGCTGCCGGGTTTCGAACCCGGGTCAGCCTGAAGACTCAATTATCAAACACTTAACCACTCCGCCACTTGTTGTTTTTGTGTAATCAAGAAACAAATAAAACCTTAAGATCACCCGTGAATCTACCTGTATGCGCCAAAAACTGAAACCGATAATCGGCTTTCAACCATCCAGACGATTGAGTGATCGTGAGTTACTGGTTATAACCGATGAAATCATTACGACCGACGTTCTTAATCAATTCAGCCTTTATTGGACCCGATTCATATGATGTTCGAGTTTGATAACCGAAATCATTCAACTCCAAATTTACACCGGTATTATCATTGTCTCGCAACTCAGAAACACCCACAGAACTCTCAAGTTCACTTTTGCTCTAATTTCTGATCGTCGGAATCGCTATCTGATATCACCGGACTTTCGCCGAAAACCGTGTCATTCATCAAAACGGTAAATTTCTCAATTCCTTCATCTTCTATCCATTGTTAGACTTTTACTAACTCAAACCCTTCAACCAGAATCGGTTTCCAGACGACGACGACGATACCGGATAATCTGCACTCGCCGGAAAATTTCTGAAAATTCCGAAATCAAGCTGTGAATCGGTATGAGCATCTAAACCCTCTGATAACTCTTGTTTAGTAACCCAATTTCACAACTAATCGATCAAAACTGTTAATTGATTCAATCAGACGGAATATACAAATCAGAGCCGACGACCATTGCCGGAATTCTGAGAAATACAGCCTGATCGGTACATTCGATTCCTTAACTCTTCTTATCCTTTACATTTCAACCAGTAATATGTTCGATGAACGATTTATTCAAGAACAGACGAATATCGGTCGTCTGAGTCTTTGAACGAAGAAGACGAAGTCGACGATGTTTATAAGATTAATTAAAACAAGTTATTAAACCGGGTTAGACATACAGTCCAGCGATGGACTGTGTGCAAACAATTAGCACACGTCTCGAGTTCGATCCCTGACACAACCTCACTCTCTGAAATAAAAATGTTCTTTTTTAAACCGAACCGGATCAACTCGCTGTAAGATATTAAGTTTAATAAAAATCAGTATATTAACCAGGTTAGACACACAGTCCAGCGGTGGACTGTGTGCAACGCTAAACAACGGGTCCCGGGTTCGAGACCTGTTGTGTGCACCGGTCCGACATAATTAAAACCCTTTTTAAAATAAATGATTTCTGAATAAAATTAAATAGTATATAAATATAATTAAAAACAGAAATATTTCGGGTTAGACACGTAGCTCAATTGGTAGAGCTGCGTGCACGTATACGAGAGGTCACAAGTTCGAACCTCACCCAGTGCAAACAAATACAAGATCGAACCGGTCAACATTCAATGGTCAACGGTCAACCCAAAAAATCAACATTTTTTTTTATATTTTTATTTATTTATTTAATTTAAAAATCAATTAAAAATACTTAAAATTGACATTTTTAAAGTTAGAAAGTGACCTTAAACTCACAAAAATAAATCTAAAAATCCAATTAAAAATTGTTAATAAAAATCCACTTATTTACCGTACCTTTTCGTTATTATTTAGGTTAGTTATTCCTCGTCGATCAACTCTCTAAACTCGTGCGCATTCAAACATCATCAAACGAACGCACCCAATGTGAGTGAATCTCTACAAATTCCCCGTTTTAATCACATTTTGGGGTGTATCATGTGTCTTATTATTTATTACATTTAAACACTTGTGCATCCATCATATCCATGATCAAATGTGTATTCAATATGTATCAACTGTTTGTGTGGTTAACGTTTAGATTAAATTTATCATTTTCAGTACATACATCATCATAGGCCGCCATTCCCCATTACCTATGAGCGTGAACCGTTCCCCATTACCTATGAGCGTGAACGAGGCGTTGCCAACATACGATCGGCTCCGTTTGATTGAGCCTTGATCGCACATACATCATCATAGGCCGTCCGTTCCCCATTACCTATGAGCGGAACGTGACGTTGCCAACATATACATTATCATTCATGTTATATACTCATGCAAGGTGGTTTGCTATTGTTTGTTATTGTGTGTTATTGTATGTTTATTTACGTTTGCTCACATATGATTATTGCACAATTTTTCCATATTAAATACAACAAGAAATCAATAATAAATGTTTTCTAACAAGGTTCACTCGCCAACTTTTTGTTGACCCAAAAACCATTTTTACACATGATACAGGTGGACATGATGAAGCAAGGAACACATAGGAAAATGCCTTAGAAGAAAAATAATGAAGTCTAGAAAGATGTATAGAACATGTTGTACTTGTATGATTTGATTGTATGATCTTCTTTAAAATTGTAATAATAAATATGAAACATTATATTAAATGTCATGAGCTTTGATGAAAACCCAATCATGCCCCGATCACCTTTTTCCGCTGCGGGTCGGGGTGTGACAGAAATAAGGTTTGCTTTTGTATGATGAGAAGTTGGAACTTTAGGTCAATTATTGATATGAGATTTGATTGCATGTGTATCAATATGCTGCGTGAAAAAAATGAGTTAATATTCAAGTATGAATTCTGTATATGTATACATGCATATATATAACTATGATTTCACTGTCTTTCATCATATATTAATTTTGTTCTTGATGGAACAACAATGTTTTAAAAGTTACATACTTGATTCCGATAGAATACAGATTGACATCTAATGTTTTATTAAAAATATATATGTATATCACTACTGCAATGTTCTTTTAGGATATGTATAACTTGTTTTATAATGACATATTATAATGTCGTGTAAGGTACACCTAGTTATGGTATACATGGTATTTTTGTGTTTTATTATTTACTAAATAGATAATATGGCATAGAACAATTAAACTAAGTTGTTGTTTATTGTCAATCATAAGAAAGGGTATAAACATGTTTAAATATGATATGGAAGTGTTATACTCCATGAATCTCATTATACAGTTATAAAATGTCGTAAGATATTAGACTGATAAACGTTATATCATTATATTATGTAAAATATGCATAAAACTTCTCCATTTGTCACACACGGGATATGTTTCTGAAGTGGTAATATCATTAAAAGGGAATGAATAGTTTGGAACTGATTTGATACCCGTGTAAATGAGTAAAGAATGAAATTTATAAAGTTTTCAAATTCATCACATTCCTTGAAACGAATGTGATTATTAACGATCATTGAAAATGTCGATATCATTGACATAATTGAAGTTTTTGTCATGATACCATGTTAATAATAAGATCAATTATTATTTGTAGTAATGGTACAATGAGATTGACCATAAAATGTGGCAAACTAAGGAGTGATTATATAATATGGTGGCTCGAACTTTGAAGTTATGATACATTCTCTCATATCTTACGTTTTGTATTACATATGTGCAATTAATACATATACGATCGTAAACCAAATGTTTATGGATCATAATTATAAGTTGGCGTGACCGGTTAGACTACACCAAGCCAATGATGATGTGAAACTTAATGAAGAACCAGAAGATTCTTCCTGATAATTAAACATGTCATAGTTGCTCTCAACAGAAGTTAATTATTGTCAACCAAAGTAGGGTGTGAATCTCTAAAATATTATGGAATGAACGAAGGATGTATATTTCCAAACATGATAACGTTTAGTGTTTTTAAATCGATGGAACGTCTAAATGGTTATCAAATTTAAAACTTGAAGTTGTGTACAGCTTAGCTAATGAGATAGCAAGCATATTATTCTAAATTATCATATTTATGGTGGCTATAACATTGAATTCAATTTCCAAGTTACTAATGATTATTGGAATAAGTGTTGAACTTTCTAAATGCTTAGACACAAATTGCTTTTGTTGAAGACGATGATCAAACTTCTACAAATTGATTGCAAAGCCAATAATCATGAGAGCAAAAGTTCATATTTGAGTACATGTGATTTTAAATGCGGTGACATTATTTCACATCAAGCCAACATATTGTAATAGTTTCTCCCCAATATAGTTGGTTTTGGTTAGAAACCAAATATTTCCACAAACTTTTTATTGTGCGGTATATATTGAAATTGAACCACCACGACGCACAAAGATGGGACCTTAAAAAGTGGTTGGGAATATATGATAATGAATAGAGCCTTTCATGGGATATATATTTACGACTCAATTAATTGATATCCATCTCAATGGATTAACATTCCCAACATCGGGGGGAGATAAAAAGCAGTTGGAAAAGAAATATTATCAATGATCCTCAAAACTAAAAGTGTGAACTAGAAGTTCAAAGGATAATTCATTTACAAAGATTAGCGAATCCATTACGAGACATATTAATTCACTGACCTTAAAAAGGTGACTATGTCACATATACAAACTTCTAATGCTACAAATAAGATGAGTGTCCTAGAAGGACAACCACATGCTTGTAATGAGTCTATTGCACTTCTGAAGTGTGGTAGACTAGTCGATTCCAATAATAAAATTCCTTGAAAATTGGAGCAATTAATTAAGATGGTTAAGTCGAGGTGTAGTAAAAGGTCTCCAGAAGAGACGTTAGACATGATGGTTCTAGAAAAACCACATGTACTTGAAAATAAAAAGATCTCAATAAGTTGTATCATGTCTAGAAATGTATGGAATAGAAATTAAAATTGACATCGTTATACTTATGTATATAATGTAAGGCATGAAATGGTTAAATGACTAGGATCAAAATTTAAGACCTACCTATGAATTAATACATATAAATGATTGGCTAAAAGCGCAAAAAAAAAAAAAAAAACACAAATAAGGCAGAGTTGAATTCTCTAATGAAATGGAAAGTTTTTGGACCAACAGTCCATACAACTGAATTTGTTGGATACAAATGGGTCTTTTATGCGAATCATGTGAAAATCAAATTAAATGAGATAAGGCAAAAGTGGTGGCACAAGGATTTTCACAAAAAGCCATGATTGATTATAAAGAGACACATTCTCTAGCGGTGGATGCAATGACTTTCTAATATTTTATTCGTCTGGTAATATAGAGAGAGAATTGATGCACGTCTATGAATGTTATGTATCACTTGATAGTAAAAGTGTACATGAAGGTCCCTAAGGGATTTGAATGATTAAAATCATGTAAGTCAAGTTCTCGAGAACAATATAGTCATTGTATACAGATTCATTTTTGAATATGATTGAACTCCTGATGAGTTTCCTAAACAATTGAGTTCCCTAAAGATGAATCGAAACATCTTAACAATGTAATTCTTGTGCACCAATTAGCATACATAGAAAACTTGTGCCCAGTGATTGTGATATCTCGATAAATAGTGTACACGCATGGTACAATATGGATTTTGAAGAAAAAAGCAAGTCTTCATGCCATTTTTGCATATGATATAGAAATCTACGTGTTAAATGAGGAAGTTTATGTAGCTAAACTCTTGAAAAATGAACGCAAATTCACATTTGGATAAGATGGAAAGAATTCCCTCATGGATTGATAATGCCAAAAGCATTGATATCAAAACCTCAAAAACGTACTGTATGAAGTTGATAATATACGTATGGACTAAAATAGTCGAGTCGAACATGGTATAATCGACTCACTAGTGAGCTCAGAAACGAGAATGCATATGGTGAATTGGTTCATTTGTTTTCATTAAAAAAACAATATGAAGTATTACAATATATGTTAATGTGTCATTGAATCTCATGAAGAGAAAAAAAATTAGCTCAAATATTAAAGTAAGAATTTGCAAATGAAATATGGAATTGCAAATTTATGGCTCGACACGTAGAACATACATTTATATTATAATCCATCAATCATAATACATCTAGAAAATGGTAGACATTTTCATATGAACAAAGCTTATGGTGTAAGTACATTTAGTGATGTCTAAATTGTAACATTCATGTAAAACGGGTTCCAAAACCCGCTCCATTTAAATAATTCAAGTATTTTATTAAGTTTTCATTTCGTGTTTATTAATTGTTCAAATCCGTATTGTTAATATTTATGGTTAATAAATAAACTATATAATTAAAATAATAAATAAATAAAAAGTAAGAATAATACAAAGTTTAAAAATAAGAAAATAAATAAAAAGGGGTAGCCGGGTTTCGAACCTGGGTCCCCATCAAACACACACACAACCTACACCAGTGCACTACACACACCTTTGTGTTTAAGATTGAAAACAAATAAACTTTATACGTAAACATACCTGAAATCTGCAAGTCCAAAGTTTCAGAAGTTTGAAACCGTCAAAATCAAATCGGAGAAATCTTCGCAAATAATGTTTCTCCTCATGCTTGATCGAATATAACTGATGTCGGACATCAGTTTTAACCGAAATCCAAACCCAATTTGATTTAAAACCGACCAAATTCAGTGATTGATAAAAAACCGAAATAATGTTTGAATTATAACTGAAATCAATGATTGGCTATAAATACCAACCAATCCACCTCAGTTGAACTTGCCACTCTCAATCTTTACACCAAATTTCTATTCTGTTTCGAATCGACATCGCCGGAATCCTCAGTTCATCGCCGGAACTCTCAACAGTTAACACTGTTGCACGTCTCCGAATCGGTATACTCATCTCAATCCTTTGCTACCTCCTGTTTTACATATTGTTATTTCGAAACAGTTAAACCACAACTGTTTAATCATGTTTACAGAAGGGTTCGGGTTCTGGGTAACACTTATGAAGAAGATGAAGTCTGAGCAGTGTATAAATATAATTAAACTCATAAGTTAAACCAGGTTAGACACACAGTCCAGTGGTGGACTTTGTGCAATGCAATTGTGGATACCGGGTTCGAGTCTCATGCGTGTCCGACTTTCTGAAATAAAAACCATCTTTTTAAACCTCACACAGATCACCTTTCAACAAGTGTATAAATGTAATATAAATTTAGCTTATACCGGGTTAGACACCCAGCCCAGTTGGTAGGGCTGGGTGCAACACAGGCCTAAGGTCGCAAGTTCGAATCGGGTCTATGCAGCGGTTCGTTGATATTCAAAACCTTTTTAATTAAATAAATTTCTGAATTAACCTAACTAGTATATATATATAATTAAAATAGAGATTATTTCGGGTTTGACACGTAGCTCAGTTGGTAGAGCTGCGTGTAGTATACGGGAGGTCACGAGTTCGAAGCTCACACGCTGCCAAAATTATACGCGATCCAACCGGTCTGACTTGACAAGGTTAAATATTTTTATTTCTAATTTTCCTTATTATTTTATTCAAAAATCATTTAAAAATAAGATTTTTAAGTTTAAAAATTGTAATAAATACCACAAAAATAAATCTAAAAATCTAATAAAAAGCATTAATTAGAAATATTAATTTCAAATAAAAATTTATATATTTATCGAATTATTACGTGATTATTTAGGTTAGTTTCCCTCGTTGGTCGAATCCTAAATTGTGCGCAATCATTATCAATCCCAAGAAACACACCCACTATGAGTGAATCCTTACAAATTCCCCTTTTTAATTCATGATTTGGGGTGTATCATGTGTCGTTTACACACTTCGTTTATTCAAACACTTGTGCTACTACCATAATATGATCTAACGTGTTATGTAATGTTTGTTTGTTGTTATATGTGGTTAAATTTTCTCATTTCAGTGCAATCATTCATATTAGGCACATCAGTTCCTCATTTGATACGAGTTGAGCATCGCGTGCCTCATTAGATCGGCTCTATTTGATTGTGCCTTGATCTCACAGTTCATCATTTGTCATGCTCATGTGTTCATTGCTTGATGTTATGTGGTTTATGGATAGATTTACATATACACATGCTCATATTTGGTTATACACATTTTTATTAAATTAATCAGTATAACTAATTCTTTCAAATGTTTAAATGAGATTCATTCGCCAACTTTTGTTGACCCAAATCTTTATTTTACACATGATACATGTGGACAGGCTAAGGAGAGCAACACTTAGGATTTGGCTTTAGAAGAAGAATAAAACATTTCTTGTTTAGAACAATTTTCTTGTGTTTGTTTATTTATAAGTGTTTGTTGGGATATTCTCTTTTAAATTTGAATTCATAAATATAAAACTTAATTACAGTAAATGTCATGAGCTTTGATGAAAACCCAGTCATGCTCGACTTCTATTTCCGCTGTGGGTCAGGGTGTGACATAAATATTTGATTTAAAAAATGATTTTTATCATCTTCTATCAAATAAGCAAATATCCTTGTCCTAAAGTACCATAGTTCAATACAAATTGTATTAATATATCTTGTTAGTTATACACAAACATAATCAATAAATTCATCGGCAAGATTTAACTCGTGTACAACAATGAGATAGTGTAATGGGTAAAACATATATTTTCTATACCCTTAAGGTACAAAAGATATGAGTTTATATTTTGCTAACCCATCAACAAGTTTGGTTAGTTTTGTAAATGTAGGGATAATAACAAAACACATTCATGGATCTAATGGTATCTTCTTACAGGAGGAGGCAATTAAACTTTCAAATGAAGATCAACATCAATGTTCATTAAAGGATTGCACATCAAAAGATTAAGCGACAAATTTCTTACTACAAAGGCTTTTAGCAACTTTCGTAGAAGATTGACACCTGTTACTTAAATGATATATATCATAATGAGGGAGAGTTTTACATACTCTTTTTCCTTTCACTAAGTTTTATCCCATTGGGTTTTCTTAGTAAGGTTTTTTAATGAGGCAACATACATGATCTAGAAGTATCAAGGGGAGACGATACATGCTGCACTCTTTTTCCCTTAGCTAAGTTTTGTCCCACTGGGTTTTCCTGGCAAAGTTTTTAACGAGGCAGCATCTCCAAGCGTATCAAGTTGATAACCAAGCATATTAAAAATTTATATATTATTTTCATTTATCACATGGATAATCAAGGGCGAGTGTTATGAACAAATTATTTGTTGTGACTCTCCACGTTCTTAACTCCCGTCTCTTTATATACTCTTCTATTAATAATATGGCCTATATATAGAGGTCCTATGTATTTGATATTAGATACTCAATATCAACAAGATTTATTTCATTCTCCATATTTCTTTCTCTACATGATCTATGTTCTCATGTATATTGATTACTAATAGACCGTTGTTTTACAACACAATTGCTATTTATGTCACACCCCGGATTTCCAACCCGAAATCCATACACCGGTGGGCCCGGGTGGGGAGTATCATGACGTAAGTTGATAACATCATTGTCAATTAAACATGGCACAACGGAAGTCTTGGAGTAAAATTACTATTACAAACCAAATGTTCGAAATAAAATAATATACAGGCTCGTAATAGAAGATCCACATGCGGATCATAAAAATGTACAAGAAAGAATATAAAACAGACTTTAGGGCAGATCTAAGGATTTGCAACATCCTCTTATTCACTACCGAGCAGCTTTCGGCCTATTTCGTATTGTACATGCAGTTTAGTCTTTGGACGATACTTCAGCTTTCGCTAGTAAATACACCCAACTGACTCATTTTGAAAACTTAAAATGATTTTTACGTGCAAAACGACACAAAATCTTTTAATAACTTGGGAAAGTTGACCTTGCAACCTTGTATCAGATTCACATGTTTGTCAATACCAACCTGTCACACCCCGAATTTCCAACCAAACACCGGTGGGCCCGGGTGGGGAATATCGTGACGTAAGTTGATATCATCATAGTCAATTAAACATAGCATAGCGGAAGTCTTGGATTTAAATTACTATTACAAACTGAAATGCTCAAAGTACAAATAATATTCAGACGGCTTGTAACGAAAGATCCACAGGCGGATCGTAAAATGTAAAAAAATGTATAACAGAATTTAGGGCAGATATAAGGATTTGCAAGATCCTCTTATATCACTACCGAGCAGCTTCCAGCCTATTTCGTATTGTACCTGCAAGCTTAGTATTTTGAAAATACGTCAGCTTTCGCTGGTAAATACACCCGACTGACTCATTTAAAAAAAAAACATTTAAAATTAGATTTAAGTGCACAGGACACAAATCTTTTATAACTTGGGAAAGTCAGCTTTGTAACCTTGTTAACAGCTTTACATGTTTGTCAATACATATGGGGCTCAGTACAAAGACCGAGACATGATTAACGTACACACCACTTATGAACCCACAAAGGAGTTATCCCCAACTTGTGGGTAAAAATAATTTTAGCATTCGCATCTGTCGGGTGTATGCCTACACCCCGTGCTTTGGTCGTGGCCATTATCTAAAGCCAAGGATATCCATGACACGGTCGTTCCCCAATGTTTAAGTTATCAAACAAAACTGATTAAAACAGAATATGCAGATTTACTAGCCACAATCCAGCGTTCGATTGATCCCATTTCTGACCAAGCGGTAATAATTTACCATAACCCAAGCCCGTGTAGGGAAAATAAGTCAAGAGTATTTACCTGAGCTAGTCTTGAATTAAAAAAAATGCAAGATTTAATATTTCAGCCGTATTCAAGATGAAATAAGTGCAGATAACATTTACTGGAAGGCTCTAGTCTGGATTATGGCATAAGCTAACCAATTAGAATGCTAACGGACTTATTTAAGTCATAGAATTAGACCGACTAGCTTAAAGGATCAAAATCGGTACGATACGCTAGATTAAGCGATGACCAGATAGAATGTAGTTTAAACCCAACAAGTACTTAAGACTTGTATAATATGGGTAAACCATTAACATTCTGGAATTTGAGATAAAAATGATAATGTTAAACCCGTTTCGGTTAATTTTCGTAAACTAGTTACATATACTTAAGCGTATGCATATAAACGATATCGGGCAACCGAATGAGTAATGAACAAGTTCTATATGTCATTATACTTTAAATAAGTTGTAATATCAGTAGGATATCAACTTATATGCCCGAAAAGGTTTTGAAACGAAATTATGCCTCATAAGGGCGTTTTGGTAATTATATGTCGTATAAAAGGAACTTGTGTGTATTCTGACGTTATGATCATAAACATTCTGAAAAATACTTAATTTTGATATAATACTAGTAAGATAGTACACATAAGTGTGGTTTACGGTTTAAGACCAAACTATGCACCGAAAGGGCATTTTGGTCATTTAAAAAGTATAGTTTACGATATTATACTAAAATCAGTTTATGATCAGAATATTAACATCATAATACGTTAATTACATTAACATATCAGTAGGTATTTCATTTGCAAGTTCATTGTTGATTAAAACCATGTTTTATGTAAAAAGGCCATTTTAGTCAAAATTTGACATTCTTACGGAACTTGTGCATAAACTCAGATTATGATTATGATCATGTAATATAACCTTAGAGGGTTATGCTACATTGCATTACAATTATAATGTGACCTTAATACAGAAGTTAACTAATCTAATTCGGGTCAGAATCGAAATTCAAAGCAGAAGTCAAACTTCACGACTTTCGGTTGCGAATCGATTCTAGGACTGAAATTGATGGATCGAACATGTTCCCACATGTTCTAATAATTATTACCAACTTGTTTAAGTGTCAAAAATATATTTATAACATGTATACACTCAGATTATAATTTTTATGAAATCTGACCCGTTTGACTTTTTAAAACAATAACTTTCACCCGTCAAATACGTGATCCTTAGGAGGTGCCCTTTTAAGGGATTAACACCTACCTAATTACGATCACTTAGCCATGTTCGTTCAAACAATGGCTGGACCATAATGGTCTTAACCGAAAGTCAAGGCATTTGTCGAAAATACTTGACTTTTGGCTATTAAAAGCCTATAAAAAGAAAAAAGCAGAGATGGAGCACTTACAAGTGATCCAAGGGAAACTTAGAACTCAAAGAGAAGCTCCAAAATGGTCAGGAACTTCCAGGAGTGTAATAGAGAGGAGAAGAAGTGAATGAGCAAAGAATGAGATGAACTAGTAGTCTATTTATAGTGCAAGAGGGTGTTTGAAGATGAAGCCATGTGTTAGAGGTGTTCTAGGATCATCACAAGTGTCTAGCAAGGTGTCAAGAGCTGCAAGAGTGTGGCATTTTGCAGGAGAGGTGGCATCTTGACAGAATTTTGGAGCTTTGACACTTTTAGTCCCTCAAGAATAGTTTTGTGGATTGTCATGAATTGTCCCTTGACTTATATCTAATGACATAATGATATAACTTGGTCTTTTCGTTCAATACGAGATGTATTGAAGAAGAGTACTAGTAATCGAACATTAACGGGTGTCACACTAGGTGTTCTTACGACTTATAAGCGTATACTAGCTTAAATGTGAAAGATACGAATACATATGGTTTAATGGGTTAAATCACCCAAGATAGTAAGGTTTAAGGTTCGGTGAAGATGTGTGATACTCAAGAATGGTGAATCACAAGATATCACCTTAACCGGGAGTCATTCGGGTCGAAAAATGACTTAAATACGCAAGGAAAATTTAATAACAAAGTCTAGGGGCCTAATAGTTGAAAGTTTATATGGTGCAAAACTAAAGTTCTAAGGCTTCGCAGTAAGCTACAGTTGCCAAACCGTAGCTTACGGTTAGGTTTAAATTTCTAACAGAAAGTCTGGATCGTAAGCTACGGTCACGGACCGTAAGCTACTGTCAGGTTTAATTTTTTTTTAGATTTTTGGATATGTCTAAGGAGTTGA
Source organism: Scalesia atractyloides (assembly GCA_947069175.1). Classification (NCBI taxonomy): domain Eukaryota; kingdom Viridiplantae; phylum Streptophyta; class Magnoliopsida; order Asterales; family Asteraceae; genus Scalesia; species Scalesia atractyloides. Next base: position 64,494,171 of record CAMTDV010000028.1, on the reverse strand, counting down.
GTGGCTAACTTATTTAAGGTATTTATATTTTGTATTTATTTATTTTTTAAGGGTATATACACGTGTCGGTTTATTACCGAACACGAATTTTACGAGGTGTCACATCCTCACCCCTTAAAAAATATCGACCTCGAGATTTTATTCAAAAAGATGGGGGTACTTTTGTCGCATAGTGGACTCAACCTCCCATGTATACTCGGGGCCTCGAAGGGCATCCCACTTAACCTTTACAATAGGTATAAACTTCCTTCGAAGCTTTTTAACCTGTCGATCCTCGATTGAAATTGGTTTCTCAGTGAACCTCAGGTTTTATCAACTTGCACATCTTGATGTGAATTGCTAGCGACTCATCGGCTAGACATTTATTTAAATTAGATACGTGGAACACATCATGGATTCCATTAGCTCCTCAAGCAGCTTGAGCTTATAAGCTACAGAACCGACACATTCGATTACTTCGAATGGTCCAATATATCTTGGGCTTAACTTGCCCTTCTTTCCGAAGCGCATCACACCTTTCCAGGGTAATACCTTCAATAATACTTTGTCCCCTATTTGGAACTTAAGAGGTTTTCGCCTCTTGTCTGCATAACTTTCCTGCATATCACAGGCAGCTTTGAGATGATCACAGATTTGTATTATCTTATCCGTGGTCTCTAAGACAATCTCAGGTCCAGACAGTTGGGCTTCCCCAACTTCAGCCCAACAAACAGGCATTCTACATTTTCTCCCATACAAGGCTTCAAAAGGAGCAGCCTTGATGCTTGTATGATAACTATTATTGTAGAAGAATTCTATTAGGGGTAAGTGGTCATCCCAGCTTCCACCTAAATCAATCATACATGCCCTAAGCATGTCTTCAATGTCTGGATAGTACGCTCACTCTGACCATCAGTCTGCGGATGGTAAGCCGTACTAAAATTTAATCGTGTGCCTAATGATTGTTGGAAACTTTTCCAAAAGTGAGATGTATATCTAGTATCTCTATCAGATACAATAGATACCGGTACACCATGTAGGGACACTATCTTGTCCACATATAGCTTTGCCAACTTATCAGAATTATAAGTCTCTTTAATTGGCAAGAAATGTGCTGACTTAGTCAGTCTGTCCACAATGACCCAAATCGTGTCATTGCCACGTTTGATCTTAGGTAACTTGGTAATCAAATCCATAGTTACCATTTTCTATTTCCAGATGGGAATCTCAAGCTGTTGTAGGAGTCCTGACGGTTTCTGATATTCGGCTTTAACTTTCGAACACGTCAGACACTTAGCTACATAAGTGGCTATGGATTTCTTCAAACCCATCCACCAGTAATTCTTCTTCAAGTCTTGATACATCTTGTCACCACCCGGGTGAACTGAGTATCTCGTGTTATGCGCTTCCTGGAGGATTAGATCTCTAAGTTCTCCAAACATTGGAACCCAGATTCTATCATTAAATCGAAGGATTCCGTCTTTTTCAGGCGTTAACTGATCAACAATTCCGCCTAATCCCTCATTAGGAGCATTGGCCTCTAATAAGGCTTGCTTTTGCGTATCTAATAACTTCTCATTCAAGCTATTTTTGAGCTCAATGCTCTTAGCATTAGTCCTAATGGGCTTAACTGGTTCCTTGCGACTTAAGGCATCAACAACTACATTTGCCTTGCTTGGATGGTAGCGAATCTCGCAGTCATAATCATTAAGCGTTTCCATCCATCGACACTGTCGCATGTTCAACTCTTTCTGATTGAACAGGTGCTGGAGACTTTTATGGTCTGTGTATATAATACACTTTGTGCCATACAAGTAATGTTTCCACAACTTTAGTGCAAATACAACGACACCCAATTCCAAATCATGGGTGGTGTAATTTCTTTCGTGAACCTTTAGTTGTCGTTGTGCATAGGCAATCACTTTGCCCTTTTGCATTAGCACACAACCCATGCCAGTGTGCGAAGCATCACAGTAGACTACAAAGTCCTCTATACCTTCAGGTAGAGATAACACAGGAGCATTGCTCAACTTGTGTTTTAGAATCTTAAAAGATTCTTGTTGTTTTGGACCCCAGTTAAACTTGACATTTTTACGGGTCAAGGTAGTTAAAGGAGTGGCTATCCTCGAAAAGTTCTCAATGAACCTCCTATAATAACCGGCAAATCCTAGAAACTACGAATCTCCGATGGAGTTTTGGGTACTTCCCAATTCATTATGGCTTCAATCTTAGCAGGATCCACTTGGATACCACGCTCACTTACAACATGTCCAAGAAACTGGACTTCCCTAAGCCAAAACTCGCACTTAGAAAACCTAGCATAAAACTTTCTTGCCTTAGTAATTCTAGGATGCACTGAAGATGTTTCTCGTGATCAACTTGATTAAGAGAGTAGATAAGTATGTCGTCTATGAAGACAATGACAAACTTATCTAGGTACGGCTTGCAGACTCTATTCATGAGATCCATGAATGCTGCAGGTGCATTTGTGAGTCCAAAAGGCATCACCAGAAATTCGTAATGACCATAACGAGTCCTGAAGGCAGTCTTGAGAACATCCTCACTTCTAACCTTCAATTGATGATATCCTGATCTTAAGTCGATCTTGGAGAAGTAACTAACCCCTGAAGTTGGTCGAACAAGTCATCAATCCTGGGCAGAGGATAACGATTCTTGATTGTTATCTTATTTAGCTCACGGTAATCAATGCGCATTCGCATTGAACCGTCCTTCTTCTTTACAAAAAGAATAGGAGCTCCCCAAGGTGAGGAACTAGGCCGAATAAAGCCTTTTTCTAAAATTTCATCTAATTGTGTCCTCAATTCCTTCATTTCCGTCGGTGCTAACCGATACGGAGCTCTAGCAACAGGTGCCGCTCCTGGTAGGATATCAATCCTAAACTCCACTTGCCTATCTGGAGGTAGACCTGGTAATTCCTCAGGGAAAATATCGGGATATTCTGAGATAACTGAAAGGTCTTCAATATTTGGCTTTCGGCTCGTTAATAGTTACTTGTGCCATGTAGATGACACAACTTTTCCCTAAACACTTGGATGCCTTAAATAACGACACTTTGTCTGGCAATCCATAGTGTGAATCTCCAAAGATGGTGAGCATTTCACCAGATGGGGTTTTAATTTCGATGAGGTTCTTATCGCAGGCAATGCGGGGTTGGTTATGAGATAACCAATCCTTGCCTAAGACTACATCGAACCCCGCCAATTTCATTGGCAAAAGAGAAATAGGAATTGAATGATTCTTAATGGATATAAAACATCCATCAAGAATAGAAGACGCTGTTTCTAAGGTTCCGTCAGCAAGTTCTACTTCATAAATTATGTCTAGAGTTCTTATGGGTAAGTTTAATAGTTTGCTAAACTTATGGTCCACAAAAGACTTATCTGCACCTGAATCAAATAGAACTCTAGCATATACGTCATTTATGAGGAATGTACCTGTTATGACGTTGTTGTCATTAACAGCCTCTCTAGCATTCATCTGAAAGGCACGAGCATTTCCTTTCTTGTCCTCTCCAAGCTTCCCATTATTACTCTTGAGATTCTTAGGGCAATTAGTCTTAATATGCCCTTTTTCATTGCAGCCGTAGCAGACTGCACCCTTAAGATCCTTGCATTCTAGGGTCTTATGCCCTTTTCTTTTATAGATACCACTGCGGTTGCAGGTCTTACATGTTGGCGTCACACCCGACTTATCTTGGTTCTTTTTGAACCCAAATCTCCCCTTATTCATCTTATTAAATCCTTGGGAGTTACCATCCTCTCTTTCCTCTTCCCGTCAGTCTCAGTCTTGACTGACTTTTGTCTCACCAAATCAAGGGTGAGGGAGAGAGATAGGTCAACAGCAGACCTATAGGTACTAGGCTGAGCAGCCTTTACCATGCCCTTAATCTCGGGCACTAACCCATTAATAAAACGCGCAATGCGTTTGGTCTCAGGGTGATTAGGTAGGAAACTAACCTAGATAAGGAATTGAATCGGAAACATATTTTCGACAGTCTAGGTTTTTCATGGTAAGAGACAAAAAGACTGCCTCTAATTTCTCCACTTCATGAGCTGGGCAGTACGTTTCATTAACAAGGTCCGCAAACTTGGTCCATCCCAAGTTATATAGGTGTACTTTTCTTGTTGACTGGACCATGGCCTTCCACCATATTAGGGCATCGCCCTTGAAGGATTGGGATACAAACTTCACCACATCCTTATCAGCACAACCGCTGATATCTACAATAGTTTCCATCTCATCAAGCCATCTCAAGGCTTCTACTGCTCCCCTTTCTCCATTAAAATCTCGGGACTTGTAGGAGACAAAGTATTTATAGGTACATCCGTCTTTCGAAGAACGGGACTTATCATTGAATTCTAGTTTCTTTGGTTCACTCTTCGCATTTGAAGAGTGGACAGAGCTCTCCTTTCGAGCTGGTGATGGTGGAATAGATAAAGGTTTGGAGCGAGTAGCGCTCACTTCCTTAAATTTCTCCATGGCTTTTTCCATGGCTTTTCCGACAGCTGCATCAATGCGAGCTTGGAAATCATCATTATTGATGGCTATATTTTCAGCTTTGTCAGCACTATTATTACGGCGATGACTTTCCGCCTCATCTGATTTTGCCATCTCTGATGTTTAGGTACTATATACCAAATTAAAATTTATATTAGCCATGGTATTAATAACCATATAGGGTATAAAGTTTGGATATATAAATCTATTGCCTATTTGAACCAGTGTGCATGGAATCACAACTGTCAGGCTTAACATTTTAAATGAATGTTATCTATATTTGGCCTAGGTCTCAAAAGGACCATCAAAGACAAATTACAATTTGGACATAGTCCATATATTATTAGACAGTGGATCATAATGTCACAACTGTCATTGTCACTTGGACAATTGTATGTAGCATATAGGCTTGTCACAAAGGACATTTGAAATATGGCTCAAAGGCATGTCACTAATGGACATATGATTATGGCACACGGGCCTGTCACTAATGGACATATGATTATGGCACACAGGCCTGTCACTAATGGACATTATTTATGGCACATTGGCCTGTCACTAATGGACATAAAATATGGCACATTAGCCTATCACTAATGGACATAAAATATGGCCCGTAGGCACTACATCACTAATGGATGTTTAATCATAGCCCCAAGGGCAATACATCACTAATGGACGTTTAATTATAGCCCCAAGGGCAATACATCACTAATGGATGTTTAATCATCGCACTGACGATATTAGCCAGGATCAAATTTGATCATGTAGGCTTTATAAGGTTAGGACATAGTCCATTACCTAGAAGGCTAGTGTGATTCCTCAAGTCACACTACCAAGAGTAAGAACATTCTTGAATGTTAACATAAGAGTATCTTAATGGTTGATTAATAGTCCTGGTCGCATTGACCTTAACGACTTGGAGGCTTGAACTTAAGTCCACCACCTCTGGATAGAAGGATAACTTCCTTTAACTATCATGATAGAAGACCCGTTTGTACTTAACTATCATTTATACATTTGGCCAAATATGTGGTTTATGCCACTTGGCTAATCAAAACCATTAAGATCTTTTTGGAATTATATAGCTGATCATAAATTTCGAGTAAAATCGAGACTATCGCTTGAAGAGGATGAGTACATATATATATAATTCCAAAATATTTCATTAAATGATAATAGAAAGTACAATACATGAAATAAATAAATGAAACTGATTGTCCATGCAAGGACTAAAAGAAACAAAAATTTCCATGCATGGACTAATAAATAACAATGTCCACATAGGGACTAAACATAATAAAAGCAAAGACTTCACTTGTCCTTCTTTCCCTTAACCAACTTGGAGAGCTTCTTGAAGAACTTATTTGTCTTCTTCTCCGTCTTCTCCGCTTGTTGCTGCATTTCTTTCATTCGTTCCAAGGCCTCGTTAATGGCCTCGAGTTGTGGCGGAGGTTGTGGCATCATAGGATACTGGTACCCATAAGTTGGATATCCAGTAGATGGATAAGCAGGTGGGAAAGGAGACGGGTAAAGCGCGTTATGCATGACCGCTTGCATATAAGGGTCATGTGATAGTGCTTGGTAATTTACCGGCGTAGATGGGTTATAAGGATCATATCTAGTTATATCCGGATATGTAGGAATAGGGTTATTAAAATCCGATGGTGGTGGTTGAACGACTGGTGGTGGTGTCGGTTCCACCACAGGTGAAGCATTGGAGGGTCCACCCATTTGTGGATCCTTTTGAATGGTTGGGTAAGGTTTGGGCAAAGGTGGCAGCAATCCTGACCGTTAGCCTGCACGTACCGACATACGTGCTCCTCTTTTTCTCCTTGATGGCTCAGGTGGAGGTTGGGGTTGGTCCACGGGTTCCATGTGGACATCTTCCTGTATGGGAGGTGGTTGAGAGTGATGGGAAGGAGTATTAGCAAAGGCAAATTGACTCCAATATTGGTCCCACTCATTAGGAACTTGATATGGTGATCCGGCATAGGAGTTGGAATCGCTCGAGATTTCAATAGGATGCGCGTTCGATCCTGACGGTGGCATCTCCGGGTCGGAGTCTTCATCCATTGGGTTCGGTAGGTCCAACTGATTTTGGTCAACTGGAGGTGTGTTAAAATAGTAATTAGGGTCAATTCTTCATGGTAAGAGTGTGAATGGGAATGATGGGAATGATGAGAATGGTGTGAATGATAGGAGTAGTGAGAGTGGTAAGAATTTTGGGAATGTGGGGGCGAGTATCTATGAGAGACAGAGTGTCTCGCTGGTTGCTAAGGAGACGATGTCACACCCCGACCCGCAGCGGAAATAAGAGTCGGGGCATAATTGGGTTATCACCAAAGCACATGACATTTACTATTATGTTTCATAATTAAATGAAGTCAAAGTTACATTTCTCAAACCTTCAAACATGTTCATTCATTACAAAAGAAAATAACCAAACATAATAATCCAAACACTAAATCATTTTATTTCTTCTAATCCAGGTCCTACGTGTTCCTAGCTGCTGCTGGTTCACCTGTATCATGTGTAAAATGGGAGGTTTTTGGGTCAACATAAGTTGGCGAGTGAACCTTATAGATAAACATTTAATAATGATTTTCTGGTTAGTTTATCAATAAAATATTGTGCATAATCATAAAAGAGCATATGCATGAAATCAAGCAATGGCAACATCGGTTACAATTACAACATACATTAACAATCGATTACATACATGAACATACCAACATCATATGATAATTAACATAAATGAACTGTGAGATCAAGGCTCAATCAAACGGAGCCGATCGTATTGCATGAACTGAAAATGTAAATTGAACTGTGTGCTCAAGGCTCAATCAAACGGAGCCGAGCGTATTGCATGTATTGAAATGAAAATAAATGACCGATCAAGGCTCAATCAAACGGAGCCGATCGTGCGGGCACGCCCTGATCAACCGCATAATAAAATGGGGATCAAACTCAACCTCGAGGGATGGGGAGCTACGGCCTCAGCAATTGCATGTACTGAAATAATAACTTGCAAACAATCCTAACTACTGAACAGCAACAACTAACACACATGTCATGATATGATATATATGCACAATAACTTAGTTATAATAAGAAAATGAATAAGACACATGATACACCCCAAAAATGTGATTAAAACGGGGAATTTGAAGGGTTCACTCACATTGGGTGCGTTGGATTTGAATTGGTGAGATGCGCACGATTTAGACGAAACGAGTTAACGAGGAATCACTGACCTAAATAATAATAGGAAAAATATATTAAATGGATGGATTTTATTAAAGATTTTTAATGGGATTTTTAGATATATTTTTGTGAGTTTATGGCTATTTTCTATCCTTAAAAATGTTATTTTAAGTATTTTTAATTGATTTTTAATTTAAATAAAACAAATAATTATTTAAAAAAATAATATTTTTTTTACTGTTTGACCGTTGACCGTTGACCGGTTCGGTCAGCGGTAATTCTTGCGCCGAGCGGGATTCGAACCTGTGACCTTCCGTTCACGCGCACGTAGCTCTACCAACTGAGCTACGTGACTAACCCGTTAGAAATCTAGTTTTAATTATATTAATACACTTATTCGAATTTACCGAAAATTCCTTTATTTTACAAAACGTTTTATCCTCATTGAACCGGTGTTTGTGTCGAGACTCGATCGCGTGACGTGCAGTTTGTGTTGCACACAGTCCACCGCTGGACTGTGTGTCTAACCCGGTTATATTCTTGAATTATATTATACTTAACAACTACTCAATCTAACCCGGTTAGTTTTATGAATAAAAAGGAATGTTATTACGCAGCGTGTGTGTAGCAAGGATCGAACTCGGGACTCGTATATAAACTTTGCACACAGTCCACCGCTGGACTGTGTGTCTAACCCGTTAACTATCCGAATTTTATTTATTCTTAACTCGTTGTTATGTTCGTCTTCTTCACTATAATTACCGGTTTTACACAGATCACTGGTTCAGGGTTCTACTACTTAAATAACATGATTACTAGTTTGAATGAACAAACCGAACAGTTTGGGTAAAAGAAATACCGGACAGGTCGTCTTCTTCAGGAAGTCCGGCGAGAACAGGCAACTCTGTTATTGAAACTTCGGCTGAGAGGGGCTAATCAACAGAATTAAAGAATTAGATTTGAAATTGAACCAGAGTACATGGATTATTTACACGATTGAATGTGTTTACCGTCAACTAGCGTGGTTCCGGCAAATTCCAGAATTTCTCCGGCGAAACCAGAAATCCAGCAAAGTCTTCTGTGACTGACTTTGAGTGACGGAATAATGTTAGTAGTGTCCTAACAATAGATTGAAACAGCAAGAGAGTAGAATCTTACTGGTTTGAGTTGGACACGGTTTTCCGGCGAGAGTTGCAGAGAATTCCGGCGACAATTTTCTTGAGCTCAAAAGACTTGAAAACGCGACGAAAAGGGTTTGGAGTGTATTTGAGACAGTTCTGAATCGTATAAATGATTGGAATCAGAATTATTTGAAGCTTGAATGTTTTTCGGTTTCAAAACCCAAAACTTGAAGTTCATTCAATCTGAACTTTAATTAGAAACCGATATGCGTCGGTTATAAGTTAATTAAACGAACGAAAACTGATTTGGCGATTTGGCTCACCGATTTCCGTTATACAGATATCAGTAACCGTTAATCCGAGTTTGCGTATAAAATTTAATTGTTTCATAATACTAACAGAAAACAATTTGTGGCGGAGTGGTTTGGAGACGGAAAGATAAGTCATTGGAGGCAGTTGACCCGGGTTCGAGTCCGGTCAGCTCCAACTATTTTTTATTTACTTTATTTTAACTTTTTATCAAATATAATTTTTATAGTTTAGTTTATATATTAATTATGTGACGTTTAAACTCAAAATACTCATAAATACTTAATGAAATTTCGTAACTTGATATTTGATTACAAAACGAAGCGGGTTTTGGAGACCCGATTTATACAAATGTTACAGTATCCCCTACTTTTAGGAATTTCGTCCCGAAATTCAAACAGTTGATGTAGTAGGGAAAAGATGAGGGTATTTTTCACGCATTGAGTCTTCACGTTCCCAAGTAAACTCAGGTCCCCGTTTCGACTCCCAGCGTACCCTAACAATAGGAATGCGACTTCGACGTAGACGCTTTTCTCCATAGTCCATAATCTCTACTGCCTTTCGATAAAATGCATGGATTCATCAATCTGAATATCCTCCAGTGGAATATGAAGATTCTCATCAGCGAGGCACTTCTTCAAGTTCGACACGTGGAATGTGGGATGAATTCTGTCGAGTTCTTCCGGTAGGTCAAGCTTGTAAGCTACAGGACCTACTCTTTCGAGTATTTTGAAAGGTCCTACGTAACGTGGTGCTAGCTTTCCCTTTTGACCAAAACGAACTACTCCCTTCCACGGTGACACTTTTAAAAGCACATGATCACCAACGCTAAACTCCAAGGGCTTCCGTCGTTTATCTGCGTAACTCTTTTGACGACTTTGAGCCGCTAGAAGATTGTTTCTGATTTGATGAATCTTATCTGTTGTTTCTTGGATCAATTCCGGACCAGTAATTTGAGCTTCCCCAATTTCGTGCCAACAAACAGGAGATCGACACTTTCGACCATATAAAGCTTCAAAAGGTGCCATGCCGATACTAGAATGATAACTGTTGTTGTACGAAAATTCGACTAACGGTAGGTGGGCGTCCCAATTTCCCTTGAAGTCTATGACACATGCTCTAAGCATATCCTCAAGGGTTTGAATGGTGCGCTCAGACTGTCCATCAGTTTGGGGATGATAGGCGGTACTGAGATCTAGTCGAGTGCCCATTGCGGATTGTACTGCCTGCCATGTCCGTGAGGTGAAACGACCATCACGATCAGAAATAATACTTAATGGAACTCCATGACGGCTGACGATTTCGCTGATATAAATACGAGCAAGCTTTTCGTTCTTAAAATCTTCTCGAATAGGAATAAAGTGAGCTGATTTTGTGAGTCGGTCTATAATCACCCATATAGTGTCATACCCACTAGAAGTGCGAGGTAACCCGGTAATGAAATCCATGGTTATATTTTCCCACTTCCAGACAGGTATTTCTGGTTGGACCAGAAGTCCTGAGGGTCTTTGGTGTTCAGCCTTTACTTTAGAACAAGTGAGACACTTGGAAACAAAAACGGCAATATCTTTCTTCATTCCAGGCCACCAATAGGTGTACCGTAGGTCTTGATACATCTTATCGGCTCCTGGGTGTATAGAATATCGCGACTTATGGGCTTCATGCATGAGCGTTTCACGAAGATTGATATGGTTAGGAATCCATATACAATCTAGGTAATACAAAATACCATCAGATTTAGTTTCCAGCTTTAGCTCGGCTCCACAGGACATCTCCTTTTGTACATCTTCCTCTGTTATTGAAACGTGTTGAGCTTCTCGAATTTGATCCTTAATATTTGTTATAATTTGCGAACATAGAAGATGAATAGAGTTCGCATAGCCCTTTCGACTAAGTGCATCAGCCACCACATTTGCTTTACCAGGGTGGTATTTGATTTCACAGTCGTAATCATTTAGAAGTTCGACCCATCTCCGTTGCCTCATATTTAACTCTTTCTGATTGAAGATGTGTTGAAGACTCTTATGGTCAGTGTATATTTCACACTTCGTGCCATAAAGATAATGTCTCCATATCTTAAGAGCGAATACAACGGCTCCAAGTTCAAGGTCATGAGTGGTGTAGTTCTTTTCGTGAGTCTTGAGTTGCCTTGAGGCATAAGCTATGACTTTTCCTCTTTGCATGAGAACGCATCCCAATCCTTGCCCTGACGCGTCGCAATAGACTACAAAATCATCACAACCTTCAGGAAGAGTGAGGATTGGTGCATCACAAAGTCTTTGCTTGAGGGTTTGAAAAGCTTCTTCTTGCTTGGGCCCCCATACAAATGGTTTCCCTTTATGGGTTAAAGCCGTGAGTGGCACCGCAATGCGAGAGAAGTTTGAAATGAATCGACGATAGTAACCAGCAAGTCCAAGAAAAGACCTTACTTCAGTTGGCGTACGTGGAGCTTGCCATTCTTGAACTGCTTTGATCTTTGATGGGTCCACATGTATTCCTTTGTCATTGACTACATGCCCAAGAAATTGCACCTCTTTTAACCAGAATTCACATTTAGAGAACTTGGCATAAAGCTTTTCCTTTTCTAGAAGTGCAAGAACAAGTCGCAGATGACGCTCATGCTCAGCTTTAGATTTTGAATAGATAAGAATATCGTCGATGAACACAATAACAAATCGATCAAGGTAAGGTTTGCAGACTCTATTCATTAGGTCCATGAAAACAGCTGGTGCGTTGGTTAATCCAAACGGCATAACCATGAATTCATAGTGACCATAACGAGTTCGAAAAGCAGTTTTAGGGACGTCTTCTTCATGCACCCTAAGCTGATGATAGCCCGATCGAAGGTCGATTTTCGAAAAGAAACTGGCACCTTGAAGCTGGTCAAGAAGATCATCTATACGAGGTAAAGGATATCGATTTTTGATAGTTAACTTGTTGAGCTCTCTGTAATCGATGCACATGCGAAAAGATCCATCCTTCTTCTTTACGAAAAGTACAGGTGCACCCCAAGGCGATGAGCTGCGGCGTATAAATCCCTTGTCAGTCAACTCTTGCAATTGACTGGCTAGCTCTTGCATTTCAGAGGGGGCTAACCTATACGGAGATTTTGCCACTGGTGTAGCACCAGGTATAAGATCGATACGAAACTAGACATCTCTGATTGGAGGAAGTCCTGAAATGTCGTCAGGAAAAAACTTGTGGAAAATCTTTTACAACAGGAATATCTTCAAGTTTCTTTTCTGCGGTCCCCTTCTTGATGATATGGGCTAAAAACGCGACATAATTCTTGCGAAGGTATTTCTGAGCTTGAAGGCAAGACATTAAGTTGAGTCCTTTCGCCGAGGTTTCTCCAATAATTCGAAGAGTCTGACCGTTTGAAAGAGGAATACGAATAAATTTCTCACGACATACAACTTCCGCATTATGCTGACTAAGCCAATCCATTCCGACTATGATGTCGAAACTTCCCAGCTTCATAGGAATAAGATCGACTGAGAAATCGTGATCGTTTAGGGTGAGCGTACAGTTGCGTAAAATAGAATCTAACGAAACTGGTTTTCCATCTGCAACTTCCACTGTTATGGATTCCGCGAGCTTATCTCGATTTTTACTTAAGATAGGTTCAAACTCTAATGACACGAAACTTCTATCCGCACCAGTATCAAATAACATAGAGGCATATCTACCATTTATAAGAAACGTACCGTTGACCACATTGCCGTCAGCTCTGGCCTGGTTTGCGTTAATATTGAAAGCCCTTCCTCTAGCAGGTGGAGGAGCTTGGTTTGCTTGGTTCACAGGGTTGGCTTGGGCCTGAGCATGAATAATATTGACCAGCCTTGGACATGAGTTCCTGAAATGACTTGGATCTCCACAATTGAAACATGCCCGCATAGGTTGGCCCATAGGGTAGTTGGGTTGATAGTATGTTTGGGCTAAATGTTGAGTGGGTGGAAATGGTTGTTGTTGTTGGGCTTGACCCATAAATTGTTGGTGGGTTTGGGTTATAGGTTGGTGGCGATTTGTTCGTTGAGGTGCGCGGCATTGTTGTACAAGGTGTCCAGCGCGACCGCAGCTGGTACAGTACTGGCAAGGATAGTCAGGGGAGTGGTGATACTGACAACGGTTACATTTTGGTAGTGGTCCTGTGTATGGTCTTTTGTATGGCGCGGGTGGAGGAGTGGCTTGAGTGATGGGTGCAGCAGGAACAGGGGTGTTGGTGTGGGTGACTGCAAAGTTCCTGTTGTTACGCTTCCTCTTGTTAGCAAATTTGGAGGAAGGAGTGTGGTGGTTTGAGGTTTGTCCCTCAGCAGGGGTTTTCTTCTTTTCCTCCTTGAACTTCCCATTACGAATTCGGTTTTCGGTCAGTTCTGTCGCCAATTCCATGGCAGCTTCTAGTGTTACCGGTGAAACGCTGAGGACCGAATCCTGGATTTTCGAGGGAAGTCCTCGAATGTAATGTTCGATCAGACGGTAGGTTGGAGTGAATAAGTTTGGTACCATCTGGTTCAACTCCAAGAACCGTTTGTTGTAAGTAGAGTGATCACCATCTTTTTGTTTCAGGGCATGAAATTCATCTTCCAATTTCTTAATCTCACTCCTAGGACAGAATCGCCTAGTCATGATTTCCCTTAACTCCTCCCAAGTTAAGGACATCGCATCTTCCGTTCCCCTCTTTCCCTTCTCGGTATTCCACCAAGTGAGAGCTACCCCAAGTAGTCTCCCGGTGGCATAACGAACTTTGCGATCCTCAGGACAATCGCAGTTTAAGAAAACGTTTTCCATCTCCTCGAACCAACGCTGGAGAGCAGTGACTCCCTCAGTCCCTTCGAATTTTGGGGGATCGCAAGACTTAAAATGTTTGTAGGTGCATTTGCTGGTAGGAGGGTCGTTGATGATCTGGTCCTGTTGTTGAGGAGGGTTAGTAGGATTTGCAGCAAGAGCTTGTTGTACTTGTACTACAATGTCAGGTAATATCGTGGCCATTTGGTTGGCGATATGGGTGGCCAATCGTTCCTGAGACTTTTCCGATTTCCTACTCCTTCGATGCGACCTATACGACATCTACAGGATCATAAAATGAGAAGATTGTGAGTTTATGGTATCTTTTAGGTGTCATGTGTCTTAAAAAAATGAAAATAACATAAATATCAATAATGCAACTACATCCGAAGGATGTCTTGGGTTCGCTCATGTTGGGCCTCAAATGTCCCCCATACCTTCACCTATATAGTCATGTGGGCCCCCATGGCTATTGGTTTGGTAGGATTCACATTAGTATTGGCAATTTAACACTCGCATCCCCCGAATGCTAACCACAAAATATGTTCATGAGATGTTTGGTCGGAACGTGTCCAGGTGTAGACACAATGACAACTCAAAGTGGGATTAGCTCTCACGACGTTTGGTATAGCATGCTTTGGCCTAATAGGTATTTCGTACTCTCATCGTTGGTCCCCAGGTAGGCAAACTGGTCCTTTATTTTGGATTTATACGAATGCCAACCTAGACAGGACGTTCCGACTACCGGTACTAGTACCCTTCCAGTTACTACATGCCCGTCATGAGAACTCACTTTGATGAGATTTGAAAACACGAAAATCGTTGTAAAATCAATCATGATGTGGTGTGTGCTTGCATGGATGTGATATGTTATGATCATACGATTTCATGATAAGCATTATTTGATAATACATACTTATGAACATGCTTGAACAATATCAAATGTAACATTTTAACATAAACATATAAAATTCATGAAATTTGGCATATAACACACAAAATTCTTATAAGTTTCTAATCGACTATAGTATAGGCTCTAAGGGTCTAATAACCTATCCTATATCCCTATAGTCATGGCTCTGATACCAATCTGTCACACCCCGACCCGCAGCGGAAATAAGAGTCGGGCATAATTGGGTTATCACCAAAGCACATGACATTTACTATTATGTTTCATAATTAAATGAAGTCAAAGTTACATTTCTCAAACCTTCAAACATGTTCATTCATTACAAAAGAAAATAACCAAACATAATAATCCAAACACTAAATCATTTTATTTCTTCTAATCCAGGTCCTACGTGTTCCTAGCTGCTGCTGGTTCACCTGTATCATGTGTAAAATGGGAGGTTTTTGGGTCAACATAAGTTGGCGAGTGAACCTTATAGATAAACATTTAATAATGATTTTCTGGTTAGTTTATCAATAAAATATTGTGCATAATCATAAAAGAGCATATGCATGAAATCAAGCAATGGCAACATCGGTTACAATTACAACATACATTAACAATCGATTACATACATGAACATACCAACATCATATGATAATTAACATAAATGAACTGTGAGATCAAGGCTCAATCAAACGGAGCCGATCGTATTGCATGAACTGAAAATGTAAATTGAACTGTGTGCTCAAGGCTCAATCAAACGGAGCCGAGCGTATTGCATGTATTGAAATGAAAATAAATGACCGATCAAGGCTCAATCAAACGGAGCCGATCGTGCGGGCACGCCCTGATCAACCGCATAATAAAATGGGGATCAAACTCAACCTCGAGGGATGGGGAGCTACGGCCTCAGCAATTGCATGTACTGAAATAATAACTTGCAAACAATCCTAACTACTGAACAGCAACAACTAACACACATGTCATGATATGATATATATGCACAATAACTTAGTTATAATAAGAAAATGAATAAGACACATGATACACCCCAAAAATGTGATTAAAACGGGGAATTTGAAGGGTTCACTCACATTGGGTGCGTTGGATTTGAATTGGTGAGATGCGCACGATTTAGACGAAACGAGTTAACGAGGAATCACTGACCTAAATAATAATAGGAAAAATATATTAAATGGATGGATTTTATTAAAGATTTTTAATGGGATTTTTAGATATATTTTTGTGAGTTTATGGCTATTTTCTATCCTTAAAAATGTTATTTTTAAGTATTTTTAATTGATTTTTAATTTAAATAAAACAAATAATTATTTAAAAAAATAATATTTTTTTTACTGTTTGACCGTTGACCGTTGACCGGTTCGGTCAGCGGTAATTCTTGCGCCGAGCGGGATTCGAACCTGTGACCTTCCGTTCACGCGCACGTAGCTCTACCAACTGAGCTACGTGACTAACCCGTTAGAAATCTAGTTTTAATTATATTAATACACTTATTCGAATTTACCGAAAATTCCTTTATTTTACAAAACGTTTTATCCTCATTGAACCGGTGTTTGTGTCGAGACTCGATCGCGTGACGTGCAGTTTGTGTTGCACACAGTCCACCGCTGGACTGTGTGTCTAACCCGGTTATATTCTTGAATTATATTATACTTAACAACTACTCAATCTAACCCGGTTAGTTTTATGAATAAAAAGGAATGTTATTACGCAGCGTGTGTGTAGCAAGGATCGAACTCGGGACTCGTATATAAACTTTGCACACAGTCCACCGCTGGACTGTGTGTCTAACCCGTTAACTATCCGAATTTTATTTATTCTTAACTCGTTGTTATGTTCGTCTTCTTCACTATAATTACCGGTTTTACACAAATCACTGGTTCAGGGTTCTACTACTTAAATAACATGATTACTAGTTTGAATGAACAAACCGAACAGTTTGGGTAAAAGAAATACCGGACAGGTCGTCTTCTTCAGGAAGTCCGGCGAGAACAGGCAACTCTGTTATTGAAACTTCGGCTGAGAGGGGCTAATCAACAGAATTAAAGAATTAGATTTGAAATTGAACCAGAGTACATGGATTATTTACACGATTGAATGTGTTTACCGTCAACTAGCGTGGTTCCGGCAAATTCCAGAATTTCTCCGGCGAAACCAGAAATCCAGCAAAGTCTTCTGTGACTGACTTTGAGTGACGGAATAATGTTAGTAGTGTCCTAACAATAGATTGAAACAGCAAGAGAGTAGAATCTTACTGGTTTGAGTTGGACACGGTTTTCCGGCGAGAGTTGCAGAGAATTCCGGCGACAATTTTCTTGAGCTCAAAAGACTTGAAAACGCGACGAAAAGGGTTTGGAGTGTATTTGAGACAGTTCTGAATCGTATAAATGATTGGAAATCAGAATTATTTGAAGCTTGAATGTTTTTCGGTTTCAAAACCCAAAACTTGAAGTTCATTCAATCTGAACTTTAATTAGAAACCGATATGCGTCGGTTATAAGTTAATTAAACGAACGAAAACTGATTTGGCGATTTGGCTCACCGATTTCCGTTATACAGATATCAGTAACCGTTAATCCGAGTTTGCGTATAAAATTTAATTGTTTCATAATACTAACAGAAAACAATTTGTGGCGGAGTGGTTTGGAGACGGAAAGATAAGTCATTGGAGGCAGTTGACCCGGGTTCGAGTCCGGTCAGCTCCAACTATTTTTTATTTACTTTATTTTAACTTTTTATCAAATATAATTTTTATAGTTTAGTTTATATATTAATTATGTGACGTTTAAACTCAAAATACTCATAAATACTTAATGAAATTTCGTAACTTGATATTTGATTACAAAACGAAGCGGGTTTTGGAGACCCGATTTATACAAATGTTACAGACGAATCTCCTGATTCTTGGTAGGAATCTGAGTTGTGAGGTTGTGAAGGGATGCGCCCTGATGGTCCTCCCCTCATTGGACCTTTTCCTTTACCCCTTTGTCCTCTTACTCTTGGAAGCATTTTCCTGTTAAAAATCAAATTTAAAACACACTAATAACTTAGTAATGAGATGAGTAATCCTAGGTCAAAGCGTAGACTCGGAAGTCTAAGGAATGTGCTTATGTAAGGTTGAGATTAAACATAGGTCGTAGTTTAACCCATGAAACCATAAGTGTTCGTAATTAGGAAGGTATTAACCCATGAAACGATAAGTGTTCGTATCTTTCGCGTTTAAGCTAGTAAACGCTTATAAGTCACAAGAACACCTAGTGTGACACCCGTTAACGTTTGGTTGTTTGTACTCTTCTTCAATACATCTCGTGTTGAACGAATAGACCAAGTTGTATCATTATGTCATTGGATATAAGTCAAGGGACAATTCATGACAATCCACAAAATTAAATTTGAGGGATTAAAAGTGTCAAAACCCTAAAATTCCGTCAAGATGCCACCTCTCCTGCAAATTGCCACACTCTTGCAGCTCTTGATACCTTGCTAGACACGTGTGATGATCCTAGAACACCTCTAACACCTGGCTTCATCTTCACACACCCTCTTGCACTATAAATAGCCCACTAGTTCACCTCATTCTTTGCTCATTCACTTCTTCTCCTCTCTATTACACTCTTGGAAGTTCCTGACCATTTGGGAGCTTCTCTTTGAGTTCTAAGTTTCTCTTGGATCACTTGTAAGTGCTCCATCTCTGCTCTTTTCTTTTTATAGGCTTTTAATAGCCAAAAGTCAAGCATTTTCGACAAATGTCTTGACTTTTGGTTAAGACCATTATGGTCCAGCCATTGTTCAATATGAACATGGCTAAATGATCTTAATTAGGTAGGTGTTAATCCCTTAAAAGGGCACCTCCTAAGGATCACGTATACTAGGTCAATTGACGGGTGAAAGTTATTGTTTTAAAAAGTCAAACGGGTCAGATTTCATAAAAATTATAATATGAGTTTATACATGTTATAAATATGTTTTTGACACTTAAACAAGTTGGTAATAATTATTAGAACATGTGGGAACATGTTCGATCCGTCAATTTCAGTCCTAGAGTCGGTTCGCAACCGAAAGTCACGAAGTTTGACTTCTGCTTTGACTTTCGATTCTGACCCGACTTAGATTAGTAACTTTTGACTTATGGTCACATTATGATTGTAATACATGGTAGCATAACCCTCTAAGGTTATATTACTCGATCAATCTGCGTTATGCACAAGTTCCGTAAAATGTCAATCTTTGACTAAAATGTCCTTTTTACATAAAACAAGGTTTTAATTAACAATGAACTTGCAAATGAAATACCTACTGATATGTTAACGTAATTGACATATTATGATGTTAATATTCTGATCATAAACTGCTTTTGGTATAATATCGTAAATTATACTTTTTAATGACCAAAATGCCCTTTCGATGCATAGTTTGGTCTTAAACAATAAACCACACTTATGTGTGCTATCTTACTGATAATATATCACAAATTAATTATTTTTCCAGAATGTTTATGATCATAACATCAGAATACATGCAAGTTCCTTTTATACGACATATAATTACCAAAACGCCCTTATGAGGCATAATTTCGTTTCAAAACCTTTTCAGGCATATAAGTTGATATCCTACTGATACTACAACTTATTTGAAGTATAATGACATATTGACTCATCCTGTTACCTGGTATCGCTTATATGCATACGGTTAAATATATATAACTAGTTTACGAAAATTAACCGAAACGGGTTTAACCTTATCATTTTTATCTCAAATTCCAGAATGTTAATTGTTTACCAATATTATAAAAGGTCTTAAGTACTTGTTGGGTTTAAACTACATTTTATCCGGTCAGCGCTTAATCTAGCGTATTGTACCGACTTTGATCCTTTAAGCTAGTCGGTCTAAGTCTATGACTTAAATAAAGACCGTTAGCATTCTAATTGGTTAGCTTATGCCATAATCCAGACTAGAGCCTTCCAGTAAATGCTATCTGCATTTAATTCATTTTGAATACGGCTGAAATATTAAATATTGCATTTTAAATCAAGATTAGCTCAGGTAAATACTCTTGACTTATTTTCCCTATACGGGCTTGGGTTATGGTAAATTATTACCGCTTGGTCAGAAATGGGATCAATCAAATGCTGGATTGTGGCTAGTAAATCCGCATATTCCGTTTTAATTAGTTTTGTTTGATAACTTAAACATTGGGGGTTAACGACCGTGTCCTGGATATCCTTGGCTCATTACATTAGATAATGGCCATGAGCGCACGGGGTGTAGGCATACACCCAACAGATGCGAATGCTAAAATTATTTTTACCCACAAGTTGGGAAAACTCCTTCGTAGGTTCATAACTGGTGTGTACGTTAATCATGTCTCGGTCTATGTACTGGGCCCCATATGTATTGACAAACATGTAAAGCTGTTAACAAGGTTACAAAGCTGATTTCCCAAGTTATAAAAGATTTGTGTCCTGTGCACTTAAATCTAATTTTTAAAACAAAACTGATTAAACAGAATATGCGGATTTACTAGCCACTAATCGGCATTGATTGATCTCATTTCCGACCAAGCGGTAATAATTTATCGTAACCCAAGCCCGTATAGGAAAAATAAGTCAAGAGTATTTACCTGAGTTAGTCTTGCTTAATAATGCATGATTTAATATTCTCAGCCGTATTCAAAACGAAAGAAGTGCAGATAGCATTTACTGGAAGGCTCTAGTCTAGATTATGGCATAAGCTAACCAATTAAAATGCTAACGGTCTTAATTTAAGTCATAGACTTAGACCGACTAGCGTAATGGATAAAAAACGGTACAATACGCTAGATTAAGCGATGATCGGATAGAATGTAGTTTAAACCCAGCAAGTACTTAAGACTTGTATAATATGGGTAAACAATTAACATTCTGGAATAATAGATTAAAATGATAAGGTTAAACCCGTTTCGGTTAATTTTCGTAAACTAGTTACATATGCTTAACTGTATGCATATAAGCGATATCGGGTAACCGGATGAGTCATGAACAAGTTCTAAATGTCATTATACTTTAAATAAGTTGTAATATCAGTAGAATATCAACTTACATGCCCGAAAAGGTTTTAAAACGAAATTATGCCTCATAAGGGCGTTTTGGTAATTATTTGTCGTATAAAAGGAACTTGTGTGTATTCTGATGTGATGATCATAAACATTCTGGAAAAATACTTAATTTTTGATATAATATCAGTAAGATAGCACACATAAGTGTGGTTTATGGTTTAAGACCAAACTATGCACCGAAAGGGCATTTTGGTCATTTAAAAGTATAGTTTACGATAATATACTAAAATCAGTTTATGATTAGAATATTAACATCATAATATGTTAATTACATTAACATATCAGTAGGTAATTCGCTTGCAAGTCCATTGTTGATTAAAACCTTGTTTTATGTAAAAAGGGCATTTTAGTCAAATTTTGACATTTTACGGAACTTGTGCATAAACTCAGATTATGATTATGATCATGTAATATAATCTCATAGGGTTATGCTACATTTCATTACGATCATAATGTGACCTTAATTGAAAAGTTAACTAATCTAAGTCGGGTCAGAATCGAAAGTCAAAGCAGAAGTCAAACTTCGCGACTTTCGGTTGCGAACCAATTCTAGGACTGAAATTGACGGATGGAACATGTTCCCACATGTTCTAATAATTATTACCAACTTTTTTAAGTGTCAAAAACATATTTATAACATATATAAACTCAGATTATGATTTTTATGAAATCTGACCCGTTTAACTTTTTAAAACATAAACTTTGACCCGTCAATTGGCATAGTAAACGTGATCCTTAGGAGGTGCCCTTTTAAGGGATTAACACCTACCTAATTACGATCACTTAGCCATGTTCATTTCGAAAAATGGCTGGACCATAATGGTCTTAACCGAAAGTCAAGGAATTTGTCGAAAATGCTTGACTTTTGGCTATTAAAAGCTTATACAAAGAAAAGAGCAGAGATGGAGCACTTACAAGTGATCCAAGGGAAACTTAGAACTCAAAGGGAAGCTCCCAAATGGTCAGGAACTTCCAAGAGTGTAATAGAGAGGAGAAGAAGTGAATGAGTAAGGATTAAGTGAACTTAGGTTGCTATTTATAGTTTAAGAAGTGCAAGGAGATGGA
The DNA here is from genome assembly GCA_947069175.1 of Scalesia atractyloides. Lineage (NCBI taxonomy): Eukaryota > Viridiplantae > Streptophyta > Magnoliopsida > Asterales > Asteraceae > Scalesia > Scalesia atractyloides. The sequence continues at coordinate 64,472,180 of CAMTDV010000028.1, read as the reverse complement.
GCCATGTGTTAGGTGAGTTGTAGGATCATTACCTGTGTCCAATTAGGTGTCAAGAGCTGGTGAAGTGTGGCAATTTGCAGGCTAGGTGGCTTCCTCACAAAGATTTGGAGTTTTTAACATATTTACTCCCTCAAATATAGCTTTGTTAAATGTCATGAATTGTCCCTTGACTTATATCTAATGACATAATGATACAACTTAGTCTTTATGTTCAATACGAGATGTATTGAAGAAGAGTACGAGTAACCGAACATTAACGGGTGTCACACTAGGTGTTCTTACGACTTATAAATGTTTACTAGCTTAAAATGTGAAAAAATATGATGCTTGCGGTTTCATGGGTTAAATTACCCAATCCAGTAAGGTTAAAGGTTCGGTGAAGGAGCGGAATGCTCAAGGATGGTAAATAAAAAAATATCGTCTCAACCGAGAGACGTTCGGGCCTAAAAATGGCTTGATTAAATAAGTAATATGAAAATAACAAAGTCGAGGGGCCTTTGGGTCATTTACAGAAAGTTAAAACAAGGAAAAACGAAGGCTCTAGGAGCCCGCCGTAGGCTACGGTCGCCAGACAGTATCTTACGGTCAATGATAAATTGTTCCAGCAGCTTCAAACCGTAGGCTATGGTTATCAACCGTAGGTTACGGTTAGTTTTGTGAATTTTTGAGATTTTTGAACATGTTTGGGTGACTAGCTCATTGAGATATGACCCGAGGGTATGTACACGTGTCGGTATATTACCGAACACGAATTTTACAAGGTGTTACATAATCCCTCCATTGTCCAACATTAGCGGATTTTCAGAATTAATCCCTCTCGTCCAACTAGTGGCTCATATGAGAGTTAGGACTTCGTAAAGGATCACTCAGAGGCTCAGTATAAGCATGTTGACTCCGATGTTACTCAGAGGCTGGGCATTTTGACACTAATGGTCACTCAGAGGCCAAGTTTAAGCATGTTGACACTAATGGTTACTCAGAGGCTAAGTTTAAGCATGTTGACACTAATGGTCACTCAGAGGCTAAGTGTATGCATGTTGACATCAAAAGTCACTCAGAGACTTTGTTTGAGCATGTTGACACTTTTAGACCTTATTAGTCTTTAATAGACTTATAAAAAAATTATATAACACGTGTCACTATATTATTGGACACGATTTTACGAGGTGTTACATCCTCACCCCCTTAAAAGAAATCTCGACCTCAAGGTTTTATTCAAAAAAATGGGGGTACTTTCGTCGCATAGTGGACTCAACCTCCCATGTATACTTGGGGCCTCGAAGGGCATCCCACTTAACCTTTCCAATAGGTATAAGCTTCCTTCGGAGCTTTTTAACCCGTCGATCCTCGATCAAAATTGGTTTCTCAATGAACATCAGGTTTTGATCAATTTGCACATATTGATTGTCATACCCCGACCCGCAGCGGAAAAGGTGATCGGGGCATGATTGGGTTTTCATCAAAGCTCATGACATTTATTATAATGTTTCATATTTATTATTACAATTGAAAGGAAATCATACAATCATATCATACAAGTTCAACATGTTCTATACATCTTTCTAGGCTTCATTATTTTTCTTCTGAGGCACTTTCCTATGTGTTCCTTGCTTCATCCTGTCCACCTTTATCATGTGTAAAAATGGTTTTTGGATCAACAAAAAGTTAGCGAGTGAATCCTATTAAAACATTTAAACGTGTTTATTGAATTGATTATAAAATAAAGTGCATAACCACATATGAGTAAATGTAAATGTAAATATATTCACAAAACACTTAATATTAAATATTGCACACACATACAACAATAGATTGTTTTGAGGCACGCGTTGTTCAACTCGTCTCCCATGAGGAACTGATGGGCCTAATGAATGAGTTTTGAGGCACGCGTTGTTCTACGAACTGATGGGCCTAATGAATGAGTTTTAAGGCACGCGTTGTTCAACTCGTCTCCGACAAGGAACTGATGGGCCTAACAAATAATTTGCATACAACTTGACAATATGTAATACATAACAACAAACAATATTTACATTCTAAGTTTAGCTCATAATATGGTATAGCACGAGTTTGAATAAACGAATTAGTTTAAGCGACACATGATACACCCCAAAACATGAATAAAAAGGGGAATTTGTAAGAATTCACTCACAGTGGGTGCGTTTCTTGGATTGATGATGAATGCGCACGAATTCGGATTTAATCGACAAGGGAACTAACCTAAATAATAACATAATAGTTCGATAAATAAATAAACTCTTATTTGAGATTAGTATTTTCAATTAGTGTTCTTAATGGGATTGTTCGGTTTATTTTTGTGTGTTCAAGGAAATTTTCTAACTTTAAAAATATTATTTTTAAGTATTTTTAATTGATTTTTAAATAAAATAAATAAATAAAAGAAAATAAAAATTTTTGACTTTTTGACCAGTTGACCGTTGACCATTGACTTTGACTTTGACCGGTTCAGTCTTGTGTAAGTATGCGCTGGGTGAGACTCGAACCCGTGACCTCTCGTACGCGTGCACGCAGCTCTACCAACTGAGCTACGTGTCTAACCCGAAATATTTCTGTTTTTAATTATATTTATACACTATTTAATTTAATCAGAATTCATTTATTTTAAAAAGATTTTAATTATATCGAACCGGTGCCGTCAACAGGTCTCAAACCCGGGACCTGTGGTTTAGTGTTGCACACAGTCCACCGCTGGACTGTGTGTCTAACCTGGTTAATATACTGATTTTTATTAAATTTAACATCTTCCAGCGAGTTGATCTGGTCCGGTTTTTAAAAAGAACATTTTTATTTCTGTGAGGAGGTTGTGTCAAGGATTGAACTCGAGACGTGTGTTAAACGTTTGCACACAGTCCACCGCTGGACTGTGTGTCTAACCCGTTTATATAACTCGTTTTAATTATACTTATACACTGATTACATGTTTCAGGATTTGGCTTTTAAAAAAAGGCATATTATTTCAGTGAATCGGAACACAACAGAACTCGAACCCGGGACGTATGCTTTAAAATCGCACACAGTCCACCGCTGGACTGTGTGTCTAACCCGAGATATAACCCGATTTATATTAAATATATATACAACCGAAGCTTCATCTTCTTCGTTAAACTTTACCCAGAAACCAATCCCGACTGTTTCATACATTCATCAATTTCTTTAGTAAATTGTAATTAACTACATATGAGATTAATAAAAATGAGAGAGATTAGGTGTAAGATATACCGAACAGAGATCCCCTGTTTCTCCGGCGAGATTCCGATGACAGCAGGTTATTCCGGCGACGTGTATTTTGCGGTAGAGGATCTTCAGAAAGTTTGAGGCGAGTGTGGGTGACTTCGGTATGGGCTCTAGATGTTCTATTTATAAAGTAAGGCACAGAGATGAAATGGGTTCGGTTTTCCGGCGACTTGCAGAGAATTCCGGCGAACACAGATAAATTCCAGCAGTGTGTGTTTGAACAGAAAGCTCGAGATGTTGCAGATCAAATGATTTGTAATCGGTTTCATCTTTTAATGTTTCCGATTTCATTCATTTACCTTAAATGTTTTCGGTTATGAAAAACTGAAATTCTTTGATTCAGAGTTGAATTGTGAATTAAAACACAATTCAGTAACGGATGATTGTATGCGCGTTCCATTTCTCCGTTGAACTCGTAATGCTGAAATCTTTTTGGCGGCTTTCTTTTTGAACTTCCCTTAATTGAAATGCGTTATACATATATTAATGGTTCTAAAATAAACCGAATGAGGCTCGCAGCCGAACGGTTTATGTGTATGCGATGGAGGCGTGTGACCCGGCTTTTGGCGCGGTTCGAATCCGGCCAACCCTTTTATTTTTTTATTCCTTGATTATTACAAATTTTCAATTATAGGTTTTAAGTTATAAAATGTTTATTAATTATGTATCGTATAAAACTAATTTGAGCATTAATTACGCAACGAAAATTTTAACTGGATGTTCGGTTTAATAAACGAAGCGGGTTTGGTTAACCCGGTTTTTGACGGATGTTACAGTATCCCCTACTTTTAGAAATTTCGTCCCGAAATTTAAGTAGTGGCATGTTTGTCTCAAAAGGATGGTGTTTTAATTTGACAATTACATACTTAGAAGGGAGTAATAGTTTAAATTTCGTTTGAGGCGGTAACGTTCCTTGTAAGGGTTGAGTACCCTGCTACAGGAATCGCTTTTTGTTGCCTACGATAAAGAATATTGATAAACAGAGTTGATTGACTAAGTATGATTTTATGCATATGAGTTTTGATACGTTTGGAAAGATAAGGTTATACCCTAAAACAAAACTTCTACTACTAAAACCTTCATGGAACTTCTCATAACCGCCTGACAATGCATCTGATCCTTTGGCAAGAATACTTATATATAGGAAGTACCAGCGTCGTATCCACCATATTCTTGTCAAATTTTCATTGGTTTTATCAGTAAGTTATGATTGGTTCCATGATGTGACTCTAGAACATAAACAAACACAACAACCAAAGCCTGAGTCCTAATTCTGATAGTATACATGTTTGAATGGTGACAGTACCTCTCTCGTTTGTTATGATGGAGAGGTTAGTCTATGTAGAAGTGAGACACAGCTCAACTTCTTTAAATGATGAGATTGAAATACGTTGAGATGTATGATGATATGAATGCTAAATCAGTGGGTATAAAACAAACTTCAACCAAGACATTACTAAATCCTACATGGAACTTCTCATAACCGCCTGACAATGCCTCTGATCCTTTGACAAGAATACTTATATATAGGAAGTACCAGCGGCGTATCCACCATATTCTCGTCAAATTTTCATTGGTTTTATCAGTAAGTTATGATTAGTCCTATGTGACTCTAAAACATAAACAAACACAACAACCAAAGCTTGAGTCTTAATTCTGATAGTATACATGTTTGAATGATGACAGTACCTCTCTCGTTTGTTATGATGGAGAGGTTAGTATATGTAGAAGTGAGACACTACCCAACTTCTTTAAATGATGAGACTGAGATACGTCGTGAGGTATGATGATATGAATGTTAAATCAATGAGTATAAAACGAAACTGAAATAGTAATTCGCATTAGATTCTTGGATACAATTTCCAATTTATAATTGAGATACGTGAAGATTGAGATAAACATAAAGAAAACATAAAACTAAGCGGTTGGAGTCGAATTCTTGATTTTTGGTGAAGAAAAACTAGTTGGGTGGTTCGTTTGGGCCGTCATTATCTTAAACAGGATTGGCGTTGATGTTGTAAACTCTTCCTCTTGCTGGTGGCCTAGTGATTAGGTTTCCTTGATTTGCTTGGTTAACTGGGTTTGCTTGAGCTTGGGCGTGTATGATGTTAACCAATCGAGGGCACGTGTTTCTAAAATGGGTAGGGTCGCCACAATTGAAACAAGCTCGAACATATGGGAACATGGGGTATTGGGGTTGTTGATATGTTTGGATCATGTTTTGAGTAGGGGGTGAGGTTGGGTTTTGAGAGGTGCGGCAAACCTTGCTCAAATGACCATAGCGTCCACAATTCGCACATAGTTGACAAGGTAAGGTAGATGGATGGTGATAAAAACAGGTGTTGCATTGAGGGTGAGGTCCAAAGTAAGGTTTCTTATTTGGGTAAGTTGAGTTGGGTGCTACTTGAGTGATTGGGATAGCTTGGAGGGGTACGGCTTGTGAAGCTGGTTGATTGCGTTGGGTGACAGCGAAAAGTTGCCCATCTCGTTTTCTCTTAGAAAGGGGTTGAGAAGGGGATTCGGTTTGGGTGGAGTTTGAGGTTTCAGTTGATGCTTTATCCTTCTTCTTCTCCTCCTTGAAGTCCTTATTTCGTATGCGGTTCTCGGTGAGTTCTGTAGCTAACTCAATTGCTGCTTCCAGAGTTGCAGGTGTGGTACTTATTACAGAGTCTTGAATTTTTGAAGGAAGACCTCGGATGTAGTGCTCGATCAAACGGTAAAGTGGAGTGAACAAGTTGGGAACCATTTGATTTAACTCGAGGAATCTCTTGTTGTATGTGGTGTGGTCGCCTTCCTTTTGTTTCAAAGAATAGAACTCATCCTCCAATTTCTTGATTTCGCTTCTTGGGCAAAACCGTCTTGTCATGATTTCCTTCAACTCTTCCCAAGTCAAATTCATAGCATCTTCAACACCTCGTTTGGCCTTCTCTGTATTCCACCATGTAAGTGCTATTCCAAGTAAACGACCAGTAACATATCGCACTTTGCGATCATCGGGGCAATCGCAATTTAGAAAAGTGTTTTCCATTTCTTCAAACCAATGGAGGAGAGCGGTGACACCTTCAGTCCCTTCGTATTTTGGAGGGTCGCAGGATTTGAAATGCTTAAAGGTGCATTTAGTGGTAATTGGGGGAGGGTTGACAACATTTTGATCTTCTTGATTGACGGGATTAGCGGTAAGGGCTTGTTGAACTTGAACTACACTGTTGGGTGTTACGGCAGCCATTTGTTGAGCGATTTGGGCAGCCATGCGCTCGCGGGCTTTTCCTGATCTCATCTTCCTACGAGCGGAATTAGAAGACATCTACAAGGAATACATATCAAGAGTATGAGTTGGACGTTTTAGGGGTCATGTGTCGTATTTAGGAATGAACAATCATAAAATAAATATAGAATAATAAATCTACTACATCCATAGGATGTCTTGGGCTTTGCTCGTAATTGGGCCTTGCATGCCGCCATACTTCACCTTCGTAATCATGTGGGCCCCCATGACTACCGGGTTTTTCATATGGTTCGCATGTGTTAGCCTGGTTACGTACACTAAAACCCGGAGAAAATCGAGAAATATGTATGTAACGTATGATATCCGGAATGTATCCAAGTGTGGACACGGTGACACCTCAAAGTGGGGTTAGTTCGAACGACGTTTGGTGTGGCATGCTTTGGCCTAATAGGTCCTTCGTACTCTCATCGTTGGTCCCCAGGTAGGCAAACTGGTCCGTTATATTGGATTTATACGAATGCCAACCTAGACAGGACGTTCCGACTACCGGTACTTGTACCCTTACAGTTACTACATGCCCGTCGTAGAACTCACTTTGATGAGATTTGAAAAATGACAAATGCGACAAAATCTTGAATAACGGAAGTATGAAGATGATTTGAATATGTGAACATTGAAATATGTATGATGAATGTGTATGTAATTATGTATGTTTGACTGTAAGTATAATTCACTATGTATCACAAAATGTAATGTTGGAAGTGTTTGCATGCATTTGTGTATGTAATAAATATGAAAGAAATAAACATCATGAGTTTGCATGTAACCACATAAACAATTAAAATCTAATCAACTATAGTATAGGCTCTATGGGTCTAATAACCTATCCTATATCCCTATAGTCAAAAGCTCTGATACCAATCTGTCACACCCCGACCCGCAGCGGAAAAGGTGATCGGGGCATGATTGGGTTTTCATCAAAGCTCATGACATTTATTATAATGTTTCATATTTATTATTACAATTTAAAGGAAATCATACAATCATATCATACAAGTTCAACATGTTCTATACATCTTTCTAGGCTTCATTATTTTTCTTCTAAGGCACTTTCCTATGTGTTCCTTGCTTCATCCTGTCCACCTGTATCATGTGTAAAAATGGTTTTTAGGTCAACAAAAAGTTGGCGAGTGAATCCTATTAAAACATTTAAACGTGTTTATTGAATTGATTATAAAATAAAGTGCATAACCACATATGAGTAAATGTAAATGTAAATATATTCACAAAACACTTAATATTAAATATTGCACACACATACAACAATAGATTGTTTTGAGGCACGGGTTGTTCAACTCGTCTCCCACGAGGAACTGATGGGCCTAATGAATGAGTTTTGAGGCACACGTTGTTCTACGAACTGATGGGCCTAATGAATGAGTTTTAAGGCACGCGTTGTTCAACTCGTCTCCCACAAGGAACTGATGGGCCTAACAAATAATTTGCATACAACTTGACAATATGTAATACATAACAACAAACAATATTTACATTCTAAGTTTAGCTCATAATATGGTATAGCACGAGTTTGAATAAACGAATTAGTTTAAGCGACACATGATACACCCCAAAACATGAATAAAAAGGGGAATTTGTAAGAATTCACTCACAGTGGGTGCGTTTCTTGGATTGATGATGAATGCGCACGAATTCGGATTTAATCGACAAGGGAACTAACCTAAATAATAACATAATAGTTCGATAAATAAATAAACTCTTATTTGAGATTAGTATTTTCAATTAGTGTTCTTAATGGGATTGTTCGGTTTATTTTTGTGTGTTCAAGGAAATTTTCTAACTTTAAAAATATTATTTTTAAGTATTTTTAATTGATTTTTAAATAAAATAAATAAATAAAAGAAAATAAAAATTTTTGACTTTTTGACCAGTTGACCGTTGACCATTGACTTTGACTTTGACCGGTTCAGTCTTGTGTAAGTATGCGCTGGGTGAGACTCGAACCCGTGACCTCTCGTACGCGTGCACGCAGCTCTACCAACTGAGCTACGTGTCTAACCCGAAATATTTCTGTTTTTAATTATATTTATACACTATTTAATTTAATCAGAATTCATTTATTTTAAAAAGATTTTAATTATATCGAACCGGTGCCGTCAACAGGTCTCAAACCCGGGACCTGTGGTTTAGTGTTGCACACAGTCCACCGCTGGACTGTGTGTCTAACCTGGTTAATATACTGATTTTTATTAAATTTAACATCTTCCAGCGAGTTGATCTGGTCCGGTTTTTAAAAAGAACATTTTTATTTCTGTGAGGAGGTTGTGTCAAGGATTGAACTCGAGACGTGTGTTAAACGTTTGCACACAGTCCACCGCTGGACTGTGTGTCTAACCCGTTTATATAACTCGTTTTAATTATACTTATACACTGATTACATGTTTCAGGATTTGGCTTTTAAAAAAAGGCATATTATTTCAGTGAATCGGAACACAACAGAACTCGAACCCGGGACGTATGCTTTAAAATCGCACACAGTCCACCGCTGGACTGTGTGTCTAACCCGAGATATAACCCGATTTATATTAAATATATATACAACCGAAGCTTCATCTTCTTCGTTAAACTTTACCCAGAAACCAATCCCGACTGTTTCATACATTCATCAATTTCTTTAGTAAATTGTAATTAACTACATATGAGATTAATAAAAATGAGAGAGATTAGGTGTAAGATATACCGAACAGAGATCCCCTGTTTCTCCGGCGAGATTCCGATGACAGCAGGTTATTCCGGCGACGTGTATTTTGCGGTAGAGGATCTTCAGAAAGTTTGAGGCGAGTGTGGGTGACTTCGGTATGGGCTCTAGATGTTCTATTTATAAAGTAAGGCACAGAGATGAAATGGGTTCGGTTTTCCGGCGACTTGCAGAGAATTCCGGCGAACACAGATAAATTCCAGCAGTGGTGTGTTTGAACAGAAAGCTCGAGATGTTGCAGATCAAATGATTTGTAATCGGTTTCATCTTTTAATGTTTCCGATTTCATTCATTTACCTTAAATGTTTTTCGGTTATGAAAAACTGAAATTCTTTGATTCAGAGTTGAATTGTGAATTAAAACACAATTCAGTAACGGATGATTGTATGCGCGTTCCATTTCTCCGTTGAACTCGTAACTGCTGAAATCTTTTTGGGCGGCTTTCTTTTTGAACTTCCCTTAATTGAAATGCGTATACATATATTAATGGTTCTAAAATAAACCGAATGAGGCTCGGCAGCCGAACGGTTTATGTGTATGCGATGGAGGCGTGTGACCCGGCTTTTGGCGCGGGTTCGAATCCCGGCCAACCCTTTTATTTTTTTATTCCTTGATTATTACAAATTTTCAATTATAGGTTTTAAGTTATAAAATGTTTATTAATTATGTATCGTATAAAACTAATTTGAGCATTAATTACGCAACGAAAATTTTAACTGGATGTTCGGTTTAATAAACGAAGCGGGTTTGGTTAACCCGGTTTTTGACGGATGTTACAGTATCCCCTACTTTTAGAAATTTCGTCCCGAAATTTAAGTAGTGGCATGTTTGTCTCAAAAGGATGGTGTTTTAATTTGACAATTACATACTTAGAAGGGAGTAATAGTTTAAATTTCGTTTGAGGCGGTAACGTTCCTTGTAAGGGTTGAGTACCCTGCTACAGGAATCGCTTTTTGTTGCCTACGATAAAGAATATTGATAAACAGAGTTGATTGACTAAGTATGATTTTATGCATATGAGTTTTGATACGTTTGGAAAGATAAGGTTATACCCTAAAACAAAACTTCTACTACTAAAACCTTCATGGAACTTCTCATAACCGCCTGACAATGCATCTGATCCTTTGGCAAGAATACTTATATATAGGAAGTACCAGCGTCGTATCCACCATATTCTTGTCAAATTTTCATTGGTTTTATCAGTAAGTTATGATTGGTTCCATGATGTGACTCTAGAACATAAACAAACACAACAACCAAAGCCTGAGTCCTAATTCTGATAGTATACATGTTTGAATGGTGACAGTACCTCTCTCGTTTGTTATGATGGAGAGGTTAGTCTATGTAGAAGTGAGACACAGCTCAACTTCTTTAAATGATGAGATTGAAATACGTTGAGATGTATGATGATATGAATGCTAAATCAGTGGGTATAAAACAAACTTCAACCAAGACATTACTAAATCCTACATGGAACTTCTCATAACCGCCTGACAATGCCTCTGATCCTTTGACAAGAATACTTATATATAGGAAGTACCAGCGGCGTATCCACCATATTCTCGTCAAATTTTCATTGGTTTTATCAGTAAGTTATGATTAGTCCTATGTGACTCTAAAACATAAACAAACACAACAACCAAAGCTTGAGTCTTAATTCTGATAGTATACATGTTTGAATGATGACAGTACCTCTCTCGTTTGTTATGATGGAGAGGTTAGTATATGTAGAAGTGAGACACTACCCAACTTCTTTAAATGATGAGACTGAGATACGTCGTGAGGTATGATGATATGAATGTTAAATCAATGAGTATAAAACGAAACTGAAATAGTAATTCGCATTAGATTCTTGGATACAATTTCCAATTTATAATTGAGATACGTGAAGATTGAGATAAACATAAAGAAAACATAAAACTAAGCGGTTGGAGTCGAATTCTTGATTTTTGGTGAAGAAAAACTAGTTGGGTGGTTCGTTTGGGCCGTCATTATCTTAAACAGGATTGGCGTTGATGTTGTAAACTCTTCCTCTTGCTGGTGGCCTAGTGATTAGGTTTCCTTGATTTGCTTGGTTAACTGGGTTTGCTTGAGCTTGGGCGTGTATGATGTTAACCAATCGAGGGCACGTGTTTCTAAAATGGGTAGGGTCGCCACAATTGAAACAAGCTCGAACATATGGGAACATGGGGTATTGGGGTTGTTGATATGTTTGGATCATGTTTTGAGTAGGGGGTGAGGTTGGGTTTTGAGAGGTGCGGCAAACCTTGCTCAAATGACCATAGCGTCCACAATTCGCACATAGTTGACAAGGTAAGGTAGATGGATGGTGATAAAAACAGGTGTTGCATTGAGGGTGAGGTTCAAAGTAAGGTTTCTTATTTGGGTAAGTTGAGTTGGGTGCTACTTGAGTGATTGGGATAGCTTGGAGGGGTACGGCTTGTGAAGCTGGTTGATTGCGTTGGGTGACAGCGAAAAGTTGCCCATCTCGTTTTCTCTTAGAAAGGGGTTGAGAAGGGGATTCGGTTTGGGTGGAGTTTGAGGTTTCAGTTGATGCTTTATCCTTCTTCTTCTCCTCCTTGAAGTCCTTATTTCGTATGCGGTTCTCGGTGAGTTCTGTAGCTAACTCAATTGCTGCTTCCAGAGTTGCAGGTGTGGTACTTATTACAGAGTCTTGAATTTTTGAAGGAAGACCTCGGATGTAGTGCTCGATCAAACGGTAAAGTGGAGTGAACAAGTTGGGAACCATTTGATTTAACTCGAGGAATCTCTTGTTGTATGTGGTGTGGTCGCCTTCCTTTTGTTTCAAAGAATAGAACTCATCCTCCAATTTCTTGATTTCGCTTCTTGGGCAAAACCGTCTTGTCATGATTTCCTTCAACTCTTCCCAAGTCAAATTCATAGCATCTTCAACACCTCGTTTGGCCTTCTCTGTATTCCACCATGTAAGTGCTATTCCAAGTAAACGACCAGTAACATATCGCACTTTGCGATCATCGGGGCAATCGCAATTTAGAAAAGTGTTTTCCATTTCTTCAAACCAATGGAGGAGAGCGGTGACACCTTCAGTCCCTTCGTATTTTGGAGGGTCGCAGGATTTGAAATGCTTAAAGGTGCATTTAGTGGTAATTGGGGGAGGGTTGACAACATTTTGATCTTCTTGATTGACGGGATTAGCGGTAAGGGCTTGTTGAACTTGAACTACAATGTTGGGTGTTACGGCAGCCATTTGTTGAGCGATTTGGGCAGCCATGCGCTCGCGGGCTTTTCCTGATCTCATCTTCCTACGAGCGGAATTAGAAGACATCTACAAGGAATACATATCAAGAGTATGAGTTGGACGTTTTAGGGGTCATGTGTCGTATTTAGGAATGAACAATCATAAAATAAATATAGAATAATAAATCTACTACATCCATAGGATGTCTTGGGCTTTGCTCGTAATTGGGCCTTGCATGCCGCCATACTTCACCTTCGTAATCATGTGGGCCCCCATGACTACCGGGTTTTTCATATGGTTCGCATGTGTTAGCCTGGTTACGTACACTAAAACCCGGAGAAAATCGAGAAATATGTATGTAACGTATGATATCCGGAATGTATCCAAGTGTGGACACGGTGACACCTCAAAGTGGGGTTAGTTCGAACGACGTTTGGTGTGGCATGCTTTGGCCTAATAGGTCCTTCGTACTCTCATCGTTGGTCCCCAGGTAGGCAAACTGGTCCGTTATATTGGATTTATACGAATGCCAACCTAGACAGGACGTTCCGACTACCGGTACTTGTACCCTTACAGTTACTACATGCCCGTCGTAGAACTCACTTTGATGAGATTTGAAAAATGACAAATGCGACAAAATCTTGAATAACGGAAGTATGAAGATGATTTGAATATGTGAACATTGAAATATGTATGATGAATGTGTATGTAATTATGTATGTTTGACTGTAAGTATAATTCACTATGTATCACAAAATGTAATGTTGGAAGTGTTTGCATGCATTTGTGTATGTAATAAATATGAAAGAAATAAACATCATGAGTTTGCATGTAACCACATAAACAATTAAAATCTAATCAACTATAGTATAGGCTCTATGGGTCTAATAACCTATCCTATATCCCTATAGTCAAAAGCTCTGATACCAATCTGTCACACCCCGACCCGCAGCGGAAAAGGTGATCGGGGCATGATTGGGTTTTCATCAAAGCTCATGACATTATTATAATGTTTCATATTTATTATTACAATTTAAAGGAAATCATACAATCATATCATACAAGTTCAACATGTTCTATACATCTTTCTAGGCTTCATTATTTTTCTTCTAAGGCACTTTCCTATGTGTTCCTTGCTTCATCCTGTCCACCTGTATCATGTGTAAAAATGGTTTTTAGGTCAACAAAAAGTTGGCGAGTGAATCCTATTAAAACATTTAAACGTGTTTATTGAATTGATTATAAAATAAAGTGCATAACCACATATGAGTAAATGTAAATGTAAATATATTCACAAAACACTTAATATTAAATATTGCACACACATACAACAATAGATTGTTTTGAGGCACGGGTTGTTCAACTCGTCTCCCACGAGGAACTGATGGGCCTAATGAATGAGTTTTGAGGCACACGTTGTTCTACGAACTGATGGGCCTAATGAATGAGTTTTAAGGCACGCGTTGTTCAACTCGTCTCCCACAAGGAACTGATGGGCCTAACAAATAATTTGCATACAACTTGACAATATGTAATACATAACAACAAACAATATTTACATTCTAAGTTTAGCTCATAATATGGTATAGCACGAGTTTGAATAAACGAATTAGTTTAAGCGACACATGATACACCCCAAAACATGAATAAAAAGGGGAATTTGTAAGAATTCACTCACAGTGGGTGCGTTTCTTGGATTGATGATGAATGCGCACGAATTCGGATTTAATCGACAAGGGAACTAACCTAAATAATAACATAATAGTTCGATAAATAAATAAACTCTTATTTGAGATTAGTATTTTCAATTAGTGTTCTTAATGGGATTGTTCGGTTTATTTTTGTGTGTTCAAGGAAATTTTCTAACTTTAAAAATATTATTTTTAAGTATTTTTAATTGATTTTTAAATAAAATAAATAAATAAAAGAAAATAAAAATTTTTGACTTTTTGACCAGTTGACCGTTGACCATTGACTTTGACTTTGACCGGTTCAGTCTTGTGTAAGTATGCGCTGGGTGAGACTCGAACCCGTGACCTCTCGTACGCGTGCACGCAGCTCTACCAACTGAGCTACGTGTCTAACCCGAAATATTTCTGTTTTTAATTATATTTATACACTATTTAATTTAATCAGAATTCATTTATTTTAAAAAGATTTTAATTATATCGAACCGGTGTGCCGTCAACAGGTCTCAAACCCGGGACCTGTGGTTTAGTGTTGCACACAGTCCACCGCTGGACTGTGTGTCTAACCTGGTTAATATACTGATTTTTATTAAATTTAACATCTTCCAGCGAGTTGATCTGGTCCGGTTTTTAAAAAGAACATTTTTATTTCTGTGAGGAGGTTGTGTCAAGGATTGAACTCGAGACGTGTGTTAAACGTTTGCACACAGTCCACCGCTGGACTGTGTGTCTAACCCGTTTATATAACTCGTTTTAATTATACTTATACACTGATTACATGTTTCAGGATTTGGCTTTTAAAAAAAGGCATATTATTTCAGTGAATCGGAACACAACAGAACTCGAACCCGGGACGTATGCTTTAAAATCGCACACAGTCCACCGCTGGACTGTGTGTCTAACCCGAGATATAACCCGATTTATATTAAATATATATACAACCGAAGCTTCATCTTCTTCGTTAAACTTTACCCAGAAACCAATCCCGACTGTTTCATACATTCATCAATTTCTTTAGTAAATTGTAATTAACTACATATGAGATTAATAAAAATGAGAGAGATTAGGTGTAAGATATACCGAACAGAGATCCCCTGTTTCTCCGGCGAGATTCCGATGACAGCAGGTTATTCCGGCGACGTGTATTTTGCGGTAGAGGATCTTCAGAAAGTTTGAGGCGAGTGTGGGTGACTTCGGTATGGGCTCTAGATGTTCTATTTATAAAGTAAGGCACAGAGATGAAATGGGTTCGGTTTTCCGGCGACTTGCAGAGAATTCCGGCGAACAAGATAAATTCCAGCAGTGGTGTGTTTGAACAGAAAGCTCGAGATGTTGCAGATCAAATGATTTGTAATCGGTTTCATCTTTTAATGTTTCCGATTTCATTCATTTACCTTAAATGTTTTCGGTTATGAAAAACTGAAATTCTTTGATTCAGAGTTGAATTGTGAATTAAAACACAATTCAGTAACGGATGATTGTATGCGCGTTCCATTTCTCCGTTGAACTCGTAACTGCTGAAATCTTTTTGGGCGGCTTTCTTTTTGAACTTCCCTTAATTGAAATGCGTATACATATATTAATGGTTCTAAAATAAACCGAATGAGGCTCGGCAGCCGAACGGTTTATGTGTATGCGATGGAGGCGTGTGACCCGGCTTTTGGCGCGGGTTCGAATCCCGGCCAACCCTTTTATTTTTTTATTCCTTGATTATTAC
The DNA here is from genome assembly GCA_947069175.1 of Scalesia atractyloides. Lineage (NCBI taxonomy): Eukaryota > Viridiplantae > Streptophyta > Magnoliopsida > Asterales > Asteraceae > Scalesia > Scalesia atractyloides. The sequence goes on along the minus strand of CAMTDV010000028.1, from coordinate 64,456,298 downwards.
AAATTTTCAATTATAGGTTTTAAGTTATAAAATGTTTATTAATTATGTATCGTATAAAACTAATTTGAGCATTAATTACGCAACGAAAATTTTAACTAGATGTTCGGTTTAATAAACGAAGCGGGTTTGGTTAACCTGGTTTTTGGCGGATGTTACATTGATGTGACATTGCTAGCGACTCATCGGCTAAACATTTCTTTAAATTAGATACGTGGAACACATCATGGATTCCACTTAGCTCCTCAGGCAGCTTGAGCTTATAAGCTACTGAACCGACACATTCGATTACTTCGAATGGTCAAATATATCTCGGGCTTAACTTGCCCTTCTTTCCGAAGCGCATCACACCTTTCAAGGGTGATACATTTAATAATACTTTGTCTCCTATTTGGAACTTAAGAGGTTTTCGCCTCTTATCTGCATAACTTTTCACACACGCCCTAAGCATATCTTCCAATGTCTGGATAGTACGCTCACTCTGACCATCAGTTTGCGGATGGTAAGCCATACTAAAATTTAATCGTGTGCCTAACGATTGTTGGAAACTTTTCCAAAAGTGAGATATATATCTAGTATCTCAATCAGATACAATAGATACCGGTACACCATGTAGAGACTCTATCTTGTCCACATATAGCTTTGCCAACTTATCAGAATTATAAGTCTCTTTAATTGGCAAGAAATGTGCTGACTTAGTCAGCCTGTCCACAATGACCCAGATCGTGTCGTTGCCACGTTTGGTCTTAGGTAACTTGGTAATTAAATTCATAGTTAACATTTCCCATTTCCAGGTGGGAATCTCAAGCTGTTGTAGGAGACCTGACGGTTTCTGATGTTCGGCTTTAACTTGCGAACACGTCAGACACTTAGCTACATAAGTGGCTATGGATTTCTTCAAACCCATCCACCAATAATTCTTCTTCAAGTCTTGATACATCTTGTCACCTCCCGAGTGAACTGAGTATCTCGTATTATGCGCTTCCTGAAGGATTAGATCTCTAAATCCTCCGAAGATTGGAACCCAGAGTCTTCCATTGAATCTAAGGATTCCATCCTTTCCAGGTGTTAACTGATCAACAGTTCTGCCTACTCCCTCATTAGGAATATTAGCCTCTAATAGGGCTTGCTTTTGCACATCTAATAACTTCTTATTCAAGCTATTTTTGAGCTCAATGCTCTTAGCGTTAATTTTAATGGGCTTAAGTCGTTCCTTGCGACTTAAGGCATCAGCAACTACATTTGCCTTGCCTGGATGGTAGCGAATCTCGCAGTCATAATCATTAAGCGTTTCCATCCATCAACGCTGTCGCATGTTCAATTCCTTCTGATTGAATAGGTGCTGGAGACTTTTATGGTCTGTGTATACAATACACTTTGTACCATACAAATAATGTCTCCATAACTTAAGTGCAAATACAACATAACCCAATTCCAAATCATGGGTGGTGTAATTCCTTTCGCGCACGTTTATTTGTCGTGATGCATAAGCAATCACTTTGCCTTTTTGCATTAGCACGCAGGCCATGCCAGTGTGTGAGGCGTCACAGTAAACGACAAAATCCTCAATACCATCAGGTAGATATAACACAGGAGCATTGCTCAACTTGTATTTTAAAATTTCAAAAGATTCTTGTTGTTTTGGACCCCCGTTAAACTTGACATTCTCACGGGTCAAGGTAGTTAAAGGAGTGGCTATCCTCGAAAAGTTCTCAACGAACCTCCTATAATAACCGGCCAATCCTAAGAAACTACGAATCTTTGATGGAGTTTTGGGTACTTCCCAATTCATTATGGCTTCAATCTTAGCGGGATCCACTTGGATACCACGCTCACTTACAACATGTCCAAGAAATTGGACTTCTCTAAGCCAAAACTCGCACTTAGAAAACTTAGCATAAAGGTTTTCTTGCCTTAGCAATTCTAGGATGCACCGAAGATGTTTCTCGTGATCAACTTGAGTAGATAAGTATGTCGTCTATGAAGACAATGACAAACTTATTTAGGTACGGCTTGCAGACTCTACTCATGAGATCCATGAATGCTGCAGGTGCATTTGTGAGCCCAAAAGGCATCACCAGAAATTCGTAATGACCATAACGAGTCCTGAAGGCAGTCTTGGGGACATCCTCACTTCTAACCTTCAATTGATGATATCCTGATCTTAAGTCGATCTTGGAGAAGTAACTAGCCCCTTGAAGTTGGTCAAATAAATCGTCGGTCCTGGGCAGAGGATATCTACTCTTGATTGTTAACTTGTTCAGATCTCGGTAGTCGATGCACATTCGCAATGAACCGTCTTTCTTTTTAACAAAAAGGATAGGAGCTCCCCAAGGCGGGGAACTAGGCTGAATGAAGCCCTTCTCCAAGAGTTCATCCAATTGAACTCTTAACTCATTCATTTCGGTTGGTGCTAGCCTATATGGAGCTCTAGCTACGGGTGCTGACCTTGGTATAATATCAATCCTGAACTCCACTTGCCTTTCTGGAGGTAGGCCTGGTAATTCTTCTGGGAATACATCGGGATACTCAGAGATAACTGGTAAGTCTTCAATATTTGGCTTAGGCTCGTTTATAGTTACTTGTGCCATGTAAATAACACAACCTTTCCCTAGACACTTGGATGCTTTAAATAATGACACTTTGTCTGGCAATCCATAGTGTGAATCTCCAAAGATGGTGAGCATTTCACCATATGGGGTTTTAATTTTGATGAGTTTCTTATCACAGGCAATGCGGGCTTGGTTATCGGATAACCAATCCATGCCTAAGACTACATCGAACCCCGCCAATTTCATTGGCAGAAGAGAGATAGGAATTGAATGATTCTTAATGGATATAAAACATCCATCAAGAATGGAAGATGCCATTTCAAAGGTTCCGTCAGCAAGTTCTACTTGATAAGTTATGTCTAGAGTTCTTATGGGTAAGTTTAATAGTTTGCTAAACTTATAGTCCACAAATGACTTATCCGCACCCGAATAAAAAAGAACTCTAGCAAATATGTCATTAATGAGGAAAGTACCTGTTATGATATTATTGTCATTAACGGCCTCCTTAGCATTCATCTGGAAGGCACGAGCATTTCCTTTCTTGGCTTCTCCCGGCTTTGCCTCATTAGTTTTGGGATTCTTTGGGCAATTAGGCTTAATATGCCCTTTCTAATTACAACCAAAACAAACGGCATCTTTAAGATTTTTGCACTCGTGGGTCTTATGCCCTTTCCTTTTGCAAATACCACAGGGTTTAATCGGGGGTCGATATTGCATTGCCCCCAATGCCTGCGGTTACAGGTTTTGCACAAAGGTCTATCATCAGACCTGTGTTAGTTCTTCTTGAACCCAAAATTTCCTTTCTTTTTAAACCTTTGGGAGTTATCATCCTCCCGCTTTCTTTTCCCGTCAGTCTCAGACTTGACTGACTTTTGCCTCACTTGATCAAGGGTGAGGGAGAGAGATATGTCAACAGCAGACCTATAGGTACTAGGCTGAGCAGCCTTTACCATGCCCTTAATCTCGGGCGCTAACCCATTAATAAAATGTGCAATGCGTATGGTTTCAGGGGTGATTAGATAGGAAACTAACCTAGATAGGGAATTGAAATCGGAGACGTACTTCCGACAATCTAGGTTTTTCATCGAAAGAGATAAGAAGTCTGTCTCTAATTTCTCCAGCTCATGAGGTGGGCAATAAGTTTCCTTAACAAGGTCCATAAACTTGGTCCATCCCAAGTTATACAGGTGTACTTTTCCTGTTGAATGGACCATGGCCTTTCACCATATTAGGGCATCGCCCTTGAAGGATTGAGATACAAACTTCACCACATCCTTATCAGCACAACAACTGATATCTACAATAGTTTCCATCTCATCTAGCCATCTCAAGGCTTCTACTGCTCCCCTTCTCCATTAAAATCTCAGGGCTTGCAGGAGACAAAGTATTTATAGGTACATCCGTCTTTAGAAGAACTCAAAGGGAAGCTCCTAAATGGTTAGGAACTTCCAAGAGTGTAATAGAGAGGAGAAAGAATGAATGAGCAAAGAATAAGTGAACTTAGTAGCCTATTTATAGTGCAAGAGGTATAAGGAGATGGATCCATGTGTTAGGAGTGTTGTAGGATCTTTACAAGTATCCAATTAGGTGTCAAGAGCTGGTGAAGTGTGGTAATTTGCAGCTAGGTGGCTTCCTCACAAAGATTTGGAGTTTTTAACACATTTAGTCCCTCAAATATAGTTTTATTAAATGTCATGAATTGTCCCTTGACTTATATTCCATGACATAATGACACAACTACTTCTTTTCGTTCAACACGAGATGTATTGAAGAAAAGTACGAATAACCGAACGTTAATTGGTGTCACACTAGATGTTCTTATGACTTATAAATGTTTACTAGCTTAAAATGTGAAAGACACGATACTTGCGGTTTCATGGGTTAAATTACCCAATCTAGTAAGGTTAAAGGTTCGGTGAAGGAGCGGAATGCTCAAGGATGGTAAGTAAAAAGATATCGTCTCAACCGAGAGACGTTCGGGCCTAAAAGTGGCTTGATTAAATAAGTAATATGAAAATAACAAAGTCTGGGGGCCTTTGGGTCATTTAAAGAAAGTTAAAACAAGGAAAAACTAAGACTCTAGGAGCCCGCCGTAGGCTACGGTCGCCAGAGTTATGATCCGAGGGTATGTATACGTGTCGGTATATTACCGAATACAAAATTTTTTACGAGGTATTACATAATCCCTCCATTGTCCAACTAGTGGCTCATATGAGAGTTAGGACTTTGTAAAGGATCACTCAGAGGCTCAGTATAAGCATGTTGACCCCGATGTCACTCAGAGGCTGGGCATGTTGACACTAATGGTCACTCAGAGGCCAAGTTTAAGCATGTTGACACTAATGGTCACTCAGAGGCTATGTTTTAAGCATGTTGACACTTTTAGTCCATATTAGTCATTAATAGACTTATATATAATTATATATATAACATGTGTCACTATATTATTGGACACGATTTTACGAGGTGTTACATCCTTACCCCCTTAAAGGAAATCTCGACCTCGAGATTCAAATAGATGGGGGTACTTTTGTCGCATGGTGGAATCAACCTCCCATGTATACTCGAGGCCTCGAAGGGCATCCCACTTAACCTTTACAATAGGTATAAACTTCCTTCGGAGCTTTTTAACCTGTCGATCCTCGATCGAAATTGGTTTCTCAGTGAACCTCAGGTTTTCGTCAATTTGCATATCTTCGTGCGACATTGATAGCGACTCATCGGCTAGACATTTCTTAAGGTTAGATATGTGGAATACATCATGAATTCCACTAAGCTCCTCTGGCAACCTGAGCTTATAAGCTACAGTGCTGACACGTTCGATTATCTCGAAGGGTCCTATATATCTTGGGCTCAACTTGCCCTTCTTTCCAAAACGCATCACACCTTTCCAGGGTGATACTTTTAGGTTGACCTTGTCCCCTACTTGGAACTGAAGAGGTTTACGCCTCTTGTCAGCATAGCTCTTCTGCCTGTCTCTGGAAGCTTTGAGACGATCACGGATTTGCACAATCTTTTCCGTGGTCTCCAGGACAATATCTGGTCCTGATAGTTGAGCTTCCCCAACTTCTGCCCAGCACACGTGCGTTCTGCATTTTCTCCCATACAAGGCTACAAAAGGAGCATCCTTGATGCTCGTATGATAACTGTTATTGTAGGAGAATTCTATTAGGGGTAGTGGTCATCCCAACTTCCACCGAGATCAATCACACATGCCCTAAGCATGTCTTCCAAAGTTTGAATAGTATGCTCACTTTGACCATCAGTCTGCGGATGGTAAGCCGTACTAAAGTTCAATCGTGTGCCTAAAGATTGTTGGAAACTTTTCCAAAAGTGAGATGTGTATCTAGTATCTCTATCAGATACTATAGATACTGGCACACCGTGTAAGGACACAATCTTGTCCACGTATAACTTAGCCAACTTGTAAGAATTATAAGTTTCCTTAATTGGCAAGAAATGCGCTGACTTAGTTAGCCTATCCACAATGACCCAAATAGTGTCATTACCACATTTGGTCTTAGGTAACTTGGTAACAAGGAACACTTCAGTTGGATTATTAGATGTGCAAAACGTACCGTTAAACTTGATTGTTAACAAGGAACACTTCATTTGGACCAACCGAATCCAATGGACGAAGACTCCGACCCGGAGATGCCACCATCAGGATCGAACGCGCATCCTATTGAAATCTCGAGCGATTCCAACTCCCATGCCGGATCGCCATGTCAAGGTCCTAATGAGTGGGACCAATATTGGAGTCAATTTTCCTTTACTAATACTCCTTCCCATCACTCTCAACCACCTACCATACAGGAAGATGTCCACATGGAACCCGTGGACCAACCCCAACCTCCACCTGAGCCACCAAGGAGAAAAAGAGGAGCACGTATGTCGGTACGTGCGGGCCAACGGTCAGGATCACTGCCACCTTTGCCCAAACCTTACCCAACCATTCAAGAGGATCCACAAATGGGTGGACCCTCCAATGCTTCACCTGTGGTGGAACCGACACCACCACCAGTCGTTCAACCACCACCATCGGATTTTAATAACCCTATTCCTACATATCCGGATATAACTGGATATGATCCTTCTAACCCATCTACGCCGGTAAATTACCAAGCACTATCACATGACCCTTATATGCAAGCAGTCATGCATAACGCGCTTTACCCATCTCCTTTCCCACCTGCTTATCCATCTACTGGATATCCAACTTATGGGTACCAGTATCCTATGATGACACAACCTCCGCCACAACTCGAGGCCATTAACGAGGCCTTGGAATGAATGAAAGAAATGCAGCAACAAGCGGAGAAGACGGAGAAGAAGACAAATAAGTTCTTCAAGAAACTCTCCAAGTTGGTTAAGGGAAACAAGGACGAGTGAAGTCTTTTCTTTTATTATGTTTAGTCCCTATGTGGACATTGTTATTTCATTAGTCCCTGTGTGGACATTTTTGTTTCTTTTAGTCCTTGCATGGACAATCAGTTTCATTTATTTATTTCAAGTATTGTACTTTCTATTATCATTTAATAAATATTTTGGAATTATATATATGTACTCATCCTCTTCAAGCGATCGTCTCGATTTTACTTGAAATTTATGACCAGCTATATAATTCCAAAAAGATCTTAATGGTTTTGATTAGCCAAGTGGCATAAACCACATATTTGGCCAAATGTATAAATGATAGTTAAGTACGAAGGGGTCTTCTATCATGACAGTTAAGGGAAGTTATCCTTCTATCCAAAGGTGGTGGACTTAAGTTCAAGCCTCCAAGTCGTTAGGGTCAATGCGACCAGGACTATTAATCAACCATTAAGATACTCTTATGTTAACATTCAAGAATGTTCATACTCTTGGTCGTGTAACTTGAGGAATCACACTAGCCTTCTAGGTAATGGACTATGTCCTAACCTTATAAAGCCTACATGATCAAATTTGATCCCGGCTAATATCATCAGTGCGATGATTAAACATCCATTAGTGATGTATTGCCCTTGGGGCTATAATTAAACGTCCATTAGTGATGTATTGCCCTTGGGGCTATGATTAAGCATCCATTAGTGATGTAGTGCCTACGGGCCATATTTTTATGTCCATTAGTGAGAGGCTAATGTGCCATATTTTATGTCCATTAGTGACAAGCCAATGTGCCATAATTAATGTCCATTAGTGACAGGCCTGTGTGCCATAATCATATGTCCATTAGTGACAGGCCTGTGTGCCATAATCATAAGTCCAGTAGTGACATGCCTTTGAGCCATATTTCAAATGTCCTTTGTGAAAAGCCTATGTGCTACATACAATTGTCCAAGTGACAATGACAGTTGTGACATTACGATCCACTGTCTAATAATATATGGACTATGTCCAAATTGTAATTTTCCTTTGATGGTCCTTTTGAGACCTAGGCCAAATATAGATAACATTCATTTAAAATGTTAAGCCTGACAGTTGTGATTCCGTGCACACTAGTTCAAATAGGCAATAGATTTATATATCCAAACTTTATAGCCTATATGGTTATTAATACCATCGCTAATATAAAATTTAATTTGGTATATAGTACCCAAACATCAGAGATGGCTAACTCAGATGAGGCGCAAAGTAATCGCCGTAATAATAGTGTTGACAAAGCTGAAAATATAGCCATCAATAATGATGATTTCTAAGCTCGCATTGATGCAGCTGTCAGAAAAGCCATGGAAAAAGCCATGGAGAAATTTAAGGAAGTGAGCGCTACTCGCGCCAAACCTTTATCTATTCCACCATCATCAGCTCGAAAGGAGAGCTCTGTCTACTCTTCAAATGCGAATAGTGAACCAAAGAAACTAGAATTCAATGATAAGTCCCTTTCTTCTAAAGACGGATGTACCTATAAATACTTTGTCTCCTGCAAGCCCTGAGATTTTAATGGAGAAAGGAGAGCAGTAGAAGCCTTGAGATGGCTTGATGAGATGGAAACTATTGTAGATATTAGCGGTTGTGCTGATAAGGATGTGGTGAAGTTTGTATCTCAATCCTTCAAGGGCGATGCCCTAATATGGTGGAAGGCCATGGTCCAATCAATAGGAAAAGTACACCTGTATAACTTGGGATGGACCAAGTTTATGGACCTTGTTAAGGAAACTTACTGTCCACCTCATGAGCTGGAGAAATTAGAGACAGACTTCTTATATCTTTTGATGAAAAACCTAGATTGTCAGAAGTACGTCTCTGATTTCAATTCCCTATCTAGGTTAGTTTCCTATCTAATCACCCCTGAGACCAAACGCATTGCGTGTTTTATTAATGGGTTAGCGCCCGAGATTAAGGGCATGGTAAAGGCTGCTCAGCCTAGTACCTATAGGTCTGCTGTTGACCTATCTCTCTCCATCACCCTTGATCTAGTGAGGCAAAAGTCAGTCAAGTCTGAGACTGACGGGAAAAGAAAGCGGGAGGATGATAACTCCCAGAAGTTCAAAAAGAAAAAAAAAATTGGGTTCAAGAAGAACCAGCACACGTCTAATGACAAACCTCTGTGCAAGAATTATAACTACAGACATTGGGGACAATGTAGTGTTAATCCACAGACTAAACCCTGTGCTATCTGTAAGAAAAAGGGGCACAAGACCCTAGAATGTAATGACCTTAAGAATGTCGTCTGTTACGGCTGTAATGAAAGGGGGCATGTGAAATTTAACTACCCTAAAAACCCCAGAAACGATAATGCAAAGCTTGGAAGAGGCTAAGAAAGGAAATGCTCGTGCCTTCTAGATGAGTGCTAGAGAAGTTGTTAATGACAACAACCTCATAACAGGTACCATTCTCATTAATAATGCATATGCTAGAGTACTTTTTGATTCGGGTGCGGATAAGTCATTTGTGGACTATAAGTTTAGCAAACTATTAAACTTACCCATAAGAACTCGAGACATAACTTATGAAGTAGAACTTGCTGACGGAACCTTTGAAACGGCATCTTCCATTCTTGATGGATGTTTTATATCCATTAAGAATCATTCAATTCCTATCTCTCTTCTGCCAATGAAATTGGCGGGGTTCGATGTAGTCTTAGGCATGGATTGGTTATCCGATAACCAAGCCCGCATTGCCTGTGATAAGAAACTCATCAAAATTAAAACCCCATCTGGTGAAATGCTCACCATCTTTGGAGATTCACACTATGGATTGCCAGACAAAGTGTCATTATTTAAAGCATCCAAGTGTCTAGGTAAAGGTTGTGTTATTTACATGGCACAAGTAACTATAAACGAGCCTAAGCCAAATATTGAAGACTTACCAGTTATCTCTGAGTATCCCGATGTATTCCCAGAAGAATTACCAGGCCTACCTCCAGACAGGCAAGTGGAGTTCAGGATTGATATTATACCAGGGTCAGCACCCGTAGCTAGAGCTCCATATAGGCTAGCACCAACCGAAATGAATGAGTTAAGAGTTCAATTGGATGAACTCTTGGAGAAGGGCTTCATTCAGCCTAGTTCCTCGCCTTGGGGAGCTCCTATCTTTTTGTTAAAAAGAAAGACGGTTCATTGCGAATGTGCATCGACTATCGAGATCTAAACAAGTTAACAATCAAGAATAGATATCCTCTGCCCAGGACCGACGATTTATTTGACCAACTTCAAGGGGCTAGTTATTTCTCCAAGATCGACTTAAGATCAGGATATCATCAATTGAAAGTTAGAAGTGAGGATGTCCCCAAGACTGCCTTCAGGACTCGTTATGGTCATTACGAATTTCTGGTGATGCCTTTTGGGCTCACAAATGCACCTACAACATTCATGGATCTCATGAATAGAGTCTGCAAGCCGTACCTAGATAAGTTTGTCATTGTCTTCATAGACGACATACTTATCTATTCTCGTAATCAAGTTGATCACGAGAAACATATTCGGTGCATCCTAGAATTGCTAAGGCAAGAAAAGCTTTATGCTAAGTTCTCTAAGTGCGAGTTTTGGCTTAGAGAAGTCCAATTTCTTGGACATGTTGTAAGTGAGCGTTGTATCCAAGTAGATCCCTCTAAGATTGAAGCCATAATGAATTGGGAAGTACCCAAAACTCCATTGGAGATTCGTTGTTTCTTAGGATTGGCCGGTTATTATAGGAGGTTCATTGAGAACTTGTCGAGGATAGCCACTCCTTTAACTACCTTTACCCGTAAGAATGTCAAGTATAACTGGGATCCAAAACAACAAGAATCTTTTGAAATTTTAAAACACGAGCAATGCTCCCGTGTTATCTCTACCTGAGGGTATTGAGGATTTTGTCGTTTACTGTGATGCCTTGCACACATGCATGGCCTGTGTGCTAATGCAAAAAGGCAAAGTGATTGCTTATGCATCACGACAATTAAAGGTGCACGAAAGGAATTACACCACCCATGATTTGGAATTGGGTGCTGTTGTATTTGCACTTAAGTTATGGAGACATTACTTGTATGGCACAAAGTGTATTATATACACAGACCATAAAAGTCTCCAGCACCTATTCAATCAGAAGGAATTGAACATGCGACATCGTCGATGGATGAAAACGCTTAATGATTATGACTGCGAGATTCGCTACCATCCAGGCAAGGCAAATGTAATTGCTGATGCCTTAAGTCGCAAGAAACGAGTTAAGCCCATTAGGATTAATGCTAAGAGCATTGAGCTCAAAAATAGCTTGAATAAGAAGTTATTAGATGCGCAAAAGCAAGCCCTATTAGAGGCTAATATTCCTAATGAGGGATTAGGCCGAACTGTTGATCAGTTAACGCCTGGAAATGATGGAATCCTTAGATTCAATGGAAGAATCTAGGTTCCAATCTTCGAGGACTTAGATATCTAATCCTTCAGGAAGTGCATAATACGAGATACTCAGTTCACCCGGGAGGTGACAAGATGTATCAAGACTTGAAGAAGAATTATTGGTGGATGGTTTGAAGAAATCCATAGCCACTTATGTAGCTAAGTGTCTGACGTGTTCGCAAGTTAAAGCCAAACATTAGAAACTGTCAGGACTACTACAACAGCTTGAGATTCCCACCTGGAAATGGGAAATGGTAACTATGGATTTAATGACCAAGTTACCTAAGATCAAACGTGACAATGACACGATTTGGGTCATTGTGGACAGGCTGACTAAGTCAGCACATTTCTTGCCAATTAAAGAGACTTATAATTCTAATAAGTTGGCAAAGCTATATGTGGACAAGATAGTGTCCTACATGGTGTGCTGGTATCTATTGTATCTGATAGAGATAGTAGATATACATCTCACTTTTGGAAAAGTTTCCAACAATCGTTAGGCACACGATTAAATTTTAGTACAGCTTACCATCCGCAAACTGATGGTTAGAGTGAGCGTACTATCCAGACATTGGAAGACATGCTTAGGGCGTGTGTGATTGATTTAAGTGGAAGCTGGGATGACCACCTACCCCTAATAGAATTCTCCTACAATAATAGTTATCATACAAGCATCAAGGCTGCTCCTTTTGAGGCCTTATATGGGAGAAAGTGTCGAATGCCCGTGTGTTGGGCAGAAGTTGGGGAGGCCCAACTATCAGGACCAGAGATTGTCCTGGAGACCACGGAAAAGATTGTGCAAACTCCGTGATCGTCTCAAAGCTGCCAGGGACAGGCAGAAGAGTTATGCTGACAAGAGGTGTAAACCTCTTAAGTTCCAATAGGGGACAAAGTCATGCTAAAAGTATCACCCTGGAAAGGTGTGATGCGTTTTGGAAAGAAGGGCAAGTTGAGCCAAAGATATATTGGACCATTCGAGATAGTCGAATATGTCGGCACTGTAGCTTATAAGCTCAGGTTGCCAGAGGAGCTTAGTGTAATCCATGATGTATTCCACATATTTAACCTTAAGAAATGTCTAACCGATGAGTCGCTAGCAATGTCGCACAAAGATGTGCAAATTGATGAAAACCTGAGGTTCGTTGAGAAACCAATTTTGATCAAGGATCGACAGCTTAAAAAGCTCCGAAGAAAAATGATACCTATAGAAAAGGTTAAGTGGGACGCTTTTAGAAGTCCCGAGTATACATGGGAGGTTGAGTCCACTATGCGACAAAAGTACCCCCCATCTTTTTTAATAAAATCTCGAGGTCGAGATTTCTTTTAAGGGGGTGAGGATGTAACACCCTGTAAAATCGTGTCCAATAGTATAGTGACACGTGTTGTATTTTAAATATAGTCTATTAAAGACCAATAAGGACTAAATGCGTCAACATGCTCAAATTGAGCCTCTGAGTGACGGTCCGATGTCAATATGCTTAAAATTTGGCCTCTGAGTGACTGATATGTCAACATGCCTAGCCTCTAAGTGACATCGGAGTCAACATGCTTATAATAAGCCTCTGAGTGATCCTTTACGAAGTCTAACTCTCATATGAGCCACTAGTTGGACGAGAGGGATTAATTCTGAAAATCCGCTAATGTTGGACAATGGAAGGGTTATGTAATACCACGTAGAATTCGTGTTCGGTAATATACCGACACGTGTACATACCCTCGGATCATACCTCAATAAGTTAGCAACTCAAACATATTAAAAACATAAAATTTTCATAAGCTTAACCATAACTTACGGTCTAAGACCGTAAGCTACAGTCTAAAGCTGCTGTTTTAATCTTAAGCTGACCGTAAGCTACGGTCTGGCGACCGTAGCCTACGGCGAGACACTGAAGCTCTAGCTTTTCACCATTTTGACTTTCATTAAATGACCCTAAGGCCCCTAGACTTTAATATTTTCATGTTACTTGTTTAAACAAGTTGTTTCTAACCCGAACGTCTCTCGGTTGAGACGATATATTTTTATTTACCATCCTCGAGCATTCCTCTCTTTTACCAAACTTTAACTTTATTAATTTAGGTAAATTAGCCTTTAAAACCATAAGTATTCGTATCTTCACGTTTAAGCCTAGTAAACACTTTTAAGTCGTAAAGACACCTAGTGACAACCGTTAATGTTTGGTTATTCATACTTTTCTTCAATACATCTCGTGTTGAACGAAAAGAACTAGTTGTGTCATTATGTCATGGAATATAAGTCAAGGGACAATTCATGACATTTAATAAAACTATATTTGAGGGACTAAATGTGTTAAAAACCCCAAATTTTTGTAAGATTGCCACCTAGCTTGCAAATTGCCACACTTCTCCAGCTCTTGACACCTAATTGGACACATGTAATGATCCTACAACACTCCTAACACATGGTCCCTCTCCTTGCACCTCTTACACTATAAATAGGCACTTAAACTCACTTATTTCTTGCTCATTCACTTCTTCTCCTCTCTATTACACTCTTGGAAGTTCCTGACCATTTGGGAGCTTCCCTTTGAGTTCTAAGTTTCTCTTGGATCACTTGTAAGTGCTCCATCCCTGCTCTTTTCTTTTTATAGGCTTTTAATAGCCAAAAGTCAAGCATTTTCGACAAATGCCTTGACTTTCGGTTAAGACCATTATGGTCCAGCCATTTTTCGAAATGAACATGGCTAAGTGATCGTAATTAGGAAGGTATTAACCCCTTAAAGGGGAACCTCCTAAGGATCATGTTTACTAGGTCAATTGACGGGTCAAAGTTATTATTTTAAAAAGTCAAACGGGTCAGATTTCATAAAAATTATAATCTGAGTTTATACATGTTATAAATATGTTTTTGATAGTTAAACAAGTTGGTAATAATTATTAGAACATGTGGGAACATGTTCGATCCGTCAATTTCAGTCCTAGAGTCGGTTCGCAACTGAAAGTCGCGAAGTTTGACTTCTGCTTTGACTTTCGATTCTGACCCGACTTAGATTTGTTAACTTCTGAATTATGGTCACATTATGATCATAATACACATAACCCTATGAGGTTATATTACTTGATCATAATCATAATCTGAGTTTATGCACAAGTTCTGTAAAATGTCAATCTTTGACTAAAATGCCCTTTTTACATAAAACAAGGTTTTAATCAATAATGAACTTGCAAATGAATTGCCTACTGATATGTTAATGTAATTAACATATTATGATGTTAATATTCTGATCAGAAACTGATTTTAGTATAATATCGTAAACTATACTTTTAAAATGACCAAAATGCCCTTTCGGTGCATAGCTTGGTCTTAAACTATAAACTACACTTATGTGTTACTTCTTATTGATAATATATCACAAATTAAGTATTTTACAGAATGTTTATGATCATAACATCAGAATACATGCAAGTTCCTTTTATACGACACATAAAGGTCAAAACACCTAATAAGGCGTAGTTTCGTTTTAAAACCTCAACGGGCATATGAGTTGATATCCTACTGATATTACAACTTATTTAAAGTATAATGGCATATAGAACTTGTCCATGACTTATCCGGTTACCCGATATCGCTGATATGCATACGGTTAAGTATATGTAACTAGTTTACGGAAATTAACCAAAACGGGTCTAACCTTGTCACTTAAGTTTCAAAATCCAGAATGTTTATAGTTTACCCATATTATACAAGTTAAGGTACTTGTCGGGTTTAAACTACATTCTATCCAATCATCGTTTGATCAAGCGTTATACGTTTTGATCCTGTACGCTACTCGGTCTAAGTCTATGACCTAAATAAGGCCGTTAGTATTTAATTGGTTAGTTTATGCCATAATCCAGACTAGAGACTTGCCGGTAAATGCTATCTGCACTTAGTGGTTTTGTGTACGGCTGAGTTATTAAAATTAAACGAAGATTAGCTCAGGTATACTCTCGACTTATTTCCCCTATATGGGCTTGGGTTACGGTAAATTATTACCGCTTGGTCCGAAATGGGATCAATCAAATGCCCGTTTGTGGCTAGTAAATCTGCTTATTCTATTTTAATCAGTTTTGTTTGATAACTTAAACATCAGGGGTTAACTACCGTGTCCTGGATATCCTCGGCTCATTACATTAGATAATGGCCACGACCTTAGCGCGGGTGTAGGCATACACCCGATAAGATGCTCAAAATGCATACCCACAAGGTTGGGGGAAATGGCTCCTTCGTGAGTCCAAAGTGGTGTGTACGTTAATCATGTCTCGGTCTTTGTACTGGGCCCTGTATGTATGGACAAACATGTGAAACTGTTAACAAGGTTGCACGGCCAACTTTCCCAAGTTATAAAAGATTTTGTGCCAATGTGCACTTAATACATTTTTGAAATGTTTTCAAAATGAGTCAGTTGGGTGTATTTACCAGCGAAAGCTGACGTATTTTCAAAAGACTAAGTTTGCAGGTACAATACGAAAATAGGCTGAAAGTGCTCGGTATTGATAAGAGGATCTTGCGAAATCCTAGATCTGCCCAAAGTCTGTTATACATTTTTGTACAATTTGCGATCCGCCTGTGGATCCTTGTTACAAGCCATCTGTATACTACATTGTACATTGAACATTTCGGTTTGTAATAGTAACTTAAATCCAAGACTTCCGCTGTGCTGTGTTTAATTGACTATGAAGATATCAACTTACGTCACGATATTCTCCACCCGGGCCCACCGGTGTTTGGTTGGAAATTCGGGGTGTGCAAACGGCACAAATGCCTTGACTTTTGGTTATTAAAAGCCTATAAAAAGAAAAGAGCGGAGATGGAGCACTTACAAGTGATCCAAGGGAAACTTAGAACTCAAAGGGAAACTCCTAAATGGTCAGGAACTTTCCAAGAGTGTAATAGATAGGAGAATAAATGAATGAGCAAAGAATAAGTGAACTTAGTAGCCTATTTATAGT
Organism: Scalesia atractyloides; assembly: GCA_947069175.1. Taxonomy (NCBI): domain Eukaryota; kingdom Viridiplantae; phylum Streptophyta; class Magnoliopsida; order Asterales; family Asteraceae; genus Scalesia; species Scalesia atractyloides. The sequence continues at coordinate 64,439,998 of CAMTDV010000028.1, read as the reverse complement.
GCAAGAGGTGTAAGGAGATGGAGCCATGTGTTAGGAGTGTTGTAGGATCTTTACAAGTGTCCAATTAGGTGTCAAGAGCTGGTGAAGTGTGACAATTTGCAGGCTAGGTGGCTTCCTCACAAAGATTTGGAGTTTTTAACACATTTAGTCCCTCAATATATAGTTTTATTAAATGTCATGAATTGTCCCTTGACTTATATTCCATGACATAATGACACAACTAGTTCTTTTCGTTCAACACGAGATGTATTGAAGAAAAGTACGATTAACCGAACGTTAATGGGTGTCCCACTAGATGTTCTTATGACTTATAAATGTTTACTAGCTTAAAATATGAAAGACATGAGACTTGCGGTTTCATGGGTTAAATTACCCAATCTAGTAAGGTTAAAGGTTCGGTGAAGGAGCGGAATACTCAAGGATGGTAAGTAAAAAGATATCGTCTCAACCGAGAGACGTTCGGGCCTAAAAGTGGCTTGATTAAATAAGTAATATGAAAATAACAAAGTCTGGGGGCCTTTGGGTCATTTAAAGAAAGTTAAAACAAGGAAAAACTAAGGCTCTAGGAGCCCGCCGTAGGCTACGTCACCAGACCGTAGCTTACGGTCAATGATAAATTGTTCCATCAGCTTCAAACCATAGGCTACGATTCTCAACCGTAGATTACGGTTAGTTTTGTGAATTTTTGAGATTTTTGAACATGTTTGGTTGGCTAGCTCATTGAGGTATGATCCGATGGTATGTATACGTGTCGGTATATTACAGAATACAGATTTTTTACGAGGTATTACATAATCCCTCCATTGTCCAACTAGTGGCTCATATGAGAGTTAGGACTTCGTAAAGGATCACTCAGAGGCTCAGTATAAGCATGTTGACCCCGATGTCACTCAGAGGCTGGGTATGTTGACACTAATGGTCACTCAGAGGCCAAGTTTAAGCATGTTGACACTAATGGTCACTCAGAGGCTATGTTTTAAGCATGTTGACACTTTTAGTCCCTATTAGTCTTTAATTGACTTATATATATATATATATATACATATAGCACGTGTCACTATATTATTGGACACGATTTTACGAGTTGTTACAATTTAGTAAAATTTGAGTTAAATAATAAAAGAAAAAAGAAGCTAACAATATGCCAAGAAATCGACGAGTGGGATTCAAACCCACATTACTTGGTGAGGTAAGCAAAGCTCAAACCACCAGATCAACGACTTCTTTGTAATGTTTTTTAAAACCGGACTGGACCGTCCGGTCGGATCAGAAAACCGGAGATTTGACCTGTTCGGGTCAGGGTATTGGACCAGATGTGTAGCGAACTGGGGACCGAGATTTGGTATGTTTTTTTTCAAATGTTACCTTATTAATTTTACAACACCATTCACGTCTTACATCCTACCCAACCGGTGGATAAGTATGGAGACCGGTTCGACGTTCAATCCGGTAATTAAAACATTGTTTTTTTGTCTATAACCCTAGCCAAAAATAAATTACCCACATTCACTACAAATATGTTAGGTGAGCTTACGGTTGTCTACTTAAAAGATTACTTTATATTACCCCCTACACACACTACAAGAAAACTAAGGTTTCATCGACATAATTTTTTCATCAAGAAACAACGAAACGTCTGATATCAATAAAATAGATTTAAATAAAATGTGTTCTATAAATATTACCTAGCCGTCGATAATCCGTCAGAAATCAATGATTGCAGGTAGCCCTTCGGTGATAAGAGACCAATAATTTTCTTTTTTTCAAGTTTGATCCCCGAACATTATATGATAGAAGTTTCCGTGGGTATTCCGTCAGAATCCGTACATTTTCTTCTCAGGTTCATAGTTAAGCTATCAGAAATGGGTCAAAAGTTGTCTCCTTGCCTTTCATAACAGAGGTTTGATAAAAAAACCCGTTGGCAATATTCTCAATATAAGCCAATTTAATCTTTTTTCTAAGTCACAATAACTAAAAGTTATGTTAGCTTTCTATAATGTTGATTCGTTTTTATTTTTGTTTAAGTCCGCAACCAAAGCCTCGTTTCTATACCATCAATGCTGGTTTGGTGGTGATTAAAATGTTGGGTGTTAGAATTAAAATACTCCTTCGTTGTAGGCAATTTTGCCATTTGTACATGGTAAATCACCTAAGGAAACAAACATGAAGTGTTAAAGGTGGTGGAATTGCAATATTCGTTTTTGTATGTTGTTTACCCACTTCAGCTGAGACGTCTACATACGAAAACAAAGTTAAATGACCCACAAGCGAGTGTATTATTTTCTTCGTCTGAGCTTACCCTTAGGCACCTGGTGAGTCATCCATCTTAAGAAGTTATGATTCACCAACTTAGTTCATAAAGATTTCATGGCGATTTACCAATTAAATGTAGCTTTTTGGAGATTTATCAGATTTAAAAATGTTATTACCTAATTTAACTTGTGGTATTGAATTACGACGCACTAATACAAGGTGTATATATGTTTTGTGTGTATGTGTTAGTTTGTATACTAATTATATTATAACACAAATATAAAATAATAAATAATAATTTGTAACCAAAGTTAGCTTTATAAAATTAGTAAATTAACTAAAATGGTTATTGATTTATAAATGTTATATATATAGGATTCTGATTAACGGAAAACTTCAATGAGTTGTGAGAATTTAGAGAACTCAGCCTTCTCGTGCCAGTTTTTTTTCACACCCCTAAATTAAAATGTTACAAAAACAGCTGTAAAAAAATTTTCGAAGTGGTTTTTCGGCCCTTTATAGCTGCTGTAAAAAACTGATGACATCAACATGACATTAACATTTGACAGCATTTATGGTTGTTGTAAATAAAAACAACTAGGTTTTTTTTTTGAAAAATTGATTTTTAAGGATTTTAGAAAAATTTTTTGTTTGAGAAAAACTTCGTCAGACTGAGTTCTCTAAATTTTTACAATTCGTATGAGTTTTCATTGTACCTATATATAGGGTGATGTTAAAATGGTAACTCATATATGACATTAGAATCACAAGAACTCGGCATAAAACCATTCAAATTCATTTTATTTACAATTATCATTATTATAAAAATACAACATCAAAAAAGTTTGTGTTTGAATTTACATATAATAAAAAATAAAAAAATTATATATATACATGCTATTAATAAAACACCATGTGCCTTATATTAATAAAACATTGTATCATAAACTCTAAACTCTTTGCTATCTGAAAAAAAACACTATATAGTTGTATAAATAAAATAACATTGTATAAACAAAATTTAAAACACTATGAACCAAAAATGCTTAGTTGAAAGTCGAAACATAATCTTTTTATATATATAAATATGATACTCATATTAAAGTAAAAAAAACTCTCATTATTGTGTCTAAAAAATTACATATAAAAGATTATTGACGTTTAAAAAAGACGAAGAAACTTGCATTTAGGTTTCTGAATTTTAGACATGCTAAATTTATCTTTATACACTTAATCTAAGTAAATCAATCGATAAAATAAAAATACATATTATAAAATTGCTACTCTTTTAATTTCATTCATTAATTATGTAAATTTAAATACTCATAATATCACTTGTTACACCTTTTATCTAAAGACTCAAAATTGTCCCCCCTTTATTTTTAAAATGTTGATTATTTTTTATGTCATTACTTTAAAGAAAAGTTTACATTGTAAAAACAAGTATCATTTTATCATTTTATCTTTACTTTGAGTATTATATTGTTGTATAAAATGAATTTAAAAATTATGCTTATTTATATTATATAATATTTTTGTGCTATATTTTTATATTAGAAATTTGGTGTTGTATATTGAGAAAATGCAAGGGTGAGAGTTTTTTTAAGACCAAAATACCCTTTAATTCTAGTTATAAAAAGTGTCATATATTATCTTTACAAAATATATATATATGGTGAGGTTATTGTGTGTCAGCCCAGTGGCCAGCCTCACCCATTCAAAACGGGAGGACGCGGGTTCGAGTCCAGCTCGGACCGAATAATCCTGCTGGGTAGTAACCGCCAGACAGCTATGGGGCTAAGCTAGCTTGGGGAGGGAGAACCCTACCGCGGTCAGGGGTACCGTGCATTTACCCTTTTTTTTATTGTGAGAAAATTTAAAAGTGTGAGAAGGATAAGAAAGATTTTGGAGGTGACATGTGTCTTTTTTTTATTTTGGTAGTTTAAGGGTATAAATGTAATTTAACTAATAAAATCTAATCATGGAATGAATATATGCAACCAATTTTGGCAGTTATTGTAGTGATTTTCGAATTTGAAATAACACCCTAACTCATAAAAACACCACAACATGTATATTGAAGGTATACATCTTATAAAGAACAGAAATATAACAAAAACAACACCCTAACTCATAAAACACCACAACATGCATATTGAAGGCATACATCTTATAAAGAACAAAATTATTACAAAAATAACACCATAACTCATAAAAACACTACAACAGTTATATTGAAGGCACACATCTTATAAAGAACACCCTAACATTGAATATAACAGACATAACACCCTAATATAACACCAGTCAACACTTTAATCAGAATCAAACAGAAATGACACCCTAAATATATAAAAACAGAAATAACACCATAACTCTTTGAAGGCAACAGAAACCTACTTAAGACACCAGGAACCACAACAATGCAAGGACCTTTGTCCTCGCATTAAATATAACAGGAATAACACCCTAACTAATAAAAACACCACAACATGTATATTGAAGGCATACATCTTATGAAGAACAGAAATATAACAGAAATAACACCCTGCAATTAAAACACCATTGTATGAACATAGAAAAAACACCATGGACTAAAACATCCAAGTGAGACGTAATTTTTTTCTCTACATAAGTATATCAATATGGTACTCATATTAAAGATAAAAAAACAGTCGTTATTATGGTGTAATTTAAAAAAAAAAAAGAGTTACGTATAAAAAGTTATTGACGTTTAAAAAAGAATGGGGAAACTTTGCATGTACATTAATGTTAGTTTCTTAATTTAAAAATGTTAAATTTACCTTTATACCCTTAATCTAGAAAATTAGTTAGTTTAATAGTCAACACTATTTACAGAATTGCCACTATGATCTCAACTATTAGATTAAATATCTAATGATTTAGATTCTTTCTTATTCTTCTTACACTTTTAAATTTTCTCACATGAACCTCTACCTATATATATATATATATATGTGTGTGTGTGTGTGTGTATATATATCTATATATATATTTATATGGGAATGATAAAATGAAAACCCATGTGAGTTTAAGACACCTTGAAAATTTCATATCCATCATCTATCTCATATAATCAAAGATGGATATTAAACAGGTACAAAAATATGCTTTTTCAGACAATGTAACTGATAAAAGTTGTAACAACTTTACGCTTTTCTTTTCTAATCTAACATAAAAAAAATTGACAGATGCAATTGTTACATAAAAAATGTCGCTGTAAAAATAATTTGGCGCATTGAAAATTCTCATTGTTATTTGTGAAGTTTTAAAATCCATAAACTTCATATAATCTAAAAGGTACTGCAGAAAAAAAAATATAAAATGTAACACGTGTAAGTTACTAAAATGTGAACAACTATAAAATGTAACACATTCTCTCTCCTCACTGTTACAAAAAGTGTGTCAGTAACTGTTGAAGCGAAAAGTATAATAAGCATAATATGTTGTAGCCTGATATCCCCATACATCAAATTTTCAAAATTTTTATAACTCACATGAGATTTCTACCTCTAATTCACACATATTTAACAAAATCAATTCGTGAACAATGAGTCAATTTTTCTTTTTAATTTTACTTTTTCCACTAAACTATATTTTTTTACCTATTTATGTTTAATTTTTTTGTTTATTTGTTATCATAAAGTTTAATTATTTTTTAGTGCATTTTTCTTTACTATTACAACTTTTAATGTATGATAGTTAATATAATACAAGTTTACGCACTCCTTTTTGGCATGCTTATTTCTTTTAACGTCTACTATATCTCATTACAAATAATCAAAATAATATGTATATATACACGAAAGGAAAGAAATATTCAAACAATTGGATATATTAGTCATATCTTTAACTATATCTCATTACACAATCAACATTCCAAGAAAGAAATTCCCAATTAAACAAAGATTTAACATGTCGGAATTTGAAAATTAATATAACGACAATGTATTAACATTTATATAAAAATCATTGCTGCACCAAATAATTTTTAGACACGAGTCAGATAAACCATTGTTAAAAATATGAATGCTAGATCATTATTGATTTTAGTACATACGTTTAAATATAAACGAGAAACTAATTATCGAATATACTTTTTTTAAAAATTATTTACCTCATGATAAGAAGTGACAATGCCAATCTTTCCTATTTGAAACAAGTTAAGTACTCATTACTTGAAATGATAAAAATTTTGCAACTTAATTTGCTTGTCCCCAATTTCTTCCCATTCACAAAAATCTCTCTCTCTCTCTCTCTCTCATGAATAATTTAACTATTATCTTTTTTTGGTGCATATAATTGTGCTTCTGCTTTTGCTTCTTGTGATCCTCCTCACATATTCATCTAGGGTTTACTTTTGCTCCTGATCCAAAGAAACGAAAGTCATCGATGCCTGTAACTTAGCTGAGATCTTACACTATATGCAAACTAGATTCACTAGGTAAGGCAACAAAAGGTACAATCATCTTAATCTATATTCTTTCATTTTCTTGTTCTTTACTGTTAAAATCAGAGTTTCAGAGTGGATTACCGAACAAGACTATTCTTTCATAATTGTTTGTTGTTTTGATTACAAATGCAGGGCTGCTTAAATGGTTTACAAGAGAAACGTAAAAAAGGAAAACATTGCATAAGGATCGCATAAGGGGAGGCTGGTCCGGCTGTTGATCGGCTGTTGATTAGCTGGGATTAGGCGGTTGATTTGCTGTCAATTTGCAGCTGTCAACACCTTATTTTAGTTAAGGATTTCCTCCGAGGTTTGACTTCTCTTTCTAACACTCCCCCTCAAGTTGAGTAGTGGGGTTTCCAATACACAACTTGTCTAAGCATTCGCCTAAGACTCTCCCATTGACAGCCTTTGTTAGTATGTCTGCTAATTGATCTTTTGATCGAACAAACGGTAGTTCAATTGTGCCATCTTCCAATTTTTCTTTGATGAAGTTCCTATCAACTTCTACGTGTTTAGTTCGATCATGTTGTACTGGATTTTCTGAAATCTGAATTGCAGCTTTATTATCACACATAATCTTACTCGTTTCTCTTGAAGGAAAGCCAATCTCAGCTAAGAGTCTTCGCATCCACATGGCTTCTGTTAGACCTCGAGCTATACCTCTAAATTCAGCCTCTGCACTTGAGAGAGCAACCACCTTTTGTTTTTTACTTCTCCAAGTGACAAGATTCCCACCAACTAGAGCGAAGTAGCATGCTGTTGACCTCCGACTTCCCTTATCTCCTGCCCAGTCTGCATCAGTATAGATTTGAACATTTAGGTGTCCATGTGATTGAAACAGGACTCCATGACCCACTGTTCCTTTGAGATATCTAATAATTCTCCAAACTGCTTCCATATGGGACTCTTGAGGTTGGTGCATGAACTGACTTACCACCCCTACAGCATATGCAATGTCTGGGCGAGTATGTGAGAGGTATATTAGTTTTCCCACCAGCCGTTGATATCTTTCTTTATTTGCTAACTTTGCTCCTTCCTCCATATAGAGCTTTTGGTTTACACTCATAGGAGTGTCTGCTGGTTTGCAATCTATCATTCCAATCTCTGCCAACAAGTCTAAGACATACTTCTTCTGACTAATGAAAATTCCTTGTTTTGACCTTAGTACTTCAATTCCGAGGAAATACTTCAGCCTGCCCAAATCTTTCATTTCAAATTCAGCAAACAAGTTTTCTTTTAGTTTTCCCATTTCTTCTTTATCGTTCCCTGTAATGATCATATCATCTACATAGATAATTAGGCAGGTTACGAATTTTCCTCTTTTTTGAGAAACAAAGTATGATCGGCATTACTTTGTTTATATCCAAATTTTTTCATAGCTACGGTAAATCTGCCAAACCAAGCCCGGGGAGATTGCTTCAAACCATACAGAGATTTCTTCAGACGGCAAACTTCTCCGGATTTGAAATCTTTTGTGAATCCTGGAGGAGCATCCATAAATACCTCTTCATCTAGATCCCCGTGTAGAAATGCATTTTTTACATCAAACTGTTGAAGTGGCCACCCTTCATTTGCGGCTATCGAAAAAAGAACCCTAATTGTGTTCATTTTTGCAACTGGGGAGAACGTTTCAGCGTAATCAATCCCATGTGTCTGGGTATACCCTTTTGCTACCAGTCGGGCTTTATATCTCTCAATTGTACCGTCTGGTTTATACTTAACCGTATAGACCCAACGACACCCCACAGATTTCTTTCCCAACGGAAGAGTACACTTTTCCCAAGTATTGTTCTTGATTAAGGCTTCCATTTCTGTTTTCATTGCTTCATTCCAATGTTTAGACTTTAAAGCTTGATCCACATTTGTAGGAGTTTCTTCAGAATAAACAGATGAGATAAACGCTTTGGCTTCCTTAGTGAGATTTCCATTAGCTACATTAGCTATAGGATAACTAGACCTTCTTGGCTCTTTTCCAGGAGAATACCGTTTCGGAGGAACCCCTCTGTTTGTTCTAGGGGGTAACACATATCTTGATGGTGATTCTTCTTGTATGGATTCATCTGCCTGTAAATTCTCAGCTTGTTCTGTGGCAGTTGCATGGTTAGAAGTATTGGTATCTTCGGAGTCATTAGAAACTCCAAAAGTATCACCAGACTGAATAGGGTGAGTATTACTTACCTCGGATACCAGGTTAGGAGGAACATTAGGGCCTTCAGTGGCACTGAAATTGAACTCTGGTGACTCTGTAGTTGGTACATAGGGAACATATTTCAACCAACTTAGTGTGTCTAAACATTCCTTCTCCCCCTGACCACTGAGTTGGGAATAGTAATACTCGGTTTCAAGAAAGTCACAGTTTATTGTGGTGAACATATGACGTGTCTTTGGGTTATAACATCTGTATCCTTTTTGATTCATTCCATACCCAACAAAGACACATTTTTCAGCACAAGGGTCAAGTTTGGTTCGATCTGATTTAGGTATGTGAACAAAAGCGGTACATCCAAAGATTCGTGGTTGAAGAGTAAGGACTGAGGGTAGTTTGAAAAATTTTGAAAGGGTGTGTAATGGAGTGTTAAGTTTGAGGATTTTCGTTGGGAGTCGGTTGAGAAGATAGGTAGCGGTAGCAAGGGCTTCAGGCCAAAAATGTTTCGGGACCTGGGATTCAATTAGGAGGGCTCGTGTCATTTCCAGCAAAATGCGATTTTTCCTTTCAGCGACACCGTTTTGTTCTGGGGTGTTTGGGCATGTGGTTTGGTGGATTATTCCCTTGTTTTGAAAAAACAATTTAAAGGAGGTATTAACAAACTCACCGCCATTATCGGATCGGAAAATTTGGATGTTTGTTTGAAATTGGGTTTGGATCATGGCGTAAAACATAGTGAATTTTTCAAAGACTTCGGATTTGTTTTTCAAAAAATAAACCCAGGTCATTCGGGTACAATCATCAACGAACATCACAAAGTAGCGAAGGTTTTGCCCCCCAAGAACGGGGGCAGGACCCCATACATCAGAATGGATTAATGAAAATGGCAAAGCAACCTTATTATTATTGGGTTTAAAAGTTTTCCTGTGGGTCTTTGCTAAAACGCATGTTTCATAATGTGACAAAGAATTAACTGGAAATAGTTTTGGAAATAAAATATGTAAATAACTTGTAGAGGGATGACCTAATCTTCGGTGCCATAGCCATGCTTCTCGTTCCGATGTACCATGAGTTAACATCACAGCACCATTTTGAGTTACTTCGTCCACATAATATAACCCTTGACTTTCAGTGCCACGCCCAATGATCGCTCCCGTCCTGATATCCTGTAAAATACAAAACGTAGGGTACATTAGGACAATACAGTTGAGTTCTTTAGTGACGTGGCTAATGGAAAGCAATTTATGTGACAACAAGGGAACATAAAGACAATTAGAGATTTTTATTGTGGGTGAAATCTCAATAGTCCCTCCCGATTTTACATCCATTATCCCTCCGTTCGCCGTTTGAATATGTGTTTTTTCTGGTTTAGTTGTTGAAATAATATCCGTTGACTCATAAGTCATTGTGTCGGTTGCGCCACAATCGAATATCCATCGTTTTTGTTTTTCATGATATTCTTGGGCCATATTAGCATTCCCACTATTTCCAGGGACCAAATGTGACATATTCAATTTTGGGTTATAAACCCACGGTTTAGAGTTATCCGCCCAGTTATCGCCCAAACCTATTACCTTCTCCTTCATCCTCTCCTCCATTACCTAACCCTCCGTCTCCTTCGCCTGTTGCGTCGGCCATTCCGCCGAAACCAACCCTACTCCGGCTTCCATCTCCTGGAGCCTCTCGGTTGCCGGTGCTGGGTGATTTTCCTTTCTCGTGAGCAGTAGCCTTTGTGCCCTTCTTATGACTGTCAGACCACCAATCGGGATATCCGACGAGTCTGAAACATTGTTCCTTGGTATGCTTAGTCATGCCACAATGGTCACATTTGAGATGAGTTTTGTCATCTCTGCTTACAGATCCAGTTCTTCTTCCGTCAAACCTTCGGAGCCCTTTCGATGCAAGTCCTGCCCCTTCTATTTCTGTGGCTATTAGACCTGCTGCGATGCCCTGTGCGTCATTGAGAGGTGTTCCGAGAATGTTTTGGTGAGCGGCCTCCTTGCGAACAGTGGCATATGCGGCTTCTGCAGTCGGAAGTGGTTCCGACCGGAGTATTTCCCTCTTTATAGGGTCATACTTCCGGTCAAGGGCATTTAAGAACTGGAAGAGTTTTTGCTCAGTTCGGATTTTGGAGTATGTTTGAATATCCGTTGAACAAGTCATCGGATTCGGATCAATTCGGTCGATTTCTCCCCATACGCCTTGGAGGGTGATCCACAATTCTTCGAGAGAAGTATTGTTCTGTTTGATATCATTCGCTTTGTCATGGAGATTAAAGGTTTGGAGCTTGTCCCGTCCACTGCTATATGTGACTACCAAGGCATCCCACAACGATTTCGCTGTGGGAAACTCGGTGAGGTTACCCGCAAGAACAGGTTCAATATTCTGAATTAACCATGAAAAAACAATTAGGTCATCTTGCTCCCACTGTTCGTAGGTTTCATGATTTTGGTCTGGGGAATTTGTGGTTAAATGTTGCAGCAGGGTTTTTGATTTTCCGCCTATGGCGACTCGAATCATTCGGGTCCATAGGGGATAATTCTGGCCGTTTAGTTTCAGATTTATCTGTAAACTATCGGACATTTTGGGGTTTTTTGACTGGGAATTTTTTAGAAGGTTGGCTAGTTGTAAGGTGAGATCACTACTCGAGTTACCGTCTCCGGACATGGTGACTCGGTTGTGGCTCGGTTGTGTTTTGGGTAGATGATGAGCAAACTAAATAACCCGCTCTGATACCATGTTAAAATCAGAGTTTCAGAGTGGATTACCGAACAAGACTATTCTTTCATAATTGTTTGTTGTTTTGATTACAAATGCAGGGCTGCTTAAATGGTTTACAAGAGAAACGTAAAAAAGGAAAACATTGCATAAGGATCGCATAAGGGGAGGCTGGTCCGGCTGTTGATCGGCTGTTGATTAGCTGGGATTAGGCGGTTGATTTGCTGTCAATTTGCAGCTGTCAACACCTTATTTTAGTTAAGGATTTCCTCCGAGGTTTGACTTCTCTTTCTAACATTTACACCACAAACCCTTTTGTCTTTCTTGATTAAAAGACTGTGTAATTCAAAAATCAAGCAACAAAACCTTATAAGATACCTGTGTCATGCAAAGATTCTTAATTTGAAACAAAAAGTATTTTTTCTTGATTTTGTTTCATGGGGTTCTTGAATTACTTCCTGTTTTGCTTGTACATGCTATACCAACAGTAGATCTATAGCAGGTGTAACAAGATTCTATAGTTCTTTCTTTTCATGCTGACTTTGATCTAAAGCATATGGCAGCTTTTTTTCTTCGTGTCTGAATTGGGTGGGGGACAAATGGGTTTTTGTTAAAGATTTTTGTGTATATGACTTATAAAGGAATCTATCGTTGCAGCTTTTCTTGAGTATAAAAGGGAACAAATTTGGTATGATCCAAATAAGTACAGTAATCACATAAAAAATTAAGTAAAAGTTTGCTGTTTGTAGTCTAATCTTCCGGCATGTTACTAGAAATTCTTGCAATACCTTTAGTAATGAAACTTTGAGCATTATCTTTTACTTTAATGTTAATTGGATCCTTAAACGTTTGATGCAACATAGCAATAAGGGTTTGAACTTTGAGCTTATATATACAAGTCCAATTTATCAAGGGGTTTTAAATTTTTGAACAAAAATGTTAGGTTTATTGTTCATATGTTAGCGGAGTTTATTATGTGTTATTGTAGTGTTATTATTTATCTTTAAGTTTGTTTGTTAGTCGTCATTTTATATCTACTAAGATATATAGTTATTAACGTTTTCATTATCGTTGTATCTTTTGATTAAGTTACACCTCTACATTTAAAAAGCTGAATCATGGTTGATCAATATATGAAAATCTTTGAATTCTCTAAGCAGATAAGTTTTGTGTTTTTGTCTTGCCATGATAATGTGCTATTTACAGAAATTTATGTGTGGTTCTATAATTTAGTCTAATTTAGTTGTTTGAGAACTCTTGTTGATTAGCTTGATTTCTGTATATAAAGTTTAATGATTTTTTATTAATTTAATTTTGAGCATATGAAATATCATTAACTTAATTAATTTCTCAATATGGGTGTCACATGCGCACATAAACATGTCTTCTCCCAGTACCCATCCTAGTGCTCCCTGTGCAGCCTGCAAGTTCTTGAGAAGAAAATGCATCAAAGGATGTGTTTTCTCACCATATTTCACAAATGTTCACAAAATATTTCGGGCAAGCAATGTTAGCAAACTTCTTAATGAAATTGAACCTCATCAAAGAGAAGATGCTGTCAACTCTTTAGCCTATGAAGCCGCGGCGCGTCTAAAAGACCCCGTTTATGGTTGTGTTGGTGCAATTTCTGTACTCCAAAGGCAAGTTCTTCGACTACAAAAGGAACTAGATGCAACTAATGCGGATCTTATTCGGTTTTCAAGTAACCAAAACATATTAAACATGCCGCAAAGTACTTGGGGAATTATCCACAAAACCCTCATGCCTTGCCATCTAATTATGGTACTTATTCATGGAATTACAACCCTTAAGGAAAGAAATAAGAAGGTGCATAAGACAAGATCACGGTTGGTGATATTGTATGTGAATATATGTTCAAGACCCTTTTATGATTTGTGTTAATAATATTGTTTTATGTCCTACCTTGAATTCTTGAAAACCCTTGTGGGATTCTCTTAATTACTTAGGTTTTGTATAATGTGAATGATTGAGTTGCCACTTGCCACCTAGAATATTATCAATGGCGGTTGTGTGCATGTTTTTGTATATTTTAAAACAAAGTGTCAAATTTATGTGCTTAAAATAAAAGCTTACAAGCTAGCCACATCATTTGTGTTCTTTCTGTTTCATATTAAATTCAAACTTTTACTTAAAAAACAATAAAACAAATTTTCGGTAGGAACAGTGAAAATGAATAGAAACACGTCAAACTTTAAGCAACTATCACTTTTAGTTTTACGTAGCTTCGACTAGTCATTGATAAAGTCTCATTGACATGCATGCTTAAGGCAAAAGGTTTTTGTCTATTCCCATCATGGGGCCTAAGTCCATACTTTGTTGCCAATTTTCAAGTTTTCCCAAACTATTAGGTTCTTACATGAGTTTTTATTTTCCTGTTTTAATGTAAATCGCGATGCTAATCACGATCTTCAGTTGGTTGAAATTATATAATTTCAGCATTTTAGTAACATAGCGCACATTGTATTAGGAAAAAAACGTTAGTTTACCTCTAAAAATCATGTGTTTTTATATCTATAGTAATGACAGCTCAACATATATTAGAAGCTAAAGTGAAATATAAATTTGTGGTTTTCTTTATTAAGAAACATAGCGCATAATAATCTTTCTTTTTTAGCAATAAGTTTTTTTATTCTATTAAAGTTTTAATTTTTTTTAACGTTTTAATGCATATATATGTTTCAAACACCACTATAATTGAATAGAGTGCTTTAAGTAAACTATGTGTCCAATGTTGTCACACTTGTCACATAATTTGTCCATGACATGTAAGAACTGGCATGCTTCGATTTCATTAATTTATATTGTTCTCTTATAAACTAGGGTTTGTTCTTCCGTACAATCTATTGCACCTTTATTTATACTATGGTTTTTCTTTTAACTCGGGTTTACTGTCACTTAAATAATATAATTAAGTGTTCCCGTAAAGTCAGCAAGGATCGATCTATATATGACTCATGAGCACATGGGTGCTTACACTTTAGGTTAAGATTGATTCTCATTTGCACTAAAAACAACAAAGAGAGTATGATAATTGAGAAGTTATAATTTTGAATGAATTTTGCAGCTTTAGGAGCATCTTCCCATTTAAGTAAGTAGATGCTTCATTGTCTCCCATGAGGGGGTAGCACTGCTCAAGTGAGACTTGGGGCATCTTACTGGAATTAATCACTATATTTGTTAATAGTTAATTATGGTTTAGATATATCTTACTTTAGATAAAGAAATGTTTAATTATATAAATTTTTTTATTGGTTCTCATTAAAATCAATCAACATCACATGCATTTTTGTTAAACGCCTCGTTTAAAACGATCCATAATAACTTGAAAAGGAATCGTTAAGTTATTTTGAGTCGCTTTATGCCTCAGATAATGACAATTATTAATGACAATTATTGGGACTGATCGGCAAATTGAATTAATCAAAACCAAAGATAGCAAAAATAAACACACTTTTTTTTTCATAAGTGAATATATAAGCCTGAAAACTTGCCAAGTTACATCAAAACAGAAGGTAGCCGGCAACAAGCTGCGCCGCCAATCCTTTCTGAATTGCAAACCCTAACCTTCCAAATACAAACCCTTGCCCCCTTGGGGTTGAACAATTGTTGTAGACGACCCATTGAACCCTCGTCAAGAAGTGGATAGCTTCTGGCGCTAGGGTGCCAAAAGTATCAAAGGCAAAAGGGACAAAGACATGCTGGTTCTTTGCGCAAGCTTTAGCGTGCTTATCCACTTTCTTTGATTCTGCCTTTCTTGCCGCTTGTCCAGCTACAAACCCGTTTTCCCTTAAACCAACCAAAGGGGAAACCCCCGTGAGGTCTACACAAGCATGTTTCCCCAGCCCAGCCAAAGACGAGCAGATCCGCTGGTCGCAGAGTAGATCTCCCTTCCACAGGGTCCGTGAGGAAATTCACAGGGGCATCTTTCTTAGCCGAAATCCCAGCTCTTCTTAAGATGTCCCACAAAACATCACGCACCCAGTCGTGCCGATATTTGAACCCAGGGAGCTCTTTACAGTGAACTGCATGCTCCCCGTATTTATCCATACAAGCTTTATGACATATTAGACAAGTTTCATCTTCCGGGTACACTTACGATTTGTATAACGATTCAAGAACAAAAACTAAACAAACAAATGTACCCTATAAAATTCAACTCACAGCGGATCTGGGGATGAGAAAAAAAGCAAACCTTTCCTAAGCAAAAGTTAAATTTGAAATGCAAGTGGTTGATTAACTTAAGCTTAAGAAATGACTACTCCCCTGAATTTAGAGAGCTAAGCTAAAGAGTCCTTAAACTTTAATCAAATTTACGATACATATTTAAAACTATATTGAAAGATAATGTTAACTTTAGTTAAATATTAAAAGATAATGTTGTTGATTATCATTCCTTATTCAAGAACTTTAGTTAAATTTACGATACATATTTAAAAATATATTAAAAGATAATGTTGTGGATTATCATTCCTTCTTCAAGAAATAGTTTATGGGTGTGGTTCACTGCTTCCCTTAAGAATTCCCACTACGCTGTATACAATTAATGTATATTACTAAATCTTCATGATTCAAGATGTGTTAAACTTTATTTCAAAAATAGCAATACTAATCATGCTAGCAAGATGCAAGAGGAGAAATGAACTTACATGGAGTAACACAATGCGAAGAAGAATTACAAACCCAATCTAACCAGTATTTAATTTTTATTACAAGAGTGAAGACTACTGAATTTTATAAACTACTATTAAAACTTTAAACATGCCATGCGAGACTGTATCTGTATCCCTGCTACTTCGTTACTTAAGATACACTCATCATTTATTGAAGTCATTGTATCTTAAGTAATGAAGCAACCGAGTGATACAACTCATCATTTATATATCCTTTGATAATTTTCGCACTTTGGGTTTTTAAGAGATTATCTTGATTAAAGTGACATGCTCCTCTTTTGGAGGTGACAGTACTCTCAGCCATATTGGTCTGAGTCAGCAGGGATACAGCCCCGCAAGGCTGGAATATTGAAATATAATTGAATAAGTTATTAATTCAAAATGTGGCTTGTCCCTCTTTCGGAGGTGACAATACCCTCAGACATATTAGTTACTTAAGATACACTTGGGAATACGGGTTGCATTATAATAGATATCCAACAGTTATAGAAGGACACTGTGATGCAAATTGGATATCTGACACAAATGATCCCAGAGCAACAAGTGGGTATGTATTCACACTTGGAGGTGCAGCTATATCGTGGAAATCATCGAAACAAACGGTTATTGCTAGATCCATGATGGAATCAGAGTTCATCGCTTTAGATAAAGCAGGTGAAGAGGCACAGTGGCTACGTCAATTTGTTGAGGATATACCTAGATGGCCTAAGTCGGCATCGGCCATTTGTGTACATTGTGATAGCCAATCGACAATTGCAGAGCTCGTAGCACAATGTATAATGGTAGGAACAAACATACAGACATAGACATAATACGATACGACAACTAATCTCTATAGGAATTATCACTGTTGACTACGTGAGGTCAAAGGATAATATCGAGGATCCACTAACAAAAGACCTAAATAGAGAGTTAGTTCAGAAGTCGTCCATGGGAATGGGACTGAAGCCCTTGAAAAAATAAGTTCATATGAAGGAACTATCTCAATAGACTAGAGATCTTAATAACTGAGTTTAATAGGAAAACCTAATTGTATGAATGAGTGAGGTCATTGTGGGGGATAACCCTACGTACTTAAAAAGGTAGTTTATAACTTCCTAGCCCATTCCTAAAAGTGACAAGAGTGAGGCTAAGCCTATGGCTTTTAATGATTCGACTAAGGTAACCATACATAGTGAATCATCTATGTGAGAGAGAAGTGGGGCAGCTTCGAAGGGTATTGTTGGGGCACAATACTTAATAGCTCTCGCAGAACCAGGCTCAAGTTCATGACCATAACGAACATAACTATAAGGACTTGGCTTTATCATGGAGGTCTTGTGTGAAGTGTATTGTCGTCTACACAAACGGCAGACGAGTTCAAAGATATTGATGTCTAAGAACCTGCCACACAGCGGAAGTAGAAGTCGGGGCATAATTGGGTTATCATCAAAGCTCATGATATTTACTATAATAAAGTTTCATATTTATTAATCGAAATATAAAGGAAAATATCCAAATACAAAGAAACATACAAACGCAAGAAATATTGTGTCACACCCCGACCCGCAGCGGAAAAGGTGATCGGGGTATGATTGGGTTTTCATCAAAGCTCATGACATTTATTATAATGTTTCATATTTATTATTACAATTTAAAGGAGATCATACAATCATATCATACGAGTTCAACATGTTCTATACATCTTTCTAGGCTTCATTATTTTTCTTCTAAGGCACTTTCCTATGTGTTCCTTGCTTCATCCTGTCCACCTGTATCATGTGTAAAAATGGTTTTTGGATCAACAAAAAGTTGGCGAGTGAATCCTATTAAAACATTTAAACGTGTTTATTGAATTGATTATAAAATAAAGTGCATAACCACATATGAGTAAATGTAAATGTAAATTTATTCACAAAACACTTAATATTAAATATTGCACACACATACAACAATAGATTGTTTTGAGGCACGCGTTGTTCAACTCGTCTCCCACGAGGAACTGATGGGCCTAATGAATGAGTTTTGAGGCACGCGTTGTTCTACGAACTGATGGGCCTAATGAATGAGTTTTAAGGCACGCGTTGTTCAACTCGTCTCCCACGAGGAACAGATGGGCCTAACAAATAATTTGCATACAACTTGACAATATGTAATACATAACAACAAACAATATTTACATTCTAAGTTTAGATCATAATATGGTATAGCACGAGTTTGAATAAACGAATTAGTTTAAGCGACACATGATACACCCCAAAACATGAATAAAAAGGGGAATTTGTAAGAATTCACTCACATTGGGTTCGTTCGTTTGATGATGTTGAATGCGCACGAGTTTGGAGTGTTGATCGACGATGAATAACTAACCTAAATAATACGGAAAGGTACGGTAAATAAGTGGATTTTATTAACAATTTTAATAGGGTTTTTAGATTTATTTTTGTTAGTTTAAGGTTATTTTCTAACTTTAAAAACATTATTTTTAAGTATTTTTAATTGATTTTTAAATTAAATAAATAAATAAAAATATAAAAAAAAATGTTGACTTTTTGGGTTGACCATTGACCATTGACCGTTGACTGTTTGACTGTGACTGTTGACCGGTTCGGTCTTGTGTAAGTATGCGCTGGGTGAGACTCGAACCCGTGACCTCTCGTACGCGTGCACGCAGCTCTACCAACGGAGCTACGTGTCTAACCCGAAATATTTCTGTTTTTAATTATATTTATACACTATTTAATTTAATAAGAATTCATTTATTTTAAAAAGATTTTAATTATATCGAACCGGTGCCGTCAACAGGTCTCGAACCCGGGACCTGTGGTTTAGTGTTGCACACAGTCCACCGCTGGACTGTGTGTCTAACCTGGTTAATATACTGATTTTTATTATACTTAACATTTTACAGTGAGTTAACCCGGTTCGGGTTTAAAAAAAAACATTTTTATTTCCGAGGATAGGGTCGTGATAGGGGTCGAACTCGAGACGTTTGCTGTGTGTTTGCATACAGTCCACCCTGGACTGTGTGTCTAACCCGTTTTATTATCTTGTTTTAATTTCACTTATACATTAGTTCGAATTCATCTTCTTCGTTCAAAACACAGACAACGATTATTCAACTGTTTCTTGTTAAATTCAATTAACGAACTTTATAAGCGATTGTAATGCGATGAAATAGAGAGAGTTTTGGAAATGAATGTACCGAACAGATTTCTTTCTCAGAACTCCGGCAAGGATCGTCGGCTCTGTTTTGTGAACTCCGTCGATTCACAGCGTGATTCTGGAAATTCCAGAAGTTTTCCGGCGAAAGCAGAATATTCGGCAACGTCGTCTGGGATTGATTCGTGTTGATGTGAGTCGTCGGTTTTCCGGCAAAAGTCCGGTGATGGCAGAATATTTCCGGCGAGTGAAATTGATTCGAGAAATGGTGCGATTTTGAGCGAAAAGATTTCCTGAGACTTGGGTGTGTATTTATAGGAAAGAATTTCGATGAATTTGGTCCGATTTCTGTCTTGATTCGTTGGTCAGCTTTTCTCCGGCAGTTATGACTGATGTCGCGGGATTAGACATCGGTTATAACCGACGTTGAGATTAATACGTCCGTTAAGTCAATAGAAACCGTCAATGTTTGGCGAAGTCGTCGGGATTTCCGGCGACTGCGAAATAAGCGCGCTGATTCACTGGGTTAGAATTCGAGTTTTATTATAAATGTTATTTGTTTCATTATATAACACAAATGGGTCAAGTGTCGGAGTGGTTAAGTGGGTGTGAGTTAGGTCTTGAGATTTCATCCGGCTGACCCGGGTTCGAAACCCGGCAGCCGGTTTCTTTTTTTTATTTATTTTATTTTCACTTTTTATCAACTATAGTTTTTTAAATTCTAAATTGTTTATTAATTATGTATTGTTTAAAATTAAAATAACTCATAAATACGCAACGAAAATTTTAACTGGATGTTCGGTTAATAAACGAAGCGGTTTTGGTTTACCCGGTTTTTTACGGATGTTACAGTATCCCCTACTTTTAGAAATTTCGTCCCGAAATTTAAGTAGTGGCATGTTTGTCTCAAAAGGATGGTGTTTTAATTTGACAATTACATACTTAGAAGGGAGTAAGAGTTTATATTTTGTTTGAGGCGATAACGTTCCTTGTAAGGGTTGAGTACCCTGCTACAGGAATCGCTTTTTGATGCCTACGATAAAGAATATTGATAAAAAGAGTTGATTCACTAAGTATGATTTCATGCGCAAGAGTTTTGATACGTTTGGAAAGATAAGGTTATATCCTAAAGCAAAACTTCTACTACTAAAACCTACATGGAACCTCTCATAACCGCCTGACAATGCCTCTGATCCTTTACCAAGAATACTTATATATAGGAAGTACCAGCGGCGTATCCACCATATTCTTGTCAAATTTTCATCGGTTTTATCAGTAAGTTATGATTAGTTCTATGATGTGACTCTAGAACATAAACAAACACAACAACCAAAGCTTGAATCTTAATTCTGATAGTATACATGTTTGAATGATGACAGTGCCTCTCTCGTTTGTTATGATGGAGAGGTTCGTCCATGTAGAAGTGAGACACAGCTCAACTTCTTTAAATGATGAGATTGAAATACGTTGAGATGTATGATGATATAAATGCTAAATCAGTGAGTATAAAACAAACTTCAACCAAGACATTACTAAATCCTACATGGAACTTCTCATAACCGCCTGACAATGCCTCTGATCCTTTGGCAAGAATACTTATATATAGGAAGTACCAGCGGCGTATCCACCATATTCTTGTCAAATTTTCATTGGTTTTATCAGTAAGTTATGATTAGTTCTATGATGTGACTCTAGACATAAACAAACACAACAACCAAAGCTTGAGTCTTAATTCTGATAATATACATGTTTGAATGATGACAGTACCTCTCTCGTTTGTTATGATGGAGAGGTTCGTCCATGTAGAAGTGAGACACAGCTCAACTTCTTTAAATGATGAGATTGAAATACGTTGAGATGTATGATGATATAAATGCTAAATCAGTGAGTATAAAACAAATTTCAACCAAGACATTACTAAATCCTACATGGAACTTCTCATAACCGCCTGACAATGCCTCTGATCCTTTGGCAAGAATACTTATATAAAAGGAAGTACCAGCGGCGTATCCACCATATTCTTGTCAAATTTTCATTGGCTTTATCCGCAAGTTATGATTAGTTCTATGTGACTCTAAAACATAAACAAACATAACAACCAAAGCTTGAGTCTTAGTTCTGATAGTATACATGTTTGAATGATGGTAGTACCTCTCTCGTTTTTATGATGGAGAGGTTAGTCCATGTAGAAGTGAGACACAACTCAACTCCTTTAAATGATGAGACTGAGATACGTCGTGAGGTATGATGATATGAATGTTAAATCAATGAGTATAAAACAAAACTGAAATAGTAATTCGCACTAAGATTCTTGGATAAATTTCCAATTTATAATTGAGATACGTGAAAATTGAGATAACATAAAGAAAAACATAAAAACTAAATGGTTGGAGCTGAATCTTGATTTTTGATGGAGAAAACTAGTTGGGTGGTTCGTTTGGGCCGTCATTATCTTCAACAAGATTGGCGTTGATTTTGTAAGCTCTTCCTCTTGCTGGTGGCCTAGTGGTTAGGTTTTCTTGATTTGCTTGGTTAACTGGGTTTGCTTGAGCTTGGGCGTTGATAATGTTAACCAATCGAGGGCACGTGTTTCTAAAATGGGTAGGGTCGCCACAATTTAAACAAGCTCGAACATATGGGAACATGGGGCATTGGGGTTGTTGATATGTTTGGATCATGTTTTGAGTAGGGGGTGAGGTTTTGGTTTTGAGGGGTGCGGCAAATCTTGCTCAAATGACCATAGCGTCCACAATTCGCACATAGTCGTCAAGGTAAGGTAGATGGATGGTGATAAAAACAGGTGTTGCATTGAGGGTGAGGTCCAAAGTAAGGTTTCTTATTTGGGTAAGTTAAGTTGGGTGTTATTTGAGTGATTGGGATAGCTTGGAGGGGTACAACTTGTGAAGCTGGTTGGTTGTGTTGGGTGACAGCGAAGATTTGTCCATCTCGTTTCCTCTTAGAAGTGGTTTGAGAAGAGGATTCGGTTTAGGTGGAGTTTGGGGTTTCGGTTGATGCTTAATCCTTCTTCTTCTCCTCCTTGAAGTATTTATTCCGTATGCGGTTTTCGGTGAGCTCTGTAGCTAACTCCATGGCTGCTTCTAAAGTTGCAGGATTTGAAATGTTTGAAGGTGCATTTAGTGGTATTTGGGGGAGGTTTGATAAGATTTTGATCTTCTTGATTGATTGGGTTGTCGGGATTAGCGGTAAGGGCTTGTTGAACTTGAACTACGATGCTAGGTATTACGGCCGCCATTTGTTGAGCGATTTGGGCAGCCATGCGCTCGCGGGATTTCCTGATTTCATTTTCCTACGAGCGAGACTAGAATCTACAAGGAATACGTACCAAGAGTATGAGTTGGATATTTTAGGGATCATGTGTCGTATTTAGGAATGAACATTCATAAAATAAATATAGAATAATAAATCTACTACATCCATAGGATGTCTTGGGCTTTGCTCGTAATTGGGCCTTGCATGCCGCCATACTTCACCTTCGTAATCATGTGGGCCCCCATGATTACCGGGTTTTTCATATGGTTCGCATGTGTTAGCCTGGTAAAGTACACTAAAACCCGGAGAAAATCGAGAAATATGTATGTAACGTATGAAGTTTGGAGTGCATCCAGGTGTGGACACGGTGACACCTCAAAGTGGGGTTAGTTCGAACGACGTTTGGTGTGGCATGCTTTGGCCTAATAGGTCCTTCGTACTCTCATCGTTAGTCCCCAGGTAGGCAAACTGGTCCGTTATATTGGATTTATACGAATGCCAACCTAGACAGGACGTTCCGACTACCGGGGTTTGTACCCTTACAGTTACTACATGCCCGTCGTAGAACTCACTTTGATGAGATTTGAAAAATGACAAATGCGACAAAATCTTGAATAACGGAAGTATGAAGATGATTTGAATATGTGAACATTGAAATATGTATGATGAATATGTATGTAAGTATGTATGTTTGACTGTAAGTATAATTCATTATGTATCACAAGATGTAATATTGGAAGTGTTTGCATGCATTTGTGTATGTAATAAAAATGAAAGAAATAAACATCATGAGTTTGCATATAACCACATAAACAATTTAAAATCTAATCAACTATAGTATAGGCTCTAAGGGTCTAATAACCTATCCTATATCCCTATAGTCAAAAGCTCTGATACCAATCTGTCACACCCTGACCCGCGGCGGAAAAGGTGATCGGGGCATGATTGGGTTTTCATCAAAGCTCATGACATTTATTATAATGTTTCATATTTATTATTACAATTTAAAGGAGATCATACAATCATATCATACAAGTTCAACATGTTCTATACATCTTTCTAGGCTTCATTATTTTTCTTCTAAGGCACTTTCCTATGTGTTCCTTGCTTCATCCTGTCCACCTGTATCATGTGTAAAAATGGTTTTTGGATCAACAAAAAGTTGGCGAGTGAATCCTATTAAAACATTTAAACGTGTTTATTGAATTGATTATAAAATAAAGTGCATATCCACATATGAGTAAATGTAAATGTAAATTTATTCACAAAATACTTAATATTAAATATTGCACACACATACAACAATAGATTGTTTTGAGGCACGCGTTGTTCAACTCGTCTCCCACGAGGAGCTGATGGGCCTAATGAATGAGTTTTGAGGCACGCGTTGTTCTACGAACTGATGGGCCTAATGAATGAGTTTTAAGGCACGCGTTGTTCAACTCGTCTCCCACGAGGAACTGATGGGCCTAACAAATAATTTGCATACAACTTGACAATATGTAATACAGAACAACAAACAATATTTACATTCTAAGTTTAGATCATAATATGGTATAGCACGAGTTTGAATAAACGAATTAGTTTAAGCGACACATGATACACCCCAAAACATGAATAAAAAGGGGAATTTGTAAGAATTCACTCACATTGGGTGCGTTCGTTTGATGATGTTGAATGCGCACGAGTTTGAGTGTTGATCGACGAGGAATAACTAACCTAAATAATACGGAAAGGTACGGTGAATAAGTGGATTTTATTAACAATTTTAATAGGGTTTTTAGATTTATTTTTGTGAGTTTAAGGTTATTTTCTAACTTTAAAAACATTATTTTTAAGTATTTTTAATTGATTTTTAAATTAAATAAATAAATAAAAATATAAAAAAAAATGTTGACTTTTTGGGTTGACCATTGACCGTTGACTGTTTGACTGTGACTGTTGACCGGTTCGGTCTTGTGTAAGTATGCGCTGGGTGAGACTCGAACCCGTGACCTCTCGTACGCGTGCACGCAGCTCTACCAACTGAGCTACGTGTCTAACCCGAAATATTTCTGTTTTTAATTATATTTATACACTATTTAATCTAATCAGAATTCATTTATTTTAAAAAGATTTTAATTATATCGAACCGGTGCCGTCAACAGGTCTCGAACCCGGGACCTGTGGTTTAGTGTTGCACACAGTCCACCGCTGGACTGTGTGTCTAACCTGGTTAATATACTGATTTTTATTATACTTAACATTTTACAGTGAGTTAACCCGGTTCGGGTTTAAAAAAAAAACATTTTTATTTCCGAGGATAGGGTCGTGATAGGGGTCGAACTCGAGACGTTTGCTGTGTGTTTGCACACAGTCCACCGCTGGACTGTGTGTCTAACCCGGTTTATTATCTTGTTTTAATTTCACTTATACATTAGTTCGAATTCATCTTCTTCGTTCAAAACACAGACAACTATATTATCAACCGTTTCTTGTTAAATTCAATTAACGAACTTTATAAGCGATTGTAATGCGATGAAATAGAGAGAGTTTTGGAAATGAATGTACCGAACAGATGTCTTTCTCAGAACTCCGGCAAGGATCGTCGGCTCTGTTTTGTGAACTCCGTCGATTCACAGCGTGATTCTGGAAATTCCAGAAGTTTTCCGGCGAAAGCAGAATATTCGGCAACGTCGTCTGGGATTGATTCGTGTTGATGTGAGTCTCGGTTTTCCGGCAAAAGTCCGGTGATGGCAGAATATTTCCGGCGAGTGAAATTGATTCGAGAAATGGTTCGAGCGAAAAGATTTCCAGAGACTTGGGTGTGTATTTATAGGAAAGAATTTCGATGAATTTGGTCCGATTTCTGTCTTGAGTCGTTGGTCAGCTTTTCTCCGGCGGTTATGACTGATGTCGCGGGATTAGACATCGGTTATAACCGACGTTGACATTAACATCCGTTAAGTCAATAGAAACCGTCGATGTTTGGCGAAGTCGTCGGGATTTCCGGCGACTGCGAAATAGGCGCGCTGATTCACTGGGTTTGAATTCGATTTTTATTATAAATGTTATTTGTTTCATTATATAACACAAATGGGTCAAGTGGCGGAGTGGTTAAGTGGGTGTGAGTTAGGTCTTGAGATTTCATCCGGCTGACCCGGGTTCAAAACCCGGCAGCCGGTTTCTTTTTTTTATTTATTTTATTTTCACTTTTTATCAATTATAGTTTTTAAATTCTAAATTGTTTATTAATTATGTATTGTTTAAAATTAAAATAACTCATAAATACGCAACGAAAATTTTAACTGGATGTTCGGTTAATAAACGAAGCGGGTTTGATTAACCCGGTTTTTTACGGATGTTACAGTATCCCCTACTTTTAGAAATTTCGTCCCGAAATTTAAGTAGTGGCATGTTTGTCTCAAAAGGATGGTGTTTTAATTTGACAATTACATACTTAGAAGGGAGTAAGAGTTTAAATTTTGTTTGAGGCGGTAACGTTTCTTGTAAGGGTTGAGTACCCTGCTACAGGAATCGCTTTTTGATGCCTACGATAAAGAATATTGATAAACAGAGTTGATTCACTAAGTATGATTTCATGCGCAAGAGTTTTGATACGTTTGGAAAGATAAGGTTATATCCTAAAGCAAAACTTCTACTACTAAAACCTACATGGAACCTCTCATAACCGCCTGACAATGCCTCTGATCTTTTGCCAAGAATACTTTATATAGGAAGTACCAGCGGCGTATCCACCATATTCTTGTCAAATTTTCATTGGTTTTATCAGTAAGTTATGATTAGTTCTATGATGTGACTCTAGAACATAAACAAACACAACAACCAAAGCTTGAGTCTTAATTCTGATAGTATACATGTTTGAATGATGACAGTACCTCTCTCGTTTGTTATGATGGAGAGGTTCGTCCATGTAGAAGTGAGACACAGCTCAACTTCTTTAAATGATGAGATTGAAATACGTTGAGATGTATGATGATATAAATGCTAAATCAGTGAGTATAAAACAAACTTCAACCAAGACATTACTAAATCCTACATGGAACTTCTCATAACCGCCTGACAATGCCTCTGATCCTTTGGCAAGAATACTTATATATAGGAAGTACCAGCGGCGTATCCACCATATTCTTGTCAAATTTTCATTGGTTTTATCAGTAAGTTATGATTAGTTCTATGATGTGACTCTAGAACATAAACAAACACAACAAGCAAAACATAAACCCGCGTGAAATTGATTTTAAACAATTCTGGGTGATTGTTCTATGATCTGAAACATACAAAATGATAGATAACAGAGGAGTTAAAAGATTGTATCAACTAGAAGTGCAGTCTCGATTCTCCGGAGATAATCTCTAGCGAGTGCAGGCATTTTCCGGCGAACAAGACTTCGATCAGAGAGATTATAGTGAACTGTTGGAAGGATTGAGTGAGGTATTTGAGGTGTGGTGCATCGGTATTTATAGTGGATTCCAATCATGGAATTTCAGTTTCAAAACCCAAATTATGGGTTGATGATTTCAACTTAAAACGGTTTTGGATTTAATTGGATTTTGAACTTGAGTCATAACCGATTTCGTTCATCAATTATATTATGTGAATTGCGGAACATCCATTAATCTCAATGCTTATCTTGAATTCAACTCCGGCAGTTACAGACATGACATAGCAGGTGACTCACGGGTTTTATTTTAAATTTTATTTATTGCCAAACCTACACAACAAGTGTGTGTGGTCCAGCGGTGTTTTGGTGTGAGCGGGTTTGTGGGGACCCGGGTTCGACTCTCGGCTACCCCTTTTGTTTTATTTAATTTTATTATTTTTTTATATTAAGATTTAATTATTTTGTTTATTCATTTATTGATTATTATTTTGTTTTTGCAGTTTATTTATTAATCATAAATGACAACATACTAATAAATGTACAACAATCTTTTCAATAAATACTTTGATTCATAAACGGAGCGGGTTTTTGGAAACCCGTTTTACATAAATGTTAGAGAGCCAGTGGGCTAAGCGCATTTCATGAGTGAAGGTTCAAGGGTAACACCTATCTATCGTATGCAAAACTTAACTGCTGAAATCTAATTGGAATAATGTTGTTTCTGAGATCGACCTCCATTCATGTGGGGGCTTGTTGGAAATTTAGAAGTGTGAATGAAAGTCTCAAAGTGGTTAAAACTTTCCCCCACATTAGAGTGCAACAAAGTGAGTGGTGGTTTATAAGATAAAACCTCTACCACTCCATTGTAGTCTTATGACATGTTTAATACCACAAGACCTACCCGCGCGCATGGGGGGTGCAAAAATGGGTTTTCTAAATTGAACTTGTGTGTGCCCGCACGTCCTGTGAACACGAATGCAGCTCTATAAAAACGGGCCCGTGTGAGGTAGTTTTTGCACTCGATTTTGAGACTCAAACTGATTTGTTTTAATGATCATTCTTCAGTTTTAACTGTTATGATAATTCGTTTAACGATCATTAATTTTTTAGTTTTAAACCAATGCACTAATGACCATTATTCGGTAATTATTAGCTGCAATGATGATAGAAATCGGTTATGGTTTTATGGCTATAAAACCAAAGCAAACGAAACAGTTTAGACACACTAACAAAATCTCATCCTCTCTCAATCTCTGCGACATCTCCTGTTTCGTTTCAGGCAAGTGTTCAAGTCCGGCAGTGCGCTGTTGCTACTTCAAACCAGCTTACCCTAAGAACATACCGCAGATCTGTTTAAGGGAATTGTGTCAAACACAAGCCCGGTTCACGATTACTGTCTCTTTTGCTTTATTTGTTTCTGTTTCAGATTATTTGTCCAGTTCATATTAGTAGCAGTTTAATAACAATCTGGTGTTTCATGCTCGAACTAAGCATGTTGAAGTCGACTTTCACTTTGTTCGGGAAAAGATAACACAAGGAAAATTAAAGGTTCAATTTATCAGCACAAATGATCAAATCGCTGATATCTTCACAAAGCCTCTCCCATCACAACAGTTTTTGTTTCCTAGATCCAAGCTTTAGGTCGTTCCCCGTCCTTAACTTGCGGGGAAATATTAGATTATTAATTATAAATAGAAGGTAATAAATTATAGTATTCTAGTTTATATATAGAGATTCTATGTACTTGATATTAATCCATTATTACCATAACATATTTTACGCTTTGGCTTATTGAGACATTTTAATTCCCATTATCTACCACTTACGTTATTGACACGAAGAAACACTCACCGTAAGCTTGTTTGGGGAAGTAATTCAAAAATGAGTAAAATTCTGTAGTGTCTACTCGTGAAATATTATTATTAATTAATACGAGAGGTTGTATCGAATCAAATGTTACATTGGTTCCCCAAGTTTTTATATATTATTATACTTTGAAAATGGAGGTTCTATTGGCACACCGACCCATCTATGTACACACCTTGATATTTCAATACGGATCATATAGGCCTATACGATCCGTATTGCATAAAGTTAAGACATGGCAGACTGACAGGTTCAGGAGATGTCTGGTGGCTGGCTTATACGGATCATGTAGGGCTATACGATCCGTATTGAAGCCCTAAATTTTTGAGGTCTGAATTTTGGTGTGTTGTGTTTGGTTTTTGGTATTATGGGTTGGTTATTGGTGTTTATTGTTGGTTATTTTTGTTTTAATGAGGTTTATAATCTTTATTATTTTTTATCGTTACGTATCGTATTATAGCGTATCGTGGCGTATCGTATCACATTTTTAACTTTTTAATATTTTATAGTGATGTGACGTATGATATCGTATCATCCTTGTATCATATCATGTCGTTACGTATAAACAATAAAAAATATAAATAAACTAAAACTGCAAATTTAACTACCATAATAAGTTTGTATATATACTTAATCAGTTAAAATACAAAAAAGTACAACAATTTAAACCCTTGGATCCGCAACCCGAGTCGTGCCAGTGGGCCCCACTCCCTGAATGGTGCCAGACAGCTGCGGATCCTATCCCGGGCGTGACTGCAAGTCCGGCATCAGTATGGGAGTCATGCCAGGAGCCACCGCTGCCTGTATATCACATTGTATCGCCTGCACCAAAAGTAGCTCAGTCAGGGTGTGGTGGGCGTACATGCGCGCCTGCAGCCGGTCCTCCATCTGCTGTAATGCAAGCGCCATACCTGGTGGCAACTGGTCATACAGGAGTGCTGGGGTACTGAGGCACCCCATGCGGCGGCAATGGACTAAGCTCTCGGTCGACCTGCGCATAAACACAACTGTTAGAACATGATGGTAAATTTAACGTATTATACAAAATTAAGTAAATAATTGCTTACCTCGGCGTGAACGACAACGTCTCCGTCGTCACTACCATAACCAACACCATCATCGTCATCGTCACTATCATCATCACCGTCACCGTCACCATCAGCGCCATCTGCTGGCTGTGGAGGGTCGTCCTCGGCTAGTAACTCATCGGGCAGGGCGGCAAGGACAAAAATGGTGCCCTGGCGATCGCGAAAGCACAGGCCGATACCCACGCCGTAATCATACGTGACATGCATGCCGATCAGCGTCAAGCGCGTAAACGTGTCGGCTCGACCACGCCAAAATCCATGACTTGTGGGTCCTGACTCGGAACGAGACCCAGCGACACCGCAATCTACGTGATGTATGCCCCGCCATACAACAATCCCCGCTCCTACCTGTGAAACGCTGCCGCAAACCAATCTGCGAGGGCGCACGACTGGCATCATATAAGGCACTACAAATAGTACAGATCCCCCTGATTGCACCACTCCCGACTCTATGAATGTGGTGTAATAGATGTGGCAATAAGCTGTAACACCTCGTAAATTTGTGTCCAGTAATATACTGACACGTGTCCATACTCTCAATTGTGCCTAATATTGGTCGAGAGGGACTATTTTTGAAAACATGAATGTGGAGGGACTAAAGGTGTCAACATGCTGAAATTATGCCTCTGAGTGACCCTTTACATTGTCCATACTCTCAAAATGAACCACTTGTTGGACGAGAGGAACCATTTGTGAATTTAAATATAAGATAATTTACAAGGTCTGATGATAATTCCTCTAATAGACTTCTGCAGAGCTTAGCTTAGCAGACCCTGAACATTTAAACTCTGTTGAAACACTGATGATAACCACTGTTGGGCTAACCATTGCTATGCGTTAAGCATTACAAGTCTGATGATACATCCTCTGTAGACTTCAATAGAGCTTTATCTTCAACAGAACTTAGATATAACAGACCTTGGACTTTTAGGCTCTGCTGATAGAAAACACTGATAATAACAACTGATAAGCCAACCACTGTTGAGCTAACCCCTACTGATAGAAAACACTGATAATAACCGCTGATAAGCCAACCACTGCTGAGCTAACCCCTTCTGATAGAAAACACTGATAATAACCACTAATAAGTAAACCTCTGCTAAGCTAACCACTACTAATAGAAAACACTGATGATAACCATCCTCTGTTGACTTCAGTAGAGCTTTGTCTTCAGCAGAGCTTTGCTATAACAGACCTTGGATATTTAGACTTCAGCAGAGGTTGTAGTACATTTTAGCTTGTTGCCCACACAAAGCTGACAAAAACCATTAACACAAAACCAGGGGCTCCAAAACTGATATGCCACGTTCTAGGACACTTTTTCTTATCTTCTAACATCTGATAACACTTGGAACCACCTCCTTCAATCTCCAACACTATAAATAGAAGTGTTTGCAACACTTTAAACTGGCACATTAATAAAAATACCCCTTTTATTACTCCTGGAGGTTCCTGGTTCATTAAAAGCTTCTTATTCAAGTTTATTTTTATCCAAGGATACTAGGGCATTCCGGTAAATTGCAACCTTGTTAGTTATTTTCTTTGAACGATGATGTTTATATTATCTTTGGATTTTAAAGGTTTAAGCCAGGTAAATACTCTTAAACTATTTTCCCCATACGAGCTTGGGATACAGTAAATTATTACCGCTTGGTCGGGTATAGGATCATATGTCGGAGTGTGACTAGAAAATCCGCATAACCCGTTTTAATCTGTTTTGTCTGAAACTTAAACATTGGGGGTTAACACGACCGTGTCCTGGATATCCTCGGCTCATTTAAGTTGCTAATGGCCACGACTAAGCACGGGGTGTAGGCATACACCTGAAAGATGCTAATGCTATTTAAAATGTTTTCTTACCCATATTGGGGATACCCCTTCGTGGGTTAAAGTGGTGTGTCGGTTAATCATATTATTCGGTTTCTACACGGGACCCATATGTATTGACAGGCATGCAAAACTCTATACAAGATTATTATAATTGTCCCAAGTTATTTATGATATTACATGTGCCTTGTGCACTTTAATAATTTTGAAATATTTTCAAAATGTGTCGGTTATTTGTATTTACTAGTGAAACTGGCTTATCTTCAAAAGACTAAGTGACAGGTTGCAAAGAACGTAAATAGGCTGGAAGCTGCCCGGTAAATGCTTAAGTGGAATTTGCAACTCCATTGCATAGAAGCCTATAGTATCTTATTTCATTTTATAACTTTTCGATCCGCTTGTGGATCTTTTTATATACTGTCTGTCTGTATAATATTTTAAACATTCAGACATTTTATTGTAATAATTTAAATCCAAGACTTCCGTTGTGCTATAATGTGTATCGATATCAATCTTACGTCACGATACTCCCCACCCGGCCCACCGGGATTTGGTCGGAAACTCGGGGTGTGACAGGTTGGTATCAGAGCCAACGTTTGAGAGAATTGAACACTAGCCTTTTGTGTTTAATCCCAAACATCACAATAGCACATTCCTTAGACTTCCCGAGTCTAGGCATTGACCTAGGATCACTCATATCCTTATTAAATTATTATTATTGTTTTTGTTTTTGATATTTAATAGATATTATGCCGCCAAGATTTAGAGGAAAAAAAAGGCCCTATGAGGGGAGCACCATCTAGACAGATACCCTCTCATTCTCACAGCTCGGATCCTTACCAAAATTTGGGAATTTTTTACTCATCTCAACCTGTGAGACATTCTATTTTGCATCATTCTTATCACCATTTGCACCATTCTTCCCACTCACATCATTCACACCATTCCCATTCATTTCATGGGTCATTTAAACCTAACCAATATATAAACACACCACCCGTTGGTCAAGATCAGCAGGATGATGACTCTGACCTGGAAATGCCACCATCATGATCCAACATGCATCCGATTAAGATATCAAGTGGGACTGCATCCTATGCAGGATCACCTTATCAAGGTCCCGATGAATGGGACCAATATTTTAACCAATTTACCTTTGTAAATACACCTCCCTATCATTCTCCAACACCGCCTCTACCGCCTCCATAAGAAGATGTGAAAATGGAACCGGTGGAGCAACCACAACCGCCTCCAGAAACACCAAGGAAGAAACATGGAGCACGCATGTCTGTGCGCATGGGACGATGGTCGAGCTCGCTACCACCATTACCCCAAACATACCCCACTATTCCCGAGGACCCACAACTGGGTGGATCCTCGAATACTATACCAGTAGTTGACCCAACACCACAAACTTCTGTTCAACTACCACCAACAGGTTTTGATAACCCAATCCCTACGTATCCAGATACGTCTGGGTATAATCCTTTAAACCCATCTACTGTCACACCCCGACCCGCAGCGGATAAGGTGATCGGGGCATGATTGGGTTATCATCAAAGCTCATGACATTTATTAAATGTTTCATATTCATTAATACAAATTAAATGAAAGTTTACAATGATTGCTACAACATGATCTAACTAACAATCTAACTCCTTTGTTCTCTTCTAAGGCAATCCTATGCTATCCTTGCTTCAACCTGTTCACCTGTATCATGTGTAAAAAGGTTTTTGGATCAACATAATGTTGGCGAGTGAATCCTATGGAAAACATTTGAACAATTTATTTAAATTGATTATGAAAAATGTGCACAACCAAACATGAGTAAAATTAGATGTAACTTGATCAATAATCATAAGATGTTAAATGAAAACACTCATGAACAATAATGGAACAATTAAAGGCACGCGATGCTCAAACTCGTCTCTCACGAGGAACTGAGGGGCCTGATGAATGAATTGCATAAACATGATAATATGAATAACACAACTACAAACAATATAAACTCAATGAAAACACACATGAACAATAATGAATTTGAATTGAAGCACCGATGTTCTACTCGTTTCCCACGAGGAACTGATGGGCTTATTGTATGAGTTTCATGTAATTTAACAAACGGAAAGATAAATCACAAAACAATAAACAAACTAAGATAATTAAAAAGTCATGATGTGGTATGGCACAAGTTTAAATAAATAAATTAATTAATTCATAACACATGAACACACCCCAAAACGTGTAATTTAAAAAGGGGGAATTGTAAGATTCACTCACAGTGGGTGCGTTCGGTTGATGATGATGAATGCACGCGAAGTGGTTTTAACCACGAGTGAGATTTAACCTAGATAAATCGCTTTATGGTTTGGTGAGTAAACGGATTTTATTAAACTATTTTAGTAGGATTGTTGGGTGTATTTTTGTGAGTTTGAAACTATTTTCTAATCTTAAAAATGTTATTTTTAAGTATTTATAATTGATTTTTAATTAAAATAATTAAATAAAAATAAATAAAAAAAATTATTATTTTTCTGACCGTTGACCGGCCGGTTGACCGTTGACCTGACCGTTGACCGGTTCGTTGACAGTTTATTGTGCGCTGAGTGAGGCTCGAACCCGAGACCTCTCGTACGCGTGCACGCAGCTCTACCAACTGAGCTACGTGTCTAACCCGTTATTTATCTGATTTTAATTATATATATATATTAATTAGATTAAACCGAAAATCATTTTTATTTTAAAAATTGTTCAAGCGATTCGGCAGTGCACTCCACAGGTCTCGAACCCGGGACCTGTGGGTTAATATAACACACAGTCCACCGCTGGACTGTGTGTTCAACATGTTATATAACTTGATTTTTATTATACTTAAAGACAATTTAGTTATTTCCTTTTCTGCCTTATTTAAAAAGAAAAGATAATTGTCCGAGTCGGTGCTGAAGACCGGACTCGAACTCGTGACCAGTGATATAAACAAACGCACAGTCCACCGCTGGACTGTGTGTCTAACTTGGTTATTATTCTGGTTATCAATATACTTAACATATAACTAAGGCGATCCGGTTCAGTTAAACAAAAACTTGATTTTATTAAGGCAACGTGTGAAACGGGAATCGAACTCGAGACGTTTTGCGTTTTATATGTGCACACAGTCCACCGCTGGACTGTGTGTCTAACCCAATTAATTTCATGATTTTAATTAAACTTATATGATAACAAGTCTTCATCTTCTTCACTGAACGAATAACCAGAAATCGGGTCTGACTGGTTCGAGCTTTTAATCAAGTTTCATTAGTGTTTTACAGTTTATTCGGTAAGATAAAAGTGAAAAAGGAAAAGAAACTGAGCGGAGATTATACCGACTGGATCCTCTGTTTTCCGGCAGAACTCCGGCGACAGAATCCAACTCCGGCTACGGGTGTCTGGCAGCAACAAGTCTCCGGAAATCTTGGAAAGAGTATTGGTAACTTCGGTAAAGGTTTAGGGGATTCAGTGAAGTTCAGAAATAAGAAAGTCGGTTTTCCGGCGATGAGCAGGGAACTTCCGGCGAGAAAAATTACGCCGTGAAAAGATGTGATTTTTTAGCGAAAAGGTTTGCAGACGATTGTGGGTCAATTTATAGAAGAAACAAGATGTATTTGGTCTGGTTTTGGGCTGGGTTCATCAATTCAAGTTTTCCGGCGGTTTTGAATTTGGTCGCGGACTTCAAACATCGGTTATAACCGATATGTGATTAAAGGTTTACGTTATAACGTAAATCGTAGTTAAGATTCGCGGAAATTCCGGGATTCCGACGACTGAAACGATTTGGGCGCCGGTTTTGAATTCGTAAAGTCACTATATCAATTAACTGATTCTAATATTCATCAAACATAACAAGCGGCGCAGTGGTTTGTGTGTGAGGTGTTAAGTCACTTAGTGACTCGGTACAGACCCGGGTTCGAAACCCGGCAGATGTATTTAATTTTTATTTTGCGATTTTTGACAGTTTTTCAAAAACTAAATATATATTCGCGTATAATAATTGATTACGGATCGTTTAAAAAATGTTTTGGACATTTAATTCGAAACGAAAATTTTGACTGACTGTTCGGTTGATAAACGGAGCGGGTTTGGTAAATCCGTTTTTTGACGGATGTTACAGTATCCCCTGCTTTTTAGAAATTTCGTCCCGAAATTTGAATAATGATATATTTTGACTAAAAAGGATGATGACGTTTTGTTTGACAGTTGTATGCTCAGAAAAATGAAGGTTTAAGTTTTTGTTCGAGGCGGTAACGTTCCTTGTAAAGGTTAAGTACCCTATTCAGGAATCGCTTTTTGTTGCCTACTGTATGAATATTGATAATCAGGAAATGATTCTCTAAAAATGATATCATACATAAGAGTTTAGATACGTTTGGGAAAAATATGGTTATATCCTAAGGCAAAACTTCTAACACTACAATCTACATGGAACATAAATAAAAACACAACAGCTGATATCAAACATGAATGAACACATCAGCAAATATTTGAACGTGAATAAACATAACAGCAAATATTCGAACATGAATGAACACATCGGCAAATATTTGAACATGCATAAACACAACAGCAAGTATTTGAACATGAATAAACACAACAGCAAAAATTCGAACATGAATAGACACATCAGCGAATGAATAAACACAATAGCCAATATTCGAACATGAATAGACACATCAGCGAATATTTGAACATGAATAAACACAACAGCAAATATTTGAATCCACATTCTGATAACATATATGTTTGAATGATGAAAGTTCCTCTCTCGTTTGCTATGATGGAGAGGTTAATTTATGTAGAAATGGAACACAATCCAATCTCTTTAAATAATATGATGATATAAATGTATCACAAATTCCAACCAAGGCAATAATAAATCCTACATGGAACTTCTCATAACCGTCTGATAATGCCTCTGATCCTTTGGCAAGAATACTTATATATAGGAAGTACCAAGCGGCGTATCCACCATATTCTTGCCAAATTTTCATTAGTTTTATCCACAAGTTATGATTGGTTACCAAGAAACTAATAAATCCTACATAGAACTTCTCATAACCATCCGTTAATGCCTCTGATCCTTTGACAAGAATACTTATATATAGGAAGTACCAGCGGCGTATCCACCATATTCTTGTCAAATTTTCATTGGTTTTAACAGTGAATTATGATTAATCCTATAACTCTACAATCAATACAACAAACATAAATTACTGAAATGAAACATATCTGTGCGATCAAGGCTCAATCGAACGGAGCCGATCGTATTGCATGTACTGAAAATGAAATTGTGTGCTCAAGGCTCAATCAAACGGAGCCGAACATATTGAATGTACTGAAATTGAAATTGTGTGCTCAAGGCTCAATCAAAACGGAGCCGAACATATTGCATGTACTGAATATGAATAACTTAACCCACACAAACAGCCTATGCATGGAACCTCTCATAACCGCCTGATAATGCCTCCGATCATTTGACAAGAATACTTATATATAGGAAGTACCATCGGCGTATCCACCATATCCTTGTCAAATTTTCGTTGACTTTATCCGAAAGTTATGGTTAGTTCGATGCGACTCTACTACAAACATCACAACCACAAGATACTGATAATGAAATTGTATGTGCGCTCAAGGCTCAATCAAACGGAGCCGAGCGTATTGCATGAACTTGAAATGTGAATAAATCTGTGTACTCAAGGCTCAATCCAACGGAGCCGAGCATATTGCATGAACTGGAAATGAGAATAAATCTGTGTACTCAAGGCTCAATCAAACGGAGCCGAGCATATTGCATGTACTGAAATGAGAATAAATATGTGTACTCAAGGCTCAATCAAACGGAGCCGAGCATATTGCATGTACTGAAATGAGAATAAATATTACGTAACCGATCAAGGCTCAACAAACGGAGCCGATCGTGCGGGCACACCCTGATCAACCCATAATAAAATGGGGATCAAACTCAACCTCGATGGATGGGGAGCTGCGGCCTCGGCAAAATCGTATACTGAAAACAATATATAATATATAATATCCAATGATTTCTCTAACAGTCTACACATGTGATAAAGAAAGACTAAACAATAGGAGTTGAATCTGGATCTTCGGCGAACAGGACTAGCTGAGTATCTTCGTTTGGGCCGTCATTATCTTCGACAGGGTTGGCGTTGATATTGAAGACTCTTCCTCTTGCTGGCGGCATAGTGGTTGGGTTTTCTTGGTTTACTTGGTTAACTGGGTTGATTGGGCTTGAGTGTTGATAACGTTTACCAATTGAGGGCATGTGTTTCTAAAGTGGGTAGGGTCGCCACAATTGAAGCAAGCTCGAGCATATGGGAATATGGGGTGTTGGGGTTGGTGATAAGTTTGGGCCATGTTTTGAGTAGGGGAAAAGGTTTGGTCTTGAAAGGTGCGACAAACATTGCTCAAATGACCATAACGTCCACAAGTTGTACATAGCCGGCAAGGTAAAGTAAAGGGATGGTGATAAAAACAGTTGTTGCATCGAGGGTGAGGTCCAAGATATGGTTTCTTATTTGGGTAAGCTGAGTTGGGTGCCTCTTGGGTGATTGGGAC
Organism: Scalesia atractyloides; assembly: GCA_947069175.1. NCBI lineage: Eukaryota > Viridiplantae > Streptophyta > Magnoliopsida > Asterales > Asteraceae > Scalesia > Scalesia atractyloides. Next base: position 64,401,528 of record CAMTDV010000028.1, on the reverse strand, counting down.
AGCTCGGATGGGTATAGCGTGAAAAACGGGTTGATTTCGTTGGGTAGCAGCGAAAAGTCGCCCGACTCTTTTTCTCTTAGGGTTGGGTTGAGAAGGGGATTCGGGTTGAGAAGGGGATTCGGGTTGAGAAGGGGATTCGGTGGTTTCAGTTGATTCTTTATCCTTCTTCTTCTCTTCCTCGAAGTCTTTGTTTCGGATTCGGTTCTCGGTGAGCTCTATTGCTAGCTCCATTGCTGCTTCCAAAGTTGCAGGCTTGGTACTTATCACAGGGTCTTGAATCTTTGACGGAAGACCACGAATGTAGTGCTCGATCAAACGGTAGAGGGGAGTAAACATGTTGGGAACCATTTGATGTAATTCAAGGAACCTTTTGTTGTAGGTGGTGTGGTCTCCTTCCACTTGCTTCAATGAGTAAAATTCATCTTCTAGCTTCTTGATTTCGCTCCTTGGACAAAATCGTTTGGTCATGATTTCCTTCAATTCGTTCCAAGTTAAGGACATAGCATCTTCAACACCTCGTTTGGCCTTCTCTGTATTCCACCAAGTAAGTGCTATCCCATATAGTCGACCGGTAGCATAACGCACTTTGCGATCATCAGGGCAATCACAATTTAGAAAAGTATTCTCCATTTCTTCAAACCAATGGAGAAGAGCAGTGACGCCTTCAGTCCCTTTGTATTTCGGAGGGTCACATGATTTGAAATGCTTGTAGGTGCATTTAGTGGTGTTTGGGGAAGAGTTGAAAATGTTTTGGTTTACTTGATTGACAGGATTATTGGTATAGTGCTTGTTGAACTTGGATTACAATGTTGGGTATTACGGCAGCCATTTGTTGAGCGATTAAGGTAGCCATGCGTTCGCGGGCTTTTCCTGCTCTCATCTTCCTACGGGCGAGGTTAGAAGACATCTACAATGAATACATGACAAGGGTATGAGTTGGATGCTTTTGAGATCATGGGTCGCATTCAAGAATGAACATTCATAAAATAATTATACCAAAAATACTACATCCATAGGATGTCTTGGGCTTTTGCTCGCTGTTAGGCCCGTCATGCCGCCATACTTTACCTTATGTAATCATGTGGGCCCCCATGAATTACCGGTTTTTCATATGGTTCGCACGGTTTCTGCCTGGTTGCGTACACAAAACCCGGTGAAAATCGAGAAATATGTATACAGCGTGTGATGTTCAGAATGTGTCCAGGTGTAGACACGGTGACACCTCAAAGTAGGGTTAGTTCGAACGACGTTTGGTGTGGCATGCTTTGGCCTAATAGGTCCTTCGTACTCTCATCGTTGGTCCCCAGGTAGGCAAACTGGTCCGTTATATTGGATTTATACGAATGCCAGCCTAGACAGGACGTTCCGACTACCGGTACTTGTACCCTTCCAGTTACTACATGCCCGTCGCAGAACTTACTTTGATGAGAATTGAAAATTGCATAAAATCTTTGGATAACGAGAGTATGAAAATAAATTGAACACATGAACATCGATATATGTATAATGAATATGTATATATGTATAATGAACATGTATATGAGCATGTATGTTTGACTGAAATGTAAACAAATATGAAACAAATAAATATCACAAGTTTGTATGTAACCACTTAATCAATTTAATATTTTAGGCAGACTATAGTATAAGGCTCTAAGGGTCTAATAACCTATCCTATATCCCTATAGTCATGGCTCTGATACCAATCTGTCACACCCCGACCCGCAGCGGATAAGGTGATCGGGGCATGATTGGGTTATCATCAAAGCTCATGACATTTATTAAATGTTTCATATTCATTAATACAAATTAAATGAAAGTTTACAATGATTGCTACAACATGATCTAACTAACAATCTAACTCCTTTGTTCTCTTCTAAGGCAATCCTATGCTATCCTTGCTTCAACCTGTTCACCTGTATCATGTGTAAAAAGGTTTTTGGATCAACATAATGTTGGCGAGTGAATCCTATGGAAAACATTTGAACAATTTATTTAAATTGATTATGAAAAAATGTGCACAACCAAACATGAGTAAAATTAGATGTAACTTGATCAATAATCATAAGATGTTAAATGAAAACACTCATGAACAATAATGGAACAATTAAAGGCACGCGATGCTCAACTCGTCTCTCACGAGGAACTGAGGGGCCTGATGAATGAATTGCATAAACATGATAATATGAATAACACAACTACAAACAATATAAACTCAATGAAAACACACATGAACAATAATGAATTTGAATTGAAGCACGCGATGTTCTACTCGTTTCCCACGAGGAACTGATGGGCTTATTGTATGAGTTTCATGTAATTTAACAAACGGAAAATAAATCACAACAATAAATCAATCTAAGATTAAGTCATGATGTGGTATGGCACAAGTTTAAATAAATAAATTAATTAATTCATAACACATGACACACCCCAAAACGTGTAATTTAAAAAGGGGGAATTGTAAGATTCACTCACAGTGGGTGCGTTCGGTTGATGATGATGAATGCACGCGAAGTGGTTTTAACCACGAGTGAGATTTAACCTAGATAAATCGCATTATGGTTTGGTGAGTAAACGGATTTTATTAAACTATTTTAGTAGGATTGTTGGGTGTATTTTTGTGAGTTTGAAACTATTTTCTAATCTTAAAAATGTTATTTTTAAGTATTTATAATTGATTTTTAATTAAAATAATTAAATAAAAATAAATAAAAAAATTATTATTTTTCTGACGTTGACCGGCCGGTTGACCGTTGACCTGACCGTTGACCGGTTCGTTGACAGTTTATTGTGCGCTGAGTGAGGCTCGAACCCGAGACCTCTCGTACGCGTGCACGCAGCTCTACCAACTGAGCTACGTGTCTAACCCGTTATTTATCTGATTTTAATTATATATATATATTAATTAGATTAAACCGAAAATCATTTTTATTTTAAAAATTGTTCAAGCGATTCGGCAGTGCACTCCACAGGTCTCGAACCCGGGACCTGTGGGTTAATATAACACACAGTCCACCGCTGGACTGTGTGTTCAACATGTTATATAACTTGATTTTTATTATACTTAAAGACAATTTAGTTATTTCCTTTTCTGCCTTATTTAAAAAGAAAAGATAATTGTCCGAGTCGGTGCTGAAGACCGGACTCGAACTCGTGACCAGTGATATAAACAAACGCACAGTCCACCGCTGGACTGTGTGTCTAACTTGGTTATTATTCTGGTTATCAATATACTTAACATATAACTAAGGCGATCCGGTTCAGTTAAACAAAAACTTGATTTTTATTAAGGCAACGTGTGAAACGGGAATCGAACTCGAGACGTTTTGCGTTTTATATGTGCACACAGTCCACCGCTGGACTGTGTGTCTAACCCAATTAATTTCATGATTTTAATTAAACTTATATGATAACAAGTCTTCATCTTCTTCACTGAACGAATAACCAGAAATCGGGTCTGACTGGTTCGAGCTTTTAATCAAGTTTCATTAGTGTTTTACAGTTTATTTCGGTAAGATAAAAGTGAAAAAGGAAAAGAAACTGAGCGGAAGATTATACCGACTGGATCCTCTGTTTTCCGGCAGAACTCCGGCGACAGAATCCAACTCCGGCTACGGGTGTCTGGCAGCAACAAGTCTCCGGAAATCTTGGAAAGAGTATTGGTAACTTCGGTAAAGGTTTAGGGGATTCAGTGAAGTTCAGAAATAAGAAAGTCGGTTTTCCGGCGATGAGCAGGGAACTTCCGGCGAGAAAAATTACGCCGTGAAAAGATGTGATTTTTTAGCGAAAAGGTTTGCAGACGATTGTGGGTCAATTTATAGAAGAAACAAGATGTATTTGGTCTGGTTTTGGGCTGGGTTCATCAATTCAAGTTTTCCGGCGGTTTTGAATTTGGTCGCGGACTTCAAACATCGGTTATAACCGATATGTGATTAAAGGTTTACGTTATAACGTAAATCGTAGTTAAGATTCGCGGAAATTCCGGGATTCCGACGACTGAAACGATTTGGGCGCCGGTTTTGAATTCGTAAAGTCACTATATCAATTAACTGATTCTAATATTCATCAAACATAACAAGCGGCGCAGTGGTTTGTGTGTGAGGTGTTAAGTCACTTAGTGACTCGGTACAGACCCGGGTTCGAAACCCGGCAGATGTATTTAATTTTTATTTTGCGATTTTTGACAGTTTTTCAAAAACTAAATATATATTCGCGTATAATAATTGATTACGGATCGTTTAAAAATGTTTTGGACATTTAATTCGAAACGAAAATTTTGACTGACTGTTCGGTTGATAAACGGAGCGGGTTTGGTAAATCCGTTTTTTGACGGATGTTACATCTACACCGATGGATTATGACTATCAGGCGCCATCGTACGACCCTTATACGCAAGCGGTTTATACATAATACGTTATACCAGTCTCCTTTCCTTCCCATATATCCAACTACAGATAATCCAAATTATGGGTACCCGTATCCTACGAAGCCACAACCTCAGCCACTACCACCACCACAACTACAGGCCATTAGTCAGACCTTGGAAAGAGCAGAACAAATTTAGCGTCAGGCCAAAAAGACGGAAATGAAGACAAATAAATTCTTTAAAAAGCTCTCTAAACTGGTCAGGGGAAAGAAAGATGAGTGAAAGCTTTCTTCTAGTTATCATATATTAAATTTCCTCTTAAGTCCCAGCGTGGACAAGTATTTCCTCTTTAGTCCCTGCGTGGACAAGTATTTCTTTTAGTCCCTGTGTGGACAAGTATCCTATTTTATTTTAAGTCCTGTTTAAGGCGAAGTATTGTAATCTTTTAATCATTTAATGATAATTTTGGAATTATTCATAATATATATGTAATCGTTACATCCTCTTCAAGCGATCGTCTTGATTAGAACTCAAATTTATGATCCGCTATAAAATTCCAAAAGATGTTCTTAATGGTTTTTGATTAGCCAATTAGCAAAGTCCATATTAGTTGGCAAATTATAAAAGATAGTTAGGGATGAATAGCCCTTCTATCATGATAGTTAAGAAAGATTATCCCTTCTATCCAGATGTGGTGATCAACTACATTCAAGCCTCCAAGTCGTTAAGGTCAAATACGACCATGACTATTATTAAACAACCATTAAGATAGTTTCTGTGTTAACACTCAAGTAATGTTAATACTCCAGGCAGCGTGACTTGAGGAACCACACTAGTTGTCACACACCCAACCGATGGCGGAAATATCAGAGTGAGACGAATGAGATTGCTCGAGACATCATAACACTAAATGTGACAATATTTAATTAAACAATTCATTTCATTTCATTCATCAAAATGTCAAGTACAACAAATTCCAATACAATGTAACATCAAATAAGACAACTTCAACGAAACGTAATACATAACTTAGCATTCGAAGTGTGTTTCTATGCCAATCCTACTAAGTTTCATCACATCAACATCCTCAACCTGCAACATGTTGAAAAGTATAGTTCAATACAAAGTATTGGCGAGTACACAAGTTTGAATCATAGCATAAGTAATAATAACGTTTAAACAAATCCACATGTTTAAGCTAGCATACGAGATTAATGTAAACAAGGCATGTGAACTACAAGTCAATCCTCAAGTGTCACCGCATAATAGATTAAAATTAACATTACCACAAGAATAAGGGTGGTGGTTACTCCTATAGCGCTATACATGTTAAGGGGAGGCTCGTACGAAGTTAATGACATTTAGTATCACATAAGAATGTTCCAGGTAAACAAATTGGGTATCACATAACTATAGCATGTGTGATGGATTGTTTGTGTGATTGCATAAAATAAAAGTGTGATTTAGTGTGTTTTGATAGATTAACATATTGCACTCAAAAGTATAAAGTGTAAAAGGATGTCGAGCGTACTCATGGTTTTGCAAAGTTAAATCCGTGAAAGTGTTGGTTGATTAGGGGACGAACACCGAGTTATCCTACACAAGGAAACGTGGGTGTGTGAGTATTGGAATAACAATGGAGTTTGTTAATTTAGGAATTAAAAGTATGCAAAAGTATGTATCGTCGAAAGTATTTATCTAGATGTTAACGCTCGTTTTTGACACTATAAGCCTCGTAGGGTGTTCGTGGTTTTATGGGTCATGCCCAATAGAATCGTACGATGGTTAAGTCTTAGATAAAATAACCTAATATTAGGACAAGTAACCATTCGGTCATTGTCAAAGGTTCGGTTATAGTTATTATTTACATATATATTTTACATATTATATTATCAAGTTTATCATATAATTCATGGATTTCATGGAAGTCATAGAAGTCATGCATGGAGGTAGGAGGATAATTGCCCTTAACCTCTTTCGTAAGATTCACCAATACATAAATTGCCAAAAGGACAATCCGGATGGTCATAAATGAAATAAAAGTAAGATACTTCACTAAACTATGTATCGACCAAGTAAGAAAGCTAGGTGCGTGCATCCCGAACATGGCAACGTTTGGGGACGTCGTAACCTTGTTACTCAATTGAAGGTTGAACATGGCTTAGTGGGTAGAAATCATCAAGTGAGGTGGTGGATTGAAAGTAGGATTGCCAAGGCCTCCATGTAATTACACCTTTACCAAAACACAAGCTTTGTTAAGCTTGGATGGTTCCAATACTTGTGGGTTAAAACCCTTTACAAAATAGAAAGTTTGGAGGTATTTTACACCTCCTAATTTGTATGAAACAACCTTGGCAGCTCACTAACAATGGTTTTGATTAGAGTTTAAATAGTGTTTACAAGTTCATTTCCAAAACAGAAAGTTTGGACCTCAAAATGGTGATGTTCCACCTTAGTTTTCCATGGAAAACCTGTGGAAACAATCCTAGAGGTGTTCCAAGCTTTGTAGAGGAAGATTTGATGAAGAAAAGATGAAGTAAAGTGACTTTGGACTCACTTTTGCACTTAAAGTTTTCTGCCTTGTTCTTGAGTTTGCAACAGATTTGAGAGTGTTTTGAGAGTGTAGAAGAGTTTGGAAAGTGAAAATGAGTGTTAGGAAGCTTGCTTATATAGTGATTAGTAGGGTTTTGAGTTAAATGAGGTTTAGAGGTGATTGAGTGTGAAAAAAGTGCGAAAATGGGCCAACCCGTAAGCAAGAAACAACCTTCTGCGGATTGGGGTCCCTAGCGACCTGTGAGAGGATTAGCTTATCCTCTCGCGCTGTAACACCCCGACCCGCAGCGGAAATAAGAGTCGGGGCATAATTGGGTTATCACCAAAACACATGACATTTACTATTATGTTTCATAATTAAATGAAGTCAAAGTTACATTTCTCAAACATCCAAACATGTCCATTCATTACAAGGGAAAATAGCCAGAAAATAATCCAAATACTAAATCGTTTTATTCCTTCTAATCCAGGTCCTACGTGTTCCTAGCTGCTGCTGGTTCACCTGTATCATGTGTAAAATAGGAGGTTTTTGGGTCAACATAAGTTGGCGAGTGAACCTTATAGATAAACATTTGATAATAATTGTCTGGTTAGTTTATCAATAAAATATTGTGCAAAATCATAAAAGAGCACATGTATGGAATCAAACATTGGCAAGCATCAATTAACAATCGATAGCATACATGAACATACCAACGGCATATAACAATTAACATAATTGAAACTGTGCGATCAAGGCTCAATCAAACGGAGCCGATCGTATTGCATGAACTGGAAATGTAAATTGGACTGTGCGCTCAAGGCTCAATCAAACGGAGCCGAACGTATTGCATGAACTGGAAATGTAAATTGAACTGTGCACTCAAGGCTCAATCAAACGGAGCCGAGCGTATTGCATGTATTGAAATGTAAAATGAAATGACCGATCAAGGCTCAATCAAACGGAGCCGATCGTGCGGGCACGCCCTGATCAACCGCATAATGAAATGGGGATCAAACTCAACCTCGGTGGATGGGGAGCTACGGCCTCGGCAATTGCATGTACTGGAATAATAATTTGCAAACAATAATAACTACTTAACAGCAACAAACTAATACACATGTCATGATATGATATATGCACAATAACTTGGTTATAATATGTAAATGAACAAGACACATGATACACCCCAAAAACGTGATTAAAACGGGGAATTTGAAGGGTTCACTCACATTGGGTGCGTTGGATTAGATATAGCGAGATGCGCACGATTTAGACGAGCGAGTCGACGAGGAATACTAACCTAAATAACAATGGAAAATATATTAAAATGGATGGATTTTATTAAGGATTCTAATGGGATTTTTAGATATATTTTTGTGAGTTTATGGCTATTTTCTATCTTTAAAAATGTTATTTTTAAGTATTTTAAATTGATTTTTAAATTAAAATAAACAAATAAATATTTAAAAAAAATATTATTTTTTACTGTTTGACCGTTGACCGTTGACCGGTTCGGTCAGCGGTAATTATTTGCGCCAAGCGGGATTCGAACCGGTGACCTTCCGTTCACGCGCACGTAGCTCTACCAGCTGAGCTACGTGACTAACCTGTTAGAAACCCAGTTTTAATTATATTTATATACTTATTCGAACTTACCGAAAATTCCTTTATTTTGCAAAACGTTTTAAATCTCACGGACCGGTGCTTGTGACGGGACTCGATCGCGCGACGTGAAGTTTGTTTTGCACACAGTCCACCGCTGGACTGTGTGTCTAACCCGGTTATATTCTTGATTTATATTATACTTAACAACTACCCGTTCTAATCCGGTTAGTTCATGAATAAAAAGAGTGTTATTACGTGAAGCGTGTGTGCAGTAAGGATCGAACTCGGGACGTGTATGTTAACTTTGCACACAGTCCACCGCTGGACTGTGTGTCTAACCCGTTTATTATCCGAATTTTATTTAGTCTTATCCCGGTTTTCAGTTCATCTTCTCCACTACAATTACCGACTTCACTCAAACGACTGGTTCTTGATTTAACTATTTAAATAACATGACTACTAGCTTGAATGAACAAAACCGAACAGTTTGGGGGAGGAAATACCGGACAGGTCGCCTTCTTTAAGGAGTCCGGCGAAATCAGGTAGCTCTGTTTTTGGACCTCCGGTTGAGAGAGTCTATCAACAGAATTAAGGAATTAGTTTTGAAATTAAACCAGAGTACATGGATTATTAGCACGATTTAATGTGTTTCCCGTTAGCTAGCGAGTTTCCGGCAAATTCCCGAATTTCTCCGGCGAACCCAGAAATCCAGCAAAGTCTTCTGTGACTGATTTAGAGTAATGGATTAATGTTAGTGGAGTCCTAACAATAAATTGAAACCGCAAAGGAGGAAAATCTTACCGGTTTGTGTTGAACACGGTTTTCCGGCGAGTTTTGCAGAGGATTCCGGCGAAGAGTTTTTGGTGCTCAAAAGACTTGAAAACGCGACGAAAAGGAAATGGAGTGTATTTGAGACGGTTCTGAATCGCATAAATGATTGGAACCTGAATTATTTGGGGTTTGAATACTTTTCGGTTTCAAAAACCGGAACTTTAAGTTCATTCAATTTGAACTTAATTAGAAACCGATATTCATCGGTTATAAGCTTGCTAAACGAGTTTGAACCGATTTGGCGATTCGGTTTACCGATTTCCGTTATGCAGATGGCATTAACGGTTGATTGAGTTCGCGTATAAGATTCAATTGTCTTCCTAAAGTTATCAGAAAACACTAGATGGCGGAGTGGTTTGGGAAGTGGATGTTAAGTTGTTGACTTGTTTCAGCTGACCCGGGTACGAGTCCGGTCAGCAACAATATTTTTTTTTTTTTTTTAACTTTTTATCAAATATAATTTTTATGGTTTAGTGTATTTATTAATTATGTAACGTTTAAACTCAAAATAACCATAAATAATTACTGTATTTTCTTAACCTGGTATTTGATTACAAAACGGAGCGGGTTTTGGAGACCCGATTTATACAAATGTTACACGCGCCCCGCCAGAGACCTATTTTGGCAGATTTTGCAAATTGGCCCCTGAACTTGGGTTTTCCTTCATTTTAATCTAAAACTTGGTGTTTTGGCATATTTTTAAGTGTATAACATGTATGTAAGCATATTTTAAGTATCGAGTATGTATGTATGAGTATTTGAGCATGTTACAAGTATCGGTTTGTATGTAAACACGTAATTAATGATCATATGCATCTAAGATAAGTATGTATTAAATATGAATTTTTTATTACGATCAAAGTCTCAGATTGCAAGGTTGGGAATGAAATACGAATGTGATACGAATACAAGTTTCCATAAATAGAAATATGATTACACTTTCTAGTTAAGGAAATACGAAAAAGCGAGGCGTTACAGTCTCCCCTCCTTTAGGAAATTTCGTCCCGAAATTTATTCAAGAGGAAGGTGTAACGAACAGATGCAGATACTTAGTCTTCATATCACTTTCGAGTTCCCAAGTAAATTCGGCGCCACGTTTACCTTCCCATCGAACCTTGACTATGGGAATTCGACTGCGCCTCAATTGCTTGATGCCTCGATCCATGATCTCGACAGGTTTCTCCATGAAGTGTAGAGTCTCGTTGATTTGAGCATCTTTGAGTGAGACTTGGAGTCCTTCTTCAGCTAGACATTTCTTCAAGTTCGAGACGTGAAATGTAGGATGAACGTTGTTGAGCTCTTGTGGTAGGTCCAGTCGGTATGCTACCTTGCCAATCCTTTCGAGAATCTTGAAAGGACCCACATAGCAAGGATCGAGCTTTCCCTTCTTTTCGAAATGAACCACACCCTTCCTAGGGGATATCTTGAGAAGTACAAAGTCACCAATGTTGAATTCCAAGGGTTTGTGTCTTTTATCTGCGTAACTCTTTTGTCGGCTTTTGGCTTTGAGCAAGTTGTCTCGAATCAGCAAAATCTTGTCTGTCGTCTCTTGTATAAGCTCGGGACCGGTGATTTGAGCTTCCCTGATCTCGTGCCAACAAATAGGTGATCGACACTTGCGACCATACAATGCCTCAAAATGTGCCATTTGAATACTCGCGTGGTAACTGTTATTGTACGAGAATTAGACCAAAGGCAAATGCATATCCCAGTTGCCACCAAAATCGATTACGCAAGAATGAAGCATGTCCTCTAGGGTTTGGATAGTACGCTCGGTTTGACCATCAGACTGAGGATGGAAAGCAGTACTGAGATTGAGGTGAGTACCAAGAGCTTTTTGAAATGTTTGCCAATGACGGGAAGTGAAATGACCATCACGGTCCGAGATAATTTCAATGGGGATACCGTGACGACATATGACTTCATCCATATATGTCACACCCTCAATTTCCACTTGCGGAGTTTTACCGCGAGGCGTGTGAACAAACCAGAATCTGAAACACTAGTACGTCGAACGACTCTATATGATTTGATAATACGTTTTCAAAAATCATTTGTCGTAGATTTTATATTGTCTTGATTAGTTACCAATATTTAGCAGAAGCATTAGTTTTTAAAGTTGAGCGGAAGCATAAAATAAATAGTGAAGCGGGCGCCAACACAAACGCCAAAACAAACGAAAAACCTCAAAACATTATTTATAATTGAGACTCGATAAAAGATGTCTTGTTCAATGCATGTGCGTGCACCTAGAGCTCCTAGCGTCCTGAGAAACATGTAAAGAAACAAGTGTCAACATTAAAGATGAGTGAGTTCACAGGTTTTTCATAAATTCGTTTGTTCGGTTATAGTTTGTTTTCCCCGTTATCCCTAACCCGGGATAACGTATTGGTTCCATTATTCCAACCCGGAATAATAAGTTGTTGTTTCCATTATCCTCAACCCGGGATAATATAGTTGTTGTTTCCATTATTCCAAACCCGGAATAATAAGTTGTTGTTTCCATTATCCTCAACCCGGGATAATATAGTTGTTTCGTAATTAAGTTCAATGTTAACATATATAGGTAGCTAGCCTAAAGTCATGTCACGTAAGAGTTCGCGATCGAAGCTGACTGTTGTGCCTCCGTGTTGCCAGGCCTATCACTGACCATGGCGAAGTTAGGCCAAATTATTCACCCGTTGACCATACCCGGTCGGCTAGCGCGACTAGCTCGGATGGGGCTTGTCGGGCCCAGTAGTACTACTTATAATTCCCCCGCTATTAAACCCAATACTAACGATCCGAGAGATTGACGAGGACTTAAGTGATAAAGCTGCTTAGTGACCATAACATTACATTAACATTAACTTAGTTACCGAATAGTTATGTGACGTTAAATCCGTATAACGTAAAGAGATTGAGTTTGAGAGTGTATACATGTTTCTCCCCCTGTTGTTTAAAAACCGGATAAAGTTAGGGGCCGTGAACTCACCTTTATTTGCTCGGTTAGTGTAGCAAAGAAGTTATAAGAGATGGGACCGCTAGTTGCGTCCTAACAAACCAATTAATTCCAAGTCAGTGTGTGAACACACCAATACAAATTCTACACGTAATTTACGCACACTATGATACACACATACAACATATCTAACACTCAAACATGCATGCAAGTATCCTCATGTGAACCTAGTGATTAAAACAACTTATCATAAACATAAACCAATTCATGCCACAATTTGGTGCACACAATCACAAGTTATCAAATTTCAGCTTAACACTCATACTTCAGCTGTTTTCTAGGATTTTTATAAAATAGTTCCAACATTCCAAAAATTCCAATATTTTTACAGTAGGTGACATTTATACCATAGAAATTTATATAAATTTTCCAAGTCCTAAATCTTTACCAATTAACCATAAATATTAATATACTAGGCTGCAGTCTGATTTATCACTTTCTGACTGCAGTCCACGGAAGAATTTATTTAAAAATCACCGATCGTCCAATTAACAAAATTCCAGTTGGAGTTGCCCGGAAATTTCCATACCTAGTTTCTGTACAAAATTCATGACTCAACTCCCTACTGATTTTAAAATCCAACTCGATAAACGACTAACAAAATTTCAGGATTTTCACAGCTTTAGTTACTGAACTTATTTGGCCCTTTAAAAATATCAAACGACTTCAGAAAATTATGAATCCAGCGCCCTTAGATTCGTTATTCAAATCTCTACGTTCTAGACATCAGAAAATCCGTTTTTCGACAACTAATGACCGAGTTACAGCCAGATGAAGTCGGCTGTAACTATTACTCAGCAACTGTTTTCAGCATATCATTATCATGAATTCGCATAACCCGTCCGTATGATTAACCTAGGCGATCTTTAACCGGTTTCCTAGTCATAATCAATACTAATAACATATCCATGCAAACCCTAGTTCATAACTCTAGTTTTTTTATAAACAAAACATACTTGCAAACTTATAATTTCCGAAAACAATCATGCATATAAACACGATCAATCAGCCGATTACATTCAACACATATAATCCGAAACAACTAATCACTTCATTCAAGCACATAAATCTGAACATAATCTTGTAATCAAAAGATAAATCCTAACCTTTAATAACTAGGTAAGTAAGTCGAGACTTGGAGAAGAATGGTCCGGCTGTTTCAACAAGATCACGACCGAAAGAGTTGAACAGCTCTGCTGTTGCGACCGAGGCTGACAGGAACTGGAAGGAGAGGCTTCTCGTGATCAACAGGGAGTGCAAGGAGGCTGTTTTGTGATCGAATAGAGGTGAACAATGGTTGATCTTGCGACTGAATGGAGGTGAACAATCAGCTGTTCGCGATCAATGGAGCAAGAGAAGGCAGCCGACGGCTGTTTTGCTTGTTAGGGTTTTGGAATTGTGAATGAAGGCATGCATGTGAGTTAGTATATATAGGCGCAAAGAAAGATAAGGGTTACGGTTTGGCTTGAGCTTGTGGCCGAGAAACTTGGGTGGGTCGGTTTGGGTTTTATCTTGCGGCCGGGATATGTTTAAGGTTGGTTTGATCTCGGTTTGGGTTTGCGGTTTGGGTTGCACACGGCTAAGAACGGTTTGAGTTCTAAACTTGGTTAATTTATAGAGTCACAAGAAACCAAAGTTGGTTCGTGTCGCGGTTCGGTTCGGTTCGTGTACATATCTACCATAATTATTTTATAACTAAAACAATCACACAAACACACATCACGTATTCATTAACTCGTACACGTTTAATACTTAGCATATACTTTATTCGACAAGTGTCGCGTTTAAGTTATCCGAAAAACCCGGGATGTCACAATGTAGATACGAGCCAATTTCTAGACTCGGTAGTCTTCACGTATGGGAAGGAAGTGAGCAGATTTGGTCAGACGGTGGATGATTACCCAAATACTATCGTGACCAGACGAGGTATGAAGGAGTTTGGTGATAAAATCCATGGCAATGCTCTCCCATTTCCAAACAAGAATTTCGGGTTGTTCAAGTAAGCCAGAGGGACGTTGATGTTCGGCCTTTACCTTGGATCAAGTAAGGCATTTCGAAATGTAGAAGGCGATATCTTTCTTCATACCAGGACACCAATAAGACGTACGAAGGTCCTGGTACATCTTACTAGCACCGGGATGAATAGATAATCGGGATGTATGAGCTTCACTCATCAAGAGGTCACGAAGGTTGTCACAGTTTGGAATCCAAATACGGTCAAGATAGTACATAATGTCATTGGATTTGGTCACCAGTTTGACACCACACTTCAACTCATTATCGAGGTTACCCTCATTAACGGTTGAGTATTATGCCTCACGAATTAGCTTTTGAAGTTTTCCCAAGGTTTGATAGCAACGTATACTCTTAACATGAGTTTTCCGACTAAGTCCGTCGGCTACAACATTCGCCTTACTAGGGTGGTAGTGAATGTCGCAGTCGTAGTCGTTTAGCAATTCCACCCAACAACGTTGACGTATGTTGAGTTCCTTTTGATTGAAGATGTGTTGGAGGCTCTTATGGTCGGTGAAGACCGTACAATTTGTACCATAAAGGTAGTGTCGACATATCTTCAATGCAAAAACAACTGCACAAACTTCAAGGTCGTGCGTAGTATAGTTTTTCTCTTAAGTTTTAATGACGTGTAAGCGATAACCTTATCCCGTTGCATAAGAACGCAACCAAGACCTTGTTTGAGGCATCGCAATACACGACAAAGTCGTTGGTACCATCAGGAAGGGCTAGGATAGGAGCATTGCAAAGCATGTCCTTGAGCGTTTGAAAAGAATCCTTTTGTTCAGAACTCCAAACAAAAGGTTTATCCTTTTGAGTCAAAGATGTGAGAGGTACGACAATTTTGGAGAAGTTCGAGATAAACCGACGGTAGTAACCAGCTATACCAAGAAATGAACGAATTTCAGACAGAGACTTAGGAGCAATCCAATTTTTCACTGCCTTAATTTTCGTTGGGTCAACGTGAATACCGAATTCGTTGACGACATGACCAAGGAATTGAACCTCCTTTAACCAAAATTCACACTTGGAGAACTTGGCGTAAATACGTTCAGTATGCAAAAGCTGAAGGATGAGACGCAGGTGTTGCTCGTGCTCTTCTTGCGTCTTGGAATAGATTAGAATATCGTCAATGAAGACGATCATGAAACGGTCGAGATAAGGCTTGCACACGCGATTCATCAAATCCATAAACACGGCGGGTGCGTTGGCCAAGCCAAATGGCATGACTACGAACTCGTAGTGCCCATAACGTGTGCTAAATGCGGTTTTGGGCATGTCTTCTTCGAGGACTCGAAGTTGATGATAACTTGAGCGAAGATTGATTTTCGAGAAACAAGTCGCGCCTTGGAGCTGATCAAAAAGATTGTCGATGCGAGGAAGAGGATATCGATTCTTGACCGTAAGCTTGTTGAGCTCACGATAGTCAATGCACATTCGGATGGATCCGTCTTTCTTCTTGACGAATAGAACGGGAGCGCCCCAAGGAGATGTGCTAGGGCGTATAAAGCCTTTATCAAGGAGCTCCTAAAGTTGGCTAGATAGCTCTTGCATCTCCGAGGGTGCTAGGCGACAGGGGATTTTGCGACAGGGGTTGTGCCAGGAATGAGATCGATGCAAAAGTCAACCGAATGAGGAGGAGGACCAGGAAGATCCTCTGGGAAGACATCGGGGTAATCACAAACAACGGGAACTTCACTCACGCTTGGATCCTTATCCTTCTTTTCCACAATGTGGCAAGAAAGGCGAAGTATTCCTTACGCAAGTACTTGTTTGCTTGGATACATGGCATAAGCTTTAGACCTTTGGAAGGTTTCTCGCCATAGACGTGTAAGGAATAGCCATTAGGCGGGGAAGACAGAGGAACTTTTCGGAACAAACAACTTCAGCACGGACTCGCCTAAGCCAATCCATACCTACTATGATATCGAAGCTACCCATTGGCATGGATATGAGGTCAATGGAAAACGAATGATCGTTGAGATTCAAAGAACAATTAGAAAGGATAGAATCGACAGTGACGGATTTTCCGTCAGCGACTTCGACTTCGAATGATTTAGGCAACTTAGAACGTCTACACTTAAGCAAAGGTTCGAATTCAACGGATACAAAACTTTTATCCGCACCAGTATTAAATAAACACGAAGCGTAAACATTATTAACGAGAAACGTACCCGTGATGACGTCGTTGGAGTTTTGAGCTTGTGCGGTAGTGATGACGAAGGCTCGACCGCGAGCTTGCTGCTGATTGTTTGTGTTGTTGTTATTGCACTGCGGGCAGGTGTTGGCAAAGTGGTTGGGATCTCCGCATCTGAAGCAGACACGAGCTGTGGTTGTAAGAGGTCGGGTTTGGTTCGCCGTGGGATTTTAGGGTGCGGTGATGGCTCGGGCTTGGTTGGCGGGGGCTTGCAAAGCACTTCGACATTGCGGAGCAAAGTGTCCATACCTATTGCAGCTAGTGCATAGGCAGCAAGGGCCATTAACAGGATGGTGGTAGGGGCTGGTGTTACACTTGGGATGTGGCCCAGTATATGCCTTTTTAATAGGCTCGGGGGGGTTAAGGCTAGCTGGTGAGAGGGTTGAGGGTTTGGCGAAGTGACTACCACGCAGTTTTGGCTTGAAACCTTCCGCTTCTTGCCTTTATTGTTGCTCTTCGGTGGCTTGGGTGAGGTAGGTTCAGTGAGAGTTTTGGCGGTGGCTTAGTGGGCTTTCCTCGATGAAGCCTTGGAGGCTTCACGAAGGACGTGGTTGTTGTTAAGTCGGGCGGACATGCGAAAGGTTTCCTCAAGAGTTTTGGGTGAGGTGGCATCGACGAGGTCTGTGAGGTGAGGTGGCATCGACGAGGTCTGTGAGGTGAGGTGGCATCGACGAGGTCTGTGAGGTGAGGAGGGAGGCAGCGTATGTATTTGGCAACTGCCTTTTCGGTTGTGTCGACTTGACTAGGGCAAATCGCACTCAGCTGCTTGAACGGGCCATGAGGCCGGCATTGTCGTTCCCAACCTATTTAAGGTTCCAAAACTCGTTCTCAAGTCATTGGCATTCATGGGGAGGGCAGAATTCGTTCTCCATTAGCTTCTTGAGCTCGGTCCACGGGAGGGCGTGTGCGGCATCGTTTCCAAGAGCGTTACGCTCAGAGGTCCACCAATCGAGAGCCCTTGATCGGAATACTCCTGTTGCGTTGATGTTATGCAGGTGGTCGGGGCAACCACTCTGTAGGAAACTCACCTCAATGCCATCAAACCATTGAAGTAGCTTGGTGGCGTCCTCTTCGCCGGTGAATAGTAATGGGTTGCAAGAATAAAACTGCTTAAAGGTGAACGTCACTTAGGTGCTTCGACCTTAGAGTCGACGGAGGCGTGGAGTGAGTCAGTGTTCGGCGAGGGTTGAATCTTGCTAACAATGTTCGGGATAACCTTGGCCATTTGCTCGGCCATGAACTTCATGCAATCCCTCTTTGACATCGAGTCGAAGGAACTTTGACTTTGACTTCTTCTTTCCCATGACGCTTTGTGAGAAAGACATCTCAAGGGTTAGCAATAGAAGAGAGATTAAGGCTTTGATCATAATGCGTTTTTATAAAAAGAAATGTTTTCGAGCATATAAGTATCACGTAACACGTATGAATTCACATTGATAGCATAGGCATACAAGCATTCAAAAGCATAAACACGTATGATTGTGTAAGGAGTATAGATTTAGTTGGTTCACGAGGATTATTATTGTTTTTGGTTACAAAGAGGGCGTGCGAGTTGTGCATCAGGCTAGAAATGAACGAGGTACCAAGTATTAAAACAAATAATAATTGAGATATATAAAAGATAGGCTTAATAAAGCATTGGAGTGTTTCGGGTTGAGAAACGTCGACAATTCCAAAGTGAATCGAAATCCTTTCAAATTAGAGAAACGTGCTTTGGCCTATAGGTAAAATGCTCTCGTCGAGAAGCGATTAACGGCACTTACCCTTCCAGTTACTACACGTCTCTAACCGATTGAAAAATCAAAACTTTGGCGAGATTGAAAATCGAGGAATGGGACTAGTTAACAAGGTGCGGGTTTCACCCCTAACTTGACAACGTCGTACCCTAAGTGTGGTTGGTACTTACCGAACGAGGAGCGAATTCCGACTCGTTGGTAAGGCTCCACTAGAGTATGAAATGGAAATTTTCATCAAGATGTGGATTTCACTCCTAACTTGATGGTGTAATTTCGTGTAAAATCGAACATGCGGATTGAGAGTGATCACCAAAGTGCGGGTTTCACCCCTATTTTAGTGAGATTGTCTCGTTTATAGTATGAGTGTCTTCAAGTCTTCAAGTGTATAAGTTGTGTAAGTGTCTTAGGAAAGACACATTGCATATATATTAAGACAAAAAGAATAGGAAGGAGCAAATAGGAAGAATTATCATTTTAAGCATGAATCAAGAAAGGTCAAGTTGGTCACTTAAACTATATACTAGGTCGAATATGGCAATTCTACTTAATTCCCTATAGTTATGGATCTGATACCAATCTGTCACATCCCATGGTGGTGGAAAAATCAGAGTGAGACGAACGTGATTGCTCGAGACATCATAACACTAAATGTGACAATATTTAATTAAACAATTCATTTCATTCATCAAAATGTCAAGTACAACATAATTCCAATACAATGTAACATCAAATAAGACAACTTCAACGAAACATAATAAATAACTTAGCATTCGAAGTGTGTTTCTATGCCAATCCTACTAAGTTTCATCACATCAACATCCTCAACCTGCAACATGTTAAAAAGTATAGTTTAATACAAAGTATTGGTGAGTACACAAGTTTGAATCATACATAAGTAATGATAACGTTTAAACAAATCCACATGTTTAAGCTAGCATACGAGATTAATGTAAACAAGGCATGTGAACTACAAGTCAATCCTCAAGTGTCACCGCATAATAGATTAAACTTAACATGACCACAAGAATACAGGCGGTTCGTTACTCCTATAGTGCTATACATGTTAAGGGAAGGCTCATACGAAGTTAATGACATTTAGTATCACATAAGAATGTTCCAAGTAAACAAATCAGGTATCACATAACTATAGCATGTATGATGGATTGTTTGTGTGGTTGCATAGAATAAAAGTGTGATTTAGTGTGTTTTGATAGATTAACATATTGCACCCAAAAGTGTAAAGCGTGAAAGTGTCGAGTGTACTCACGGTTTTGCAAAGTTAAATCTTTGAAAGTGTTGATTGATTAGGGGACGAACACCGAGTTATCCTACACAAGGAAACGTGGGTGTGTGAGTATTGGATTAACATTGGAGTTCATTAATTTAGGAATTGAAAGTATGCAAAAGTATGTATCGTCGAAAGTATTTATCTAGACGTTAACACTCTTTTTTGACACTAAAAGCCCCGTAGGGTGTTCGTCGTTTTATGGGTCATGTCCAATAGAATCGCAACGATGGTTAAGTCTTAGATAAAATAACCTAATATTAGGACAAGTAACCATTCGGTCATTGTCAAAGGTTCAGTTATAGTTATTATTTACGTATATATGTTACATATTATATTATCAAGTTTATCATATAATTCATGGATTTCATGGAAGTCATAAAAGTCATGCATAGAGGTAGGAGGATAATCGCCCTTAACCTCTTTCGTAAGATTCACCAATACACAAATTGCCAAAATGACAATCCGGATGGTCATGAATGAAATAAAAGTAAGATACTTCACTAAACTATGTATCGACCAAGTAAGAAAGCTAGGTACGTGCATCCCGAACATGGAAACGTTTGGGGACGTGTCGTAACCTTGTTACTCAATTGAAGGTTGAACATGGCTTAGTGGGTAGAAATCATCAAGTGAGGTGGTGGATTGAAAGTAGGATTGCCAAGGCCTCCATGTAATCACACCTTTACCAAAACACAAGGTTTGTTAAGCTTGGATGGTTCCAACACTTGTGGGTTAAGCCCTTTACAAGACAGAAAGTTTGGAGGTATTTACACCTCCTAATTTGTATGAAACAACCTTGGCTTAGCTCACTAACCATGGGGTTGATTAGAGGCACAAATAGCACAAGTTTGTCTTAGAAAAAGTATGTTTAAATAGGGTTTACAAGTTCATCCTCCAAAACAGAAAGTTTGGACCTCAAAATGGTGATGTTCCAGCTTGGTTTTCCATGGAAAACCTGTGGAAATAATTCTAGAGGTGTTCCAAGCTTTGTAGAGGAAGATTTGATGAAGAAAAGTGACTTTGGACCCACTTTTGCACTTAAAGTTTTCTGCCTTGTTCTTGAGTTTACAACAAATTTGGGAGTGTTTTGAGAGTGTAGAGGAGTTTGGAATGTGAAAATGAGTGTTAGGAAGCTTGCTTATATAGTGGTTTAGTAGGGTTTTGAGTTAAATGAGGTTTAGAGGTGATTGGGTGTGAAAAAAGTGTGAAAAATGGGCCAACCGTAAGCAAGAAACAACCTTCTGTGGATTGGGTCTAGCGCCCCGTGAGAGGATTAGCTTATCCTCTTGCGCCCTGCTAGAGGCCTATTTTGGCAGATTTTGCAAATTGGCCCCTAAACTTGGGTTTTCCTTCATTTTAATCTAAAACTTGGTGTTTTGGCATATTTTTAAGTGTATAACATGTATGTAAGCATATTTTGAGTATGAGTATCTATGTATGAGTATTTGAGCGTATAACAAGTATCGGTTTGTATGTAAACACGTAATTAATAATAATATGCATGTAAGACAAGTATGTATTAAGTATGATATTTTTTATTATGATCGATGTCTCGGATTGCAAGGTTGGGAATGTAACACGAATGCGATACAAATACAAGTTTCCATAAATAGAAATATGATTACACTTTCTAATTAAGGAAATACGAAAAAGAGATGCGTTACACTAGCCGTCTAAGTGATTGACTACGTCCCAACCTTATTGCCTACGTGATCAAATTTTATCCTGGCTAATATCATCAATGCAATGATAATAATTAACATCCATTAGTGATGATTTGCCAACAAGCAATACTATATTGTCAAATATCATCAATGCAATGATAATAATTAACATCCATTAGTGATGATTTGCCAACAAGCAATACTATATTGTCAAATAAAGACAATGACAGTTGTAACCTTATGGTTCCCTGTCTAGAGATGGTGAAATATCTTCAAGCCTCATAAGCCTTATGGTATACTGCAACCATGGCTACATATAGATTTATTGTCAAACTATTAAGACAATTATTCAGTGTTAACATTCAAGTAATGTTGATACTCCCGGCAGTGTGACATGAGAAACCACACTAGCCGTCTAAGTGATGGACAATGTCCAAACCTCAAATGCCATTAATGGTCCTTTGAGATCTAGGCTAATTATACATAGTTACTTTATTCAACATTTACTTTGAAATGTTAAATCTTGGCAGTTGTGATATTATGCACACTGATCCAACGGGGTGAAGGATATATATATATATATCCAAACCACATTGTCTTTATGGTTTAATATCATGACTGATGGAACTACTAAATCATCAGATTTAATGATCAGTTACTATATTGCCACTGAGCAATTATTTAATTAGTCCTTTTAGACCAAGTTTATTGAGAATACGAATCCACATTCTGATGGAGCCAATAGCAAACAAAATAATGATATTAATGCGAGAGTTAACCGCAATGGCGAGGGAGTTGATCTCCAAGCCATGATAGCCGCAGAAGTCGGCAAGGCTATGAATAATTTTATAGCTAACTTTAAGGATCAAGTATCACTCGTTCTAAGTCCCATTCAAATCCACATTAATTTGCTCGTAAGGAAAGCTCGCATTACTCTTCAACTGTGAAGAGCGAGCTAAAGCGGGACTATAAGGAAAAGCCCCGTTCTTCAAAGGACGGTTGTACTTACAAATACTTTGTCTCGGGCAAGCCCTGAGATTTCACGTGAAAAGGGAGCTATTGGTGCCATGAAGTGGCTAGATGAGATGGAGACTGTAGTGGATATCAGTGGATGTGCTGAATAAAGATGTTGTGAAGTACGTCTCACAATCATTCAAATGCAAAGCCTTAACTTGGTTGAAGGCAATGATACAATCGACAGGGAAGATACCCCTATATATTTTGAAATGGTCCAATTTTGTGGACCTCATCAAGGAAACATACTGTCCACCACATAAGGTGGAAAAGGTGGAGTCAGACTTTTCGACTCTCACCATGAAGAACCTAGACTGTCGGAAATATGTAACTGATTTTAATTCTTTGTCTAGATTAGTGCCCTATTTGATTACTCCGGAACCGAAACGCATTGTGCGACTTATTGGGGGTCTAGCACCTGAAATCAAGGGTATGGTGAAGGCTTCAAAGCCTACCTCATATAGGTCTGTTGTGGACCTAGCCTTTTCCCTTACTTTGGATGCAGTGAGGCAGAAGTCGGTCAAGACCGAGACCGATGGGAAAAGGAAACGGGAGGATAATTACTCCCAATAGTCAAAGAAAGGGAATTATGGGTTCCAAAGGAACCAACAAAGGTCCGATGAGAGGCTTGTGTGCAATACCTGCAACAAACGACATTGGGGACGGTGTCGTTCAGATCAGTAGGAAAAACCTTGTGGCATATGCAAGAAATGGGAGCATAGGTCCTTGGATTGTAAGGACTTAAAGAACGTCGTCTGTTATGGTTATGGCGAGAAGGGCCACATCAAGACTAACTTCCCCAAAGCTGCCAAAGAGGGTAATGCAATGCAAAACCTGGAGAGGCGAAAAGGGGAACACCCGAGTCTTCCAGATGAAATGTGAGGGAAGCAGTTAATGACACAAATGTCATAACAGGTACGTTCCTCATTAACGATGTCTTTGCTAGAGTTCTTTTCAATTCCGGAGCTGATAAGTCTTTTGTAGACCATTTGTTTCGTAAACTACTAAATCAACCTATAAGAACCCTAGATATACCCTATGAAGTAGAATTAGCCGACAATATATTTGAAACCGTATCTTCTATCCTTGATGGATGCTCTATATCCATTATGAATCATTCAATCCCCATGTCTCTTTTATCCAATAACCAAGCCGCATTGCCTGCAATAAGAAACTCATCAAAGTTAAGACCCCATCTGGTGAAATGATCACCATCCATGGAGATTTACACTACAAATTACCGGAGAAAGTGTCACTACTCAAGGCATCCAAATGTCTGAAGAATGGATGTGTCATTTACATGGCACAGATTACAATAGATGAGCCAAAGCCCAATATTGAAGACATTCCAGTCATCTCTGAATACCCTGATGTATTTCCAGAAGATCTACCTGGCCTACCTCTAGAAAGACAAGTGGAGTTTAGGATTGATATCATACCAGGAGCTACAACAGTCGTTAGGGCACCATATCGACTGGCCAACGGAGATGAAGGAATTAAAAACCCAGCTTGAAGAACTTTTGGAGAAAGGCTTTATTCAACCTAGTTCTTCACCTTGGGGAGCTCCTATCTTATTCGTTAAGGAAAAGGACGGGTCAATGCGGATGTGCATTGACTATCGCGAGGTAAATAAAATAACAATCAAGAACCGTTATCCTCTGCCCAGGATCGACGACCTGTTCGACCAACTTCATGGGGCTAGCTACTTCTCAAAAATCGACTTGAGATCAGGATATCACCAACTGAAAATTAGGAATGAGGATGTTCCAAAGACTGCCTTTAGGACCAGATGCGACCACTATGAATTTCTAGTGATGCCTTTAAGGCTCACTAATGCACCGGCAGCATTCATGGATGTCATGAATAGAGTCTGCAAGCCGTATTTAGACAAGTTCATCATAGTTTTTATAGATGACATACTTATCTATTCTCGTGATCAGAATGATCACGAGAAACACCTCAGATGCATCTTAGAATTGTTAAGACAAGAGAAGCTCTATGCAAAGTTCTATAATTTTTATTTTGGCTTAAAAAAGTCCAATTCCTTGGACACATGATAAGTGAGCATGATATCCAAGTGGATCCCGCCAAGATTGAAGCAATTATGAACTGGGAAGCACAAAAGACTCCATCGGAGATTTGTAGTTTCTTAGGATTGGCTGGTTATTATAGGAGGTTCATTGAGAACTTTTCAAGGATAGCCATTCCTTTAACTACCTTAACCCGTAAGAATGTCAAGTTTGACTAGGGTCCAAAGCAACAAGAATCTTTTGAAATTCTAAAACACAAGTTGAGTAATGCTCTTGTGTTATCTCTACCTGAGGGTATTGAGGATTTTGTTGTTTATTTTGATGCCTCACACAATGGCATGGTTGTGTGCTAATGCAAAATGACAAAGTGATTGCTTATGCATCTTGACAATTAAAGGTGCACGAAAGGAATTACACCACCCATGACTTGGAATTGGGTGCTGTTATATTTGTACTTAAGTTGTGGAGACATTATTTATATGGCACAAAGTGTATTATATACACTTACCATAAAAGTCTCCAACACCTGTTCAATCAAAATGATTTGAACATGCGACAACGCCGCTGGATGGAAACGCTTAATGATTATGATTGCGAAATTCGCTATCATCCCGCAAGGCAAATGTCGTTGCTGATGCTTAAGGATTAAGCCTACTAAGATTAATGCCAAGAGTATTGAGCTCAGAAATAGCTTGACTAAGAAGCTATTAGATGCATAAAAGCAATCCCTATTAGAGGCTAATATTTCTAATGAAGAATTAGGCGGAACTGTTGATCAGTTAGTGCCTAAAAAGATTGGATCCTTAGATTTAATGGCAGAATCTGGGTTCCAATCTTTGGAGGATTTAGGGATCTAATCCTCCAGGAAGCGCATAATACGAAATACTCAATTCACCCGGGTGGTGACAAAATGTATTAAGATATGAAGAAGAATTATTGGTGGTGGGTTTAAAGAAATCCATAGCCACATACGTAGCTAAGTGTCTGACATATTCGTAGGTTTAAGCCGAACATCAGAAACCGTCAAGACTTCTACAGCAGCTTGAGATTCCCACTTGGAAATGGGAAATGGTAACTATGGATTTGATTACCAAGTTACCTAAGACCAAACGTGGTAATGACATGATTTAGGTCATTATGGATAGGCTGACTAAGTCAGCACATTTCTTGCCAATTAAGGAAACTTATAATTCCGATAAGTTGGCATGCCAGTATCTATAGTATCTGATAGAGATACTAGATATACATCACACTTTTGGAAAAGTTTCCAACAATCATTAGGCATGAGATTGAATTTCAGTATGGCTTACCACCCTTAGACTGATGGACATAGTGAGCTTACCATCCAGACTTTAGAAGACATGCTTAGAGCATGTGTAATTGATTTAGGTGGTAGCTGGGATGACCATCTACCCCTAATAGAATACTCCTACAATAACAGCTACCATACAAGCATCAAGGCTGCTCCTTTTGAGGCCTTGTATGGGAGAAAATGTCGAACGCCTGTTTGTTGGTCCGAAGTTGGAGAAGTTCAACTATTAGGACCTGAGATTGTCCTAGAAACCACGGAAAAATATTGTACAAATCCGTGACCGTCTAAAATCTGCCAGGGACAGGCAGAAGAGTTATGCTGACAAGAGGCGTAAATCTCTTGAGTTCCAAGTAGGGGACAAGGTCATGCTAAAAGTATCACTTGGAAGGGTGTAATACGCTTTGGAAAAAAGAGGCAAGTTGAGCCCAAGATATATCGGACCATTTGAGATAACTAAATGTGTCGGATTATGGCCTATAAACTTAAGCTACCTGAGGAGCTCAGTGGAATTCACGATATGTTCCACATTTGTAATTTGAAGAAATGTCTAGCCGATGAGTCGTTGGCAATGTCACATCATGATGTGCAAATTAACGAAAACCTGAGGTTTGTTGAAAAATCGACAGGTTAGGAAGCTCCGAAAGAAAAGGATTCCAATTGCAAAAGTTAAATGGGATGCTCGTCGTGGCCCCGAATATACATAGGAGACCGAGTCCATTATGCGACAAAAGTACCCTATCTTTTTGAATAAAATCTCGAGATCGAGATTTCTTTTAAGGGGGTGAGAATGTAACACCTCATAAATTTGTGTCCAGTAATAACTGACACGCGTCCATACTCTCACTTGTACCTAATATTGGTCGAGAGGGAATGGAGGGACTATTTTTGAAAAGATGAATGTGGAGGGACTAAAGGTGTTAACATACTAAAATTATGCCTCTGAGTGACCCTTTACAATGTCCATACTCTCAAAATGAGCCACTTGTTGGACGAGAGGGACCATTTGTGAATTTAAATATAAGATAAACTTTACAAGGTCTGATGATACTTCCTCTAATAGACTTCAGCAGAGCTTAGCTTAGCAGACCTTGAATATTTAAACTCTGCTGAAACACTGATGATAACCACTGCTGGGCTAACCCCTACTATATGTTAAGTATTAAAAGGTCTGATGATACATCCTCTGTAGACTTCAAAAGAGCTTTATCTTCAACAGAACTTAGATATAGCAGACCTTGGACTTTTAGGCTCTGCTGATAGAAAACACTTATAATAACCACTAATAAGCCAACCACTACTGATAGAAAACACTGATAATAACAACTGATAAGCCAACCACTGCTGAGGTAACCCCTACTGATAGAAAACACTGATAATAACCGCTGATAAGCCAACCACTACTGAGCTAGCCCCTTCTGATAGAAAACACTGATAATAACCACTAATAAGTCAACCTCTGCTAAGCTAACCACTACTAATAGAAAACACTGATGATAACCATCCTCTGTTGACTTCAGTAGAGCTTTGTCTTCAACAGAGCTTTGCTATAACAGACCTTAGGTATTTAGACTTCAGTAGAGGTTGTAGTACATTTTGGCTTGTTGCCCACACAAAGCTGACAAAAACCATTAACACAAACCAGGGGCTCCAAAACTGCTATGCCATGTTCTAGGACACTTTTTCTTATCTTCTAACATCTGATAACACTTGGAACCACCTCCTTCAATCTCCAACACTATAAACAGAAGTGTTTGCAACACTTTAAACTGGCACATTCATAAAAATACCCCTTTTATTACTCCTGGAGGTTCCTGGTTCATTAAAAGCTTCTTATTCAAGTTTATTTTTATCCAAGGATCACTTACTAGGGCCTTCTGGTAAATTGCAACCTTGTTAGTTATTTTCTTTGAACGACTATGCTTATATTATCTTTGGATTTTAAAGGTTTAAGCCAGGTAAATACTCTTAAACTATTTTCCCCATACGAGCTTGGCATACGGTAAATTATTACCGCTTGGTCGGGTATGGGATCATATGTCGGAGTGTGACTAGAAAATCTGCGTAACCCGTTTTAATCTGTTTTGTCTGATAACTTAAACATTGGGGGTTAACACGACCGTGGATCTTTTTATGTACTATCCGTCTATATAATATTTTAAACATTCAGACATTTTATTGTAATAATTTAAATTCAAGACTTCCGTTATGCTATAATGTGTATTGATATCAATCTTACGTCACGACACTCTCCACCGGGGCCCACCGGGATTTGGTTGGAAACTCGGGGTGTGACATAAGCCTACGCAAGTAACAGTATAGGGGATCTGTAATGTAGGACACCGTGGACTTCGACCTGCCAAAGCGACCCCGACCGATCAGTCTCTAGAATCTAGTGAGTGTCGTCCGGGTACAATGTGCAAGTCGTCGGTATATAATGGGGTGTCCGTCTCCGGCAACATATAGAAGTCGGTGTGACTGGCAAACTCACGTAGGGACATATCAAAGTACTGGCCTACTGATCTAAAACTGACCTCAATCCACGGGTCGCCGGGGTCGTCATCCGCCTAAGGACGATCGGCTGGTCTTGGAGAGAACACGAAGGAGGACAGAAACTCGATAACAAGCACCCGAGAGGACGTCAGATACCCCAACAGGAACATCCTTTAAAATGATACGTTTACTATTTTATAAACATAACAAATAAAACAAAATAATAGTCTCGTGGCCGATAAAGTCTCGGGCTCTCACCGTCTCCAGCACCTCCTCCAGCGCTGCCCAATCGACGGCAGGATGGCTGCCAATCTCCATGCGGCGGATATTCTCACACCTCACCGCCTCCTCCGACCCCTGCGCGAATGCCAGATATGGGTGCTCTTGCAACGGGTTAACGTCGGGGGCCCCGCACCCCCGACCCCTCCCTCCACATCCACGACCCTGTCTACCACCACCGCCCACCCGGCGCCTCTACCACAACCACCCCAGCCTCGACCAGCAGCAACCACGTCCATCTATAAGGTTTTCAAATTTCAAAATTATAAAGTTTAAAATTTTTAAAGTTTTCAAAATTTAAAAAATTTTAATTTACATTTTCAAATTTTTAAATTCAGAAAACTTAAAAATTTTAAAACCTTCTCAAAAATTTAAAAAGTTTATAAAATTTCTAAATTTTCAAAAATTATTAAGTTTACAATTTTATAAAAATAAATAAATATTTTTTGGGCCTATACGGATCGTATAGGCCCAAAACGTATCGTATTGCTTCATAAACGGACAAGAAAAATATGAACTTTTGAACCGATACGCATCATATAGCCCCATACGCATCGTATCGGTTCAAAAATTTTCAAAAAAGTTTGAAACTTTTGAGCTGATAAGATGCGTATATGGTCAATACGCATCGTATCTGCCCAAAATACAGAAAATAA
This sequence comes from Scalesia atractyloides, assembly GCA_947069175.1. NCBI lineage: Eukaryota > Viridiplantae > Streptophyta > Magnoliopsida > Asterales > Asteraceae > Scalesia > Scalesia atractyloides. The sequence continues at coordinate 64,372,507 of CAMTDV010000028.1, read as the reverse complement.
GGGTATAAGCCATAAACATCAAAAATTCAAAAAAACAAACCCAAATTCAACCCTAGTACACAAGATATACGGTTTGTATACGATCTAAAATACATTAAAACAAAGAGGGTTCGATTAACATACGTGTATATGACGTAGATCCGTATAGATAGCGTATCCAAAGCGTATGTCTGTAGTCTAAGCGTATACGACGTAGAACCGTATAAGGGGCGAGGCGTATGTGTGTGTTTAGTTCGTATTGGTATGTTAACCCCCTGTGAATCAGGGGGTTATACTATGGTGATGTCCAGTACGCATCGTTTAGGCCTATACGATGCGTATAGGACCCCCTGATTTCTCAAACAACCCCTTGTATTTTGGGGAATTCAGGGGGTCCTATACGCATCGTATAGGCCTATAATACGACACATGTTTGACCTATACGATGCGTGTAGGTAAAAAATAAAAAAAATTAATTATCTATTTGTTGTTTCGATACGTATACGACCCGTATATTGACGACTTTTGCCATTGCGTGTCATGTTATGAAGTATAAGTTGTATACGTGTCATTCGATGATGTTCGGTTACGTGGAGTGTCATATTCTACGTTTAGGTGCAATTCAGTTTTGAAATCACATGTACTAACATATCATGTTCTATGTAAACGTGTCGTACCGTGTCATTAGTTTTTGTATTTTTCCGTTAAATGACGTATTATGACGTATAATGTAATTGTTTATCGTTTTAAGGCGTATTATGTCCGAATTAGGGTGTATCGATTAACGTATTTTGACGTATTTCAACGTACTCTAACGTATTTTAGGGTCCGTTATAGAAAATTAAAACAAATGGAACACATTATACAAATAAATTATATATTAAAATTACAAATTAACCAAGATAATGTACTGTCTTGTCAATATTAATATTAGGCTTCGTTATTGTTTCATACCATGCTATGCATTCCGTGTAGTCTTCCGTCCAAAGTGTTGCTTCTTCGCTTCGGTTTCTTACCCAGAGATAGTTCGGTAGCAGCATTGGATAGTCCCCGTCAAATTTGACATGGATAAATAACCATCATTAACATATACCAGTTTAACTACCTGATGGGGGACACGTGCGCGCTCTGGATGATAGAAGGGGAATAAAGTCAAACAGCCTCTGATGTCTAATATGTGAACAATCACACCAAACCCATGTGAACATCTCCATCCAATGCTCCATGGGTGCACTCCCAACTCCGGTAAAATTTATTCTCTTTAGTTGCATGTCGTAGTCTCCCGGCATATCACTGTCTAAAACATACTTTCACAAATTTTGTTTGCACCCATCAACTCTTCAACTAGTTGGCCCGAATAAACCCAAAGTAGTCTTGTTCCAACCCTAAACCCACAGCCATAGCCTGAAACCCACAGTGTCCATCCGGCTTGACATCTTTTATTCTTGAAATGTGGGGGTGAAACATTTTTGGAATTTTTTTTTTTTTGAATCTGAAAACATATTCAAGCTTTCCCTCATCAATGATTAACGAAAACCCATGGTCCTCGCAAGGCTCTTTTTTCTGTGAAGCCGTTGAACAACTACGTCGCATTAATGACCTTTGAGACTTTTGAGACATTGCAGATGTAGATGGTATTAGAGAATCTTGCGACTGTACATAACAGCTGTATCGAGGAGGGTCACACCTACTTTGTTTGGGAGGCCTAACTGAGTTATGTCTAGCTGGTTGTTCTTTTCATTCTTGTTGGATCTTGGACGTTAGCCAGCCGCGAGTGTTTTCTTGTACGACAGGCGGTTTTTGTCGCTCATGAATGGGTTCATCACCGCTTTGATCTTCGATATGATGCTTTTCTTCACTTGCGGGGGTTGGGTAGACATTTTCTGTTTCGCATCTTCGAATTCTTTTTCTACATCAACCTCTTCATCATCAACAATTGATGGATTCAGGTCAAGTTTTCTCTAGAAAATGTATACATCATCGAGCTGAATAATGCGTTCTGCAAAACAAAAAAAGCATTACACAGGAATATTAAATTAATAAAATGAAACAATTTTACAAGTATATAAGTACCTCTACTTTCCAATTTCTCCAAACGACAGGCACATAACAACCTGCAACCCGTGTACAGTTGGCAGCCACATGTTGATCCAAATGACCGCAACATGCATAGTCCTCCGTGTTAGCTTGTTTTCTAGTAGGTTAAGAGCATGGATGGAAACTTTACAAAGTAGGTTGCGAAACATAGGAATCTCGAGGTGGTGGTTCATTCGCTTGGTGTGACTTTCTTCCAAACATTTTTTTATTTGTGTATATTGTTTTAGTACCAAGGTATCCACCTTTTTCACCAAGGTTTCCAGACTGCATTTCGGTGTAGTGAGTTGTTTCTTTAATGTAGCATGTATGCCTTCGGCTCTATTCATCATAGTTTGGTAAAATGTGAGTGTTTGATTGGTCCATGCAGATACAAATTTATAGCGGGATGTGTGTGACCAGTTTTCCCACAATTAAACATAAACATTTGAAAAATATAAACATATTCAAATTATATATCTATTTAAATAAATGTATTAACCTAAGAGAAAGTGTACATTTACGTTGTTGATTAAGAAGGTGTCTATGAAGGTTGGTGAGATTATAATCGTATAACTCCTCGTTAGCAGAATCACACATAGTTTTCCACTGACAAACAAAGTCCTCCCAATCTAGTTGAGTAAATGAATTCTTGCAGTGCTTTACGATTTTCTGTAGGATGTGGAACCTACAGAGATATCTATGTGCGGTAGGGAATTTTTTTTACACGTGTTAATCAGTGCTTGGTCTCTGTCCGTCAGAATTACACGCGGCTCCATACACTTGTGCAGCATGGACCTGATCATCTCTAGGACCCAGACGTATGTTACCTCCTGCTCGTTTGAAATAAATGCATGCGCAACACTAAAGGTTTGGTTTGTCGAAGTCATACCCACAACTTGCAAAAATGGAAGATTGTACATATTAGTTTTGTAGGCCGCGTCGACCATAAGCACATTCGAGAATGCCTGCCACATTTCAAAGGACTTCTTGTGACGGAAAACTATATTCTGAACGACATTGGTGGAAGGTTCCGCTTATATGTAATACGTCATCTTTTTTTCCTGGAGGATTTGTTCCAGTCTCTGGACGGGAGTCGTTTTTTTATCGAACTTTGAGGCCCTAATCTTTTGACGAGCGTTGTATATGTCCTTCAAAACACATTTGTTTTCAAGGTTCTGTTCGGTTACAACTTTCCAGAATGTATGGGTTTGTATGTCTTGATCTGTCAGCTCTTGCACCAGTCTAAACTCATTAGGGGTAAGTCTCCTAGCATATGCGTAACCCTCCAGATGTTCAGCAGGGTCGTGGTTATGCTTCTCATTAAAATTTTTGTGAAGATAATCTATCCGCCAAGCTCAACGACTTTGGTCGAGATGACCTATCACCATAAAAGGGCATGCGCATTTTTTGCTGCCGGTTATCCTAAATGTGGCCTTACTCTCATGCTCACCACTACAACAACATTGGAGCCATGTCCGGTGATTCTTGGACCGTCTAGTAACAATGACGTATCCGTTGGCTAAACCCCTTCTTTTTACCCAACCTTCCAAATCATCGCGGGATATAAAGTCCTAAGTGAAAAATATATATAACACTTACAATAATTTTTTAACAAAACAAATATAAGATTTATCATACATTTTAAAAAATATATAACATCTATATCATTCGTACCTGATCAATTTTGTACGAAACTTCATGGTAAGCGGGTTGCTCGTCACCCAATGACTCTTGCGCGTAAGAAGGATCACCAACGTCTTGTTGTACGCCCGGGGCACCACTAACGAAAAAGTTATTGCCATAGTCTTCTTGTCCGTACGAGGCATAGTCACTGGCTTCATAATCCGGACACCCGTAATCATGATCATCGCTAGACACAATAACCTAAAAAACCAATAGTTAAATGATAATGGCACATCTGAAAGCCTTTGTAAGACCCATTAGCTTAAACATAACTTTTTTTAAAAGTTATTGCATTAATGTAAGCATGATGCAAATATAATGATACGAAATTCTAGGTTAATTTGAACTTCACAAGTATTTCAAAATGTTTTAACATATTAACATAGTTCGATTTGATAAACGTTTAATCAAAATGCGGAATCTTCATCTTTGATCATGTTCGGTTCTTCAATGAGCTTGATCATCGTCTAGTGCTTCAATTTTGATACCTATATTTCATGAATTATGAAATATGTTAGTTATAAGGAGTTTATAACACAACAAATTAAACCCAAAGGTCCAAAACAACCAAAACAACTTTTTTGTGAAGCCGTAAGCTACGACTCTGCGTCGTAGCTTACGGCATGAATAATCTGTTTCGATCAGCAGCTGCCTACCGTAAGCTACGGTAGGCCACCGTGGCTTACAGTGGGCTGTTACAGCTTTTCCTTGTTTGTCGTTTTTGTTACAAAAACTTCCGTAAGTTATTAGATTTTCATCCGTTTCACTCAAAACTTGTTTTTAAATGTCTGTAAAATGTTTACGTACATATCTAACTAGAAATCCTTAACCCGGATTCATAACTTTTATGAATTACGCAACCATTACCCGGTTTATGCGCATATTCATTTTGACCCGTTAAGGGATTTAAGCATTTGAGCTCCTATTTCCACACTAATACTTCTTTTAATCTTCCACCACAACTATATTTGTGGTGGATTTGATATAGTAAAATCATATATTCCGAATTCTATCATTCGGTTCGACAATTTACTAAAAAGAAACATTATAAGGCATTAGACCAAAAAGGCTTATACCTTTCACTTTTACACTACCGAAAGGATTTACTCATTTATAAAACTCATTTTCAAACCACCCTTAAGGGTCATTTGCCCGGTTTGCAAATTAAAGGGCATTTTGGTCAACTTTAGTCCTTTCTACGACGATGGACTTTTAACAACGTATTTTGACCAAGTGAGCACCTTTAATAATTGCTCTATTTAAAAATCATTATGTTCGTAAGAACATAATATCTACAGATCAAATTATTAGATATACCTTACTTTAGGTAACTCAATGTACACCCATGACTTATTTAACTCTCATCGGACCTTAAGTCTTTATTGAAAGTTTGACCCAGTACACATACTTGGCTTGGGTCATAGCATTGACCCGTTTTACTACCTTGCACTATTAATTGCTAAATAAATAGTGATGCAAGCCATACGCTATTCTCCTTGTAAGCACAAAACTCGACACAAGACCATTAGTCATTATTGTCCAATGGTGATAACATCACCTTTTGACCCGTTTGGTCTAAATAACAAATTTATCTTTGTGATATGGTATTTATTTACCATCTCATCTATATAGCCCGTTTCGGTTTACACCACACGATCATATTACTTAAAAATCATTTTTTAATTCTTTTGGCCCATCATGGCTTATGCCATAGAGTGTCCTTTTCAAAAATTAATGTTTATCCGTGAAGTCGTAATCAAGTTACCATATTACCCTCATTACTCATTATGGTTTACACCATAAGGTAACTTAATCAAAACTCATTGTTTATTCGTTATCACATAACCGAATTACCATTTTACCCCTTTTTACCATAAAATATGGTTTCTCACCATTTTCACTTGTTCAGACCTGTACCATTCCACGTCAGAACATCATATTTCAAATACTAATTTACCTTATTCATAACCAATACAATAAGTAGGTATTCTACTAGAAGTGTGTAAGATTTACTTACCTTGCATCCAATTATGTTTTCCCCCCATACCAGATCCGTTTGACCCGCTTCTTCCCAAGCTTCCACCTACCTTGTCAAGCGTCGAACTATCATTTGTCATTCGCAAGATGGTTAGATCAGTCATCATTTAACACGATTATCCCACCTTACGAAATTTTATATCAACATTACAATTTGATCTTATTATAGGTCAGTTTGACTTTTAAAAGTCAACTGTCTATTAATGTATGCAAATGCACAAATAGGTTCAACGAACTCACTTAGGCATTTCATCAAGTATCCGGTAGACGTTATTTTTAGGCTACCAATTTAACTAAATTCCCAAACCAAATTCATATCATTTCTTTCACTTTGACAAGCTCGAGTGATTATTAACATCAAGTTAACTTAGCTTTCACTTCAATGTAAAACCCATTTAATCATGTTATTAGACATTTATCCGAATACCTAATATAATCAAGTTCTACATACAAACTAGTAGACAACATGATCTTACACTCTTATTAACATTAACGTAATATCAATTTCTCATATAATCAAAACCCACTTCATGTCATACATGGGCACTTATTCAAATCACAAAATTGTTCAAGTAGTTCACATATACTTGCAAGTATGATGATCACACACATAATTTTATTATCAATTTTACCATACTAACAAAATATTGAACTCAAGGTTATCACGTTCAAGTTCATGTCACACCCCGAATTTCCAACCAAACCTCGGTGGGACCGAGTGGAGAGTATTGTGACGTAAGTTGATGATATCATAGTCAATTAACACAGCACAGCGGAAGCCTTTGGAGTTTTAAATTACTATTACAAACCAAAATGTCTAAAATTCGAAAAAAAATATATACAGACGGCTTGTAATGAAAGATCCACAGGCGGATCGTAAAATATACAAAAGATGTGTAACATACTTTAGGGTAGATCTAAGGATTTGCAAGATCCTTTTATATCACTACCAAGCAGCTTCCAGCCTATTTCGTATTGTACACGCAACTTGGTCTTTTGAAAATACGTCAGCTTTCGCTGGTAAATACAATTAACTGACTCGTTTTGAAAACATTTTAAAAATTGATTTAAGTGCATAGGGCACGAAAAATCTTTTATAACTTGGGAAAGTTATACTTATAACCTCGTTAATAGATTCACATATTTGTCAATACATATGGTGCCCAGTACAGAGACCGAGACATGATTAACTGACACACCACTTATGAACCCACGAAGGAGTTATCCCCAACTTGTGGGTAAAAATATTTTAGCATTCATATCTGTCGGGTGTATGCCTACACCCCGTGCTTTGGTCTTAGCCATTACTAAGTCAAGAGTATTTACCTGAGCTAGCACTTGATTTAAATGCAAGTTTATATTAGCTCAGCTGTTTAATCAATTAGATAAGTGTAGATAGATTTACTATAAGGCTTTAGTCTGGAATAATGGCATAAGCTAACCAATTAGAATGCTAACTGTCCTATTTAAGTCATAGACTTAGACCGACTAGCTTAAAGGATCAAAACGGTACGATACACTAGATTAAGCGATGACCGGATAGAATGTGGTTTAAACCCAACAAGTACTTAAGACTTGTATGTCATGGGCAAACAATTAACATTCTGGAATTTGATATGAAAATGATAAGGTTAAACCCGTTTTGGTTAATTTTAGTAAACTAGTTACATAAACTTAACCGTACGCATATAAGCGATATCGGGTAACCGGATGGGTCATGAACAATTCCTGTATATCATTATACTTTAAATAAGTTGTAACATAAGTAGGATATCAACTTATATGCCTGTTGAGGTTTTAAAACGAAACTATGCCTTATAAGGCGTTTTGACCATTATATGTCGTATAAAAGGAACTTGCATCTATTCTGATGTTATGATCATAAACACTTTGGAAAAATACTTAATTTGTAATATATTATCAGTAAGTTAGCACACATAAGTGTGATTTATGGTTTAGGACCAAACTATGCACCGAAAGGGCATTTTGGTCTTTTAAAAACATAAATTACGATATTGTAATAAAACTTAGTTTATGATCAGAGTAATAACATCATAATATGTTAATTATATTAACCTATCAGTAGGTAATTCATTTGCAAGTTCGTTATTGATTAAAACCTTTTTTTATGTAAAAAGGACATTTTAGTCAAAGTTTGACATTTAGCGAAACTTATGCATAAACTCAGATTATGAGTATGATCATGTAATATAACCTTAGAGGTTTATGCTACATTGTATTACGATCATAACGTGACCATAAGTCATAAGTAAACTAATCTAAATCGGGTCAGAATCGAAAGTCAAAGTAGAAGTCAAACTTCACGACTTTCGGTTGCGAACCAACCCTAGGACTGGAATTGACGAGCCGAACATGTTCCCACATGTTCTAATAATTATTACCAACTTGTTTAAGTGTCAAAAACATATTTATAACATGTATAAACTCATATTGTAATATTTATAAAATCTGACCCATTTGACTTTTTCTTAAAACATAAACTTTGACCCGTCAATTGACCTAGTAAACGTGATTTTTAGGAGGTGCCCTTTTAAGGGATTAATACTTTCCTAATTAGGATAACTTATCCATGTTCATTTCGAACAATGGCTGGACCATAATGGTCTTAACCGAAAGTCAAGGCATTTCTCGAAAATGCTTGACTTTTGGCTATTAAAAGCCTATAAAAAGAAAAGAGCAGAGATGGAACACTTACAAGTGATCCAAGGGAAACTTAGAACTCAAAGGGAAGCTCCTAAATGGTTAGGAACTTCCAAGAGTGTAATAGAGATGAGAAAGAGTGAATGAGCAAAGAATGAGTGAACTTAGTGGGCTATTTATAGTGCAAGAAGGTGTGTGAAGATGAAGCCATGTGTTAGAGGTGTTGTAGGATCTTCACAAGTGTCTAGCAAGGTGTTAAGAGCTGCAAAGGTGTGGCAATTTGCAGGATAGGTGGCAACTTGACAAAAAGTTTGGGTTTTGAGACATTTGGTCCCTTAAAAATAGTTCTATGAAATGTCATGAATTGTCCTTTGACTTTTATTCCATGACATAATGACACAACTAGTTCTTTTCGTTCAACACGAGATGTATTGAAGAAGAGTATGAATAACCGAACATCAATATGTGTTAGACTAGGTGTTTTTACGACTAATAAGTGATTATAAGCTTAAAATACGAAAAATACGAGCTCTTATGGCTTTATAGGTTAAATTACCTAAATTGATAAGGTTAAAGTCTTGGTATGGAGCGGAATACTCAAGGATGGTAAATCAAGAGATATCCAGTCAACTGGAAGTTGTTCGGGTCGAGAAATAACTTGTTTAAACAAGAAACGCGAAAATAATTAAGTCTAGGGGCCTTTAGGTCATTTGATGAAAGTTTAAATGAAGAAAATAAAAGGTTATCAGGGCCCGCCGACACCGTAGCCTACGGTCCTAGACCGTAGGTTACAGTTAGGTATATAAAAAAATTTAGTGAACTTAGACACGTTTTAGGTTAGTTGAGTGGCTAACTCATTTGAGGTATGATCCGAGGGCATGTACACGTGTCGCTACCGAACACGAATTTTAAGAGGTATTACATCCATCCACATACTTATCATCACTAAAACATAATTTACAACATATCTCATGATCTCCAACCTTAGATGATCACGAATTTATGCTCATACATGTCATTTAGCCCTAATTCACCCTCCAATTTAATGGATCAAGGTTGAACAAGAGTTTCCCCTTGTTTTGCTCTCCTGGTAATCGACCCACACATACACACTATGTGTGTTGTGTGTTAATTTTTTTTTTTGTTTATAATATTCAAGTTTCCCTTTTTACAACTTTGGTCCCTCAAGTTTAGTTTTAATTATAATATGCTAAAACTCATTGTTTTATTACCTATTTACATGTTACTAACTAGGTTAATTATTCCTAGTTATTTTGTTAACGGGTTCACTTTTACCACTAACGGTATTTTACCCGCTCTTTAGTATTAACGTGGTTTGATTACCAAATCCGTTTTTGGGGTGTTAAAAAGTAAATATATTTTTACCTCGTTCAGATCTGGCAATAATGGATCGCAGGGCACAACAAACTAAAAAAAACAACGGGTAAAAGGTAATGGTAAATTTAACGTCGAATATAAAAAAAATAAATAAATACTTATCTCGTTGAGGTCTTGCAATAACGATTGATTATCATGGGGACAAAATCCGGACACAGCCTCATCCGCGTGATTATCATTTCCTCTCCCATCGTAAGAATTAGGGACAGGCAAACCCCTTCTAATACAAACGGTGTGCTAAGTAATTCATAAACAAAACAAGTTAAAAAATGCTATACCACACTGCTTCCCGCAATAAACGTGCTCGTGTTTGTGTCGGATGACTCGCCGAAAATGTAATTAACGTTGAACCATTATATGGTGGAATATCGAATATAAAGAAAAAACTAAGTGAGGTGTAAGCACTAACTTTCGTGAAATCAAATTTATAGACGAAAAAGCTTGCGAAACAAATATATAGCCGTTGATAAATGAGTGTCTTTGTTTTTGCTTAAGGGTCAAATAATTGGAGTCCAAGCAGAAAGCAATTTTTCAAACCAATACGGGTCGTATAGGCCTATACGACCTGTATATGAATGACGTAATTTTCTATCAATCCCTTTATGTCACTGTTGATAAACATTTACCAATATCCACCGTATAGCCCTACATGATACGTATATGATACACATATGAAAAACAGTGTCAACCTTTAAGTAACCTTAAAAATTCAATAAACATTATAAGGTCATATAAGCCTATACGACCTGTATTTGAGGTAACCAATTAATATTACAAAGTATGACTACGAACCTTTAAAAATTGCACACACAATATTCTGCTTTCCCAAACACTAAAACTAAAGCAAAACTAAAGTATGAAACCTGTAGTTCATGCAAACCCTCGTAAAGCCAAGTCATCACACAAGTGTCATCACCACCACTCACCCCTTCATCTATATCAACCCCACCTCCACCACCTCAACCAACTCATCAAACCCATGGCCACCACAACCTACGACCGCCACCACATCACCACCACCCAACCCCACTACCGCCATGATCAACACACCAGTGACAGACTCGCCCACCCTCAGCACCAGCAACAAGGCCCCTCAACCGGCAAGATTATGGCCATCATGGCCTTACTTCCAATAACCGGAATCTTGTTCGGTTTAGCCGGTATAACGCTCGTCGGAACGGTTATTGGGCTCGCTATAGCCACTCCGCTGTTCGTTATATTTAGTCCTGTTATTGTTCCAGCGGTGATAGCTATCGGTCTTGCGGTTACCGGGTTTTTGACTTCGGGTTAACGGGGTTAAGCTCGTTGTCTTTTTTGTTCAACATGGTGAGGCGATCGACAATGTCGATGCCGGATCAGATGGATTATGTGAAGGGGAAGTTGCAGGATGTGGGGGAATATACGGGCCAGAAGACGAAGGATTTGGGCCAGAAGATTCAACATGCGGCCCATGAAATGGGTGATCAGGGTCAGGGTGGTGGGAAAGAAGGGCGAAAAGAAGGGGGAAATAAGGTGAGAGAATTCGTGAGTTGAGAAGATGTTGGAATAATGGTGGTGTAAGTTTGGTTGTGTCTAAGCTTTGTTTGTAAGCTTTTATGTATGGATTTGAAGTTTTTTTATAAATAAAATATAATATAATTTATGTTCTTCTTGTGTTTAATAGTTGGTCGATTTGATAACTAGGTTTATTATGAAATTGAACAAAAATTGAAGCATCATATTCATTGAGGCATTTCATTGAACAGCCTGCCTGCCTGCCTGCCTGCCTGCCTACATGCTTTGTATGTGTTTAATGTTGAATCAACATTAGAATGTAAAAGAATAGTTTTCAAGTAATTGATCCACTGTGGACTAGCTGATGAAATTGAGTTATTCGACTAGTAAATGTGAAAGCAAATGCTCGAGAAAACAATGCGCAATAATGGGTGAAAATTTTTTGAATCAATGGGAAAGGGCATGTAACATTTGCAGTCATAATAATAATTGCAATGTATTACCATATTGTATGGACTGCTTGGATTTTAATTTTTTTATGTATTTATGAAGTTGAAGCTCCAATAGCTTAAGATATGAACATTCAACTATTAATGATAAGGGTAGGAACAAAAAGAACCCCTTTACTAGTTTAAGATTTCAACCTTCAACTTTTCCTCACGAGGTTCCGTACACCATTTAAGTCTATCTTTAACACTCTTCGTCTTGTTTCGTCTACCTTTTAACAGCAGCCTGACGTTTCAAGTGTTAATAAGTCTTAACACGACGTTTCAAGTCCTTCCTGTTAAGTCACCGTGTGAGGGACATTTCAAGTGTTAATAAGTCTTAACACACGACATGTTTCAAGAACACACGACGTTTCAATTACATGTTAAGTCACCGTGTGAAATTACATCTTGACCATCAGGTCAACTATGGGATTACATTCATCTCTTCTCTCTAAAAAACTTGCACCCACCAAGATCAACTCAGTAGTTGCAAGTTGTATTCAGCCATGTAGTTTCCGCGATCAACTCAATTGTTGTTTAACCTGAAAGAAACATATTGTCTTTCAAAGTAAACTGATCTGTAAGCCACCGACTCCTCCTTGGTCTATATTCCACCGTACACCATTTTAGGGTTGTTCTAAATGTGCACTAGTCTTTCAAACCCGTACTTCTTGTAACCTGGAATACGAGTAAAAAGAACGTGTAGCATTTTCAAGAAAATTATCATTTACTCGGTTTCTTTCATAGTAGCAGCTTCTGATTTCCAGAAGGGGTTTACACAATCGTTATGAAACTAGGCAGAAAACTTTAAAATTATAATCCATAGCATTAAACGAGCCAGAAATCAAACCATATAACGTCCTCATGCCGAGTGGTCCAGATTATGTACATAATAACAAATTAAAACCATAAAAGTATGACACCAAGTAAGAAAGATCAAGTTAACGACCAAACCATTGCCCTTTGGCTCTCCACCCCATCAGTCATCAACTTGTCCAACACTACATTCAAGTCAACCGCCTGATTATTTTCAGTCAACTTCCTTACAGTCGCCCGCACTTGATCTCTCGGGAATCCCATATTGGTCACCTTATCAACCACATCATCAATCGGAACCCTGTTCCCCGAACCAGAACCAGAACCACCACCACCAACCGCGGTTGCAGTGGGAAGGGCTTGCGGTAACAACCTGGCAGTAGGGAGTTGTGGGTAGCCGCTTCCGCCACCAGGACCCATATTAGACGCAGAATGTTGCTGAGACTTTACAGGTGACCCACTTCCATACTGAGAGCCACCATAACCGTAAGATTCTCCAAACCCAGCTGACGGTCCATACTGGCTGGCAAATCCTGGACCAGTCCTAACGGATGGTAGCGATTCGTACATCTGAGACGGGTTCCCATGAAACTGCTGTGCAGGAGGGCCGCCACCAGGCTGGCGCGCACTCGGAGGATAACTCTGTGATGCTACATAAGCCAAATCTTCCGAAAGGTGGTTTGGAGGTTGGCTTTGAGAGGGATTTGGCTGTTGCAGAGACATGGGAGGTGGTTGAGAATATTGGATTTGAGCGGGTGGTTGATATTGTGGTCGTGGTGACGGTGGTGATGCCATAGGCGGCTGAAGATGTTGAGGTGGCGGCATCTGGTACTGCTGAGGTAGCGGTGGTGGTGGTGGTGCTTCTGCCGTTTGACCAGGTGGCGCGTAGTACGAAAATTGGTTTGACTGTGGGTTGGAAGGTGGTGGGGCGTTAGGGAGAGCAGCCGGGAGAGGCTGAGGATGGGTGGCAGGAGGAAGCTGCTGACGAGACTGCAGCGAAGCCGATGCCGCTGCAGCCTGCTGGTGCAAAGATTCCATATGTCCAACAATCGGGGGTTCCGGCTGCTTCTCAGGCTTGGAAATTTTCACTTGTGATAGCTGCAGCTGAGCCTCGAGTATTTCTTGCTTGTCTTTTACAACTTGTACACCAGATTGTACCTACATTAGATTGTTGGTGACCTCATTAGGCCTGTAAATAAACCGAACGAACACGAACACAAGCATGTTCGCATTCGTTCATTTAACTTTAACCGAGCGCGAACATATAATCGAACACATTTTTTGTTCATGTTCGTTTATTAAGAAAATGGGCATGTTCATGTTCGTTTAAAACCTAAACGAGCAGTTCACGAACGTAAATGAACATAAACAAACAAACGTAAACAAACATAATTTAACAAACAATAAACAATACAAATAAACATAATTGAACAAACACAAATGAACACAAATGAACATAATTGAACATAAACGAACGTGAAGGAAATTTTTATAAAAATTTGTGATTACTTACGATAAATTCCATTGGAAAACCCATTTTTATTACTAGAAAGCCCAATTACCAATTAGTTATATTTATATAAGGAGTTAGAAAGTTCTTTTCATGTTTAATATTTATATAAATATAACTACTTATGTATTTAAATGGAAACAAGCATAAACGAACAGAACAGATGTTCACGAACATAAATGAACGAACAGAACGTGTTTTCATGTTCGTTCGTTTAACTAAATAAAAAATATTATGTTCATGTTCGTTCGTTTATTAAATAAACAAGCTTCCCCCCGAACAAGTTCAGGAACAGTTTACAGGCTTAGACATCATGATAATTGTGAGCAGGTGATTTCGACGTGTAATTCCAAACTGATCATATACAACTATATAATCACATCACAAAAGCGAGAGAGAGAGAGAGAGAGAGCACTCACGTCTCTAATCATGTTCTCAATCTGCCTTAACTTGCCATCAGTATTACCATGATTGTTACCAACAGATGTTCTCAAATCATCCACCGAATTCTCAAGGTTTCTAGATCTCGTTTCCAGTTGTGAAAGACGTGCACTAACACCTTCTAACGCATGCAGCAGATTATCAGCATGTTTTTTCATTGTCCTATCAATTTCCGATATCAAAGCCGCATCTAGAACAGTTCGATCCTTCTCCACGGCCACCTTAGATGGTTCAACAGAATCAAGTGAACGATAGTTCTGCACAGGTAAATAAAAAGCTAAGGAAGGCAGGCAAAGTGAAGATAACTGAAGCGAAATTGAGCATCGCAATAATGCAACAAGCTTCTTTCAGATGATGCAAATAAAGCACATAAAAAATGTGTTTTACCGTCCCTTATGCTTCAGAAGCATATGCAAAACAATTGCAATAATTATACCAATTATCTTATAACACTATAGGCTGCGTATCCCATAGATTATACGTAGTGAATTTCTGTGTATTCTTAAGATTATACCTAGTGAATTTCTGGTTATGGAGGCTTCTCAAGAGCTGTAGGATTCTGCTTGATCAGGAGTTATAAAGTTAGATAGCACAACAATCCGGGGGATTGTGCTAGACACATGCATCTTGTTATTATCTTCTTTTTCCTAAATGTGACGTTTTTATATTGATAACTCAAAAACTTGTCACTGTAAAGAATTATCATGGATGAATAATGAAAAATTTCTTAATCAAAAGGTGAGGGTGAGTACAGACAGAGTGGGGGTGCTACATGTGGAGGGAGAGTAGAAAACAGAGGTAATTGCGGTGAAGGAGAAATATTATAGTATATAAAAAATGAAACAAGTTGATTTCGTTCAAGACTAATTCTATTTTTTTAAGAAAGATACGCTAATAGGATCATATTTAGTCTGTTTGTTGTTTGTTTGTCTGCTATTAGTTCTGAAGCCGGCTGCCAGTGTGGAAGCAGCCTCTCTATCTCAACGGATAGAGGTAAGGTTTGCCGACATCCCAGCCTCCCCAGACCCTAAAGCTATATGTGGGATTCACTCGGTTCGGTTGTTGTCGTCTTAGCAACACAGTATCTAAAATCCTATCCATATCAAAGTTACAACAATATCATAGTATAATGAATTGCATGAAAACTAAAAACCTAATCCTAAATTCCTAAGAACAGTTCTAGTCATCTAAAGCTACAGCCAATAAACCTCTAAATCAATACTAATAAAACCACAGAAACTTAAAATATCAACAGAAGCATATAATTGATCAAAAACCACTTACTCGAGTGCCAAAATTAGGCTCAAATTCAGCTGATGACCAAACCCTAGCTCCACCGATATTACCGGTACTAAAATTGGACGGCTGAGATGAGACGATCGAACGAATCGGCTGAAAATCGTAGTTAGGTAAGATCTCAACCTTCTTATCAACGCCATCGGTGACGTCATGGTCCTCTTGATGAGGATGAATGTTTAGATCCATAAAATCTGTTTCTGCAGTGTTTTTGTTGTGAGAATTGGATAGATCCATGATCTGTTTGTCCATAAACTGCGATGTGTTCATCGAATTTGAGTCTGGTTTACTGAATTCATAAACACGCCATAACGAAACAAAAATCAGTACGCACTTATTAATTAAGATGAATGAAACAGTTATAAGAGCACCTGAAGAGGAATCTGAATCAGCGAAATGATAAGAGTGTGTTTGATCGGAAGTCTCTGGTGAAGATGTGAAATAGTGTTGTTTGGATTTTGATCAAGAACACGAAGACAATGGTTGCTTCGAGAAGACGATAAGCTTCTATCTGGGCCTTAGGCCCGTACTGACAATAAGCTTGTATCAGGGCCTTAGAGCCCATACTAGAATAGTCAAAAGCCTAATAGTACGACACTTAAACCCAAAGAGTAGGTTTTTTTAGAGAGTGTGAAATGTGAAGTATCTAATCATATAAAGGGTTTACCCCAGAATTTCGTATATTTTAGTTTCAACAAGGCTTGTATTTACTTGTGCGTTGCGGAGTGATGCGGGTGGAATTCAGAACGTATAGCATATTATGACAACAAATAAATAAATTCGTAAAATTAAATAAAATGTTATCTAAATGTGTTATGCTATTTACATCGTAACTCATCTCTGAACATCAAAATAATAAGAAAAGGTAAAACAATATTGTAAATAACAAAGGTAAACGATAGAAACTCGGTCGGTTTCGGTACACTAGTTATAGCAAAGAAAAAAGAAAAGTTAAAAATATGTTCAAAGGAGTATTGACGCATTCGTTAAAAAACTAAACTAAAAAAACCTTCGTCACACTCATTATGGCAAAGAAAAATAAAAGTTAAAGAACTTTTCTAAAACGGTGTTTACGTTAAGAAAACTATTTAGGAGTAGAAAAGTAATTTAGATAAATAAAAGAAAAATAATATAATGATTAAACTACATGGGTTACAAATGAAACTTTATACTAAATGACAATTACACAATAGTAAAAATAACGTTAACTGTAGGAATTCGTTTGATATTCGTTCGGTTCATTAAGATACCGACACTACCGAAAGAGAAACAAAAAAAGTCATGATATTACCAAAAAAAAATACCGAGACGTGTTTACATCGATCGAAACAATAAAAATGAATATCAATTTCGGTACTGACGTTGTTCGGTCAATATTAGATCGTTCGTTTTGTTACATGTATCACACCAGGTTTGATTGACACTTAAAATAGAAAAAGCAAAACCAAAAAATAGAAAAGAAAAAGGAAAGATGAAAAAAATCGTAAAAAACAAAAGTCACAAAAGGACAAAAATCATTGTAACTAAGAAGTTTATAAATTATATATATAAAATAATAATACCCTATAAAGCAGATAGTTTACGGTATAAAATTTAATACAATATGAAACAATGTTATTAAGAAGTGAAAAACAACTCACACATAACAGACACAATCACATGAACATTCAAAGATACATAACCTATAACACGCTCTTAAGACAATGTCACGATAAGACACACGAACTACGTAAAATGTTTGATAGATAAATACACACAAATATGATGTCCTCCTTATCCTCTTTCTATTCTTGTTCTCTTTGTGTAAAGGCTTGTGTAAAGTAAAATTTGGAATGGAAAAAGAATTAGCAAGAACCACATTGGTAATTTGTTAAAAAGATAACAAAAGAACATTTTAGTAATTGCTTAAACTTATCAAGGGACCACACTGAACTATTGGAGTTGCACTGTAACACACCACCCTAAGAACCCGTTAGAAAGGATTGCGACCCTCTCATGGTTAATTGTCGACACATATTTAGTGTAGGCGCGTGTAGATGAATGTGGTGGGTAATATGTATGACATGGATGAGTAAAATGATTAAATGAGAGAGCTAGACAAGATGACAAGGTAGGTGAGCCCTATAGAATGATAACTTACAGTGAGAGGGGAATTGGTTAGCACTAATGAGCCAAAGCCCACTAAAATCAGACTCAACAATATCGTGTATCATACGAAATTAAGTAACTTTTATTTTTAAAATACAAAATAACCCTGAATATTGTCTAAAATTGCTCACCACATCGTAAAATACCAGATTTTTCTACACTTAAAAAACAACAAATTCCACAAATATTAAGCTACAAAATAATATATTACAATGTGAACAATTACAAGTTTACAACACCTTGTTCACATATAATACGAGAATAATAAATTGTTACATGAAAATAATGTTGTTACAAATAAAAATTGGGGAAACTGAACTCCTATTTCAAAACACATATTCAATGATGGGCAGACTTGTAGCATTCCATGGAACTTGAACGATGACCATATGTTCCTCATACTTAAAATCAACATTTTCACCATTTATGTGACATTCTCTTGGTTTTTCGGATGCAAAAACCCTCATTTCTCCAGCACCCTTTACCCCGACTTGAACCATACATGATCCATCAAGATCCGACTCAAATGCAACCGATTGGATTGCCCCACCAGAGTTAAGCATGTTCACTAACCCAATCGGAGCAAATTGGACTGACTTGTTGGCCAAAACAGTGATTGGGGAGACCGTCACAAGCTCATATGTGAATGGCTCTAGTGCAAGTTCTATGTTATCGGTTGGTTTTGCTAGGATCAACTTCTTCTCACGGGACATGTATAGTGCAAAGGCTTGGACACTATCCACAAATATTGGAGATTTACCGTTTTGCCATTCAACGTCGTTGGGGCAAATCGTCGATGTCACAACATGAGAGCACCCAGAAGCGGATTTCATGCGTCTTGATTCACGACACCATCCTCCTCCTTGACAATTGAAAGCTCCAACAACTCCAGTGTACTGTATTGAATAGAATATATTAGTTAGATTTATTATACTTATCTTTACTATAATTGTTATGAGATATGATTTGATTAGGTTTCATCTATAATTATTTTCATTGTAAGAACTCACAACAGGAATATAGATTATTTACCTTGTTCAGATTCCATATTTTGAGCATGGTTTTGCCATCATGGAGTGGGTCCTCAAACAAACAATCGCGGGTTGGGAGGGCATAGTGTTGGCAACGTAAGATCGAGCCATCAGGCAAAACAAGACTCCTAAGCAAGTCAAAGTTGTGTTGTCCAACTGAATCACTAACATAAATAGGACCACCAGAAATGGCTCGAGACGCAGCGTGAAACTCGGCACAAGGATGAGTGGATTGAAACATATCCCAATCTGGGTGTATGAAATTCCCCATCCACAAACTATTATAGGCACAATGCACCATATGACACCCTTGTAACCAAAATGTGCCATTCGGGTCACCCGATGGATCAGTGCACCAAAAGTCATCTCCTGTTTAAAAAGTTCAATTATTTATGCTTAGCTTCTACCAAAACATTATTAGTATATTTGTTTTAAGCTATATTATGATAAATTGTAATAATTCTATCTAAATTTTAATTATGTTTTTGTATGATTAATGTTTATACCTATGAAAAGTGTAAAAAATTTATAGGTTATGAACATGGGCGGACCTAATTAATGATTTGGGAAAAAAAATTAATGTATTTTATAGGTAAAAATCCCGATCAAACCCGTTGAAAGTTTAGGTAAACCCTTGTTTACACCCCAGAAAATAATTACTGGTCCGCCACTGGCTATTAATAGAGAGAGCTGAATCGATGTTAATTTCCATTTCTCGTCTCTCTTTATTATAACCAGCAGTATGTACAGCTTGTATCTTGTATGCACTTTATACAAATTTTTATTTAATTTTTTTTTTAATATATTAAACACGCATGTTCCCGCGTAATTTGTTAATTAAATGGTTAGAATACGTTACAAGTAAGAAGGTGAAGGACGTACCAACACGACCGAGGGCAATGGCCTCGGTGCCTAGGAACATGAAGTCGTTACAATGCTCCATACTTGCAATTACGCCATTGCCCTTGAAGTGGTTTCGTACGGACGAAGTCAATGCTTTGTAGTATGCTTTTGCCAATTCGACTCTTCCACCGTAATCTTCGCATAACATCTCTAACAACTGAGGACAAAAAGGGAAATATTATTTTTCATATGGGTCCACTATCCGAACACCTTTTATATAGATTTTGTTAATTTAATTATTTGTCTCACTTTTATTGTATATATTTCTACTTTTATGGGCGGATCTATCATCTTATGCATTACGCCACTAGGATGGTAAGGCCCCTCTCTAGATAGCTTTAGAATTTCGAAAAGGATTCATAAATTATTTATTATTTTTAAACGGAAAACAACAAATTTATTATCTTCAACTAATTTATTCATAATTTAAGATTTGGTTTCAAACAAAAGAAAGTAAAAGTGAACCAAACATAAACTAATTTTTGTTTTGTTATAATTATAACCAAACCAAATCAAACTGAACCGAACCCAACCTGAAACATAATTAACCAAGTAGAAAATAGGTTGACATGAAGTTTTAAACACCACACGGAAACCCAAACATATCGTTTAATCAAGATATAGTAATAAGATGTAGAAAGTGAAAGAAAACGGTAACGGATATAACATACATGGATGACGTCTACTTTGACTCCGTCAATGCCAACCGATTCCAAATGCGTGTGTAGACCTTCATATAGTTGTTCTACTTTCTCCGGTGGGACCAGCCCTACTTTATTATTTACAATTTTATCAACAGCTAGATCTTCCATGGTTTTCTGAAGCCCTGGTGACAATATCGGCTTCACTACCCTAGACTCTGGGAGCCCAGGTATATTGGGCCTTAGCCCACCCCAATATCCGCAAAGAGCATGCCAAACATAAACATGATCTATACTCTTAAAATCCTCCTTGAGGTCCCTAACAAAGGCTCCCATGCCTTTTTTAGGGGCGTTTGGTTTCGGGCTTTCATAGTCTCGAAACTTGTAGTTTTCAACAAAGTTCGTAAGTCTGCAGGGCATTTGTTCACCTGCGGCCGTACGGTTCATGCCTTCCGAGTCTATTGGATCTTCATCATGAGATATGGACTGCCACCCATCATCTAGCAACACGAGCCCGGGTGGGCATCCACCTTCAACTAGGCCCTTGATACCCTCGATGACACCTTGCGGGTGCACTTTAAGGTAAAACGCGTCCCATGTGCACCAACCAAACTTGTCAACAATACCGGGTGGTGTTTTTTCTTCCAATAGCTTGAAAGTTCCAAGATGTTCCTTAACAACTCTCAGTGCTTTTTTTACTAGAATATACGGGTCATGGCCTGTTTGCATGTACATCACACTTTTAAAAGAAGTGTCAGTTACCTTTGTGGACCCACTTTCAACACAAACATCCACAAAATCATCGTTTCCAGGCTGTATAGAAGCCCGAAAACGACCTTCTATAAGTGGAAGAATTAAAACATAAGGTCGCCCAGAGTCAGAGCTCTCAAGCATGACCATTTGGGTCTCGTGCTCAAGGTCTCGGCCATGTGACCCAACCCAATGAGTCGTCCACCAAACCTTGAACCGGAATATACTCATGAACCGAATCCCATTAAGCTTCCCAATTGGGACCACATGCCTACTACTCGCTTCCAAAGCATCAAAACCAACAAAACAACCACCCGAAGCCGTTAAATACGTGGTAATGTTCGATGGGACGTCGGACAATATGGCATGGCCATCAGCCATGAAGTTTGAACCAACCAGTGTCACCATAGACTCAAGGTTAACACCACCATTCACTTTTGCATCATGGGATCCAGTTTTGAACGAAGTTGGGGCCATTTATGAAAACTTGAAGAAAATGAAATGGTTGTGTTTGTAAGAATGTAAAAAAGATGAAGGGTTGTGAAACTGTGTTGCAATTCGGTGGTAGTTATCTATGGAATTTATAGAAACGTAGCTGGCATGCGAGAAGCTTATACATTGTTGTCGGTATGTTTTTTTAATGATCTTAAATGCTATTAAAATTGTACAAACATAACTTTTATCTATCTGTATATCTATATTTGAAGTTAAAAAATTGCTCCAATAACAACCTGGCACCACGAAATTTGTGAAGTACGTACAACGTATAACTAACTAAATACTGAGGTTAGCGGTGGTTAACTTAATAAAATTTAAAATGTTGCAACCAGTTTATAATTGTTTATTTTAAACAAGTTTATATTTTTATATAAGCCGATTGTTTAATTAAATGGGCTAAATATGTAAATATAAACTCGACTCATTTAATTAAACATATTAGTAATGTCAACTCAGACATGTCGTGTACAAGAAGAATTAGACATGACAACGCAAAATCTAATTATTTTATATAGCTATCCGCTATTTCTAATGTATTAAGAAAGAAACATATAGAGTTTCTTTATTCAAAACATATTAAACTAAAAATAAATACCTAATTATATAGTTCATATACTTCTTTGTTGATTATACGTCATTCTAAAAAGAAATACTATCATTTTTATCGATAATGATGAATGGTAAGGTATAAGTTAATTTTTTTTTTTTTTAAATAAAGATTAGCCCATATAAAAACAACATTAAACTTAGTTATAAACATATAAACTCATGTTGATTAGGATACTGATAAAATAATTTATAGTAAAATTATAAATGAAAAACAAGTAAAGTTTAGGATCACTTTTAGTTATAAAATACATTAGCTTAATACGGTATTAAATATTATTATTATGGAGTGAGACAATACGGTATTAAATATTATTATTGTGATGGAGTGAGACAAAGGAAACTGGAGTTGAAAACACAACCACCACGATCAACGTGACACTTTTTGAGTGGATATCCAATGAAGCCCGTTTATTTGGGCTTTGTAAGTAGGCCCAGACCCACCGACATTTTGATGAAACCTGTGTGGTGTTAACAACTGATAAGAGCCACGACTACTAACTTAATCCACAAGTTAACTAATCTGGAACCGACCACTGACCTCACATCCTAACCATCCTTGACTGACTCGATTAAATATGGTCTAACTTAATTTCCGGTCTTTTCAACTTTTTCCAACGTTGTGTCAAAAAAATAAGCGATTTGACCTTTCCCTAACCGACTTTTTGGATAATATTACAGATGCCATTAGCTCATTTGGAGCGTTAGGTCGCAGTTTTAACAGAAACAAACCGTTAATAAAAAAGCAGAAGAAATTAGACACGTTTGAGACCCCAGGACTTTTGGATTTTTTTAATCTTTCTATATGCACTTTATACCTTTTTTTGGTTCTTTTATTGGTAACTTCCACCTCTTCCTCTGGTGTCATAATGTCCAAGTCTCCCTTGTTTATTTAATTTAAGAAGAAAACAGAATGTACATACTAAATATATCTCAATTACACCCTGCAGTTAAAGCGAGCGGAAGGTGATCGAACGCTGAGACTGGAGCTGAAGTTATCGAAAAGGACCCGAGGTAAACCCTTGGTAAAGATTGGCTCTAGTTTTAGAAACATGTTTCATACATCTTGATAGTGTAAATTAAAAAAGGTAAAAAAAAATACAAAAATAAGTTAATATTTATTAGAACAACTTCTACAAAAAGTTATGTAAAAATGGCTTTTTTACATATTAAAATTGGCTTAAGTACCTGTACGTTATACAGGTTATACAAAGTAAATTATATCATTTATCAGTGTTTAAATATAATTTGAAAATGAACTCAATGTTCCATATGCCTATCGGAATACAATGTTAAGGAGATACTTAGATGCATATGCATACGCATACCTAAGTGTAGGTATTGCTTCCACGCTGACTATATCAATGAGTGGCTAAAGTTGAAATGGACATGCCCGGTTTGTAGGAATACACCTTCTCCACCTCGTGTTAATATAATAATACTTGATGACTTTATCCTTCGATAATACAAAACAAAGAAAATAACACAATTATCAGAATCATCTAAATCCAAACTATGTGGTGGTTACTAATACTTTTGTTATGTATGTTGTTGATTATATACAGGTCATTCAATTAAATTATAATTTATAAAAAAAAAGTAAGAAAAATTAAGAAATTGACCATTTATAAGATCTGATATATTAGTATGATTCGTTTTTAACCTTTTTTTCTCAGCCAAAAAGAATATATTACCACAAACTAAAGCTCCCTTAGCAAGCTGGTAATAGGAGATCAAACAAAATCCCCAGCAAAATAGAAAAACATTACAAAGCAGCAAACAAAAAGAAAACAAATTACATAAGAATCATGTCTTCAAACTCATGGCATCTGAAGGCTTATTGAATGAGCCTGCATATATATATATAATATATATAGAGAGAGAGAGAGAGGTAGGGTATGGTAGGGTTCTAGAGTGAACACTAGGTTGAGAATGAAATTGTGAACTAATCTGAGCCATTGGATTATATCATCTAGAGATTTTTAAACAATGACAAGATTGTAATTATAATGTTGTAACTTCCCTTTAAATTAATTGACAGAAGGGTATTTGCGTCTTTTGTAAATTGCATTTATTAAACAATACAATCAAAATTCCTTAAAATCTTGCTAGTTTCTGTATATACAAGAGATATAATTGTTAATGTATACACATGTGTACAGTCTCGATAGTATTAGTTTATACAAGATACACAGATGTTAGTTTATACACATGTGTACAGTCTCGTTACCTATCAATTTATACAAGATACACAGCTGTTAGTTTATATCATATGTACTTGAATAATACACGTGTATGAATCTAGTTTATACCAACATGTGGGAACAATATGTAATTAAACACAAGTGTATAAGTCTTGTATATACTGACCTGTATACACATATGTAAAAAAACATAATTTAATTAGGTTTAATTTAAAAAGAACATAAGAGTTTATTTAAAAATAAACATTAGCCCTTTAATCGCTTATAATTAAAATAATAGAGAAATAATTAAAATGAGAGAGAGAGAGAGAGAGTAAAGAGATGAGAAAATTAGAGGATTTTAATTAAAAGTACTTGATTAATATCAATCTTACCCTTTTAATTTAAAAAATGATCAAAGGCTAAAATTAGTTCCTCAGTTCACTTTTAAGAAGTTGTTCACGAGTGATGCTAATCCTATATATATATAATATGTGTGTGTGTGTGTGTGTGTGTGTGTGTGAGTTCATTGTGAAACTTTAAAAAAAAGAGAGGAATTGGGTTAAACGAACTTTAATTGAAATCATTCAATTGGCATTAGAACCGGCTTGTCGAACCCTAACTAAAAACCTTAAACTCTAAACCCTAAGTTAAGCCCGTTAAAAAAACTTATTTCTAATGTTAAACACAAAGCTAAACTCTAAATTTATACCTAAAATTTAAACTATAAACCTAAAAGATAAACCGTGAATGTATATATATATATATAGGGTTCGACCAACGGTTTCAACGTTACTAGAGTGAGCTCAATCAAAGTTCGTTTGAGCCGGTTCCTCACTTTCTTTGAGTTCTCCAATGAACCTCCACCTAAGATTCCTCCTATAGTTAAGTTTAGGGGAGCGGGTTAATCCTAACTCTATGTTTCACGTATTATATTTATTATAATATAATGCATTTAGGATTCATATTTACGTATTTCATATGAACGAATGTTGTAAGTAGTTAACAGTTAATCCAACAACCGCCTAATGATTGTTTTCCAATTAGTACCAATTTATTCGACATTGATTTGTTGGTTTAACCAGGGGGGGGGGGGGGGGGGGGTTATGACAGTGTATTTAGTCTGACGAGGGATCGTTGGGCATATAAAATATGGATTCAATCCAATCCTAATTCCTAACATATAATCTAGGCGGGCTAGGCCTTCTAATCTAAAGCTTGATGAAGTTTGGGCTAGAAGAATGATCTTAACAAAACTGTATAAAGGCGAAGTTCTAGAAGAAACACAACTCGAAGGAGTCAAATATATCAAACGCATGAAAATTATTTTTAGATTTGCAATATATATTGTGGGCAATTTGTTAACCGTTGGATCGTTTTGAGTTCTAGAAAGCAAATTACACATACATAATTCAACATTTTAAGTGGTGAGCACTGTTTTCTAACACATACATATTTCAACATTTTACGTGGTGAGCATTGTTTTCTAGAAAGCATTATTTTGATTATAATTATTTTTTATATTTATTTATTTATTTATTTTTTGAACCGTAAATTTCTTTTAATCTCTGTCGTCTGTAGGATTTGAACTGAATACTTCTACCTCTTAAGATGTTTAAAAGTTTTGCATTTTCTAATGGACCAGCACCACTGATTATAATTATTTAGTTTAGATTGTACACTCCTATTTTAATTATAATTTAATTATATATTAAATGAAAAATAACTATCAATTTTATCGATTGTATAGAGAAAGCGATTGAATATATCAACTATATTAATACAATGTTTAATCATTATAGATACCTGGAATCTCAAGTTAATAAAGATACTTATAAGTAAGAATCTCATTTTAATAAGGATACTTATAAGTAAAAAGCATATTAATTTTAGGGTAACTATTAACGAAAACAAAATCAAAGGCTAGAAACTTAAATATTGTTTAGTAGTTATAAAAAGTCGTGTTTATTTGTTATTGAGGATGAGAGTGCGATTGTATAAAAACCGTTGAAATCGATCAAATCATCTGTATAAAAGCAAGTCAGTTGGTTAGGTTTGGTTGGTATTAATTTGGCTTTTATCGTTTAGCGTCTTAACAGTTCGGTTCAATTTGAAACTTGAACCTAGCCGTGTAAACCGAACGAACGCTTAATATTTTGTATATATAGGAAAGAGATCATGTGAAAACTAAGAGAACCATTATCAACCAAGAATTTTTTATA
Organism: Scalesia atractyloides; assembly: GCA_947069175.1. NCBI lineage: Eukaryota > Viridiplantae > Streptophyta > Magnoliopsida > Asterales > Asteraceae > Scalesia > Scalesia atractyloides. The sequence continues at coordinate 64,345,646 of CAMTDV010000028.1, read as the reverse complement.
TATGTTACAAGTTTTTAAAGAAACAAATAAAAAAAATATATGTATATCAACGAGCTACATCTAAGTAGCTCAGTGATTTACATTTTTTTTACAAAAATAACCTTTTTAAAAAAAAGTTGAAAAAAACTAAAACTATTTGCTTGGTTGATGATGGTTCTCTCGAGCTCTCAAGTAACTTTGTGGTGATTTCGAACCAACCCGTCAAACTGATTAAACCGACCGGTTTAGTTTGCTGTTTAGGAAAACCATCATTAAAGGTTTGATCCTAAGTTTTTGTTAAAAGCCTTTGAAAACGAACAGTAAACATTCGTGTACGAGAGTGAGGCAAAAGATGGTGGAGCTTGAAAACACAACCACCACTAGCTACTACCCTACGTGACATTTTTTGGTGGGCATCAAGTGAAGCCATTTATTTGGGCTTTGACAATAGGCCTAGACCCACCAACTCTAGAGGAAGGACACATGTGTGGTGCTAATTAATTTGGAGCCCACATGGTTAAATATGGACAACCGTTGACTTGGTTAAATATAGTTAGCCCACATGGGTAGTCTACCCTCAATTTTAGGGCGTTAACAGTCTTATCACCTTTTCAATTCATGTAACCATTTGCTAGTTTTATAATCATTAATTTTTTGGACAATTTTATGAACAAAAGTATGCCATTTGGAGAATTGGAGTGTTAGATCTACAACTTCAAATAACTGCAGGATACTCTAAGGAGGGGCAATGTGGGCGTTCGGTCGGGGCACGTTTTCTTCAAGGGGCACAAAAATTTTAAAAAATTTTGGTTATATATATAGATGCGAATGATTGTTTGGTAAAACTTGAATGATTTTCTTTTGTATCTAACGTGTTCAAAGTGAAAAAGAAATATGAAAATATGATAGGTTGATTCTTGATTTACAGTGATATATATGATAGGTTGATTCTTGATTAGCTTTTAGTCTATTATGGTATGTCATACACTCATTCTAATAGCATGATTTTTCTAATTTCTATGTTTATTGCTATAACTTTAATGGCCGTTTAAAAATTTTAGTTTACATTATTTAATTTGTTAAGGGTTAGGGTAAGGGGTATATTTTTTTTGCTAGACTGGGGCACCTAAATCCTCATTCTAATACCATGATTTTTCTAATTTCTATGTTTATTGCTATAACTTTAATGGCCGTTTAAAAATGTTAGTTTACATTATTTAATTTGTTAAGGGCTTAGGGTAAGGGGTATATTTTTTGGCTAGGCTGGGGCACCTAAATCCTCAGTACCGCCTGTCAGAAAACAACCCGTGTTTGAGATATGATGCCTTTAGTTTGAGAAATTCAACAATCTAATTATCATTTCTCAACGTCCGATTCTCACAAGGGTGGGAGGAGCGTTCTTGGGTAGGCCAAACGCGGGTATGGTTACAGATTTATCATCGTCACCACCTATTTTGGGTAGGTGAATTCGTTGATAGGTTACCGAATACGGAAGAGGAGAGAGATAGAGAGAGACAGATAGCAGAGTAAAAGGGGTGGGCCCATGGTTTATGGTAGTCTTAAGGGGTGTTGCTGATGATTAAGGTGTTTTAAGGTAGTTGAGGGTAAAAGTGAATTGACACTGCAAGATTAATGGAATCAAGGTGAGCATCCCTCGCACCCTAGTTATGGAAATTGGAATTTGTATTCTATTCTTGAAGAGTTTGTTAACAGATGAATTTAAATTGAATTACAATGAACTTTTTGCGTAAGATTGTGAGATTTCTGTACATTTATCCCTTTTCAAAAGTGATGGAATGGATCAACCATAACAAAGTAGCTCAGCGTAGGTGGGTTCCGTTTCTTCTTTGCTACAACACACATTTCTTTTGTTCCAAGTAACACACAGTAAAATGAAAATCTAGCTGGTAGTGGCTGTCAGCTTGTCAACATCAAAGTACTAACCTCTTCTTCTATACACTTCACCTCATCAAGGACAAGGAGTAGCTGCTTGCTCTATTGAAACACCTAGTGCTAACTAGATAACCGAAAACAATTTAGCAGGTAAATAATAGATATGGTGGCAAAATGGTCAAAATAGATAAATCTTTTAGTACATGTTGGAACGGATCGGATCAAGTTGGGTTGACCCACAAGCACTTTACATCTTATTTACAAAAACCTATATTTTACGATAAAATCATTTAAAAGGTTGTAGCTATTCAAAATACATTTTGGGGTCATTCGACCCGTTTGGCTCATTTCTGTTCATGCTGCATTCCTTATTTGGTCAGTTTGAATAACACGGAGCGGCCCATTTAAAAAGGAAGGAATAAAGTGGATTTTTTTACAATTACCACAGCAGGGCGAGTGAATTTCCTCACAAAAAGGAAGCAAGGGGATGGTTTTCCCTTGCTAGTGCACCATTCTTTTCGATATTCTGTCTCATTGTAGATATTGTCGATGTCCTGAAATTTAGAATGTTAAGAATAATATACAGATGGCAAAGTATAAATTATATGTACATGGGTAGGGAGTTTTACGGGTATGTATCATCTAAGAGGGCATTTGAAGTCTCATGTTAGAGGAGATTGAAACATGAGGAATTTCAAATGCTACTATTGCAGGGAGAAAAGTCATATGAAGGCACATAGCCACATAACGATTATAACTACAATGATTTAAAGAGCTTACAATGCCAAAAGGGAATAGAAAAAGGTTGATGATTATAAGAAGAAAGCAGTTGCAACTTGTGATTATGAGTTTAAGACATAAAGTTCATTCAGTGAACTTTTTATATGAAAAAAAAATTAGGTGGAACACTTTTGCAACTTTGATACTATATGATACACATGAAGTCTGAGCCATATTTGATACATTAAGTGGGAAATGTATTTGTTACTGCATACATGGGATATATCTTTAAAATGATAATTAAAATTTAGAACATGTGACATAAGCGGTATACATAAACAGATAACAGAAAGTATTAAGTATAAATCAAGAACAAAATATGCTGGAAAGTGGGAGGACAATGATGAACAAATTGACTACGCGTTGATTTTGTTATTATTTTTTTTTTATCAAACCGAACTAGTCCAAAAGACATATTCATCACACATATATACATACATATGTAACCCTCTATCTACACAACCCCTCACTACACACAAAAGTTACATAAACCCCCCATTCTTACACATTTACATAACCCCCTACTACGCATGGCCTTAGTTAACATTTACCTCAACCCCTAGATGGCAAGATGGGGCCCTAGAGATAAACATGTTATTTTTGTTTGTTCTTGTTTTACATAAAAGTCATGCAAGTTTGTCGAGAGTTTTCTTCGCTGAAGACTTCTATTTGGGCCGTTAGAGATTATCTTCACATCATTTCACTAACTAGATGGTGACAACCTCTTCTTGGTCAGTAATGACTAAAATGTCTCACTAAGATGGTAGTTATCTTAATGCAAATTTATTCTACATTTTGAAGGCTTGATTTCATGAATGTTGCCATCTTGAAGGTTGAACATATTTTTTACTAATCTTGAATCTCAATCGTCCTTCAGGTGAAGGGTTTATTTGGCTAAAATGTATCTTGTTTTCTTATCCGAAAGCATCTATTTTAACAAACTTGGCGTGTATCTCCACTTTATGTGGCCACAGCCATTTTCAATCTGGAGTTGCCTACTTGTCTTTACTAGGAAGTCTCTTTCAGCTGGTAGGGATCATAACTAGTTAATTATCATATCTCACTAATAAGACTGCGATTGCTTCGTCTCACTAATCTCAGTATCAATCACCAAGTTGTCTTACTAATCTATGTAGCGGTCACCAACCCATCTCACTGGGATGGTGATTATCAACAACACAAAATAATTTTTCACAAGTGTCTTCAATGACAACTCAGACTCTTCACTAATCTCTTCAACTCTTGGATCCTGATCTTTAATGATCACTTTGAGACTGTACACTTTAAACCTTCTTTTTTCAATTTCGTGTCATTTTTTTTTTAACTTTTTGCATGATCTTGTAAGATTTTTGTACATTTATCCCCTTTCAAAAATGGACTGAACCAAACCACATCAAAGTAACTCAGCAGTCATGGGTTCCTTTTCTTTGCTACAACACACATTTATTATGTTACAAGTTACACACATCTAGTAAAATGAAAATCTAGCTGGCAGTGGCTCTCATCAGACATATTAACTTCTTCTGTACACTTTACCTCGTCAACGACACTGAATGGCTGCTTGCTTCTTTCGTAACACCTAGTGCAGACTAGATAACAGAAAACAACTTATCAGATAGATTGAGATACATATGGTGGCAAATTGGTCAAAACAGAAAAGTCTTTTAGTACATGTTGATCGTGTCGGGTTAATGGGTTGGTGGGTTGGGGTTGGCGGGTTGAATGTGGGTAAACCCGAACCCAACCAATATTATTATTCGGTCAAAGATTTCAACCCTAACCCGCACACATAAAATGTGGGTCAACCTGACCCCGACCCGTTTAACCTGTATTTTTAAATGAGTCATACAAGATGACGATTTATAAGCGAGTTTTTGGGTTTTAAGCGGGTTATTGATAACATGTTTAGTGTTGAGTATGAGTGTGACAAGTAAAAAATCTTATGTGTCAAAACTAACATTATTATGACTAACCATGTCAAATAGAAATGGAAAAGACAAAAACAAAATATAAAGTTTTTTTCTCTAAATAGTTAAACGGGTTAGCGGATCAACCCATTTTTATACAAGTCAACCCGAACCGGACCCCTTTTTTTAAACAGGTCGTGTTAGTCGACCCAAACCTGTTTTTTTCATGTCGGATGGGTGGGTCGTGTCAAGAATTGCCGCCCCTACCCGCAAGCGCTTTAAATCTTATTTACAAAACTATAGATTAAAAGGTTGTAGGCATTCAAAATATAATTTGGATTCATTCGAACTGTTTGGCCCATTTCTGTTCAAGCTGCATCTTTTTATTTGGTCAGTTTGAGATAAAACATTACACGGGTCGGCCCATTTGAAAAGGAAGCAAGGGGATGTTTTTACAATTACCATATTAAGAAGACGCATGGCAGCAGGGCGAGTGAATTTCCTAGCAAAAAGGAAGCAAGGGGCTGGTTTTCCCTTGCTGGTGCACCATTCTCTTCGGTATTCTGTCTCATAGTAGATATTGTCGATGTCCTGAAATTTTGAACGTTAAGAATAATATACAGATGGCAAAGTATAACACCAAAAGCTAAGCTATTATTCTCTGTTTTTCAGTATAGCATTATCAAAAACTTAAGGTCTTATTCATTAAACAATTTTATGGGTCCCAAATATAACAAGTGAAAACAAGAGAACTCTATATATGTTCATAAACAGAGGTGGTGAATAGGCAGGTTGAGAACAGGTCAAAGCAGTACTTGTTTGAAACAGCTTGGGTTGACCAAAAACATATTCTATCGATTCAAACAAAAAAATTATAAACAGTTAAGTGGGTCAATAATCCTAACTTTGACATATTGCGGTCCCAAGTAAGGAAATGTTTTGTGACAGTCCCAACTTTTAACCCATTTTCTCTCAACGATCCTATATTAACTAAAACTTAACTCAGTTAGTTTTTGCTGACATGAATTGCTTATGTGGCAAAAAGTTAAAGTTTGCTGACGTGGAGTTTCAATTAAATTTTTAGGATATTATATGGCATTAAAATTTACACTTTGGGCAACTTTCAATACATTTGACCCGTTTTGGTTTTAGCTAATTACTATATTTAACACTCACAAATTGCCAATTCTAACAGAAATAACACATAGAGTTGACAGTGTCGACCAATAAAAAATACACAATTAGCCTTGCCAGGACAAAAAGGAACATTATCTCAATTGAACATACTTAATTCTGTTTTTATGTTCATGTTTATGGATCAGAGCCAGCAGAATGACTTTTAAATACATAAGTGAAATAACAAAAGTGATCTTTAATTTATTAAGAAAAGGTGTGAAACAGTTTACGAATTATATAATTTACCTTGATAGATTGAACAAGCATGGGAGTAGCATCAGCCAATTTGTAGGTGACGGGATGCCATCCTTGCCTCTCACGACCTTTGCTTGATGAAATATCCCAGGACGTGTGAGTTAAACTCCTCCTTGTGAGTTCTCCTTCAAGCCCTTTATGCTGTTTATAGATATCCCAATTTAGAAACCATTAACAAGAATGATAAATGAAGTAGAATTTCTTTTTTTATTTCTTCAAACAAGAAGCTAAAGATAATTGGAAATAATCATGTAGCGTAAACTTACTGCCAGTAATGTTGCAACATAATGTTCATCAGGTATACAATTATGCTCCTTCGAATTATCAGCCGGCTGTAAAGAAACAAAAAGACCAGTTTGTCATAATCTTTGCAGTTGACAAGAATGCTACTAAATATGTTTAAAAAAGCCATAAACAGAATGGAATAAGAATAAAATTTAAATTAATAAAAAACGAACAAATGATTTAAGAAATAAACAAAAATATATACTCACAACAGGGCGATCCCTCCAAAACTCAGGTAGTGATTTCCTCTGTAAAAGTCACGAATTAACACAGTCAAACGCAGTCATATAATAATTTCATAATGGGTTATTAAAGCAAAAAAGAACACCAACAATTGCCAAAAAAAATGTTATGGTACACTACTTGCCTGACAATGCTGCTGAAACATAGGAAAGACAACCTCGTCCTTTACAATAATCTCAGCATGCTTTCTGGTCAGAATCACCCACTGAAATTAGGTAATACAGGTATAAAAAAGGGCTACTTAGATTGTAAGTTAATTACAATCACATAAACAGACACGTGATCTGGTTTTATGGGCGACAGTGTTACCTGTGATCCTTTTCTCCAGTGGTTAACCGGAATAACTGAATCCATTTTAGGGTTGTAGCGGCCTTCCTTTGTGTCAGCAAAGCTGGAAATATTAAATTTATGGTAAAACCAACAATTTATTATAAATTATTTCTCAGCACCTATGTATGTAACCAAAAAAATAAGCATAATGTTTACCTGTCCACAAAGCTAGTTGATGCTGACATTATGTAATCATATGTGTAGCTAAAGTTGTACAAAGGAATACAGCTGGAAAAAAGATTAAGAAGCTTTCAGTATAATCGATAGGTTAATCAATTAAAGTTATAACCTTTTAATATTATAGTAAATGACTACATTATTTCACCTGTCTGAAAGGAAAGCAAATCGTTCATTAAAAGGATCCATAAGTGCGTGTTGAAGCAAAATAATCTCTGCCTGTATCATACTTGCTTCTCCCCAGTATATCTACAACGCAGCATATTAATTACGTATTGTTAGTCACTAAGATCTGAGTATGATTTGATGTCTATGGAACCCTAAGAGTAGCCATGAGACGGACACCATCGTCAAAATGTGAAACAAGAAGCTCCAACATTGAATTCGGGAAAAGATAAGACTAACCTGTACGCTATTATTAACTTGACGGTCCAAAAAATATTTAGATCTTGTTGTCAACCTGTTAAGCAGGAAACCAGGCCTTGAATGTACGTATATTGAAAAGCGATTTTCATTCTCACCCTGCAAAACAAGGAAATTGTATTTAATGTCAGAACATACATTTCAATTATACGACATTATCAATAGTATCTGTGTATACTTAGCCAAATCTTAACAACAACATAGTAAAAGACTCATGCCGTGATGTGTAGCAACCATCTTACACACAAAACTTGACATGCGCTAGCATGTCTATAACTTTCTTCTACAATTAGCCTTTGTGTCATTTTGTGATTATATCCTAAGCCCAATTATATCTATAAACTATGAATAAGTAGATCATATACATCATCCTAGGCAGTTTTCATGGGTGCACCTAAGTTATCAATGATGTGAAGCGCACTCAAGGCGCTAAGTCTCCTCCTAGGGCCTAGGCGACAGGCGCAAAAAAAGCGTGGGCCTCAGAAAATAAAAGCGCACTTTAATAAAAAAAATAAAATATATTTTGTAATAGAAAGTAACATTTTCTTCAAATACCAAAATATCAAAATACCATAATCTTCAACCTAAAGTAATAAAATCGTCTCAAATACCAAAATACTCCAAAACCAACATGTTCATAAAGAAATAAAAAATAAATGCTGCAGAATTAAACCAGAGAACACAAAACTACAGAATGCAGAATTAAATTGGAGAACAAAAATACTGCAGAATGCAGAATTAAATCGGAGAACAAAAAATACGGCAGAATGCAGAATTAAATCGGAGAACAAAAAATACTGCAAAATGCAGAATTAAATCAGAGAACAAAACACTATAAATACTGCAGAATTCGAACCTGGATGTGAATGATAAGAACTGAGATCTTGATATTTTAGTGATATTTTAGTGATATAATCAGTTGCCAATCCCTATTAATACTGCAGATAATGAGGTTTTTACGAATTTTGAAAAAAAAAAAGAGATTAATTAGCATTTATCAGTAGGCTGCGCTCTAAATACCTGGGAAGTAAAAGCGCATTTAATGCGCCTCGCCCATAAAAATCGCCTAGGCGCCAAAATCAACCGCTTTTGGTAACTATGGTATGCACATCTGAATATGATCTAATTGAGAGAAAATCTGCCATAAATATTCTAAAAATAGAAATTCTATACTCAACAATTACCACCTGTGTTTGCAGATTTTATCCTGTATCCATGATAGCTAGTACCAAACAAATGCACATATTCACATAGTTACCACATACAAACAAACTCATAAATCTAAGGACAAATATCTGCCTCACACAGTACAGATGTCCTTTGTTCATAACATCCATTAGGTTATATTAGCCTAGACTGACTATATGCATACATTTATTTTTCAAACACATTTGTTTTTCAAGTCGAAAACAGAAATGCGTTATTACAAGAATGATCAAGTGTTATAAGATTATATTAGACTCAATGACGGAGCGGAGCTTGAACGAAAACTGGCCGGACTCTTAAAATCCAAATCAAAGGGGGCCGGGCTCTTAAAAGACAATATTTTATACTACAAAAAAAGTCAACACCACGAGTGAAAAATCGGTCAATAAAGCTTCGCCATTGATTAGACTATACTATACATTTAGGTAGTGTTGGTTTCGCGTAATGGAATTAGAATTGAAGAATAAATAAGAGATGAAATCTACATTCCAATTTCCATCTGGATTCCATTCTATTAAGTGAGACGAACACTATTAAATTCAAATTCCAATTTCATTACATTCCATGAATAGTTTTCAGATACAATTGCGTGATTACAAGAATGGTTCAATGTTATAACATACTCAATAACAATTACCTGAAAGAATTGATCCCAAACTAGGTCTAGCGGAAGCCGATTCCGTGCTAGAAATAAGAAGGCAATTTTAGGTTTCTGAACAAATTGATTGAACATTGAAGAAGACACACCAGTCCTCCTGTACTGTGCCTCCATTAACAAAAACGTAGAGAAACAAAAACCTAACAAAACCACCACAAACACCTTCGTCTTCCATTTATGCCGTAACAATAACTTCGGCGAGGTAACCTTCCGCTTCATCGAACTTCAATTCAAATTCTCAATTCAGTCAACGTCTTTTCTCACCATTTCAATCAACCAAATTCATCGAGATCAGAACGAGTAGCTACTCAATTTGACAGTTGAAATGCGTGAATAATGGCACCAATGGCGGCGGAAAACGAGATCACGAACTCGAATGGAGTCAATGTGGAGCTTATTGAGGACCAATGGACGCCATTAATGGAAGCCAACGGATGTCATGTGCGGGTGACCCGGTTTAGTGGAGGATCCGAAATCGGTTTTAAGTTTAAAAAAATAAAAAATAAAAAAAAAATAAGGACAAAGCATTGGGGTTGTTAAGTGGGTGGTATGTCAGGGTACTTTTCGGTATAATTGTTTTAATAAATTATAAGGTTGTAAATTATTGTTTATGATTATTATATGTTTGTTTTTCTACCCGACATGTTACCTTGATGACAAATTATGTTTTTTTTTTATGTTTTACAAATATTATCCTGGGAGCTAGAAAGAGAGATGGTTGTGTGGTTTTATAAGATTTTAGCGTCCTCTAGCACCTCACCATCTTTGGCGTCTTATGGCGCCCTCTCTCATTTCTTGGACGCTATGAGGAGCGTTATAGGTAGTTTCGTTAACTCCTTGGCGACTGTTATAGGGATGGTGATTGGGGCTCACATTTATTTAACCAGTCAGATTTATTTTCTTTGTAATTTCTTTTTTAATTTTATTTTTTATATATAAAGGGGCTTTAAAGAGAGTGTTATCCCACATCATGCAAATTAACGATAAAGCTCCTCACTTATGTGATGCATATGTGACACTATTGTTAAACATTAAAGACAAGGGTTTACAGTGTTGCCATATTATTAAACATTAAAGACAAGGGTTTACATCATTTCATTTTTATAATTTATTAATAGTAATGAAAGGACTTTCATTTGATGCTAGTAACAATTTTTCTTAGTTGGAGTTATTTATCATGTTAGTTGATAAGTTTTATTCATTGGCCTTGTTAAATATTTATATTGTAGGTTAGTATTTAGATTATGTATGTGTTCATGTAAATAACATATATGTCATGACAGAATATATTATTAATATTGAATATTTAAATCGATTTAACACAAACATGAAACCAAAATCAACAATGCTAGTTTTTTTTATTAACTAATAATATTCAATATCAAACTATTAGCATGGTACATAACTTAAATCATATAGAAATTGTTACTGTTTGTATTTTTTTTCTTGCTATAAAAATGAACTTGTTATATTGTAACTTTAAAATAAAAAAATAAATATAAATACTTCAAGACGAAATGATTAACGTTTAAAATAATCATTTCCTATCGTAGTTTGTTGATGAACAACCTCTCGGGACCTTGCATCTTTCTTCCTAGCATAATCACTTGATTTAAGCTAGGTTTTTTAATGTTGTTTTATACATAGAACTTATTACAACATAAGCTATACTGAATTTTGTGTATAACTAGTTTTTGTCCCGCCCGCATTGCGAGGCAGTAAGCTGAATGTTTCCCACTTTCATAACATATTCGCTTTTGTTTCGATTATCCGTACATACTACTTATAAACTTATCTCAATAAAAATTACATTGAGTAAACCAAATTAAAACAAAACACTATAATAGTTTTGCTAAAAAAAACTAATGTGATGACAACATTATAATTTTGAACTGGGGACAAATTTGTAATTGTCAGGACCAATAATCAAGTGGCAGGCATGACACGAATAAAACTACACTAAGTCAACCAATTAAAACAAAACACTACCATCATTTTGACAAAGGAAAACTAAATTTTTTTGTATTTTTAATTACCGATTCGGTTCACACGGTAAATAAAAAAAATTAAGTTTGGACAATGTAAAAAAAAAACAAAGGAAAAACAGAAAAAAAAGGCTTTATTAAATCTTGAAGACTATATGGTAACTTTAACTATCTACGGGTAGTACTTTATTAAATCTTGACGACTATATAGTAAGTTTTAAAGTTTAAGGGTAGTAGCGTATATTATTAAAGTTCAGTGCTCTCGTTCAACACTTCTAAAAAAACCTTTAAAAGTAGTAGCTTCAATTATTAAAATTGAGAGTTCTTGTTAGCCACTTCTACCAAAAGAAATTAAAAACAAAGTAATTTACATCAGAGAAGATTCAAACCCGCGTCCATGGGTTTAAAACCTACCAATTTTTCCACTACATTACTATCCTTACTTGCAATATATTTTATCTTCAACTGTATATATATTGTTGCTATAGTGAAAAAGAAAAAAAATAAGTAGTTGGCCCACCAGCCACCCTTCTTCACCAATTGCTGTTATTTACTATTGCCGTCGGTACTCATAAATGTAAATATTAGAGATATATTAACCGAGTGGACATATAATTTTATATTACTGTTATATGTTTTTCTTTCAAATGTAATGAGGAGATTGCTAATACGATGCAATTATCTCCTACTCGTAGATGACAAAATATATTTGAGGGACAAGATCACAAGATTATTTGTTTGTTTCTTTTAAGGGATCAAGCAATCAACTAAGTAGGTATGTGTGTTTATGAATCATTATGCATTTAAAAGTTGTTTGAAGACTTCTGATTGCTTTGCTTTATATTCAAGTTAATCGCAGGTGGCATGTGATTTAGTCAAGACATAATCGTGTTTGTCAAAAAGTTAAATAGTTTGATGCACATGAAGATGTCTTAAAAGAGATTCAATAATTGAGGGTAAACTCTAGTATGTGGTGGTCGATGTGACATTTTATTTTTTATTTTGAAAATATTATTGTGCAAGAAAGAACTAATGTAATGAAATTATAAAGTTTACTACTTTTTTTTTTTTGTAAATTTCATATTTCTGTTAACTTCTAGAAGTGGTTAGGATATATTACAATGCAAGTTAAATCTAAACTTTTGATAAATGAAGGGTCTTCTGGTCGCATTTTGATAAAGATGGAAGTCAAAAGTGTCAAATCTCAAAAGAAAATATTACTAAGGAGTAAGGAGTTCATTGAGAGGATATGACCAGAAGACAAATAAGTCAAGAAGAAGTTGGATTTGATGAATTTTGAAGCCTGTGTGATCTTTTCTTTAGTGTATTAGAAAGGAAGTAGTTTATTTTGTAGAAGATTTCTCAGAAGGAAAAGTGGGTTATATCTATTTAATATCCAAATATAATTTAATTACAATAATAATTTTCCTGCCACTTTCTTAACAACATAACAAAAGGAAAAGGATCCCAAAACATTGGAATATGGGCAAGAGATCACTTTGGAATTTATCTTTTCAAAAAAGAAAATGAAATTGTATTGAGAAAAATATTAAGTAAATAAAGTCAAAAGTGAAATGTTGCTTTAAGAATGCAACTAAGATCGCTTAAGAACAAATGCATGATTTGTATTTACAAAAAATTAGTTGGGAGGTTGCTACCTTTGAGGACAACATGCTACCCTTCACCATTAGATGCTTCATGCAACTTTCATGGCAAGCATCTTCTCCTTTTTTTTGGTTTCTTCTGCAAGAAAGCAATGAGTTTAAAAGAAATGAGATGAGAACGGGCTCGATTTAAATTTTTGGGCAAATAAGATATAGTTTGAAATTCAAATATAATTAAGCTTGAGCTTATTGGCGGAGCTACAGACACAGTTTCAGTGTCAACCGACACCATTCCTTTTCGCATTTCATACAGAACGTAAAACAGTCAAATTCTGTACGAGACCAATTATTTTTTACGATTGAAAGGATTTATTTTATGAAAAGAAAAAACTAACCCCAAATTTTATGAGAAAATTATATATATATTAAAATATATATATATATATATATAATATATAAACGTTTTACCATATAAAATTATAATTAGTAATTAAGCACTACTTAAATTATGCCCGCGAGCGTTGCGTTGCAGACACAATAAACGCAATAGCATTTATAACATAGACGTATCGTTAACGGTTGTGTAACGCCCATCTTATTTTACGACCAAAAAGCTATAAAATTTCGAGCTTTTTAAAACATAACTTAAAAATTCCTATTATACCCTTAAGTTTCATATAACGAGTGCTAGCCACAACACTTTTCAACGACATGATAATTAAACTTCTAACTACTAGATTAATTAGTTTTCTAACAAGGGTAATGTAGATTCCAAAATTCATCGTGTTACAACCAAAAGAGACTTGACCCGTTTGACATTATCCTGACCGGAAGCGTAAGGAGAGTACAAGTGTGTTCGTTCCAAACAAAGCGCAACGTCAAACAACAATTTACCTAAACATCACAAAAATCGGTTAATATTTCTTATGGCGATTTATAGCGATTTCATTAGTCAATCACATATCGCCTTCTTTTTGGTTGATGACTTAATAGGATGTTAATCGAATTCATTTCTTTGCATTCTTACTATTATCCGATTGACCCATTCAACATTAGTCAACGCGGAAACATACTTATACCTTCTCATACCTTACCCGGTTGACCCGTTCATCACAAGTCAACTTGGGATCATACTTTTACCTTCTCATTCCTTGTCCGGTTGACCCGTTCGTCACAAGTCAACTCGAAACCATACTTTTACTTTCTTATTCTTTGTTCGGTTGACCCGTTCATCACAAGTCAAATTGGAACCATACCTTTACTTTCTCATTCCTTGTCCGGTTGACCCGTTCATCACAAGTCAACACGGAACCATACTTTTACCTTCTTGTTACTTGTCCGGTTGACCCGTTCATCACAAGTCAAAACGGAACCATACTTTTATCTTCTCATTACTTGTCCGGTTTACCCGTTCATCACAAGTCAACACGAACTATACTTTTATCTTCTCATTACTTGTCCGGTTGACCCGTTCATCACAAGTCAACACGAACCTATACTTTTATCTTCTCATTACTGTCCGGTTGACCCGTTCATCACAAGTCAACACAGAACCACTTATTACACTCCGGTTGACCCGTTCATAATCAAAAAGATTTCCAAACAAGGGAACCATACTTTAATCATTCGTGATAGTGCTAAATAATTCATTACAACTAAGCATGATTTTATAATTTGAAAGCATAATACATTAGTATCATACGATTAACGTACCTCGATCTTGCGAGCTTTGGGGATTGCGGTTGCTTGAACCTTCTTCCTTCACGCCTACATTTTTACAATCAACATACTTTAATTTCATGTCTTTATTTCATTCTTTCATTAACATTATTGGGTTACAACTATCATTTAACCAATTCTAGTCATTTAGCATCATGTTCACCTAGAATCTCAATTCAAGGCATTTTACCAAACACTTGGCGTGCGTACCACTAACAAGGCATAATGTGCAAGTTTTATATGCATATTTCCACTAGTTCATATCCTGTATTATCGAATCAACTAATGCTCACATAATCTTCATTCTCTATCAGATTCATATATCACTTTTCTATTACATACACAATCATACATCAATATTACACTTAATTCCTTGCACTTACATGATCATAATATTTCATCATACTACTATTATAAGTGGGTTTTACTTCAATCATCAAGATAATCAAATTCAAGCATATTTCATCTTCTACATGATGATTCTAACTAGTAACCATGTTTAATTCCATACCATTTCACGGATTTATTACAACTCACTTCATGAATGACCATAAATCATAAAATTCAACTTACCTTTAGTTTAAGAAGCTTAGATGACTAAAGAATTAAGCGCATACATCCAGATTTTGTTCTTATTCAATCCCAATTTGTTTAATTTGTGGGAAGAAGGGTTTCCTTCTTCTACTTCAATCCAGGTGACACACACACACTAGAAGTGTATGTGTGTGTTTTAATTTTGTGTTTTATTAACCCACTTTCCTACTTATTCAAGTTTAGTCCCTCATGTTTGGTGATTATTATCATTATAACTAAACATACCTCTTTTAGTTAAAACTTTACTTGTATTTTAACTAAGGTTATAATTCTTGTCACCATTTAACAACATTCATACTTTTACGTACACGCACGCAAATATTATATATATATTATATATAATATTAAATTTTGGGGTGTTACACGTTGTTACATATTGTTACTTTCAAATACATAAAACAATGATATAAAATTTCAACCTAAAAGAAAAGCCTATTACAACTATAAAGACAATACTTTTACGAAAATAAGAAACCCCACGAATTGTTGTGTAATACAAAAATGTTGTTTTTGAATACATGACACTTTGATAGCCAGCTCTGAAACGTGTTTCTTTGACTTTCACTTGAAGCTAGGACATGTGAATCTTGTGGTGTATTAGTGATGCTATTGCGTTTCCTTGCATCTATACATATTGGTTTCTATTACTTGCAAGCAGCTATCAAATTCGCCTCTTTGACTTCCACTTGAAGTTAGAAAATGTGAATGTCGTAGATGGATATATTGAATTGTCGATCACCATCCATCATGTATTAGTGAGCTAAATTATCTAAACGCTGCAGGCAACAACATTAGTACCAAATGTTAAACAACAAATTCGATACAATCAAAGTAGCCAAAAAAAATAACTTTATGAGCCAGATGTGAAATCTGTTTCTTATACGCCTCATATCCAAAGGTTGTCTTGGAATTGTGTGTGTCGTTGACTACAAAATTAATAACTAACTATCTGTTAAGTTAACTGAAAACATGTAATGAATAAAACGATAAGAAATACGCTTACCATGATATATTCAACTCCGACACACTAGATGTCTAAATCTGAAACACACACTCAAGTGGCAGGCAATAAGGAAGCACAGACAATTCTGCATAAAGTGTAATAACATATTGCATAAAAGTAATATACATATATATATATAAGTTGCACATCAATATGAGTCTAACGAAAGCAAAAAGATTATCAACCATCTAAAGTAAATAGTATAATCAAGAATGTGTAATGCTAAGCATGACGACAAACTTAAAGACACAAAACATTTAAAATAACACTATGCAACATATCATACCTATATGTAGCAACACTTTGTCAATGCCTCTTGAAATAGTTGTACAATGAATCTATCCATTATATTAGCGTCAAATCCGACATTAAATATTATGTTACAAAAACAATTATGAAAAGGTAAAGTAAGAAAAAAAAAACAAGTTAAAAGCTTTAATCCAACATAAGCCCCCACAAACCTAGGTGGTAGAAAGCAAGATACAAAGTAACATCACAGTAAACCAATAACGCAATGATACAAACAACAATGAACTACATACACGGTATGGTGTCAACCGACATCATCTTTTTCGTATGTCATATAAAACGTAAAATAGTCAAATTCCACATGACACCAATATAGTTTTTAGGTTGACATCGTTAATTTTATGAAAAGAAAAACGGGCCCCATTTTGCATTGGTTTTATGAAAAAATATATATATATATATATAAGGTGAAGTATAGAAGAAAATACATTTGAGTTAAAAAAACTTAAGAAAACCCTATATTTAATATTTTTATTTTTCTCTAAAAAATATAGGGAATGTAACATACATATATTTAAACATTTTTTATAAAAAAATGCAAAAAGCGCGGACTAGTTTCTTAGTTTCAATTCAAACATATCCCATTTGAACAAATTAAAAACGCATTTTTTATAGGATTATTGCATGTATCATCTTATTTAGATCTTTAATTACATATTTATCCAATCTTAAAATTAAATTACATATTTCCTATCTCGATAAAGGACAAAAATGCCGTCATAATTATTAAAAACAAAACCTAGTTTTCATGTGTAACTTCTATCCTAGACTCCCAACTTTTCATCCTCCAGCAAAGATGGGTTCTGAAATAGCTACCAATCCTAACGGTGACGAGAACCTACCGGCGACCAACCATCGTTTTCAAAATCCTAACCACGACAACCAATGAACGTCAAAGGTAAACCTGCAATGGGTAAACTTATTCGCAGTCCTTATAAACTATATTGGATCGTCATCAACTTATGGCTAGCTAATCGGGACTTCGGTTGCCGGATTTTGGGATTCCGGTGGCCATGGCTGCTTATATGTGTTTGGATTTTGGGTATGAGATTTTTCACCGGATTTATGCTACTAGCTTAGTGTCAGCCGACTTTCGGGATTCCGTTACCGTCTACCATGTATGCGGTTGAGTATATGTGAAAAGTTCAAATATATTTCAAATTGAAAAACGAAGGGAATCAAGCCTGAATAGGAATTGATGGATTGATCTTGGCAATTTTTTTCATTTGTTTTATTAAAAGTATAGAAAGTGCAAATAAAAATCAAAATCAAATTCATAATGATGTTGAAAACAAAGATGATAAAGGAAGAAGATGGAGGAAAAATGTTGGAAGGTTTGCCCAGTTCATTTTAGGTTTTATTAAAATTAATATTTTAAAAAATTATTGAAAAGTAAAGGTAAAATAGTCATTCTTTAATATATTTTTAGTAAAATAGGTATATTTGATATTTAAAGTTTTAGAAAGAGGATATATGTAATTAAAATTTGGGATTGGGTATATATATAATTTACAAACTTAGTAGAAGGATATATGAAATTGCCTAATTTTTTTATTTATCCAATTACACATTACCTAATTCCCCCAATTGTTAACCCAATGTAACAAAAAAGCTGCCTAATGGGATATAATTTTTGAATGAAGATTGACTGTTGACTATCAAGGATTGTAGTCGTCCATCAAACAAGGTTTGATTGAACATTTGAACAAGGGTCAAAATTCAACGAGGAATCAAGCGATTAGCCGATTAAAGCTTAAAGCATGAGTAAAGGCCGGTATCTTACTTTCTCACTTATTATTGACTATTTTGTAGCTTGAAATTGAAATTAGATTTGCTCATGTGATTGTACACTTGGTTGTAACAAGATGTCTTATGTGATTGTAGACTTGATTACAGTCATCGATTTTTCTTACACTATTTGATGTGGGGCGTGGAGAGGGGGGAGCCTCTCCACGCCCCGTACATCGCCCCAGACATGGCGTGGATGGTTGTGGCCCTAAAGGGGTTGAAGATTTCAACCGACATGGGACATGTGGTTGTGAATGGAGGATGATGGTGATTGGTGGGTTGATTGGAGGATGATAGTTATTGATGTTTTTTAAAAAGAATTACAATAAAAAAACAATAAACAAATAAATCCCTTGCCCTTGCCCACCACCCTCATGGTTTTGGGGTTTTAGAGGGCAAAACCCCCTCTGCGTATGTAGCAGACACGTGACGGAAAATGACCCCCTCCACCTTGCTCACCACGCCGAGTAACCTTATTTGTAGGTTAGTTATTAATTTTTTTAATGAAACTTTGTATTTCCTTTTTTCAATTACTATGTATATGATAAAATTCATAACGTAAGAGATTATATCGATAGTTACATACTTATATGATTAATGATTAAAATGTGTAATAGGTTTGTAAGAGTCTAGTCAAATTCAATGCATGAATCTAGTTGAGTTAATTTGATAAATGAGTTCTTTTTTAGATTTGAGTTCAACTTGAGGTCGTTTATATCGATTAATTCATGAACAACTATGTTCATCCACACCCTAGTGTTATGCCCCGCACAAATGCAGCCCAAAAACTCTACATTCTAGAACCTTCCGGGGCCATCTACACGCATCAAGAGCCGCCCGGAAGACTCCAAAACAGCCCAGATTTTTCCAGCAACATAATGACACTAGAAAGATCATGAACCAGCCAAGAAAGGCTTAGAATTTGCTGGAAATGGCTGGCTACTTCAGCCATAAAAATCTGTCCAAGAACATTCTAGAATTCAGCAAATATCATGATATTTTGTAACAAATATCTTAGATATTTAGACTTGATATTTTGTAAGGAGTGTTCTAGATATAGAACACTCTAGATAGGATCAAAGTACTATAAATAGCCATCAGTGGATGCTCATTTGAGACATCCCTAGCAACTTGTAAGATTCATACTCTTGTAAACTCTCTTCATCTAATACAAAGCTTTTATCTTGTATACTTGTGTTCAAGTATTACAAGCAACGTACTTGTGATCCAACGTTCCCTTTAACGACTTTCACAACCAAAACCCAACGACACTAAGTCGGCTAGGCTTACTTAGACCGTGTTCTAAGGCCGCACGCGAGTTGAAGAACTAACTCCTGACAAGTGGTATCAAAGCAACGTTTCGATCCATCCAAGATGGCTGAAGATAAGACCCAACTTACAACCATGGCTACTGGAGAAGAGACCCGTAGGCGCGATGAAACTCACAAAGGTGGAAGAAAGAATCAAGACATGTCCAAGGACTTGGTCGCAAGCTTAGACAAACGCGTGGAAGACGTGGAGACATCGATAGCTGAATTCAAGACGCATGTTGAAGAATTCAAGGCTGAAGTCGACATCTTCCAAACAAACATTAACGAGTCGCTAGAACAAGTAGGTGGCGAGCTCGGCGAGTTAAGAGATGACATCAAACTTGCTATGCAGGTCATGCAAGCTGAACTAAAAGAGATGTTTATAAAGGAGCTGGGGCAAGTACAAAGCAATATAGAGAGCAAGTTTGCTGAAAAATTCAAGGAGTTGCAAATGGAGTTAAACATTTACAAACAAGCACTAGCAAATCGAGGCGACTCCATCGTTTCTTCAAAGTCTGAAGTCCCAAAGCCATCTCCGTTTGTTGGAAAACAGGAGGCACGAGCCGTTGACGAATTCATTTGGGAGATTGAGCAGTACTTTGAAGCTATATACATCATTGACGATAGCAAGAAAATCAAGACGGTGACTTTATATATAAAGGAAACCGCGGCTCTGTGGTGGCGACGAAAGCACATGGAGATTGAAAAAGGTATGTGCACCATCAACACTTGGGCTGATTTTGTAAAAGAGATTAAAAGGCTGTTTTATCCAGAAAATGCCGAACACGATGCAAAGATTCGGCTACGAAACCTTAGGCAAAAGGGTAGCATCAAAGATTATATCAATGAATTCACTACCCTTGTGCTTGAGATTCCGGACTTTTCGCCCAAGGATGCTCTCATTTACTTTGTCGATGGCTTGCAACAATGGGCCAAAACTGAACTTGAACGACGAAATGTTTAAGACTTATCATCGGCAATCTCTGTTGCTGAAAACCTACACGACCGAAATGAAAATCGTTCGATAAGATCAGCAACCACAGAGACTAGCGATGCAAAAGGTGGGGGAGCAAAACCCACCAACCAAAATCAATACTGGAAGAATGATGACCGGGCATTAATGTTATATAACAAAGGAAAAGCCGTAATCAAGGCTGCTTCCTTTGCGATGGGCCTCATAATGCTCGAGACTGCCCAAAGAAATCCAGATTAACGGCCCTCATAAGGACCGATGATGATGAACCTGAGCCAACCGAAGAGGTTCGCCTAGGCGCAATGCAACTGCAAGTTTTAAATGCTATGACCGAGATGGATGGAAATCCATTGGCGATGGCAAAACAAGCTGACCCAACAATAATCGTGGGCAATACAAAGGAAAAGGTCTTCGCTTTGTCAATCTAGAGATTAAAGGAGAAACCTTAGAAGCGTTGGTCGATACCGGTGCTAGCCAAAACTTCATGATAACAAACGAGGCAAGAAGACTCGGCTTAAGAACCACAACCAAAGAAGGCTGGATTAGTCACACCCCAACCGATAGTGGAAACATCGGAGTGAGACGACTAGATTGCTCATTGCATCATAACACTATTCGTGACAATATTTAAATCAACCAAATTTCATTTCATTCAAACATCAAATGTCATGTTACAACGAAATCCAACTAAGAGTAATATCAACGAAATAAATTCAACAATAACATAATAATTAACTTAGTATATTACGCGTGTTTCTATGCCATTCCTACTAAGTTCCATCATACGACTTCATCAACCTGCAACATGTTAAAAAGTATAGTTCAATAACAAAGTATTGGCGAGTACACAAGTTTAATATCATAGCATAAGTATAAAATCCGATTTAACAAATCCACATGAATAGCTAGCATACAAGATAAGTGTAACAAGGCATGTGAATCTACAAGTCAATCCTCTAGTGTACCGCCATCTATATTTCAACTTAACAATGACCACAAGAATACGGGCGGTGCGTTACTCCTATAGCGCTATACATGTTAAGAGAGGCTCGATCAAAGTTAATGACATTTAGATCATATAAGAATGTGCCAAGTAACAATTCAAGTAGCATAAGACTAAAGCATGTTGAAGGGTTGTTTGTGTATAGAATAAAGTGTGATTTAGTGTAGTTTTAGTAAATTAAACATGTTACACCCAAATAGTGGAAAGCATAAAAAGGGTCAAGTGTACTCACGGTTTTGCAAGGTATTATCCGTGAGAGAGTTAGATTGATTTAGGGGTTGGAACACCAAGTTTATCCTACACAAGGCAAACGTAGGTGTATGAGTATTAGATTGACGGGGAGTTTAATGAGTTTAGGAATTTAAAATGTACGAGAAAGTATATATACGAAAGTGTTTATCTAGACATTTAACGCTCGTTTTTGACACTAATAAGCCCCGAAGGGTGTTTGCGTTTTTATGGGTCATGCCCAATAGAATCGTAACAATTGTTATGTCTAAGATAAAATAACCTACTTTTTAAGACAACTGACCATTTGGCCATTATCTAAGGTTCGGTTATATTAAGTATTTACATATAGTTACATATTACTAATTTATCATATAATTCATGTATTTCATAGATATCATGTAAGTCAAGTCATGCATGGAGGTAGGTGGTTAACCATCCTAAACCTTTTTCATAAGATTCACCATTACACAAGATTGACACAAGGACAATCCGAATGGTCAAGAATTATAGAAATCATAAAGTGAGAGGTGGATTAAATAGTTGAATGGCCAAGGCCTTCATTTATCACACCTACACCAACACAAGTTTGTAAACTTGGATGGATCAACACTTGTGGGTTTGAAACCCTAATAAAAACATAATATTTGTGAGGATAAATCCTCTATTTTAAATGTCTCAACCTTGTTTTTAAGCCTAACCAACCATAAGATTGTAAGCATTCGGACATAGGTTTGAGATGAGTTAAACTCAAGTTGTATAAAGTCTTTTGAAGATAAACAGAAAGTTTGGCCCCAAAATGGTGTGATTCCACCTTGGTTTTCCATGAAAAACCTATGGTAACATCCATAGGGCCTTAGCAAACATTGTTGAAGAAGAAACAAAGTAAAAACATTGAAACAATTGAAGTTTGAAAGATAAAAATTTGGGAAAGTTTATGCACTTTTGGACCTCAAAATGGTGTGGTTTCACCTTAGTTTGCCCAAGAAAACTTGTGAGAACTTTCCTAGAGGTTATCCAAGAGTGTTAGAAAGAAAAACAAGATAAAAGGAAGAAGAAAAGTGAGTCGAAACTCACTTGCAAGCTGCTGCGTTTCAGCAACTATTTTCAGAAGTTTTGGACTTGTTTTGAGAGTATGGAGGCTTGTAAAAGTGAGAAATGGGTGGGGGAACTTGTGGTTATATAGGGAGAAGGTTAGGGTTTAGTCTTGGGCTGAATTAAATGCAATTGGAGGGAGTTTTGAAAAAAAAGAGTGGGAAAACCCTAATGGGTTGCAGCCACAAGGCTGGATTGTTTTTTTTTTATATTTTTTTTGTTCAAATAACTTATGTATAATTGGACTTTAGGTTTTAGGTGTCACACATGATATAATAAGCAAGTATATGTCTTGGGATGCTCTTATACTACGCAAAATATTGTCCAACAAACCCTAAAAAAACAACTATGAACAATCATTTTTTGAACATTATAAGATATGGTTTTATGATAATTTGAAGCTTGAATTTCTTGAATAACATCATCAATTGTCTTGCTTGAGTTTAGTATATGCTTGACAAACATTCATCACACATTAACACGTTGTTTCGAATTGATTTATGAAGGAATAACGTATAGCATGATCATAGGTTTAAACGCGTATAAAGTTTGCGAATTTAGCATACTTGATTAATTTTGTTTACAATCAAAGCCTTAGAGTACATTGAATTGAAGGATAGAAATATGATTACAAAGTTTGGACTTTCCAAAAATAGAAACACGAAGCAGACTGCTAAAAAAGGAAATGTACAAATGCGAAGCGTTACAGTCTCCCCTCCTTTAGGGAATTTCGTCCCGAAATTTAGGAAGATGCAATGAACAAATGCGGATGCTTAGACTTCATGTCGCTCTCAAGTTCCCAAGTATACTCAGCGCCACGTTTTCCTTCCCATCGAACCTTTACGATAGGAATTCGACTGCGCCTCTGTTGTTTAGTACCTCGGTCCATGATTTCGACTGGTTTTTCCACGAAATGCAAAGTCTCATTGATCTGAAGATCTTCTAGCGGAACTTGGAGTCCTTCTTCAGCGAGACATCTTTTTAAGTTTGAGACGTGGAAGGTAGGATGAACGTTGTTGAGCTCTTGTGGTAGTTCCAATCGGTAGGCTACCTTGCCAATCCTTTCGAGAATCTTGAAAGGACCTACGTAGCGAGGAGCGAGCTTTCCCTTTTTCTCGAAACGAACCACACCCTTCCAAGGGGATACCTTGAGAAGTACAAAGTCACCAACGTGGAATTC
Source organism: Scalesia atractyloides (assembly GCA_947069175.1). NCBI lineage: Eukaryota > Viridiplantae > Streptophyta > Magnoliopsida > Asterales > Asteraceae > Scalesia > Scalesia atractyloides. Next base: position 64,321,543 of record CAMTDV010000028.1, on the reverse strand, counting down.
CAAGGGCTTGCGTCTTTTATCTGTGTAACTCTTTTGTCGGCTTCTAGCTTTCAGCAAGTTGTCCCAAATCTGCAAAATTTTGTCCGTCGTCTGTTATATAAGCTCGGGACCGGTGATTTGGGCTTCCCCAATCTCGTGCCAAAAAATAGGCGATCGACACTTACGTCCATACAATGCCTCGAATGGTGCCATTTGAATACTCGCGTGGTAACTGTTATTGTACGAGAATTCGACCAAAGGCAAGTGCATGTCCCAGTTGCCACCAAAATCAATTACGCAAGAACGAAACATGTCCTCTAGAGTTTGGATAGTACGCTCGGTTTGACCATCGGATTGAGGATGGAAAGCAGTACTAAGATTGAGCTGAGTGCCAAGGGCTTTTTGAAATGTTTGCCAAAGGCGAGAAGTGCAGTGACCATCACGGTTGGAGATAATGTCAACGGGAACACCGTGACGACAGAGATTTCATCCGTGTAGATACGAGCTAACTTCTCAACTCGGTAGTCTTTACGTATGGGGAGGAAATGCGCAGACTTGGTCAAACGGTCGATGATTACCTAGATACTATCGTGACCAGACGATGTACGAGGGAGCTTGGTTATGAAATCCATAGCAATACTCTCCCATTTCCAAACAGGAATTTCTGGTTATTCGAGTAAGCCAGAGGGTCTTTGATGCTCGTCTTTACCTTGGAGCAAGTAAGGCATTTCGAAACATAGCAGGCGATATCTTTCTTCATTCCAGGCCACCAGTATGACGCACGAAGGTCATGATACATTTTGTCGGCGCTAGGATGAATAGAAAACCGAGATTTATGAGCTTCACTCATCAAGAGTTCACGAAGATTATCATTATTAGGAATCCAAATACGGTCGAGATAGCACATGATGCCATCGGATTTGGTCACGAGTTGGGTTTCAGCACCACACTTCTACTCATTATCGAGGTTGCCCTCATTAACGGTCGAGTATTGTGCCTCACGAATCATCTCTTGAAGCTTCCCCAAAGTTTGGTAGCAACTTACACTCTTAACATGGGTTTTCCGACTAAGTGCGTCGGCCACGACATTCGCTTTACCAGGGTGGTAGCGGATATCTCAGTCATAGTCGTTCAACAACTCTACCCAACGACGCTGACACATGTTGAGTTTTTTCTATTAAAGATGTGCTGAATGCTCTTATGGTCGGTGAAGACCGTACACTTTGTACCATAAAGGTAGTGTTGCCATATCTTTAATGTAAAAACAACTGCACCAAGTTCAAGGTCGTGGGTAGTATAATTTTTCTCATGAATTTTGAGTTGACGTGATGCGTAAGCGAAAACCTTATCTTGTTGCATCAGAACGTAACCAAGACCTAGTCTCGAGGCATCGCAATACATGACAAAAACGTCGTTACCATCGGGAAGGGTTAGGATAGGAGCATTGCAAAGCATGTCCTTGAGTGTTTGAAAAGACTCCTCTTGTTTGGAACCCCAAACAAAAGGTTTATCCTTCTGAGTCAAGGAAGTGAGAGGCACGACAATTTTTGAAAAGTTCAAAATGAAACGATAGTAATAACTGGCTAAGCCGAGAAACGAACGAATTTCAGACGGAGTCTTAGGAGCAATCCAATTTTTCACTGCCTCGATTTTCGCGGGGTCAACGTGAATACCAAGTTCGTTGACAACATGACCAAGAAATTGAACCTCTTTTAACCAAAATTCACACTTGGAGAACTTGGCGTAGAGACGTTGGGTTGGCAACAGCTGAAGGATAAGACACAAGTGTCGCTCATGCTCGTCTCGCGTCTTAGAATAGATTAGGATAACGTCAATAAAGACGATCAAGAATCGGTCAAGATAAGGCTTACACACGTGATTCATCAAATCCATAAACACGGCGGGTGCGTTGGTCAGACCGAATGGCATGACTACGAACTCGTAGTGTCCATAACGTGTGCGGAACGCAGTATTGGGTATATCTTCTTCGAGGACTCGAAGTTGATGATAACCAGAATGAAGATCAATCTTAGAGAAACAAGTTGCGCCTTGAAGCTGATCGAAGAGGTCGTCGATGCGAGGAAGATGGTAACGCTTCTTGACTGTAAGCTTGTTGAGCTCACGATAGTCAATGCACATGCAAAAGGATCCGTCTTTCTTTTTGACAAACAGAACGGGAGCACCCCAAAGGGATGTGCTAGGGCATATGAAGCCCTTCTCAAGAAGCTCTTGAAGTTGACTAGACAGCTCCGAGGGTGCTAGACGATAGGGGGATTTTGTGACCAGGGTTGCACCAGGGATGAGGTCAATGCGAAAATCAACCGAACGAGCAGGAGGAGGACCAAGAAGATCCTCGGGAAAGACATCAGGGAATTCGCGCACAACGGGAACTTCACTCACGCTTGGACCCTTCTCCTTCTTTTCCACAATGTGGGCAAGAAAGGCGAAATATTCCTTATGCCAGTACTTGTTCGCTTGAATACACGACATAAGCTTGAGACCTTTGGAAGGTTTCTCACCATAGACATGCAAGGAATCATCATTAGGAAGGGGAAGGTGAATGCACTTCTCCGAACAAACAACTTCAGCACGGACTCGCCTTAGCCAATCCATGCCTACTATGATATCGAAAGTACCCATTGGCATGGGTATGAGGTCAATAGAAAACGTATGATCATTAAGGTTCAAAGAACAATTAGAAAGGACAGAATCGATGGTGACGGATTTTCCGTCAGCGACTTCAACTTCAAAGGGTTTAGGCAACATAGAACGACTACACATAAGCAAAGGTTTTAATTCAACAGATATAAAACTTTTATCCGCACCAATATCGAATAAACACGTAGCGTAAACATTGTTAACAAGGAACGTACCCGATATGACATCGTTTGAGTTCTGAGCTTGAGCAGCCGTGATGACAAAGGCTCGACCGCGAGCTTGCTGCTGCTGCTGCTGATTGTTGTTGTCACGCTGCGGGCAGTTGTTGGCGAAGTGATTCGGGCCTCCGCATCTGAAGCAGGCACGAGCGGCAGGAGCTAGAGGTCGGTTTTGATTGCCGGCAGGGTTTTGAGGAGGTGCGGTGGTCATGGCTCGGGCTTGGTTGATGGGGGCTTGAGGAGCCTTCCGGCATTGCTGGGCAAAGTGCCCATACCTATTGCAGATCGTGCATAGGCGGCATGGGGCGGTAACCGGGTGATGGAAGGGACATGTATTGTACTTGGGATGGGGTCCGGTGTACGCTTTCTTGATGGGCTCGGGTGCGGGCAAAGCTGGCTGGTGGGGGTTTGGCGGATGACTACCGCGCAAATTGGGCTCGAAGCCTTCCGCTTCTTGCCTTTGATGTTGTTTTTCGGGGGTTTGGGCGAGGCATGTTCGGTAACGGATTCGGTGGTTGCTTGGTGGGCTTTCCTTGGTGGAGCCTCGGCGACTTCACGAAGCACTTAGCGGTTGTTCAAGCGAGCAGCCAGCAGAAAGGTTTCTTCGAGGGTGCTGGGGGAGGTGGTATCGACTAGATCGCCGAGGTTAGGAGGAAGGCAACGTATGTATTTAGCGATTGCTTTCTCAGTAGTGTCGACCTGACTTGGGCAGATCGAGCTCAGTTGCTTGAAACGGGCCGTGAGGCCAGCGTTATCGTTTCCTACTTGTTTGAGGTTCCAAAACTCAACCTCGAGTCGTTGGCGCTCATGCGGGGGGCAGAATTCACCTTCCATTAGCTTTTTGAGCTCGGCCCAAGGGAGGGCGTGGGCGACCTCATTGCCACGCGCGCTACGCTCTGAAGTCCACCAATCAAGGGCTCTCGATCGGAATACTCCGGTGGCGTTTAAGGTGCGTAAGTGGTCGGGGCAACCACTTTGGAGGAAGGTGAGTTCAATGGCGTCGAACCATTTCAGCAGTTTCGTGGCATCCCCCTCACCGGTGAAGGGTAAGGGATTGCAGGAGCAGAATTGCTTGTGGGTAAAAGCGGTCTTGGGTGGTTCGGCTTTGGAGTCGAAGGAGGTATGGGGTGATTCGGCGTTAGGTGGGGGCTGGACCTTGCTGACTATCTTCGGGATAACCTTAGCCATGTGTTCAGCCATTTGCTCGGCCATAAATTTCATGCAGTCCTTTTTCGACATGGAGTCGGATTGGGACCTTGACTTGGATTTTGACCTTCTTCGTCCCATAACGCTTTGCGAGAAAGACATCTAAAAGGGTTTTGACAACAAAAGATAGATTTAGGCTTTGATCGTAAAGTGTTGTTATAAAGAAAACTATCTGTTTTGAGCACATAATGTAACATCCGTCAAAAAACGGATTTTACCAAACCCGCTCCGTTTATTAACCGAACAATCAGTTTAAAATTTCGTGGCGTATTTAATGCCCAAATTAATTTTAAACGATACATAATTAATTATTATATTGGAATATATAATTTATTTTTGAAAAATTGTTAAAAATAATGAAATAAAAATATAATGTTTCTGCCGGGTTTCGAACCCGGGTCAGTCAACCGGTTCAACAGACTTAACACACACACACTCAACCACTGCGCCACTTGTATTTCTTGTTAATTATTAGAATCAATTAATTCATATCATGAATCCCAAATTCAAAAACCGGCGCCCAAATTTCAGTCGTCGGAAATCCCGGCGATCTCGCGAGATTGGACGGTTTCTTCAAGTCTTAACGTAAACATTTAAACCCACATCGGTTATAACCGACGCCTGAACCCGCGACACAAACTATAACCGCCGGAGAATTTCTAACCGACGAATCAAGTCGGAAATCGGACCAAATTCATCGATGACCTGCCTTATAAATACCCCCTCAAACCTCTGCAAGCTTTTTCGCTCAAAACCGCACCTTTACCCGACGTAATTCCACTCGCCGGAAAAGTTCTGCACCTCGCCGGAAAACCGAGCCCTTCACTTCTGAGCCTTACTGAACCCCCTGAGCTTATACCGAAGTCACCCACATCCTTTTCAAGCTTGCTGAAGACTCTCTGCCGCAAGACACACGACGCCGGAATCTTTTGCTGTCACTGGAGTTCTGCCGGAGAAACAAGAAGTCCAGTCGGTATACCTTACGCTTAAATCTTTCATTCTTTTTATATATCTCACCTGTAATTAACCTAAAAACACTAAAGAACATGATTAAAACATCGAACCAGTCGGACTTCCGATTCTGGTTAAATTCAACGAAGAAGACGAAGTTTCTGTAGTGTTTAAGTTTAATATAAATCAAGATATAACTCGGGTTAGACACACAGTCCAGCGGTGGACTGTGTGCACATTAAACACGTAAACGTCTCGAGTTCGAATCTTGTCCCACGCATGCTTGCCTTAATAAAAATGTCCTTTTTTTTAACCGAACCGGAGTCACCGCTGTTACATGTTAAGTTTAATAAAAACCAGAATAATAACCAAGTTAGACACACAGTCCAGTGGTAGACCGTGTGTATGTTTAATCACAGGACACGAGTTCGAGTCCGGACTACCGCACCGGTCCGGACAATTATTCAAACTTTTTATTTAAGTCAGAAATGAAAATACTTAGTTTGTATTTAAGTATAATAAAAATCAGTTTATTTAACAAGTTGGACACACAGTCCAGCGGTGGACTGTGTGTTAACTCAACCCACAGGTCCCGGGTTCGAGACCTGTGGAGCGCACCGAGTCACTAATTAAAATCTTTTTAGAAATAAGTTGATTTTCGGATTAATCTAATTAATATATAAATATAATTAAAAACAGAAATATTTCGGGTTAGACACGTAGCTCAGTTGGTAGAGCTGCGTGCACGCGTACGGGAGGTCTCGGGTTCGAGCCTCACTCAGCGCACACATACACGCATACGAACCGGTCAAACAGTCAAGGTCAATGGTCAATGGTCAACGGTCAACGGTCAAAAAAGTCAACTTCTTTTATTATTTTTATTTATTTATTTTAATTAAAAATCAATTAAAAATACTTAAAAATAACATTTTTAAGGTTAGAAAATAGCATTAAACTCACAAAAATACACCCAACAATCCTACTAAAATGGATTAATAAAATCCGTTTACTTACCGAACCATAATGCTATTTATCTAGGTTAGTTTCACTCGTGGTTAAAACCAACTTCGCGTGCATTCAACATTATCAACCGAACGCACCCAAGGTGAGTGAATCTTACAACTCCCCCTTTTTAATTACACGTTTTGGGGTGTGTCATGTGTCACAAAATAATTAACTCGTTTATTTAAACTTGTGCCATACCATATTGTGATCTAAACTTAGATTGTTTATATTGTTGTGGTTATGTATTTCACTTTGTCAACTTATATGAAAATCATTCATTAAGCCCATCAGTTCCTCGTGGGAGACGAGTTGAGCAACGCGTGCCTCAAAACAAATCCATTATTGTTCATGTGTGTATTATTGAGTTTATATTGTTTGTAGTTATGTATTTCATATTGTCAAGTTTATGCAATTCATTCATTAGGCCCATCAGTTCCTCGTGAGAGACGAGTTGAGCAACGCGTGCCTCTAAACGATCCATTATTGTTCATGTGTGTATTGTTTAATATTAAATTGATTGGTGAATAAGTTTACATCTATTTTTACTCATGTATGGTTGTGCACTCTATTTTATAATCAATAAAATAAACTTGTTCAAATGTTTTCCATAGGATTCACTCGCCAACTTTTTGTTGATCCAAAAACCCTTTTACACATGATACAGGTGAACAGGATGAAGCAAGGAAAACATAGGAAATGCCTTAGAAGAAAACAATGAAGCCTAGATTGATATTTAGGACATGTTGTAATATTGATTGTAATTTTCCATTAAAGTGTATTTATGAATATGAAACGTTAAAATAAATGTCATGAGCTTTGATGATAACCCAATCATGCCCCGATCACCTTTTCCGCTGCGGGTCGGGGTGTGACACATAAGTATCATGTAACACATATAACTTCACATAGATAGCATAAGCATGTTGGCATTTTAAAGCATATACACGTATGATTTGCGTAAAGGAATATAAATTTAGTTGGTCCACGAGAATTATTTTTATTGTTTGTGGTTACGAAGGGCGTGCGAATCGTGCATCGGATTCGAAATGAACGAGATAACAAGTATTACATAGAAATTGAGATAGCATAAATATAGGCTCAATAAAACATTGGAGTGTTTCGGGTTGAGAAACGTTTGACTATTCCAAAGTAAATCGAGATCCTTTCAATTTAGAGAAACGTGCTTTGGCCTATAGGTAAAGTGCTCTCGTCGAGAAGCGATTAACGGCACTTTACCTTTCCAGTTACTACACGTCCCTAACCGATCGAAAAATCGAAACTTTGGCGAGATTGAAAATCGAGGAATGGGACTAGTTGACAAGGTGCGGGTTTCACCCCTGTCTTGACAACATTGTACCCTAGATGTGGTTGGTACTTACCGAACGAGGAGCGTATTCCGACTCGTTGGCAAGGGTCCACTAGAGTATGAAACAGAAATTTCCATCAAGATGTGGATTTCACTCCTAACTTGATGGTGTAATTCCATGCAAAAATCAAATTCGCAGATTGAGAGTGATCACCAAAGTGCGGGTTTCACCCCTATTTTGGTGAGATCGTCTCGATTGTAGTTTGAGTGTCTTCAACTCTTCAAGTGTGTAAATTGTGTAAGTGTTTTAGGAAAAACACATGCATATATTTAAGACGAAAAAAATAGGAAGAAACAATTAGGAAGAATTAACATTTTAATCATGAAGCAAGAATGGTCAAGTTGGTCACTTAAACTATAGACTAGGTCGAATAATGGCAATTCTACCTAATTCTCTAAGTTATGGCTCTGATACCAATCTGTCACACCCCAACCGATAGCGGAAACATCGGAGTGAGACGACTAGATTGCTCATTGCATCATAACACTATTCGCGAAAATATTTATATCAACCAAATTTCATTTCATTCAAACATCAAATGTCATGTTACAACGAAATCCAACTAAGAGTAATATCAACGAAATAAATTCAACAATAACATAATAATTAACTTAGTATTCTACGCATGTTTCTATGCCATTCCTACTAAGTTCCATCATACAACTTCATCAACCTGCAACATGTTAAATGTCACACCCCGACCCGCAGCGGAAAAGGTGATCGGGGCATGATTGGGTTATCATCAAAGCTCATGACATTTATTATACGTTTCATATTCATTAATACACTTTAATGGAGAATTACAATCAATATTACAACATGTCCTAAATATCAATCTAGGCTTCATTGTTTTCTTCTAAGGCATTTCCTATGTTTTCCTTGCTTCATCCTGTTCACCTGTATCATGCGTAAAAAGGGTTTTTGGATCAACAAAAAGTTGGCGAGTGAATCCTATGGAAAACATTTGAACAAGTTTATTTAATTGATTATGAAATAAAGTGCACAACCACACATGAGTAAAAATAGATGTAAACTTATTCATAAATCAATTTAATATTAAACAATACACACATGAACAATAAAGGATCGTTTAGAGGCACGCGTTGCTCAACTCGTCTCTCACGAGGAACTGATGGGCCTAATGAATGAATTGCATAACCATGATAATATGAAAGACATAACTACCAACAATATAAACTCAATAATACACACATGAACAATAATGGATTGATTTTGAGGCACGTGTTGCTCACTCGTCTCCCACGAGGAACTGATGGGCTTAATGAATGAATTTCATATAAGTTGAAAAAATGAAATACATAATCACAACAATATAAACAATCTAAGTTTAGATCACGATATGGTATGGCATAAGTTTAAATAAACGAGTTAATTATTTTGTGACACATGACACACCCTAAAACGTGTAATTAAAAAGGGGGAGTTGTAAGATTCACTCACAGTGGGTGCGTTCGGTTGATGATGTTGAATGCACGCGAAGTGGTTTTAACCACGAGTGAAATTAACCTAGGTAAATAGCATTATGGTTCGGTAAGCAAACGGATTTTATTAATCCATTTTAGTAGGATTGTTGGGTGTATTTTTGTGAGTTTAAGGCTATTTTCTAACCTTAAAAATGTTATTTTTAAGTATTTTTAATTGATTTTTAATTAAAATAAATAAATAAAAATAATAAAAAAATTTGACTTTTTTGACCGTTGACCGTTGACCATTGACCTTGACTGTTTGACCGGTTCGTATGCGTGTAAGTGTGCGCTGAGTGAGGCTCGAACCCGAGACCTCCCGTACGCGTGCACGCAGCTCTACCAACTGAGCTACGTGTCTAACCCGAAATATTTCTGTTTTTAATTATATTTATATATTAATTAGATTAATCCGAAAATCATCTTATTTCTAAAAAGATTTTAATCAGTGACTCGGTGCGCTCCACAGGTCTCGAACCCGGGACCTGTGGGTTGAGTTAACACACAGTCCACCGCTGGACTGTGTGTTTAACTTGTTATATAACCTGATTTTTATTATACTTATAAACAATTAAATACTTTCAGTTCTGACTTATTTAAAAAGGTTGGATAAATGTCCGGACCGGTGCAGTAGTCCGGATTCGAACTCGTGACGTGTGATTAAAAATTCACACAGTCCACCACTGGACTGTGTGTCTAACTTGGTTATTATTCCGGTTATTATTAAACTTAACATGTATCAGCGGTGAATCCGGTTCGGTTAAAAAAAAGACATTTTTATTAAGGCAAACATGCGTGGGACAAGATTCGAACTCGAGACGTCTACGTGTTTATTGTGCACACAGTCCACCGCTGGACTGTGTGTCTAACCCGAGTTATAACTTGATTTTAATTATACTTATACACAACTGGAACTTCGTCTTCTTCGTTGAATTTAACCAGAATCGGAAGTCCGACTGGTTCGATGTTTTAATCGTGTTCTTTAGTGTTTTGAGGTTAATTACAGATGAGATATGTAAAAAGAATGAAAGATTTAAGCGTAAGGTATACCGACTGGACTTCTCTGTTTCTCCGGCAGAACTCCGGTGACAGCAAAAGATTCCGGCGTCGTGTGTCTTGCGGCAGAGAGTCTTCAGCAAGCTTGAAAAGGATGTGGGTGACTTCGGTGTAAGCTCAGGGGGTTCAGTAGGGCTCAGAAGTGAAGGGTTCGGTTTTCCGGCGATGTGCAGAAGTTTTCTGGCGAGTGAAATTACGTCGGGTAAAGGTGCGGTTTTAAGCGAAAAAGCTTGCAAAAGTTTGAGGGGGTATTTATAAGGCAGGTCATCGATGAATTTGGTCCGATTTCCGACTTGATTCGTCGGTTAGAAATTCTCCGGCGGTTATAGTTTGTGTCGCGGGTTCAGGCGTCGGTTATAACCGATGTGGGTTTAAATGTTTATGTTAAGACTTGAAGAAACCGTCCAATCTCGCGAGATCGCCGGGATTTCCGACGACTGAAATTTGGGCGCCGGTTTTGAATTCGAGAATCATGATATGAATTAATTGATTCTAATAATTAACAAAGAACACTAGTGGCGCAGTGGTTGAGTGTGTGTGCGATAAGACTTTGCTGAACCGGTTGACTGACCCGGGTTCGAAACCCGGCAGAACCATTTTATTTTTATTTCATTATTTTTAACAATTTTTCAAAAACAAATTATATATTCCAATATAATAATTAATTATGTATCGTTTAAAATTAATTTGGGCATTAAATACGCCACGAAATTTTAAAATGATTGTTCGGTTAATAAACAGAGCGGGTTTGGTAAAATCCGTTTTTTGACGGATGTTACATTAAAAAGTATAATTCAATAACAACGTATTGGCGAGTACACAAGCTTAATATCATAGCATAAGTATAAAATCCGATTTAACAAATCCACATGAATAGCTAGCATACAAGATAAGTGTAACAAGGCATGTGAATCTACAAGTCAATCCTCTAGTGTACCGCAAAATAGATTTCAACTTAACAATGACCACAAGAATACGGGCGGTGCGTTACTCCTATAACGCTATACATGTTAAGAGAGGCTCGATCAAAGTTAATGACATTTAGATCACATAAGAATGTACCAAGTAACAATTCAAGTAGCATAAGACTAAAGCATGTTGATGGATTGTTTGTGTATAGAATAAAGTGTGATTTAGTGTAGTTTTAGTAAATTAAACATGTTACACCCAAATAGTGGAAAGCATAAAAAGGGTCAAGTGTACTCACGGTTTTGCAAGGTATTATCCGTGAGAGAGTTAGATTGATTTAAGGGTTGGAACACCAAGTTTATCCTACACAAGGCAAACGTAGGTGTATGACTATTAGATTGACGGGGAGTTTAATGAGTTTAGGAATTTAAAATGTACGAGAAAGTATATATGAAAGTATTTATCTAGACATTTAACGCTCGTTTTTACACTAATAAGCCCCGAAGGGTGTTTGGGTTTTTATGGGTCATGCCCAATAAAATCATAACGATTGTTATGTCTAAGACAAAATAACCTACTTTTAAGACAACTAACCATTTGGTCATTATCAAAGGTTCGGTTATATTAAGTATTTATATATAGTTACATATTACTAAGTTATCATATAATTCATGTATTTCATAGATATCATGTAAGTCATATAAGTCATGCATGGAGGTAGGTGGTTAACCATCCTAAACCTCTTTCTTAAGATTCACCATTACACAAGATTGACACAAGGACAAACCGGATGGTCAAGAATTATAGAAATCATAAAGTGAGAGGTGGATTGAATAGTTGAATGGCCAAGGACTTCATTTATCACACCTACACCAACACAAGTTTGTAAACTTGGATGGCTCAACACTTGTGGGTTTGAAACCCTAATAAAAAAATAATATTTGTGAGGATAAATTCTCTATTTTGAATGTATCAACCTTGTTTTTAAGCCTAACCAACCATAAGATTGTAAGCATTCGGACATAGGTTTGAGATGAGTTAAACTCAAGTTGTATAAAGTCTTTTGAAGATAACAGAAAGTTTGGCCCCAAAAATGGTGTGATTCCACCTTGGTTTTCCATGGAAAACCTATGGTAACATCCATAGGGCCTTAGCAAACATTGTTGAAGAAGAAACAAAGTAAAAACATTGAAAAAATTGAAGTTTGAAAGATAAAAATTTGGGTAGAAAGTTTATGCACTTTTAGACCTCAAAATGGTGTGGTTTCACCTTAGTTTGCCCAAGCAAACTTGTGAGAACTTTCCTAGAGGTTATCCAAGAGTGTTAGAAAGAAAACAAGGTAAAAGGAAGAAGAGAAGTGAGTCGAAACTCACTTGCAAGCTGCTGCGTTTCAGCAACTATTTTCAGAAGTTTTGGACTTGTTTTGAGAGTATGGAGGCTTGTAAAAGTGAGAAATGGATGGGGGAACTTGTGGTTATATAGGGAGAAGGTTAGGGTTTAGTCTTAGGCTGAATTAAATGCAATGGAGGGAGTTTTGAATAAAAAAGAGTGGGAAAACCCTAATGGGTTGCGGCCGCAAGGCTGAATTGTTTTCTTTTTTTTTATTTTTTTTTGTTCAAATAACTTATGTATAATTGATGGACTTTAGGTTTTAGGTGTCACACATGATATAATAAGCAAGTATATGTCTTGGGATGCTCTTATACTACGCAAAATATTGTCCAACAAACCCTAAAAACAACTATGAACAATCATTTTTTGAACATTATAAGACACGGATTTATGATAATTTGAAGCTTGAATTTCTTGAATAACATCATCAATTGTCTTTCTTGAGTTTAGTATATGTTTGACAAACATTCATCACACATTAACATGTTGTTTCGAATTGATTTATGAAGGAACAACGTGTAGCATGATCATAGGTTTAAACGCGTATAAAGTTTGCGAATTTAGCATACTTGATTAATTTTGTTTACAATCAAAGCCTTAGAATACATTGAATTGAAGGATAGAAATATGATTACAAAGCTTGGACTTTCCAAAAATAAAAACACGAAGCAGACTGCTAAAAACGGAAAGGTACAAATGCGAATCGTTACATAAAGCCGCTAACGGAGATCCCATACCGATCGAAGGTGTTGCTTGGGGCGTAAAAGCCAAAATCGGGACATGGGCAGGCAAGTTACACTTCTCGGTTGTTCCAATCAAAGACTACAATATATTGCTTGGGATGGATTTCTTTCGAGAACAAAAGGACATGCCAGCACCATTCATGAACACACTGTACATCATCAAAGATGATGAAGTACACATTGCATCCTTAAAGTCCAAGAACCGAGGCAAAATATTATCCATAATACAACTCATGAAGACTCATGAGGCATTCGGGCATCACAACGAGGACATTGCGAATTTAGGTGGGGGAGGATGTCACGCCCCGCACAAATGCAGCCCAAAAACTCTGCATTCTAGAACCTTCCGGGGCCATCTACACGCATCAAGAGCCGCCGGAAGACTCCGGAACAATCCAGATTTTTCCAGCAACATAATGACACTAGAAAGACCATGAACCAGCCAAGAAAGGCCTAGAATTTGCTGGTTACTTCAGCCATAAAAATCTGCCCAAAAACATTCTATAATTCAGCAAATATCATGATATTTTGTAAAAAATATCTTAGATATTTAGACTTGATATTTTGTAAGGAATGTTCTATATATAGAACACTCTAGATAGGATCAAAGTACTATAAATAGCCATCAGTGGATGCTCATTTGAGACATCCCTAGCAACTTGTAAAATTCATACTCTTGTAAACTCTCTTCATCTAATACAAAGCTTTATCTTGTATACTTGTGTTCAAGTATTACAAGCAACTTACTTGCGATCCAACGTTCCCTTTAACGACTTTCACAACCAACACCCAACGACACTAAGTCGGCTAGGCTTACTTAGACCGTGTTCTAAGGCCGCACGTAAGTTGAAGAACTAACTCCGTGACACTAGGCTATCCTATTAATTGTTTGACAAACTAATCTTGAACGAGCCTTCGTTTTTATATTGAGAGCTTAAACCACTTGGGATTTAAATAAGTTATTAAAACTTGAAATTCATTTGCAATCTTAAATAACGTTTAAAAAAGCTTGATAGAAATTCAAGTTAAGTTTTTATAACCTAATCCAACTCGTGTTATGTTTCTAATTAATTGTATTTGTACTTAAACCTAATACAACCTTGACTCGAAGGCCTATTATTTATCTTTACCATATAAAAGAGACGTTTTTGACTAATTATTTCCTATCAAATAGATATCTTGGCATTGATAAAAGATGTAATTCAGTGGATCTGAAAAATTGGCTTGTTAAAGGGTTTTGAATTTTGAGTAGGGGTGCAAACACGCTGAGTTACTCGCGAGCTACTCGAGCTCGGTTTGAAAAAAGCTCGAACGAGTCGAGCTTAAACAAGCTCGAGCCCGAGCCTAAAAACAAACTCGTTTAGTAAACGAGCCGAGCTTCGCTTATCGAGCTCAGGCCGGCTTGCAAGCCTTAACGAGCTTTATATTTATATATTTTTTTTAATATATTAAACATATATTTAAATAATAATATTTACATTAATATAAATATAAAAAATAACTAAATTATATGTATAATAATAATTATAATTATAATTAATATAAATTAATTAATAAATACTAAACGAGTCGAGCCCGAACCGAGCTCGAGCTTGAAAAATTACCTTCGAGCCGAGCTTTAGAAATAAAGCTCAAATCTAGCCGAGCTCAAGCTCGAGCTTTCATATGTTAAACAAGCTCGAGCTCAAGCTCTAGCCTGATCGAGCTCAGGCTCAGCTCGGCTCATTTGCACCCCTACTATTGAGCCGTATCAATCTTGACTATTGACTAATGATGGTTGATGGATAAGATGTTATTCGGCCTGGCCTAGCGTTTGTTTCGTAGAGAATTATAAGAGCATCATTTACCACTTACTACGCTCCCTTTTATACAATAATAACGAGTAAATTACAAGTTTTGTTTTTTATGTATGTACTAAATTGTAGGCGATGTTTTTTGACTTTAAAATTAACTGATTTTATCCTTAACGTTTTAAAATCCTACACGTTATGTTGTTTAACCCTAACTTAGTCAAAATTTTTAATTAAATATAATCATGTACCTTCGGTATGAATGCATTCCTATCATTTCACCTACTAAAAGGCTATTTTGTAAAAATTTACTATTCAAGAACTAATTGTATAAAACTGAAAAATAAAAATAAATATAAACTCTTTCTCTCTCTTTTATATATCTCTCTCTAATCTGAACCCACCACCACCACGTAGTCTATCTCAACCCATCACCACCACCTCCCTCTGCCCTCCACCACAACCATCCTTCATCATCTACAACCACAACCACCACCACCATCTCCAAATCAACTCAACTAAAAATCCCCAAAACCCCAAATTATGACCCACAATCTCACGTTCGATCTCAACTGCCCATTCTGAATCGACCATCTCACCAGATTACAGTATAAAATCTGGTTTTTTTCTGGGGGGGATCGTGTAATTTTCCACATAGGATTCAAAAAAATTCAATAAAATCAAAAGAAAGATCCGTTCACCAGAAACAACCTTATACAGAACTTCCATATGGGAGTTGCTCTGGGCACCAGAAATTGGTACTAATGTATTTATTTTTTTTTCAATTAATATGTAGTAATATGTTGTTTTATATGATTAAAGTGTCTGCTATAAATTTCATTTGACTGGAGTTGAGGGTACACTAAAATTACATCGTGATTATCTGTGTGCGGCGGGGCATGGTGGCAGGTTCGACGAGGAGGTTCATGGTGGGGATGGCCGTTGTTGCAGAAGTGATACGGTGGTGGCGCCGTCTACTGGCGGCGATGGTGGAGCAATGACTCGACCATAACAGATGTGGTTAAAGCGAGAGAGACCAGGGAGAGAGAGAGAGAGAGAGGAAGTTTAGAGAGAGAAAGAGAGTGAAGGTTTTTTTTTATTTTTTACACAATAGCCTGATAGCCCCTTAATATGACTTGTTTTATATAATAGTCTTGGGGAGATAAAATAACAGAAATGCCATTTTTTAAGCAAGTTCGACGGAACTTGAGTAAATTTCGGCTGAAAATTTTACAAGTTTGCCCGAACTTGATAAAATACTTGAGATTTTGAATCGAGAGCAAAATCGTAATTTTGATGCCGGTGACAAAAGAATAGTTTTATTTTGAGCAGGGAGCAAAATCATAATTTTAAACTGAGGACCAAGACGTAATTTTAGAATGTATAAATTTCATTTGCAAGAGATATGATTATATTTAACTAAAAAATTTGATTGAGTTAGAGTTAAAAGACTTATCGTGCAGGATTTTGAAACGATAAAAATAAAATCAGTCAATTTTGAAGTCAAAGGACTCCACCAACAATTTGATACATACATAAAGTACAAAACTTGTAATTTACTCATAAATAATTAACAAGATTTGTTGTTGTTTATTATGCAATTGGTAAACCAGAAATTGACAAAGTGAAAGTATTGGCAGTGAAGTTGAGATAAATCTTTTGAACATCAATCACATAAGTCAAATGAAATTTTTTTTTTCTGATGATAGTATTGAAACCCCAGTTACTGTCAAATGTAGCACTAACTTAGCAGTTTATTTAGGTGTTTATATTTATTTATTAACTTAGGAATTAGTGTTTTCTTTAAGTGTTATAGTAACATGTGTGCTTGAATAATCTATTGAGCTGCTTATTTTGATTTATTAAGTCAGAAGTTTAGGTTTTTTAAACGTGAATAGTAAAAGAGAATAAACCTGATTTGTCTATGATTTAGAAAGTACAAATAACTGATGTATTTTTGAAAGTGTTCAGTATTTCTTATTCTACAATCATTTAAAACTAGCCAATTTCTAGTTTTGAAAGAAAATGTAATAGTGACATTATCTTCTTTTGCCATGGTTTGTATGTCTACTTACACAACTATGATTAGAGTTAAATTGTGGCCCCTACCTTAACCAGTTATCATTAAATTTGTATTTTAGAACTTAAAATTTACTCTTATATGCTTTCATTAATGGTTCATCGTTGCAACGCGCGGCTAAGCCATCTAGTTTAGTGACAAATGCTAACATGTTTTTCATTCACTCTATTAAGTATGCAGAAATGTTAAGTAAACAGTTTGGTCACAAGGGTGTGAGGGGTACTCCTAATAAAACCCTGTGAACTCAAATAAACCCATCAAAGAAGGAGTGCCACTTTATCTTTACCAAAATTGAATCCAAAGAACTCAAATAGTAAGGGGCACTCTAAAACTGAATCTGATGAAACCAAATTCCATTTTTTTCAAATTGTAATGGTCATCTCTTGAGTTTCAACATCAGGTTCACCAACAAGAATTATCAACCCAAAACTCATCCTGAGCCATTTGTGATGGTATTCCCATCCAACCCAATGAACGAAAACTCCCGTCTCGGATGTCCCCCCTTCATCCTAATATATTTATGACTACATGAACAAAGATAAAAAATTATGTAGTATTACATTATGTAGTATTACAGTAACAAGGGTGGTCTATAGTAGCATCTAGGAGGGATTTTTTTTTTATCTTTTAGTGTTTTTTTTTTACTTTTACCCTAACATTTAGTATTGACACTTATGCCTCTCAACTTTGTAAAAGCTTTGTAATATTTTTTATGTATGTGTTATAAATTTCAGTGGATTTAGGTTTCGTCGTAAACTTTTTTTAAATGAGTAGGCTTTGCCCTTTAATATTTAGTTTCGACACTTATAACCCCTCAATTTTGTAAAGACTTTGTATCTTTTTTTATGTACGTGTCGGTATAAATTCCAGTTGATTTAAGTTTCCATGGAATTTTTTTTTTGGAAATGAGTAGGCTAAGATATAATACATTTTTATGCTTATTTTTATGTACGTTTTTAGTTTGTGTATGTTTTGACATAAATTTTGTTCTAAAATGAGTCGGGTAAAATATAATACGTTTTCATTAGACGATATAAATTCGAGTTATTTTACGTTTCGATGCCACCACAACGCGCCATACCATTATTTGATGAAAAAAATATAATTTCCTTACGTGCTTATTTTGATGTACATATCAATATAAATTCAAGTTGGTTAACGTTTCAATGTAAACTTGTTTCAGGAATAAGTCGTGTCAAATATAATATGTTTTCTTTCTTATTTTTATAGGGTCTACATATTCACACACCCACTTGCCTATTTGGACACCCTTAAGACGGGTCGTCTAGATCTAGACGGGGCATCTAGGTTTTTTTTCTCCGACCACATTCCTCCCTCGTACAACGTCAAATCAGTCACATCAGACGGGGCGCCTATCCCTATACGGACCCTGAAGACGACCAGAACAAGACGGGGCGTCTAGGCCTCGACGACTCGTCTTGAACTTTAACGTTCTGCATGCATGTCAGGAAAGTACTACATGATACGCCCGTCTAGTACTAGACGGGGTGTATACATCTTTGTTAAATAGACCCATGAAGAGCTTTTTGTAACATTTGTCAAAAACGGGTTTCCAAAACCCGCTCCGTTTTGTAATCGAATATCAAGTTATAAATGTCACGTTGTGTATTTATGGTTATTTTGATTTTTAATGATACATAATTAATAAACAAACTAAACTATAAAAATTATTTTTGATAAAAAGTGAAAACAAAATAAATAAAAATAACATGTTGCTGCCGCTCGAACCCGGGTCAGCCGAATTATAATTTCAAAGACTTAACACTCACACGTTTAACCACTCCGCCACTTGTTTGTTTTCTGTCATCTTTAGGAAACAAATAGATTTTATGGACTAAGGTAAATCAATCGATTTCACCAATTGTAACTGAAATCGGTTATCAAACACTCAAAGACGATCTGGATACTCGCGATTCAACGAGTATAACCGATAAACTGATGATTCCAATCAATGCTGCCGTGAATGTAACTTGAATTCGGAAGTGGATCGGTTTAATAACCGAAAACTTTCAATTCTCGGATTACTTCAATCTTAGACCTCTCCTGCGACTCAAAATACTCTGCAAGACCTTCAATTACATTTCCGCAACCTTACAGTCCACCGGAGAAGCTTAAATCAACTCGCCGGAAAAATTCTGCAAGTCGCCGGAAAACCGAGACTCACATCCACACGGTAATTCCTTCGACTCTTTCTGTTTCAATCATGTGATTAATCGGTCACTAACACAACTCCACCATCAGAATCAATCCTAGTCAACGTTTGTCGAAAATCCTACCTTCGCCGGAAAACTTCTGAAACTTCCGGAAACACACCGAGAACTGGTATGACCTTTCAAACTTCTGTTAAACTTTGATTAAGTGCCTCAACTTCACAAATAATCGAACAAAACTGCTAATTGATTTTAACAGCCAGAGTTCACTTCCAGAACCGACGGACCTCTGCCGGAATTCTGTGAACAACACTGATCGGTACATCTTTTTCCCCAAACTCTCTCCATTCTTTACCTTTAAATTACTTATAATGTTTGAAAATCGAATATGACATGAATCAGTCAAAAACAGTTGGATTTGGTTTTCTGGGTAAAATTAACGAAGAAGACGAAGACGCAGTATAACATAAGACTAATAATAATCGATATAATGAACGGGTTAGACACACAGTCCAGCGGTGGACTGTGTGCAAACATATACACATACGGCGCGAGTTCGAATCCTGTCCCAGCTTTACTCTCTATGTAATAAAATGCCTTTTTGATTAAAGCTGAACCGGGTTAACTCCGTTAGTTGTTAAGTATAATAAAAACCGAAATATTAACCAGGTTAGACACACAGTCCAGCGGTGGACTGTGTGCAACACTAACTCGCACGTCACGCGTTCGAGTCTGGTTAACAGCACCGGTTCGTTGATTTAAAATCTTTTTAAAAACAAATGAATTTTGAATAAATCGAATTAGTATATAAATATAATTAAAAACAAGATTATTTCGGGTTAGACACGTAGCTCAGTTGGTAGAGCTGCGTGCACGTGTACGGGAGGTCTCGGGTTCGAGTCTCACCCAGCGCATACTTGCACACTGACCGAACCGGTCAACAGGTCAACAAGTCAACGGTCAACGGTCAACGCAAAAATAAACAATTTTTTTATATTTTTATTTATTTAATTTAATTTAAAAATCAATTAAAAATACTTAAAAATAATATTTTTAAAGATAGAAAATAGCCTTAAACTCACAAAAATATATCTAAAAATTCCATTAAAATCCTTAATAAAATCCATTCATTTACTATATTTTCCGTTATTATTTAGGTTAGTTATTTCTCGTTGTTCCGCTCATCCAATTCGTGCGCATCTCACCATCTCCAATCACGCACCCAATGTGAGTGAATCTTTACAAATTCCCCGTTTTAATCACGTTTTGGGGTGTATCATGTGTCTTGGTATATATTATATTTAAATCATTGTGTATACATCATATCATGAACTTGTGTATTCAGTTTGTTTCAACTGTTGTGTGGTTATTGTTAGATGCAATTTATTATTTTCAGTACATGCAATTTCATAGGCCGCCGCTCCCCATTACATTATGAGCGTTGAGCATGTTCCCCATTACATTATGAGCGTGAACCTGGCGTGCCCACATACGATCGGCTCCGTTTGATTGAGCCTTGATCGCACAGACATTTATCATTTTCAGTACATGCAATACAATCGGCTCCGTTTGATTGAGCCTTGATCGCACAGTTTCATTCATGTTATTTATCGTATGATGTTGGTATGTTAATGTATACTATCATGTGTTATTGTATGTTATAGTTGTGATTGCTATTGCTACTGCTTGGTTATTTACATTGCTCATTTATGATTATGCACAATTTTTCATTGATAAACTAACAAGAAAATCAATAACAAATGTTTATCTAACAAGGTTCACTCGCCAACTTATGTTGACCCCAAAACCCCCATTTTTACACATGATACAGGTGAACCAGCTGCAGCAAGAAACACTTAGGATTGGACTAGAAGAATAAAATGATTTAGAGTTTGGGATTGTTTGTTTGATTTATTTTCTTTGTATCGTATGGACATGTTTGGATATTTGGGAATGTAATTTTGACTTTAATAAATATGAAACATATTAGTAAATATCATGAGCTTTGGTGATAACCCAATTATGCCCCGACTCTTATTCCGCTGCGGGTCGGGGTGTGACAGATTGGTATCAGAGCCATGACTATAGGGATATATGATAGGTTATTAGACCCTTAGAGCCTATACTATAGTTGATTAGAAACTTATAAGATTTTTTTGTGTTACATGCCAAATTTCATGATGTTTATTATGTTTTATGTTAAATGTTACATTCAATGTTATGCAAGCATGTTCATAAGTATATATTATCATATAATGCCTATCATGAATCATATTCTCATAACATATCACATCCATGAAAGCACACACCACATCATGATTGCTTTTACAATGATTTTTGTGTTTTCAAATCTCATCAAAGTGAGTTCCCATGACGGGCATGTAGTAACTGGAAGGGTACCAGTACCGGTAGTCGGAACGTCCTGTCTAGGCTGGCATTCGTATAAATCCAAAATAAAGGACCAGTTTGCCTACCTGGGGACTAACGATGAGAGTACGAAGTACCTATTAGGCCAAAGCATGCTATACCAAACGTCGTGTGAGCTAACCCCACTTTGAGTTGTCATTGTGTCTACACCTGGACACATTCCGACCATACATTTCGTAAACATATTTTGTGGTTTGCATTCGGGTGATGCAAGTGTTAAATCGCCAATACTAATGTGAATCCTACCAAGCCAATAGCCATGGGGGCCCACATGACTATATAGGTGAAGGTATGGGGGACATTTGAGGCCCAACATGAGCAAACCCAAGACATCCTATGGATGTAGTTGCATTATTGATATTTATGTTATTTTCATTTTCTTAAAGACACATGACACCTAAAAAGACACCATAAACTCACAATCTTCTCATGTATGTTCCTGTAGATGTCGTCCAGACAACAACGAATGGGCAAAAGATCAGGAAGGTCTCAGGAACGCTTGGCCACACAAATCGCGAAACAAATGGCCACGATACTGCCTGACATTGTGGTCCAAGTACAACAAGCCCTCGCTACAAATCCTACTAACCCTCCCCAACAAGACGACCAGAGCATCGGCAACCCTCCTACCAGCAAGTGCTCATATAAACATTTCAAGTCTTGTGATCCTCCTAAATTTGAAGGGACCAAAGGTGTCACTGCTCTCCTCCACTGGTTTGAGGAGATGGAAAACAATTTTCTCAACTGCGATTGTCCCGAGGATCGCAAGGTTCGATACGCCACCGGAAGACTATTTGGGGTAGCTCTTACCTGGTGGAATACTGAAAAGGGGAAGAGGGGAACTAAGGATGCAATGGCCTTAACTTGGGAGGAATTAAGGGAAATCATGACTAGGCGTTTCTGTCCTAGGAGTGAAATTAAAAAGTTGGAGGATGAATTTCATGCTTTAAAGCAGAAGGAGGGAGATCATACCACCTATAACAAGAGGTTTTTAGAGTTGAACCAAATGGTTCCAAATTTGTTCACCCCAACTTATCGTCTGATCGAGCATTATATTCGAGGACTTCCCTCGAAAATTCAAGATTCGGTCCTCAGCATTTCACCGGTAACACTTGAAGCTGCTATGGAGCTAGCAACTGAACTGACCGAGAATCGAATTCGCAACGGGAAGTTTAAAGAAGAGAAAAAGAAAGCCCCTGTTGAGGGACAAACTTCAAACCATTCCATCTCCTCCTCTAAGTTTGCTAACAAGAGGAAGCGCAACACCAGAAACTTCGCCGTTACACAAACCAACTCCCCTATTCCTGCTGCACCCATTACCCAAGTCGCTCCTTCACCTGCACCATACAAAAGACCCTACTCTGGCCCGTTACCAAAATGTAACCGTTGCCAATATCACCATTCTCCTGATTATCCTTGCCAGCATTGCACCGGATGTGGTCGCGCGGGTCATACTGTTCAAACCTGCCGCATGCCCCAACGAACGAACCGCCACCAACCTTTAACCCAAACCCACCAACAATTAATGGGTCAAGCCCAACAACCCCTACTATTACCACCCACCCAACATTTAGCCCAAACATACTACCAACCCAATTATCCTATGGGTCAACCTATGCGGGCTTGCTACAATTGTGGAGACCCAAGCCATTTCAGAAACACTTGTCCAAGGTTGGTAAAAATTATTCATGCTCAGGCCCAAGCCAACCCGGTGAATCAAGCGAACCAAGCTCCTCCACCTGCAAGAGGAAGAGCTTTCAATATCAACGCTAATCAGGCTAGAGCTGACGGCAATGTGGTTAACGGTACGTTCCTTATAAATGGTAGATATGCCTCTATGTTATTTGATACTGGTGCGGATAGAAGTTTTGTGTCCTTAGAATTTGAACCTATCTTAAACCAAAATCGGGATAAGCTCATGGAATCCATAAGTTGCTGACGGGAAGCCAGTTTCATTAAACTCTGTTATACGCAACTGTACACTCACTTTAAACGACCACGATTTCTCAGTCGACCTTATTCCTATGAAGCTGAGAAGTTTTGATATCATAATTGGTATGGACCGGCTCAGTCAACATCAGGCAGAAGTTTTATGTCGCGAAAAATTTATACGTATTCCTCTTTCAAACGGTCAGACTCTTCGAATCCTTGGAGAAACCTCGTCGAAGGGGCTCAGCTTAAAGTCTTGTATTCAAGCCCAAAAATATCTTCGCAAAAATTATGTCGCGTTTTTAGCTCATATCATCAACAAGGGAACCATGGAGAAGAAACTTGAAGACATCCCTGTAGTAAAAGACTTCCCGCAAGTTTTTCCTGATGACATTTCAGGACTTCCTCCAGTTAGAGAAGTCGAATTCCGTATTGATCTTATACCTGGTGCTTCACCAGTTGCAAAGTCTCCTTATAGGTTAGCCCCCTCTGAAATGCAAGAGCTAGCCAGTCAATTACAAGAGTTGACTGACAAGGGATTCATACGTCCTAGCTTATCGCCTTGGGGTGCACCTGTCCTTTTTGTAAAGAAGAAAGATGGATCGTTTCGTATGTGCATCAACTACAGAGAGCTCAACAAATTAACAATCAAGAATCGCTATCCTTTACCTCGCATTGATGATCTTCTTGACCAACTTCAAGGTGCCAACTTCTTTTCAAAAATCGACCTTCGATCTGGCTATCATCAACTTAGAGTACATGAAGAAGACGTCCCAAAGACCGCATTCCGAACTCGTTATGGTCATTATGAATTCATGGTCATGCCATTTGGTTTAACCAACGCTCAAGCAGTATTCATGGACCTAATGAACAGAGTTTGCAAACCTTATCTTGATCGATTTGTTATAGTCTTCATCGACGACATTCTTATTTATTCAAAGTCTAAGTCTGATCATGAGCGTCATCTTCGACTCATCCTTACACTTCTAGAGAATGAAAAGCTCTACGCCAAATTCTCCAAATGCGAATTCTGGTTAAAAGAAGTGCAATTCCTCGGACATATAGTCAATGACAAGGGAATACATGTCGACCCTTCAAAGATCAAAGCGGTACAAGAATGGCAAGCTCCACGTACACCAACTGAAGTAAGATCTTTTCTTGGTTTGGCTGGTTATTATCGTCGATTCATCTCAAACTTCTCTCTCATTGCTGTACCACTCACGGCTTTAACTCATAAGGGAAAACCTTTCATATGGGGACCCAAGCAAGAAGAAGCCTTCCAAACCCTTAAACAAAAACTTTGTGATGCACCAATCCTCACTCTTCCTGAAGGTTGTGATGATTTTGTGGTCTATTGCGACGCGTTAGGGCAAGGATTAGGCTGTGTTCTAATGCAAAGAGGAAAAGTTATAGCTTATGCTTCGAGACAACTCAAGACGCATGAGAAGAACTACACCACTCATGACCTAGAACTTGGAGCCGTTGTGTTCACTCTTAAGATATGGAGACATTATCTCTATGGTACTAAGTGTGAAATATACACTGACCACAAGAGTCTTCAACATATCTTCAATCAAAAGGAGTTAAACATGAGGCAACGAAGATGGGTCGAACTTCTAAATGACTACGACTGCGAAATTCGGTACCACCCTGGCAAAGCAAATGTGGTGGCTGATGCACTTAGTCGAAAGGGTTATGCGAACTCCATTCGTCTTCTATGTTCGCAAATTATAACCGACATTAAAGATCAAATTCGAGAAGCCCAACATGTTTCAGTAACGGAAGATGATGTACGAAAGGAGATGTCCTGTGGAGCTGAACTTAAAATTGAAACTAAATCTGACGGTATTCTGTACTACCTAGATCGTATCTGGATTCCTAACCACAACAATCTTCGTGAAATTCTTATGAAGGAAGCTCACAAAACGCGATACTCTATACACCCAGGAGCCGATAAGATGTATCAAGACCTACGATATACCTATTGGTGGCCTGGAATGAAAAAGGATATTGCTGTTTTTGTTTACAAGTGCCTTACATGTTCCAAAGTGAAAGCTGAACACCAAAGACCCTCAGGACTTCTGGTCCAACCTGAAATACCTGTGTGGAAGTGGGAAAATATAACCATGGATTTCATTACCGGGTTACCTCGCACTTCTGGTGGGTATGACACTATATGGGTAATAATTGACCGACTTACAAAATCAGCTCACTTTATTCCTATCCGCGAAGATTTCAAGAACGAAAAGCTTGCTCGAATTTATATCAGCGAAATCGTAAGCCGACATGGGGTACCGTTAAGCATTATTTCTGATCGTGATGGTCGTTTCACTTCACGAACATGGCAAGCAGTACAAGCCGCTATGGGTACGCGATTAGATCTCAGTACCGCCTATCACCCTCAAACTGATGGTCAATCTGAACGCACCATTCAAACTCTTGAAGATATGCTTCGAGCATGTGTCATAGACTTCAAGGGAAATTGGGACGCGCATCTACCATTAGTTGAATTTTCGTACAACAACAGCTATCATTCAAGTATCGGCATGGCACCTTTTGAAGCCTTATATGGTCGTAAGTGCCGGTCTCCTGTATGTTGGCACGAGATTGGGGAAGCTCAAATCACTGGTCCAGAATTGATCCAAGAAACCACAGACAAGATCCATCAAATCCGAAACAATCTTCTAGCGGCCCAAAGTCGCCAAAAGAGTTATGCAGATAAACGACGGAAGCCTTTAGAGTTTAACATTGGTGATCATGTA
Source organism: Scalesia atractyloides (assembly GCA_947069175.1). Taxonomy (NCBI): domain Eukaryota; kingdom Viridiplantae; phylum Streptophyta; class Magnoliopsida; order Asterales; family Asteraceae; genus Scalesia; species Scalesia atractyloides. Next base: position 64,295,416 of record CAMTDV010000028.1, on the reverse strand, counting down.
CTTCTAAAAGTATCACTGTGGAAGGGAGTAGTTCGTTTTGGTCAAAAAGGCAAGCTAGCACCACGCTACGTAGGACCTTTCAAGATACTTGAAAGAGTAGGACCTGTAGCATACAAGCTTGATCTACCAGAAGAACTCAACAGGATTCATCCCACATTCCACGTATCAAACTTGAAGAAGTGCCTCGCTGATGAAAACCTCCACATTCATCTGGAAGATATTCAGATTGATGAATCTATGCATTTTATTGAAAGACCAATAGAGATCATGGACTTCGGAGAGAAACGTCTACGACGAAGTCGCATTCCAATTGTTAGGGTACGCTGGGAGTCGAAACGGGGACCTGAGTTTACTTGGGAACGTGAAGACTCAATGCGCGAAAAATACCCACATCTTTTTCCTACTACTACTTAAATTTCGAGACGAAATTCCTAAAAGTTGGGGATACTGCAACATTTGTCAAAAACGGGTTTCCAAAACCCGCTCCGCTTTGTAATCGAATATCAAGTTATAAATGTCACGTTGTGTATTTATGGTTATTTTGATTTTTAATGATACATAATTAATAAACAAACTAAACTATAAAAATTATTTTTGATAAAAAGTGAAAACAAAATAAATAAAAATAACATGTTGCTGCCGCTCGAACCCGAGTCAGCCGAATTATAATTTCAAAGACTTAACACTCACACGTTTAACCACTCCGCCACTTGTTTGTTTTCTGTCATCTTTAGGAAACAAATAGATTTTATGGACTAAGGTAAATCAATCGATTTCACCAATTGTAACTGAAATCGGTTATCAAACACTCAAAGACGATCTGGATACTCGCGATTCAACGAGTATAACCGATAAACTGATGATTCCAATCAATACTGCCGTGAATGTAACTTGAATTCGGAAGTGGATCGGTTTAATAACCGAAAACTTTCAATTCTCGGATTACTTCAATCTTAGACCTCTCCTGCGACTCAAAATACTCTGCAAGACCTTCAATTACATTTCCGCAACCTTACAGTCCACCGGAGAAGCTTAAATCAACTCGCCGGAAAAATTCTGCAAGTCGCCGGAAAACCAAGACTCACATCCACACGGTAATTCCTTCGACTCTTTCTGTTTCAATCATGTGATTAACCGGTCACTAACACCACTCCACCATCAGAATCAATCCTAGTCAACGTTTGTCGAAAATCCTACCTTCGCCGGAAAACTTCTGAAACTTCCGGAAACACACCGAGAACTGGTATGACCTTTCGAACTTCTGTTAAACTTTGATTAAGTGCCTCAACTTCACAAATAATCGAACAAAACTGCTAATTGATTTTAACAGCCAGAGTTCACTTCCAGAACCGACGGACCTCTGCCGGAATTCTGTGAACAACACTGATCGGTACATCTTTTTCCCCAAACTCTCTCCATTCTTTACCTTTAAATTACTTATAATGTTTGAAAATCGAATATGACATGAATCAGTCAAAAACAGTTGGATTTGGTTTTCTGGGTAAAATTAACGAAGAAGACGAAGACGCAGTATAACATAAGACTAATAATAATCGATATAATGAACGGGTTAGACACACAGTCCAGCGGTGGACTGTGTGCAAACATATACACATACGGCGCGAGTTCGAATCCTGTCCCAGCTTTACTCTCTATGTAATAAAATGCCTTTTTGATTAAAGCTGAACCGGGTTAACTCCGTTAGTTGTTAAGTATAATAAAAACCGAAATATTAACCAGGTTAGACACACAGTCCAGCGGTGGACTGTGTGCAACACTAACTCGCACGTCACGCGTTCGAGTCTGGTTAACAGCACCGGTTCGTTGATTTAAAATCTTTTTAAAAACAAATGAATTTTGAATAAATCGAATTAGTATATAAATATAATTAAAAACAAGATTATTTCGGGTTAGACACGTAGCTCAGTTGGTAGAGCTGCGTGCACGTGTACGGGAGGTCTCGGGTTCGAGTCTCACCCAGCGCATACTTGCACACTGACCGAACCGGTCAACAGGTCAACAAGTCAACGGTCAACGCAAAAATAAACAATTTTTTTATATTTTTATTTATTTAATTTAATTTAAAAATCAATTAAAAATACTTAAAAATAATATTTTAAAGATAGAAAATAGCCTTAAACTCACAAAAATATATCTAAAAATTCCATTAAAATCCTTAATAAAATCCATTCATTTACTATATTTTCCGTTATTATTTAGGTTAGTTATTTCTCGTTGTTCCGGTCATCCAATTCGTGCGCATCTCACCATCTCCAATCCAACGCACCCAATGTGAGTGAATCTTTACAAATTCCCCGTTTTAATCACGTTTTGGGGTGTATCATGTGTCTTGCTATATATTATATTTAAATCATTGTGTATACATCATATCATGAACTTGTGTATTCAGTTTGTTTCAACTGTTGTGTGGTTATTGTTAGATGCAATTTATTATTTTCAGTACATGCAATTTCATAGGCCGCCGCTCCCCATTACATTATGAGCGTTGAGCATGTTCCCCATTACATTATGAGCGTGAACCTGGCGTGCCCACATACGATCGGCTCCGTTTGATTGAGCCTTGATCGCACAGACATTTATCATTTTCAGTACATGCAATACGATCGGCTCCGTTTGATTGAGCCTTGATCGCACAGTTTCATTCATGTTATTTATCGTTTGATGTTGGTATGTTCATGTATGCTATCATGTGTTATTGTATGTTATAGTTGTGATTGCTATTGCTACTGCTTGGTTATTTACATTTGCTCATTTATGATTATGCACAATTTTTCATTGATAAACTAACAAGAAAATCAATAATAAATGTTTATCTAACAAGGTTCACTCGCCAACTTATGTTGACCCCAAAACCCCCATTTTTACACATGATACAGGTGAACCAGCTGCAGCAAGAAACACTTAGGATTGGACTAGAAGAATAAATTGATTTAGAGTATGGGATTGCTTGTTTGGTTTATTTTCTTTGTATCGTATGGACATGTTTGGATATTTGGGAATGTAATTTTGACTTTAATAAATATGAAACACATTAGTAAATATCATGAGCTTTGGTGATAACCCAATTATGCCCCGACTCTTATTCCGCTGCGGGTCGGGGTGTGACACTTTTGTTGTCGCAGAAAACTAGGCTTCATCGCAGAAAACTTTCGATTATCATCGGCATAATCTCTGTCATAAACTTTGGCTAATATTACTTCATCTGATTTCATTCAAAGGTGGTGAAATGTCATCAAACTAGGACGCCAACTATTTCTTTGGGACATATTCTGGCGAGACATGGGTGCCTGAAGCCAATACGGTAACAGTCATCAGGTTAAACTAGTTGTTGTTTTTGTCACACCCTGACCCGCAGCGGAATAAAAGTCGGGGCATAATTGGGTTATCACCAAAGCTCATGATATTTACTAAATGTTTCATATTTATTAAATTCAAATTACAACTTAAATATCCAAACAAAATTCATACAATTACAATAAAAGGAAACTACATAATTATTCCAAAGCATAAACTTTTTATTCTTCTAGGCCTTCCTATGTGTTTCTTGTCTCAACTGGATCACCTGTATTATGTGTAAAACGGGGGAGATTTTGGGTCAACAAAAGTTGGCGAGTGAATCTTGATAAAACATTGTTAATAATTTCTTGATTTATTTAATAAGGAAAATTTGTGCAATAATCACATGTGAGCAAACATATATAAATAAACAATCAGAAACCACTTTGGATGAGTATATGACATGAATGATGATGTATGTGAGATCAAGGCTCAATCAAACGGAGCCGATCGAGTGACATGAATGATGATGTATGTGAGATCAAGGCTCAATCAAACAAAGCCGATCGAATGAGGCACCTGATACTCAACCCGTATCCCACGGGGAGCTGATGGGCCTAATGAAATGCATGCACTGAAAATGATAACTCCAATCTAAACATAATTCAAACCACAATTGATACACATTGGATACACATTTGATCACGGATATGATGTAAGCACAAGTGTTTAAATAAAATATGAGAATTATACGACACATGATACACCCCAAAACGTGATTAAAACGGGGAATTGGTAGGGATTCACTCACAGAGGATGCGTTTCTTGATGATGATGATGCGCACGAATATTAGGACTCGACCGTCGAGGGAAAAACTAACCTAAATAATAACGAGACGATCCGGTAAATAAATAAATTTTATTTGGAATTAATGTTTTAAATTAGTGCTCTTAATGGAATTTTTAGATTTATTTTTGTGAGTTTAAGTACATTTTCTAACTTTAAATATTATTTTTAAGTGTTTTTAATTGATTTTTAAATAAATAAATAAATAAAAAGAAATAAAAAATTTGACTTTTTTTTACCATTGACCGTTGACCGTTGACCGGTCGGACTATGTTTAATTATGCGCTGAGTGAGGTTCGAACTCGGTGTAACATCCGTCAAAAAACGGGTTTCCAAAACCCGCTTCGTTTATTAACCGAATAGTCAGTCATAATTTTCGTCGCGTATATATTGGTTATTTAATTTTAAACGATACATAATTAATAAACATTGTTAGAATTTTAAAACGTAATTAATAAATCATAAAAAATAAGAGAATAAAAAATATTTGAGGCTGCTGGGTTTCGAACCCGGGTCAGCCGGTTCAACAAGCAACCAACACACCACTCCGCCACACGCTTAAGTTTGGATTAATACTGAAATAAATAATACTTAACATAAAACTCGAATTCGAAATCGGACTTTCAGCGCGACAGAACTTGCAATCACCGGAAAATCCGGCAATCCGCGAGTTCAGCCATTATTCCTTTTGACTATAATGCTGTAACCGTCGACGACATCGGTTATAACCGATGTCTAGTCCCAATTCCAGTCGTAACCGCAGATTTAACCGAAATCAAACCTCACCATAGTAGCCTATAAATACAGGGCTAAATTCCTCAATCCAACTTGCTCATTACTCTCAAACTCACTCTGAAAAACCTCGCTGCAAGTCGCCGGAAATTCTCTGCAACTCGCCGGAATTCTCTGCAAGTCGCCGGAAAACCGAACCCATTTCATCTCTTCTGCATTACTCTAAAATAAGACTTCTAGAGCTCAGACAGAAAGCACCACACTCACCTCAAACTTCTGATAGAGCCTCTGTCGCAAGATAAACTTCGCCGGAGTTAACCTCAGCCGCCGGAACTTCATCGGAGATCACAACTGTTCGGTACAGCACCTTTAATTCTTTCTGTTTAAATTATTTCGTTAACAGTACTGATCAATCAACCAAATCAATAAGAATGATTGATTAAACAGTCGGGTTGATTCCCGGGTTTCATAAAAACGAAGAAGATGAACAACGAGTAGTTATTAAGTATAATTAAAAATGGGATTTGTATCGGGTTAGACACACAGTCCAGTGGTGGACTGTGTGCATTTGAAACATAAAGATACCGAGTTCGAGTCTGTACATGCTTTCCGGTTCGCCAATTATACACAACCTTTTTAAAACCAGTTAACGAAATAATCTACTAAATATATAAATTTAATAAAAAATCTTATATCCTTCGGGTTAGTCACACAACCCAATTGGTCGGGCTGTGTGCAACACGAAGCCAAGGTCTCGAGTTCGAATTCGGTTAGTTACACCGCCCCTGAAACTTTCCAAACCTTTTTAAATTAAATAAAAATATGTTAGCTCTAGTATGTGTATATGTATAATTAAATTTTAATATATCTCGGGTTAGACACGTAGCTCAGTTGGTAGAGCTGCGTGCACGCGTACGGGAGGTCACGAGTTCGAACCTCACTCAGCGCATACAAACACACGGTCCGACCGGTCAGCGTTCAAAAAGTCAAAAAAATTTATTTTCTTTTTATTTATTTATTTTATTTAAAAATCAATTAAAAACACTTAAAAATAATATTTAGAAGTTAGAAAAATTTCCTTAAACTCACAAAAATAAATCTAACAATCCCATTAAGAACACTAATTAAAAATATTAATCTCAAATAAAAGTTTATTTATTTATCGAATTATTATGTTATTATTTAGGTTAGTTTTTCTCGTGGTTAAAATCCAAATTCGTGCGCATTCATCATCAATCCAAGAAACGCACCCAGTGTGAGTGAATTCTTACAAATTCCCCTTTTTATTCATGTTTTTGGGTGTATCATGTGTCGCTTAAATTAATTCGCTTATTCAAACTCGTGCTATACCATTATATGATATAAACTTAGAATGTAAATATTGTTTGTTGTGATGTATTACATATTGTCAAGTTGTGTGCAAATTATTCATTAGGCCCATCAGTTACTCGTGGGAGACGAGTGAACAACGCGTGCCTCAAAAACATTTATTAGGCCCATCAGTTCGTTGCACAACGCGTGCCTCAAAATCATTCATTAGGCCCATCAGTTCCTCGTGGGAGACGAGTTGAACAACGCGTGCCTCAAAAACAAACATTTGGTGTGTGCGTGTGTATTAATTAATATTATGTGATTTGTGATTTAATTTACATTTACGTTTACTCATATGTGGTTATGCACTTTATTTTATAATCGATACAATAAACACGTTTAAATGTTTTCATAGGATTCACTCGCCAACTTTTGTTGACCCAAAAACCATTTTTACACATGATACAGGTGGACAGGTTGAAGCAAGGAACACATAGGAAATTGCCTTAGAAGAAAAATAATGAAGTCTTGAAAAATGTATAGAACATGTTGTACAAGTATGATTGATTGTAATGATTCTCCTTTAAAAAGAAATAATAAATATGAAACATTATAATAAATGTCATGAGCTTTGATGAAAACCCAATAATGCCCCGATCACCATTTCCGCTGCGGGTCGGGGTGTGACAGATTGGTATCAGAGCTTTTGACTATAGGGATATAGGATAGGTTATTAGACCCTTAGAGCCTATACTATAGTTGATTAGATTATAATTGTTTATGTGGTTACGTGCAAACTCATGATGTTTATTTGTTTCGTATTTATTACACACACAAATGCATGCAAACACTTCCACTATCATATTTTGTGATACTTAATGAATTATACTTATAGTCAAACATAACATGCTTACATATACATTCATCGCGCATATTTCAATGTTCACATATTCAAATCATCTTCATACTTCTGTTATTCAAGACTTTGTCGCAATTTTCGTTTTTCAATCTCATCAAGTGAGTTCTACGACGGGCATGTAGTAACTGTAAGGGTACAAGTACCGGTAGTTGGAACGTCCTGTCTAGGTTGGCATTCGTATAAATCCAATATAACAGACCAGTTTGCCTACCTGGGGACTAACGATGAGAGTACGAAGGATCTATTAGGCCAAAGCATGCCACACCAAACGTCGTTCGAACTAACCCCGCTTTGAGGTGTCACCGTGTCCACACCTGGATGCACTCCGAATATCATACATTACATACATATTTCTCGAATTTCTCCAGGTTTTAGTGTACGTTACCAGGCTAACACATGCGAACCATATGAAAGACCCGGTAATCATGGGGGCCCACATGATTACGAAGGTGAAGTATGGCGGCATGCAAGGCCCAATTACGAGCAAAGCCCAAGACATCCTATGGATGTAGTAGATTTATTATTCTATATTTATTTTATGTTCATTCCTAAATACGACACATGACACCTAAAACGTCAAACTCATACTCTCGATGCGTATTCCTTGTAGATGTCTTCTAGTCTCACTCGTAGAAAAATGAAAGCAGGAAAATTCCGCGAGCGCATGGCTGCCCAAATCGCTCAACAAATGGTGGCCGTAATACCCAACATCGTAGTTCAAGTTCAACAAGCCCTTACCGCTAATCCCGTCAACCCAATCAATCAAGAAGATCAAAATGTTGTCAACCCTCCCCCAAATACCACTAAATGCACCTTCAAGCATTTCAAATCCTGCGACCCTCCAAAATACGAAGGGACTGAAGGTGTCACCGCTCTCCTCCATTGGTTTGAGGAGATGGAAAACACTTTTCTCAATTGCGACTGCCCCGATGATCGCAAGGTGCGATATGCTACCGGTCGTTTGTTTGGAGTAGCACTTTCATGGTGGAATACAGAGAAGGCCAAGCGAGGTACTGAGGATGCTATGACTTTGACTTGGGAAGAATTGAGGGAGATCATGACAAGACGTTTCTGTCCAAGAAGCGAAATCAAGAAATTAGAGGATGAGTTTTATTCTTTGAAACAAAAGGAGGGCGACCACACACATACAACAAGAGATTTCTTGAGTTGAATCAGATGGCCCCCAACTTGTTTCTCTACCGTCTGATCGAGCATTACATTCGTGGTCTTCCTTCAAAAATTCAAGACCCTGTAATAAGTACCACACCTGCAACTTTGGAAGCAGCAATGGAGTTAGCTACAGAGCTCACTGAAAACCGCATACGGAATAAAGACTTTAAGGAGGAGAAGAAGAAGGATAAAGCATCAACCGAAACCCCGAACTCCACCCAAACCGAATCCTCTTCTCAAACCACTTCTAAGAGGAAACGAGATGGACAAATCTTCGCTGTCACCCAACACAACCAACCAGCTTCACAAGTTGTACCCCTCCAAGCTATCCCAATCACTCAAGTAGCACCCAACTCAACTTACCCAAATAAGAAACCTTACTTTGGACCTCACCCTCAATGCAACACCTGTTTTTATCACCATCCATCTACCTTACCTTGTCAACTATGTGCGAATTGTGGATGCTATGGTCATTTGAGCAAGGTTTGTGGCACCTCTCAAAACCAAACCTCACCCCCTACTTAAAACATGATCCAAACATATCAACAACCCCAATACCCCATGTTTCCATATGTTCGAGCTTGTTTTAGTTGTGGCGACCCTACCCACTTTAGAAACACGTGCCCTCGATTGGTTAACATCATAAACGCCCAAGCTCAAGCAAACCCAGTTAACCAAGCAAATCAAGAAAACCTAACCACTAGGCCACCAGCAAGAGGAAGAGCTTACAACATCAATGCCAATCCTATTGAAGATAATAACGGCCCAAACGAACCACCCAACTAGTTTTCTTCACCAAAAATAAGATTCAACTCCAACCAATTAGTTTTTATGTTTTCTTTATGTTATCTCAATCTTCACGAACCTCAATTATAAATTGGAAATTTATCCAAGAATCTTAATGCGAATTACTATTTCAGTTTTGTTTTATACTCATCGATTTAACATTCATATCATCATACATCTCGACGTATCTCAATCTCATCATTCAAAGAAGTTGGGTTGTGTCTCACTTTTACCTAGACTAACCCCTTCATCATAACAAACGAGAGAGGTACTGTCATCATTCAATCATGTATACCTTCAGATTTGAGACTCAAGTTTTGGTTGTTGTGTTTGTTTATGTTTTAGAGTCACATAGAACTAATCGTAATTTACTGAAAAACCCAATGAAAATTTGACAAGAATATGGTGGATACGTCGCTAGTACTTCCTATATATAAGTATTCTTGCCAAAGGATCAGAGGCATTGTCAGGCGGTTATGAGAAGTTCCATGTAGGATTTAGTAATGTCATGGTTGAAGTTTGTTTTATACTCACTGATTTAGCATTCATATCATCATATATCTCAACGTATCTCAATCTCATCATTCAAAGAAGTTGGGTTGTGTCTCACTTCTACATAGACTAACCTCTTCATCATAACAAACAAGAGAGGTACTGTCATCATTCAAACATGTATACTTTCAGAATTAAGACTCAAGCTTTGGTTGTTGTGTTTGTTTATGTTCTAGAGTCACATAGAACTGATTATAACTTACTGATAAAGCCAATGAAAATTTGACAAGAATATGGTGGATACGCCGCTGGTACTTCCTATATATAAGTATTCTTGCCAAAGGATCAGAGGCATTGTCAGGCGGTTATGAGAGGTTCCATGTAGGTTTAGTGGTAGAAGTTTTGTTTTAGGATATAACCTTATCTTTCCAAACGTATCAATTCTCTCAAAACACTTGTGCATGAGATCATACCTAGTCAATCAACTCTGTTTATCAATATTCCTTATCTTAGGCATCAAAAGGCGATTCCTGTAGCAGGGTATCCAACCCTTACTAGGAACGTTACCGCCTCCAATAAAATTTAAACTTTCACCCTCTTCTGATTATGTAATTGTCAAATTAAAACACCCTCTCCACAAGTCAAATATACCACTATTACTTAAATTTCGGGACGAAATTTCTAAAAGTAGGGGATACTGTAACATCCGTCAAAAAAAGGGTTTCCAAAACCCGCTTCGTTTATTAACCGAATAGTCAGTCATAATTTTCGTCGCGTATATATTGGTTATTTAATTTTAAACTATACATAATTAATAAACATTGTTAGAATTTTAAAACATAGTTAATAAATCATAAAAAATAAGAGAATAAAAAATATTTGAGGCTGCCGGGTTTCGAACCCGGGTCAGCCGGTTCAACAAGCAACCAACACACCACTCTGCCACACGCTTAAGTTTGGATTAATACTGAAATAAATAATACTTAACATAAAACTCAAATTCGAAATCGGACTTTCAGCGCGACAGAACTCGCAATCACCGGAAAATCCGGCAATCCGCGAGTTCAGCCATTATTCCTTTTGACTATAACGCTGTAACCGTCGACGACATCGGTTATAACCGATGTCTAGCCCCAATTCCAGTCGTAACCGCCGATTTAACCGAAATCAAACCTCACCATAGCAGCCTATAAATACAGGGCTAAATTCCTCAATCCAACTTGCTCATTACTCTCAACTCACTCTGAAAAACCTCGCTGCAAGTCGCCGGAAATTCTCTGCAACTCGTCGGAATTCTCTGCAAGTCTCCTGAAAACCGAACCCATTTCATCTCTTCTGCCTTACTCTAAAATAAGACTTCTAGAGCTCAGACAGAAAGCACCACACTCACCTCAAACTTCTGATAGAGCCTCTGTCGCAAGATAAACTTCGCCGGAGTTAACCTCAGCCGCCGGAACTTCATCGGAGATCACAACTGTTCGGTACAGCACCTTTAATTCTTTCTGTTTAAATTATTTCGTTAACAGTATCGATCAATCAACCAAATCAATAAGAATGATTGATTAAACAGTCGGGTTGATTCCTGGGTTTCATAAAAACGAAGAAGATGAACAACGAGTAGTTATTAAGTATAATTAAAAATGGGATTTGTATCGGGTTAGACACACAGTCCAGTGGTGGACTGTTGCATTTGAAACATAAAGATACCGAGTTCGAGTCTGTACATGCTTTCCGGTTCGCCAATTATACACAACCTTTTCAAAACCAGTTAACGAAATAATCTAGTAAATATATAAATTTAATAAAAATCTTATATCCTTCGGGTTAGTCACACAGCCCAATTGGTCGGGCTGTGTGCAACATGAAGCCAAGGTCTCGAGTTCGAATTCGGTTAGTTACACCGCCCCTGAAACTTTCCAAACCTTTTTAAATTAAATAAAAATATGTTAGCTCTAGTATGTGTATATGTATAATTAAATTTCAATATATCTCGGGTTAGACACGTAGCTCAGTTGGTAGAGCTGCGTGCACGCGTACGGGAGGTCACGAGTTCGAACCTCACTCAGCGCATACAAACACACGGTCCGACCGGTCAACGGTCAAAAAGTCAAAAAAATTTATTTTCTTTTTATTTATTTATTTTATTTAAAAATCAATTAAAAACACTTAAAAATAATATTTAGAAGTTAGAAAAATTTCCTTAAACTCACAAAAATAAATCTAACAATCCCATTAAGAACACTAATTAAAAATATTAATCTCAAATAAAAGTTTATTTATTTATCGAATTATTATGTTATTATTTAGGTTAGTTTTTCTCGTGGTTAAAATCCAAATTCGTGCGCATTCATCATCAATCCAAGAAACGCACCCACTGTGAGTGAATTCTTACAAATTCCCCTTTTTATTCATATTTTGGGGTGTATCATGTGTCGCTTAAATTAATTCGCTTATTCAAACTCGTGCTATACCATTATATGATTTAAACTTAGAATGTAAATATTGTTTGTTGTGATGTATTACATATTGTCAAGTTGTGTGCAAATTATTCATTAGGCCCATCAGTTCCTCGTGGGAGACGAGTGAACAACGCGTGCCTCAAAAACATTCATTAGGCCCATCAGTTCGTTGCACAACGCGTGCCTCAAAATCATTCATTAGGCCCATCAGTTCCTCGTGGGAGACGAGTTGAACAACGCGTGCCTCAAAAACAAACATTTGGTGTGTGCGTGTGTATTAATTAATATTATGTGATTTGTGATTTAATTTACATTTACGTTTACTCATATGTGGTTATGCACTTTATTTTATAATCGATACAATAAACACGTTTAAATGTTTTCATAGGATTCACTCGCCAACTTTTTGTTGACCCAAAAACCATTTTTACACATGATACAGGTGGACAGGTTGAAGCAAGTAACACATAGGAAATTGCCTTAGAAGAAAAATAATGAAGTCTTGAAAAATGTATAGAACATGTTGTACAAGTATGATTGATTGTAATGATTCTCCTTTAAAAAGAAATAATAAATATGAAACATTATAATAAATGTCATGAGCTTTGATGAAAACTCAATCATGCCCTGATCACCATTTCTGCTGCGGGTCGCGGTGTGACACTCGGGACCTCTCGTATACGTGCACGCAGCTCTACCAACTGAGCTACGTGTCTAACCCGAAATATTCTCTGTTTTAATTATATATATATACTAATTAACTGTTGTCTTATTTAGTTAATTTCAAAAAGGATTTAATATGGCCGAACCGACTTCAGTGACCCGGAGTCGAACTCGGGACGTTCGGTTCGAGTGCGCACAGCCCAACCAGTTGGGCTGTGTGTCTAACCTTGTTTAACTACAAAATTATATTATATTTGTATATATGTTGAAGGATGATCTGAATAGGTTTTAAAAAGGATTGGTTTTATTTCTGAAAGTCGGTAACATATGCGATTCGAACTCGGGACGTGCGTGTTATGTTGCACACAGTCCACCGCTGGACTGTGTGTCTAACCCGGTTAAATATCCAGTTTAATTAAACTTATACACATTGTTCAACTTCGTCTTCTTCGCTTAACATTTCAGAACAGTGAATTCCGACTGTTCTGTTTAATCGATCTTAACTTATATTTGGTTGAATTGAAAAGAGAAATGAGATGACATGGTATACCAGAACGGCGAGTTTGCTTCAGGTTTTCCGGCAAAGTCTCGTCGTCTCCGATCTGTGGATTCCGGCTGAGGGAAACTGTTTAACAATTTTGATTACTGGATTGAGCAATTAGATTACAAATCGAAAGATAGCAAGAGAAATTTAGATGATTGTACCGTTTGAAGAAAATCGCGGTTTTCCGTTCAGTGATTCCGGTGAAATTGAAATTTCCGGCGACGTGCTAAAGCTTCGAGAGATTGTGCGATTTTGAGCAAAAAGGTTACCAGAGGTTTGGGTGGGTATTTATAGGGAAGAACAGGATGTATTGGGTCCGAATTTTGGTCTTGATTCGCGGTCAAAGTTTTTCCGGCGGTTATGACTGAAATTGAGGGTTAGACATCAGTTATAACCAATGTCGAAATTAGTTCACGCGTTTCAGTCAAAGGAAACGGTCCTAATTTGCGGAATCTTCGGTTTTTTTTCCCGGCGACTGCGGATTTGGGCGCGCTTATTACCAGTTTGACTTTTGGGTTTACTTTAAATGTTATTTGTTTCTGTATTTGGCATGAAAGAAATGTGTGGCGGAGTGGTGTGGTGTGTGTTTGTGTTTGTGGGCGACCCGGGTTCGAAACCCGGCAGCCCTATTTATTTTTTTATTTACTTATTTTTATTGTTCATTATTTATGGTTTAAAATTCTAATAATGTTTATTAGTTATGTATTGTTTAAAATTAATATGAACATTAAATACGCGACGAAACTAAATATTTGATTAATAAACGAAGCGGGTTTGGAAAACTCGTTTTTCGACGAATGTTACAGTATCCCCTACTTTTAGGAATTTCGTCCCGAAATTTAAGCAGTAGTGGTAACTGGAAAAAGATGCGGGTATTTTTTGCGCATTGAGTCTTCACGTTCCCAAGTAAACTCGGGTCCTCGTTTTGACTCCCAACGTACCCTGACAATTGGAATACGACTTCGTCTTAAACGCTTCTCTCGGAAATCCATAATTTCTACTGGTCTTTCAACGAAATGCATAGATTCATCGACTTGAATGTCTTCTAGAGGAATATGGAGGTTTTCATCGGCGAGGCACTTTTTCAAGTTTGATACGTGGAATGTGGGATGAATTCTGTTGAGCTCTTCTGGTAGGTCAAGCTTGTATGCTACAGGACCTACTCTTTCGAGTATCTTGAAAGGTCCTACGTAGCGTGGTGCTAGCTTGCGCTTCTGGCCAAAACGAACTACTCCCTTCCACGGTGATACTTTTAAAAGTACTTGATCACCAATGTCAAACTCCAAGGGCTTTCGTCGTTTGTCTGCATAACTCTTTTTACGACTTTGTGCCGCTAGAAGATTGTTTCAAATTTAATGGATCTTGTCGGTTGTTTCTTGAATTAATTCTGGCCCGGTGATTTGTGCTTCTCCAATTTCGTGCCAACATATTGGAGATCGGCACTTACGACCATATAAAGCTTCGAAAGGAGCCATGCCGATACTTGAGTGATAGCTATTGTTGTACGAAAATTCAACCAATGGTAGGTGAGCGTCCCAGTTCCCTTTGAAGTCTATGACACATGCTCGCAGCATGTCTTCAAGGGTTTGGATGGTGCGTTCAGATTGTCCATCAGTTTGAGGATGAAAAGTGGTACTGAGGTCTAATCGTGTACCCAAGGCGGTTTGTACGGCTCGCCATGTTCGTGAAGTGAAACGACCATCACGCTCTGAAATGATGCTTAAAGGTACACCATGACGGCTTACAATCTCGCTGATGTAGATACGAGCTAACTTCTCGTTCTTGAAGTCCTCGCGGATCGGAATGAAGTGAGCTGATTTTGTAAGACGATCGATTATTACCCATATGGTGTCATACCCACTGGAGGTGCGAGGTAACCTGGTAATGAAATCCATGGTTATGTTTTCCCACTTCCACACAGGTATTTTGGGTTGGACTAGAAGTCCTGAAAGTCTTTGATGTTCAGGTTTTACTTTGGAACAGGTAAGGCACTTGGAAACAAAAACAGCGATATCCTTTTTCATGCCAGGCCACCAGTAGGTGTAGCGTAGGTCTTGATACATCTTGTCGGCTCCTGGGTGTACAGAGTATCGTGTTTTGTGCGCCTCATTCATGAGGAAGTCATGAAGGTTGTCGCGATCAGGAATCCATATGCGGTTTAAATAGTATAAAATACCATCGGATTTGGTTTCGATTTTGAGTTCAGCTCCACATGACAGCTTATCGCGTACATCATTTTCTGTCACAG
Organism: Scalesia atractyloides; assembly: GCA_947069175.1. NCBI lineage: Eukaryota > Viridiplantae > Streptophyta > Magnoliopsida > Asterales > Asteraceae > Scalesia > Scalesia atractyloides. Next base: position 64,279,948 of record CAMTDV010000028.1, on the reverse strand, counting down.
AAACATGTTGAGCTTCTCGGATTCGATCTTTGATGTCGGTTATGATTTGCGAACATAGAAGACGAATGGAGTTCGCATAACCTTTTCGACTGAGCGCATCGGCCACCACGTTTGCCTTGCAAGGATGATACCGAATTTCACAGTCGTAGTCGTTAAGAAGTTCGACCCATCTTCGTTGCCTCATATTCAACTCCTTTTGATTGAAGATATGTTGGAGACTCTTGTGGTCAGTGTATATTTCACACTTGGTACCGTAGAGGTAATGTCTCCATATCTTGAGAGCGAACACAACGGCTCCAAGTTCCAGGTCGTGGGTGGTGTAATTCTTTTCATGAACCTTGAGTTGTCTAGAAGCATAGGCTATCACTTTTCCTCTTTGCATCAGTACACAGCCTAGTCCTTGCCCTGACGCGTCGCAATAAACTACGAAGTCATCACAACCCTCCGGGAGTGTGAGGATAGGTGCGTCACAAAGTTTTTGCTTTAAGGTTTGGAAAGCCTCCTCTTGTTTAGGTCCCCATATGAAGGGTTTTCCTTTATGAGTCAAGGCCGTGAGTGGTACAGCAATACGGGAAAAATTGGCGATGAAGCGTCGATAGTAACCGGCCAAACCAAGAAATGACCTAACTTCGGTAGGGGTACGTGGCGCTTGCCATTCCTGCACTGCCTTGATTTTTGAAGGATCAGCATGAATTCCTTGTCATTGACGACATGTCCAAGGAATTGTACTTCTCCTAACCAGAATTCACATTTCGAGAACTTGGCGTAGAGCTTTTCAGTCCTTAAGAGTGTAAGGATAAGTCTAAGGTGTCGCTCATGATCGGATTTAGACTTGGAGTAGATAAGAATATCGTCGATGAAGACTATGATGAAACGGTCGAGGTAGGGTTTGCATACCCTATTCATTAGATCCATGAAGACAGCGGGGGCGTTGGTTAAACCGAACGGCATGACCATGAATTCGTAATGACCATAACGAGTCCGGAAGGCGGTTTTTGGGATATCTTCTTCATGTACTCTGAGCTGATGATAACCAGAATGAGGTCGATTTTGAAAAACATGTGGCGCCGTGAAGTTGGTCTAGGAGGTCATCAATGCGAGGTAATGGATAGCGATTCTTAACCGTTAACTTGTTGAGTTCTCTATAGTCGATGCACATGCGAAACGTTCCATCTTTCTTCTTCACAAACAGAACAGGTGCACCCCAAGGCGATGAGCTAGGACGTATGAATCCTTTGTCAGTCAGCTCTTGCAGTTGACTGGCCAGCTCTTGCATTTCGGATGGGGCTAACCTATAAGGAGATTTTGCGACTGGTGTAGCGCCAGGTATAAGATCGATGCGGAATTCGACTTCTCTCACGGGAGGAAGTCCTGAAATGTCGTCAGGAAAAACTTGTGGGAATTCTTTCAAAACTGGGATGTCTTCAAGTTTCCTCTCCTTGGTTCCCTTTTTTACGACGTGAGTTAGGAATGCGACATAGTTCTTACGGAGATATCTTCGGGATTGAAGGCAGGACATTAATTTGAGTCCTTTCGAAGGGGTTTCCCTAAAAATACGTAGGGTCTGACCGTCTGCAAGAGGAATGCGAATGAACTTTTCGCGGCACACTATTTCCGCGTGATGCTGGCTGAGCCAGTCCATACCGATTATAACATCGAAACTTCCCAACTTCATAGGAATGAGGTCAACTGGAAAATCGTGATCGTTTAGGGTGAGAGTACAATTGCGTATAATAGAATCTAATGAGACGGGTTTTCCGTCAGCAACTTCCACCGTCAGAGATTCGATGAGATTAACACGAGGTTGGTCGAGGATAGATTCAAATTCTAAGGACACAAAGCTCTTATCCGCACCAGTATCGAACAATATGGATGCATAACTACCATTGATGAGAAACGTACCGTTAACCACGTTGTTGTCAGCCCTAGCTTGGTTGGCATTGATATTGAAAGCTCTCCCTCTGGCAGGTGGAGGAGCTTGGTTAGCTTGGTTTACCGGATTTGCTTGAGCTTGGGCATGGATGATGTTTGTCACACCCCGACCCGCAGCGGAAATGGTGATCGGGGCATGATTGGGTTTTCATCAAAGCTCATGACATTTACTATAAAGTTTCATATTTATTATTTCCTTTTAAAGGAGAACATTACAATCAACATACAAGTACAACATGTTCTATACATTTATCAAGACTTCATTATTTTTCTTCTAAGGCAATTTCCTACGTGTTCCTTGCTTCAACCTGTCCACCTGTATCATGTGTAAAAATAGGGTTTTGGGTCAACAAAAAGTTGGCGAGTGAATCTTATTTAAACATTTGAAAGGATTAGTTAGGTTGGTTATTTGGATAAAATTGTGCATAACCAAATATGAATAAACGTAAATGTAAATTTAATCACAAAACACATAATATCAATAAATGCACAAGCACACACACCAAATGAATGAACAATGAGATCAAGGCTCAATCAAACGGAGCCGATCGAATGAGGCACGCGATGTTCAACTCGTCTCCCACGAGGAAATGATGGGCCTAATGAATGTTTTGCACGCAACTTGACAAAATGTAAATACGTATCACAACAAACAATATTTACATCATAAGTTTAGGTCATATAATGGTAAAGGCACAAGTTTGAATAAACGAAATATTTAGAGCGACACATGATACACCCCAAAACATGAATAAAAAGGGTAATTTGTAAGGATTCACTCACATTGGGTGCGTTCTTTTGATGACGTTGGATGCGCACGAGTTTTGGGATTTGATCGACGAGTAAAACTAATCTAAATAATAACGAAGTGGTTCGGTAAATAAATAGATTTTAATTCATAATCTTAATAGGGTTTTTAGATTCATTTTTGTGAGTTTAAGGACGTTTTCTAACTTAAAAATATTATTTTTAAATTAAATAAATAAATAAATAAAAAGAAATAAAATTTTTGACTTTTTTGACCGTTGACCGTTGACCGGTCGGACTGTGGTTAAGTGTGCGCTGAGTGAGGTTCGAACCCGAGACCTCTCGTACGCGTGCACGCAGCTCTACCAACTGAGCTACGTGTCTAACCCAAAATATTCTCTGTTTTAATTATATATATACTAATTAATTGTTATTTTATTGGGTTAATATTAAAATGATTTAAAATGGCCGAACCGCTTGAAGGGACCCGGAGTCGAACTCGGGTCCTTCGGTTCGTATGCGCACAGCCCAACCAGTTGGGCTGTGTGTCTAATCTGTTTATCTTACGGATTATATTCCTCTTATAAACATACTATGACTTGTTCTGATTCAGTTCTAAAAATATTGATTTTATTTCTGAAAGTCGGTACGTTGTATGATTCGAACTCGTGACGTGCGTTTATGTTTGCACACAGTCCACCGCTGGACTGTGTGTCTAACCCGGTTAATCATTCAGTTTTAATTATACTTATACACATCTCGACTTCGTCTTCTTCATTTATAAAGACACAGAACGAAGGTGACCGGCTATTCTTGTTTAAATCAGTCATCTATCATATAATTGATTGAATTAAAATGGATAGAGAGGGTTATGGAATCGAATGTACCGATCAGAATGTTTTCTTCAGAATTCCGGCAAGAGTTGTCGGCTCTGATTTGTGACTTCCGTCTGAGTGAATCAATTAACAGTTTTGATCAACGAGTTGGGAAATTAGGTTACTAAACAAGGGATATCAGGGGGTTTAGATGATTGTACCGATTCACAGCGAGACTTCGGGATTTCCAGTGATTTTCCGGTGAGTGCAGAAATTCCCGGCAACGTTGTCTGAGTCGGATTCTGGTTGAACGATTTATGTTATTACTTGTCTAATAATGGATTGAAAACGAAATAGTCGAGAAATTTACCGATTTGGTGTAAGTCTCGGTTTTCCGGCGAAAGTCCGACGAATGCAGAATATCTCCGGCGAGTGCTAAAGTTCGAGAAATTGTGCGATTTTGAGCGAAAAGGTTACCAGAGGTTTGGGTGAGTATTTATCGAGAAGAAACAGAATGTATTGAGTCCGAATTTGGTCTTGATTCGTGGTCAATGTTTCTCCGACGGTTACGACTGGTATTGGGGGATTAGACATCGGTTATAACCGATGTCGAAGTTATTTCACGCGTTCAGTCAAAGAAAAACGGTCGTGATTTGCGAAATCGTCGGTATTTCCGGCGACTGCGGATTAGGCGCGCTGATCTCAGGATTTGATTTCGAGTTTTATTTTAAGTATTTATTGTTTTAGTATATACACAAAAGATTCATGTGGCGGAGTGGTGTAGTGTTTGTTTGTTGGACTTGCTGACCCGGGTTCGAAACCCGGCAGCTTCCTTTAATTTATTTCTTCACTTGTTTTTACTATTTATTAATTATAGTTTTTAAATTCTAAAATATTTATTAATTATGTATTGTTTAAAATTAAAATGGACCAAAAATACGCAACGAATTTTATAACTGAATGTTTGACTGATAAACGAAGCGGGCTTTGGAAACCCGTTTTCCGACGGATGTTACAATGTTTACCAAGCGTGGACAAGTGTTCCTGAAGTGGTTTGGGTCCCCACAGTTGTAACAAGCTCGCATGGGTTGCATCATGGGGTAGTTGGGTTGGTAGTAAGGTTGAGCTATGTGTTGCGTGGGTGGTAGAAGTAAGGGTTGTTGGGCTTGACCACTGTCTGATTTTGAGTTTGGGTTTGTGGTTGACTGCGGTTCATTCGTTGAAGGATACGGCAGGTTTGGATGGTGTGACCTGCACGGCCACAGCTTGTGCAATGTTGGCAGGGATTTTCGGGAAGGTGATGGTATTGACAACGGTTGCATTTTGGGTATGGGCCGGTGTATGGCTTTTTAAATGGTGCAGCTGAGGGAGCAATTTGGGTAATTGGTGCGGCAGTGATAGGAGGGTTTGTTTGTGTGACAGCAAAATTTATGTTGTTTCGTTTTCTCTTACCAGCAAACTTCGAAGAGGATACGGAATGGTTTGGAGTTTGGGCCTCAATGGGGGCTTTCTTTTTCTCATCCTTGAATTTGCCATTTCGGATGCGATTCTTGGTGAGTTCTGTGGCTAATTCCATTGCGGCTTCAAGTGTTGTAGGCGAAGTGCTTAAAACCGAATCTTGGATTTTCGAGGGGAGGCCTCGAATGTAGTGTTCGACTAAGCGGTACAGTGGGGTGAACAAGTTGGGGATCATTTGGTTCAGTTCGAGAAATCTCTTGTTTTAGGAAGTGTGATCTCCTTCCTTTTGTTTCAACGAGTGGAATTCATCTTCCAACTTTTTGATTTCGCTTCTTGGACAGAAGCGCCTTGTCATGAGTTCCCTTAACTCTTCCCATGTTAAGGCCATGGCATCTTCGACTCCTCGCTTACCCTTTTCTGTGTTCCACCAGGTAAGGGCTACCCCAAACAGTCTCCCAGTTGCGTAACGTACCTTGCGATCCTCAGGACAATCGCAATTGAGGAAAGTGTTTTCCATTTCTTCAAACCAGTGAAGGAGGGCGGTAACACCTTCGGTCCCTTCATATTTCGGGGGATCGCAAGATTTGAAGTGTTTGTAGGAGCACTTTTTGGAAGGAGGGTTGACGCCGTTCTGGTCTTCATGATTGGGAGGGTTGATGGGATTCGCGGTGAGAGCTTGTTGAACTTGAATTACGATGTCAGGAAGCACTGCGGCCATTTGTTTAGCAATTTGGGTGGCCAAGCGTTCATTTGATCTTCCTGACTTTCTACCTCCACGTAGTTGCCTAGCCGACATCTACAGGAACATACATAGGAAGATTGTGAGTTTAAGAATTTTCTAGGTGTCATGTGTCGTAAAAAGAATGAAAAACAACATAATTGGCAATAAATTAACTACATCCATAGGATGTCTTGGGTTTGCTCATGTTTGGGCCTCCAATGTCCCCCATACCATCGCCTGTGTAGTCATGTGGGCCCCCATGACTATTGGGCTTGGTAGGATTCATATTGGTGTCGGCGGGTTAACACTCGCACCACCCGAATGAAAATCGGAAAACATAATTGCGAGATGTATGGTAGGAGGGTGTCCGGGTGTAAACACAATGACAACTCAAAGTGGGGTTAGCTCACACGACGTTTGGTATAGCATGCTTTGGCCTAATAGGTCCTTCGTACTCTCATCGTTAGTCCCCAGGTAGGCAAACTGGTCCTTTATTTTGGATTTATACGAATGCCAAGCCTAGACAGGACGTTCCGACTACCGGTACTCGTACCCTTCCAGTTACTACATGCCCGTCATGAGAACTCACTTTGATGTGATTTGAAAAATACAAAAATCATTGCAAAAATCATGGGAATTGTGAGGTGTGTGCTCTCATGGATATGATATGTTATGAGGATATGATTCATGATGAGCATTGTATAATAATATGTACTTATGAACATGCTTGCATAACATTGAGTGTGAAAATAAACATGAAACACATAAACATCATGAATTTTGCATGTAACACATAAACAATTAAAATCTAGTCAACTATAGTATAGGCTCTAAGGGTCTAATAACCTATCCTATATCCCTATAGTCACAAGCTCTGATACCAATCTGTCACACCCCGACCCGCAGTGGAATAAAAGTCGGGGCATAATTGGGTTATCACCAAAGCTCATGATATTTACTAAATGTTTCATATTTATTAAATTCAAATTACAACTTAAAGTTGGCGAGTGAATCTTGATAAAACATTGTTAATAATTTCTTGATTTATTTAATAAGGAAAATTTGTGCAATAATCACATGTGAGTAAACATATATAAATAAACAATCACAAACCACTTTGGATGAGTATATGACATGAATGATGATGTATGTGAGATCAAGGCTCAATCAAACGGAGCTGATCGAGTGACATGAATGATGATGTATGTGAGATCAAGGCTCAATCAAACGGAGCCGATCGAATGAGGCACCTGATACTCAACCCGTATCCCACGGGGAGCTGATGGGCCTAATGAAATGCATGCACTGAAAATGATAACTCCAATCTAAACATAATTCACACCACAATTGATACACATTTGATCACGGATATGATGTAAGCACAAGTGTTTAAATAAAATATGAGAATTATACGACACAGATACACCCCAAAACGTGATTAAAACGGGGAATTGGTAGGGATTCACTCACAGAGGATGCGTTTCTTGATGATGATGATGCGCACGAATATTAGACTCGACCGTCGAGGGAAAAACTAACCTAAATAATAACGAGACGATCCGGTAAATAAATAAATTTTATTTCGAATTAATGTTTTTAATTAATGCTCTTAATGGAATTTTTAGATTTATTTTTGTGAGTTTAAGGACATTTTCTAACTTTAAAAATATTATTTTTAAGTGTTTTTAATTGATTTTTAAATAAAATAAATAAAAAAAATTAAAAAATTTGACTTTTTTTTACCATTGACCGTTGACCGGTCGGACTGTGTTTAATTATGCGCTGAGTGAGGTTCGAACTCGGGACCTCTCGTATACGTGCACGCAGCTCTACCAACTGAGCTAGGTGTCTAACCCGAAATATTCTCTGTTTTAATTATATATATATACTAATTAATTGTTATCTTATTTAGTTAATTTCAAAAAGGATTTAATATGGCCGAACCGACTTCAGTGACCCTGAGTTGAACTCGGGACGCTCGGTTCGAGTGCGCACAGCCCAACCAGTTGGGCTGTGTGTCTAACCTTGTTTAACTACAAAATTATATTATATTTGTATACATGTTGAAGGATGATCTGAATAGGTTTTAAAAAGGATTGGTTTTATTTCTGAAAGTCGGTAACATATGCGATTCGAACTCGGGACGTGCGTGTTATGTTGCACACATTCCACCGCTGGACTGTGTGTCTAACCCGGTTAAATATCCAGTTTTAATTAAACTTATACACATTGTTTAACTTCGTCTTCTTCGCTTAACATTTCAGAACAGTGAATTCCGACTGTTCTGTTTAATCGATCTTAACTTATATTTGATTGAATTGAAAAGAGAAATGAGATGACATGGTATACCAGAACGGCGAGTTTGCTTCAGGTTTTCCGGCAAAGTCTCCTCGTCTCCGATCTGCGGATTCCGACTGAGGGAAACTGTTTAACAGTTTTGATTACTGGATTGAGCAATTAGATTACAAATCGAAAGATAGCAAGAGAAATTTAGATGATTGTACCGTCTGAAGAAAATCGCGGTTTTCCATTCAGTGATTCTGGCGAAATTGAAATTTCCGGCGACGTGCTAAAGCTTCGAGAGATTGTGCGATTTTGAGCGAAAATGTTACCAGAGGTTTGGGTGGGTATTTATAGGGAAGAACATGATGTATTGGGTCCGAATATTGGTCTTGATTCGCGGTCAAAGTTTTTCCGGCGGTTACGACTGAAATTGAGGGTTAGACATCGGTTATAACCGATGTCGAAATTAGTTCACGCGTTTCAGTCAAAGGAAACGGTCCTAATTTGCGGAATCTTCGGTTTTTTTCCCGGCGACTGCGGATTTGGGCGCGCTGATTACCAGTTTGACTTTTGGGTTTACTTTAAATGTTATTTATTTCTATATTTGGCATGAAAGAAATGTGTGGCGGAGTGGTGTGGTGTGTGTTTGTGTTTGTGGGCGACCCGGGTTCGAAACCCGGCAGCCCTATTTATTTTTTTATTTACTTATTTTTATTGTTAATTGTTTATGGTTTAAAATTCTAATAATGTTTATTAGTTATGTATTGTTTAAAATTAATATGAACACTAAATACGCGACGAAACTAAATATTTGATTAATAAACGAAGCGGGTTTGGAAAACCCGTTTTTCGACGAATGTTACAGTTTTAATTATTTACTAATGGTGGTATCGTTGGTAGGGGAGACCGGTGTTCCCAAATCTAACGTGCAAGAGGAGGTTTCAAGTGTACAAGGATATCAAACAGACCGTTTCTAGACTTAAACGAGCTTCCTTCCGTTGAAGAAACAACCCATGTGGACGACTCGTACCTAGTTGATTCACCATGTTATCCTGCACAACATGGGTTTCCGGATTATGGATACGGGTGTGAATTCTTGTACGTGCAACAACACGGTCCGGATGGATACGAAGGAGACTGTTACGAAAGTTACAATGCAACACATTCTTTCTACGGTCAACAAGTCTATCCTGATGGTGGAGGATATGGTGGTGAGGCATCCCCATGCGCAAGCAATCCGTACCTCACAGAGACGGTATCAAAACTTATTTATTTTAAGTTGTGAAGTTCAGTATACATAAAATCTAACATAACGCTATCGATTTTACAGGTTTTCAACTCTTTAGATGAGGTAAAAAACTGGGCACATGAAATGGCAAAGGCGGATGGTTTCGTTATTGTGACCCGACGATCAAAGAAAATCGGTGGAAGGACCGGGAGGGTATGGCTTGAATGTGATCGTAGTGGTGAGCACCATACTACAGCAACGGTTAGAAAACCTGGAAGCAAGAAAACTGGTTGTCCGTTTTACCTGTTTGTTGTGCGGGACCATCCGTATGAAACATGGGGGATAAAAGGGGGAAAGACTGAACATAACCACGAAGTTTGTCAGGACCTGTCGGGCCACGCGTTTGTGCGAAGGTTTGCTCCTAACGAATACAGAATGATCGAGCAGTTGACAACACAAAATGTGGAGCCGCGCAAAATTTTTCAAACGATAAGGAAGCAGTTCCCCGACAGTTTCCATGTTCAGAAAGACGTCCAAAACGCAGTCCAGAAGATTAGGGCCGAACAAAGATACGGTCTGACTCCCATGCAGTCGCTAGAAAACATCCTTAGTACAAACGAATTTATTTACGAGACACGGGAGGAACCCGAAACAGAGGTCGTTACAGAGATCTTCTTTGTTCATCCCTACTCGAGTGAAATGTGGCGTGCGTTCCCGCACGTTTGGCTGATCGATTCCACGTACAAGACGAACGTATACAACATGCCATTTGTTCAGATAGTTGGTATGACTCCCACCAACTACTCGTTTTGTATCGCGCATGCCGTTGTTTGCAAGGAACGTAGTGATAACTTTGTATGGGTGCTTGAGAGGATCAGGTCAATGTTGGACGAATGTATGGAGCCACGTGTTATTGTAACGGATAGAGATCTGGCCCTAATTAACGCGTGTGCGAAAGTTTTCAAACGCCTCTCGATATCTCTGCAGGTATCACATTCAACAGAATATTTGTAAGCACTGCAAGAGCGCATTCACAGAAGAAGAATGGCAAAAAATTTTGTCATCATGGGGGAGATTGTGTGAGTCTCCATCAATACCAATATACGAGTACAACTTAGGCCACTTACAAAAGCGACTTGTGGCATGCAAACGTTCAAGTAAGTTTACGTTCAAGTAAAATATGGCCTACCCATGTACATGTAACTAATTGTTGATACCTTGTAGGGGTCTTTGCGTACGTGTATGACAACTGGTTGAAAGACTACAAGCAAATGTTTGTCTTTGCGTGGACAGATCAGAGCCGCAACTTCGGGCAGTGTACCACCAACAGAGTTGAGAGTCAACACGCGAATTTAAAGAGATACGTCCAAGATAGGAGCTCGTTGGACCGAATAGTAGGTTGTGTCAAGGATATAGTCGAAACACAATACGGGTAAATAAGGCGGAGCTTTCGATAAAGCATCGAAAAAATAATGAACCACCACAAAAACCCGTTATTTGACCACCTACGTGGAAAAGTTTCCCACACAGCGCTTGATCTGCTGAGTGGAGAGCTACTTAGGAAACTAGACGTGTTGCAGCGCTTGCATTCATCTTGTAGATGTCAGATGTGATACAGCTGTGGGTTGCCGTGTGCTTGCAGGTTGGAAAAGTACGTACGAGTAGAGCGTCCGATTCAACTCCAAGACGTAGACATCTTCTGGCGGAAGCTTAACTTTCAGCCATGTAAATTGACATCTGATGACGTTGACGTGGTAGAAGATTTGAACATTGGTCGGCAACAGTTAGAGTCACGCTCCCCTGCTCAGAAAAAAAGCTTGCTGGGAAAGATTAAAGCGGTGTTGACCCCAACCAAATCCACAAAGAAACCACCAGTTGTCCAACACTCAACTCGTGGACGACCAACAACAAAGCAAGCACAACTTCGATTTGATGACGCCCCCCGCCATAGCTCGTATGTTCCATCGCAGGGTTCCCAATCAACTACATACGATGCCCCCCCCATAGCTCGTATGTTCCGTCGCAGGCCAGTCAACAGTCGGTCATCAAGTCGCAAAAACCCGTAGCGGGCCGAAGCCGTTCAACGAGTTCTAAACAAAGAGAGGTTCGAGACGATTACGGTTTTCCGTTGATAGTGGGCGACGAGGATGTGTCAGCTATCAAACGGTTTAAGCCTTTTCTTTCCTCTTTGTTTCACCCGTACATCTCGTGCATACAAGATGTGAGGCCAGACGGTCATTGTGGGTTTCGGTCTGTGGTTGTGGGCTTGGGTATGGGAGAACGTGTGTGGAGCCACATTCGAAAAGACCTTCAACAGGAGATGGATCAGAACGCGTCGATCTGGGCGCCAGTATTTGAAGCATGGGAGGAATGATACTTTTACACGCATTGTCAGAGCCTAATCTGGGATTCAGTGGAGCATTGTCCCCCCCACTCATTGGATGGAATTTCCCCACGCAGGGCTTCTTATTGCACAACAGTATAATATCGTAGTTCACCTCTTAAGCATCGATGGTTCTTCCACGTTCTTCCCGATAATCAACCTTCCGACGGATCGAGAACCACGAACGATAACGCTTGCACATGTTAACAACAACCACTTCATACATATTAAGCTGGAAGGCCAGTTTCCGATGCCTACAGTAAACGGTTTGTGGTTGACCTACCGAAGCGCGGCTGCAGAACAATGGATGGACATATACACGCCCCGTATAGAATGGTATACGTCAAAAATGAATCCGGCACCAAATTCAAACCCGGGTATTAACTGGGTCGACGGTGAATCGGGAAAAATGAGGCTTTTTGCTAAATCTAATATGATTTTTTGTATATTTAGTACGATTTTTTTTGTAATTAATACAAACATTTTGTATACAATTAGAAATTTTTTGGTATAATTAACAAGATTTTATTTACCCAAAAAGTGTGTATTTAGTAAACAAAATCATATTAATTACACCAAAAAATTTAATTGGGCATAGACGCCTCGTCTAGACCTAGACGCCCGTCTTGTTCTAGGAATAAGTCCATTTTACCCCTGCTTCGCTGTCGGTCTAGGCTGACAACAGGGGCAAAACGGTAATACTACACACTTAGACGTGTCGTCTAGGTTTTCTTTTTTTCCAACCACAATCCTGGCCCCGTACAGCATCATATCAGTCACATCAGACGGGGCGTCTACCCGTAGACGGATGCTGAAGACGACCAGCTCAAGATGGGACGTCTAGGCCTAAACGACCCGTCTTGTAGGTTGTGCTCTGCATGCATGTCAGTAAAGTAAGTGATGCGCCCCGTCTGGGTCTAGACGGGTCGTATATTTCTTTGTTAAATAGACCCCTGCCAAGCATTTGGTGTCGCAGAAAACTTTCAATTCTTCGTCGGAATTCTCTCCTTCATGAACTTTGGCTTATATTACTTCATCTGATATCATTCATGCATGTCAGTAAAGTAGTAAAGTGATACGCCCCGCCTAGGCCTAAACGGGGCGTATATTTCTTTGTTAAATAGACTCATGCAGAGCATTTGGTGTCGCATAAAACTTTCAATTCGTCGTCAGAATTCTCTAATAAGAGTTCTTACAAAAGAGCTAGTTCGTTTGGAAGAATGTAAGGAGAAGCGTTTGGATTCAAGGGTTAAGAAGTAATGACTGCTAACTAATTGCAAGACTGTTTGTCGGGCTTCCAATGCTCACCCAGGGTGATAAACAACGTTGATCGCCCTAATTGGAGAATCGTTGTGGGTGGTAGTTACCCGGTCCCCTGCCGCCTTGGTAGTTGTTACCATATCCATTATCCCCTTGCTGGTTTCTGTACCCATCCCCGTGTTAGTAGTTATACCAAAAATAATTTAATTGCAAATGTACGAGTCGTCTTGACCTATTGTTATGGATGTACAAAGTTATGTTATATATGTTATATCTGTAATATTTAACTTTGTTTTGAATTATTTGATTACTTGATGATTGTTTGTGTTAAATCGACGTGTATTAAATTTTAATATAATTTAAAAAAAACATAACGTAAAAACAATTAAATACTTAAAGGATCAAAAAGATAACTTATTTTTATATAATAAACAAAAGTTTTTAAAAATATAAAATTACACCACAAAAAAAAAAAATAACCTCCAACAACAACAACCAATTTACCCCACCAAAATACTATTTTTTCAAACTCCAACAACCAATCTACCCCACCAAAACACCCTTTCTCCAACTAAAAAAAACAAGTTCGTAGACGGGTCGTCTAGGTCTAGACGGCCCGTCTTAGCACATAAATTTGTGCGCCCTGCCAGGTACTTGATGACTCCTCAAAATCAGTGCTATACGGGGCGTCTAGACCTAGACGACCCGTCTTGACCCCAGGGTTGTCAAATAGGCAGCAAGGGTGTGTGAATAGATTGAGTCTTTTTATATAGTTTTTAGTTGATCTACATAACCTTTGTTCGAAAATGAGTCAGCTCAAATATAATACGTTTTTATTAGTATAAGTTCGAGTTACTTTACATTTCGACGCCGTCACAACGCACGAGGAAATTTACTAGTTATATACAATAAGAATAACATGCATATATTTTGTGTATCTATTTAAAATTTATATTTCGTATGTATGTTTATATTGGTTAATAGAACATAAACAAATATATTTTCTTAAGGAACAAACATGATTTTTGTTAGTTTATTCGATTGTAATTTAGTGAACAAGTATAAACATACATTCATGTCTGATTGATTTGTTTGCGACGCTAATTGTAAGTGTTTAAATAGAAACAGAAAAATAAATTGTTCATTTATTTATTTTATACTAAAAAATCATTATACCCCCTGGTAAACAAGTCATCTGAGTTAAGTCAACATCAACTGAGATTGAGACAGATCTTAAGGTCGCATTCGAGTATTCAACTCACTTGGTCGATTCAAATCATGACTTATGAGTTTAGCTCATTTCCTAACTTTTTTTCTTTTATAAGATCAATTCTCATACATTCTCGCTCCTTGCTACGAAGGATAGTTAAACAACACCCGATGTCTGCGTTACCAGACGTAACGGGTGTGAAAAAAGGGTGCCAGATTATTACATATTTTAACCCATTATAAATAACCATGTAAACCTTATTTTTCTTTTATCTTTATTTTTTTCTTATTTAATTTGATTAGCTACAACATTACGCAAGTTATAGAAAAAATAAGTGTTCCTATATGTAATAGTTACCTTTTCAGTTAGTAGTAAAATATGTAAGTATCAGTTACAACTTGAGCTCATGTTAATATAGCCCTAATGCTATCTTGGTTTCAGGATAAGATATTAGAGACTATTTGGTCTTGGGTTTGATTTGCATAGGGGTTTTTCTTCAGATTTATTAAGTCTCTTTTTAAATTGGAATTTAGGCATTATTGCCTAGCATAGATGGATATGATCGGGTGGTTCTGCTGGTGGCGCTATTATACTCCATTGGTTCGTCAGTGATCCAAATTTTCCGTTAAAAAAATATATAAAATCGGCTACAACTCGAGAATATTTTTAAGAGTAAATTGTCATTTTAGTCATTGATGTTTGTCTCAAATTGTCACTTTAGTCCAAATAGGTTTGTTTCTCCTTTGAGTCCTTGACATTTCCATTTTTTTTTCCAATTTGGTCAAACCCACTAAATTCGTTAAAAAATGTCAGTTAACTCACATTAAATAGTTTGATAGTTGTCATTTTCATCCAAAAACTATTTTTTTCTTTTATTCAGTTATATATAAAAGAAAAACTTTAAGTAAAAAACTCTTAAGCTAAAAAAATAAAAAAAAATACATATGAATATATATAAAAAACCTTTAATTTATTTAAAAAGGAATATTAACTAAAATTTATATTAAAAAGACCCTTTATTTTTAAAAAAAAAAAAGCTAAAGGGAGAGAGAGAGGGCGGGTTATGGATTGTTGGATTTTATTATAATGAAATTTAAAAAAATAAAGGATTTTTTTAATATACATTAATTAATATATATTTTTTAAAATTAAAGGCTTTTTTATTATATTAATATTAATTTTTGTTTTTTTAGTTTAATGGTTTTTTTAGTTGAAGTTTTTATATATATATATAACTAAATAAAAGAAAAAATGGTTTTTTGAATGAAAATGACAACTACCAAACTATTTAGTGTGAGTTAAATATTTTTTAACAAAGTTAGCAGGTTTGACCAAAATAGCAAAAAAAAATGGAAAACTCAGGTACCCCAGAGGAGAAAAGAAAACTAGTTAGACTAGAGTGACAATTTAGGACAAAACCTAACAAAGTTAGTGGGTTGAACCAAAATGACAAAAAATAAAAAACTCAGAGATTCAGATGGAAAAAAAAAACTATTTAGACTAACTAACAATTTGAGATAAAACTGAACAATTTTTAAATTAGCCAATTTTTTCAAATAATAGAATACCGATTACGGTTTCACTCGAGCCATAGTTTCCTTTAACAGCAGTTGAAGACAGAAGCTATTCCATTAACAAATCTAATCATATGTTCCAGATGAACTGCTCTGCCCCATCAAATGTATACACCAAGAGGTATTATTCCACTTCTATCTTCATTTCTGATTCTCTATCGCTTCAAGTTACACTAATCATCTAACTTTACGATATTAATATAATTCATTATCAGTTTGCTTCTGAATCATGGGAATCAATCCCTTATATCAACCAAAGCTGGAAACAGAGGAAACCCTAGCCCGAACATGCTAGGGTTTGCACGATTGCATAATTCCAATCGGGGTTTACGGTCAACGTGTTGTTTGACCAATGGGAATGGTGGTGCTAGACAGTTGAATAGTCATGGAGTTACAAGCACAATGGATTGATTATTGTTGATCATGGTTCGAGCCGAAAAGAATCCAATCTTATGCTAAGTAAGTAAAATTAGTAAAAAAAAAATTTAATTTTAGTAATTAGTTATTAGTATAGATGATTGTTTCATGAGTTGAATTAATATATATGATGGCTTGCAGATGAGTTTGTGGCAATGTTTGTAGAAAAACCTGGTACCCGATTGTTGAGCTTGCTCATATGGTACTTTTTGTTTTTCGAAATGTTTGTTTGTAAGGATGAATGTTTTCGCTTATGAGCTGTGTGCTTACATGAGAATGAATAATTATTATTTGTTTTTTGAATTTGATTAGGAGCTGGCAGAACCATCAATACGAGATGCATTTCGTTCGTGTGTTGAAAAAGGGGCAAGTCGTGTGATCGTGAGCCCATTTTTTCTGTTCCCAGGGCGACACTGGCACCAGGTATTGTACTGAAGTAAACAATATTATATAAGCCCGGCAAAACTTGCCCGGGTGGGTCGGGTCAGGTAACAGTCAAAATGGGTTTTGACAGTTGCAGTGGGTGGTGCTGGCTCATTTGGTCTCGTTTTAAGTTAGGTAGTTTCTCAGGAGTGACCCATTTTGACCTATTGTATAATTTGAGTGACCTATGGACCAAAATCGACCCACTTATTAACGAATGGGTCGTGATTACCAAGTGTTATATTCTGGTTTTTATGATGATTTTCTTCATTTGAAATTAAAAAGGAAAAGAAAATGATCTATAGACATTTGTTTTTGCAGGACATCCCTTCTTTAACCGCTGAAGCTGCAAAAGATTTTCCAGGCATGTCATATATGATAACCGCACCTCTTGGCCTACATCCACTTCTTGTGGTACGGATACGGGATATCTCTAAAATTATCTATTTACAATGTGATTTTTTATATTCTTTTTCTTGATTACACAAACCATCAACTTATATGTTATGGAAACACTTTCTGAAAGTTTTGATCTTTTGCGATAAATCATCGGAGTTCAGTTGTGCTTTCAAACTTAATATCATTTCACCAAGATTTCAGAAATCTCTTCTTGGCATGCCTTTCCTTTTATTCGTTAATCTTGGTTAACTGCTTTCTAATTGATAATTTTTACCATCATTCGTTTTTACATTTATTTTTGTTTTTGTAACAGGATGTAGTGGATGACAGAATTAAACATTGCTTAAGCCATGTAGCTGGAGATGCAGATGAGTGTGCAGTTTGTGCAGGAACAGGAAAATGTCATCTTTACTGATTTTTTTAAGATGTAGGCAGTAGGTTTTTTGAGATGTTACATAAAAATCTGTAAAACATCAGGTTCCTGGTATATGCTTGGTTTCAGATCACTTAGAAAACGAACGATGACGCCTTTCAACAATATGCCTCTTTCTGGGCATACTGAACAAATGAATTTTATTTTGACGATTCATATAGGCAGTTGAGTGATCTCACTTTGTCTGTCAATTTTTTCCATCCGCAATCGTTCCCTACCTGAACCAAACCAGTTTTCTTGTTGACCCATACAAATCAACAAAGAAATCCATAATACATACAAGTAACACAACTCTAATAAACAAAAACGTAGTATAATCACTGTTCTCTCTCAAAAACTTAAGGGCCTGAAACCATGACAATTCACAGATCCTCGGGCCACCTCAGAATGAAACGAGCCACCCAACAACTTCTCGAAAAGATATGGACACTGAAATCAGTTGATGATAGCATGTGTCACTAATCATCTTGTATGATGGACATTACAGGAATGCCCTTGCTGGTAAAGCTTGTACATTGTACGTGTACCTCGTTTCCAACTTCAAACTCCTCTTTACCACCATCACTCTACAGAACAGAATATAATAAAACATCCGTTAATATTTACTGAACGCGGGTCAAACTATTGAAATGAAAAAGGTGGTCAAACAACCAACACGACAGTAAATAGACATACCTCAAACCTGTACATCCCATTGATTCCACCACCCAAATCTAGAACCAACCCACGGGCCCGTACTTGAAGAATCTTTGCGGTCACTTTCATTCCAAGTTTGAGCTTTTTCGCATCCATTGGACCCATAACTTCACATTCTTGATCTTTTAAATAATCAAGAATGGCATTTTTATGTTCAACTTTAACCTCGTTTTTGTCTTCATCAGAGCTTGTATCATGATCACCATAATTTCTTTTTTCAGTTAGTAAATACGGTTTTGCAATGCGGGCTTTTTTAGACGCAGTTGACCCAGAATCAGAACCGCTTAGAGTTTTTAACGTTTTAAGTTTTTGAGAAGATTTTGGTTTTGAGGCCCGTTGTGGTTTCGGTTTTAAATTAGAGCCCAAACCGGCTGATTTTTCCTCCTCGTCACACTCCACCGCACTGCGAATCACAATCGGTGCCATTGAAGAATACGACGGATTTGATTTCGTACTCGTGTCTTTGTCGTCCGGTAAATCTTTGACTGCAGAATTCTGGTCCTCTTGCTCAGGTGTGTAACTATCGGGTTTTGGTTTTAATACGTTTAACGACCCGTCAACCATATCAGACTTTTTCGTCTTTTGAGGTAAAGTAGCTTTTAAAGAAAGTTTTATGTTACCACGAAGATCCAGCCCAATACACATTAACGATAAATGCTGACCAACTGAAATCACATCTGAAATTCTGGACACCTGAAATTTCATCGAAAAGTCAAACCATAACCAACCAGTCAAAGATATCCATTCACACGTAAAAATATGTTACCACTAACCGGTTCATGTGACAATTCAGAAACATGTAAGAGGCCGTGTTGGCCACCGTTAAACTCCACGAAAGCCCCGTATTCTTTTATTGACGTTACAATGCCTTTGTAAACACCTCCTACTTCAATTGCTCGCCCGATTATTAAATCAACCTGAAGATTAAAGGGACATAAGATGCATGAAATCTGTCACGTATGTACAAGATGGTGAAAGAATGTGAAATACCTTTTCTTGCACTTTCTCCATTACCGATTGATTCTTAGCAACTATAGTTAGTGTTCCATCACTCACGGACATACGAGCACCTGGAAAATATATATAGCAATTGTTAAAGATGCAGAAAATCGTAGTAAATTTAGATAAATAAAACAAAGAGTAAAATGCCATTTTCGTCCTTGAGGTTTGGCCAGTTTTGTGACTTGCGCCCAAAGGTTTGTTTTTTCGCATCTGGATCTAAAAGGTTTAAATCTTGCAATTTTCATTTGGCTCATTAACTCCATCCATTATTCTCCGTTAAGGGGTATTTTTGTCTTTTTTGTTAACTTAAAGGGCAATTTCTCTTTTTCAGGGTATTCAACTATTCGGTCTTTTTACATAAAATGAAAATAACCGAATTGCCCTTTAAGTTAATATAAAAGACGAAAATACCCATGACTTAACGAAGAAAAATGGATGGAGTTAACAAGCCGGATAAAAATTGCAAGAGTTTTAACCTTTTGGATCTAGATGCAGAAAAAAAACCTTTGGAGCAAAGTCGCAAAACTGGTCAAACCTCAGGGACGAAAATGGCATTTTACTCTAAAACAGAAAAACAAGATAACAAAATAACTAACCATTATAAGTAAATAATTGCATTAAAATATATCTATTAAAGTATTAAGCATTGTCAAGCTAACACAGACCTGTCTCTTCTTCGATTTTCGTCTTCAAGGCACCAAGTGGTCCAATCAGTCGACGTAAATCATCGTTACTATATTTTAAGGTAACTGCAAGACATGATGATAATACTATTAGTTAGCCTGCTCCAAGACAACTTGTTATAACTAAGAAATAAATGTGGGTCCTACCTAATCGAGGAGAATTTCTTCCATCCTGAGTGCGAGCTGAATTTATTTCTTGCTCCATACGTTCAAGTATTTGAAGTCGACCTTTATATGCGGGTTCTAGTGACTCGCAAATAATGTCGAGAGGAATCCCAGCAGGTTTTATATCTAACTGAATTGCAGTAATCCCGTTTCGTGTTCCGGCTATTTTGAAATCCATGTCCCCTAGATGATCTTCTAGACCCTAAACATGAACAAAATATTGTTGCATCGGGACTTTCTAAGAATACAAATCAGTTGTAGGGAAAAGATGCTGTAAATAAATGTGTACCAAAATGTCGGTTAATATACGGTACTGGTCAACATTGCCGGTTGATGGGTCAACTTCGGTAACGAGGCCGACTGACAGACCAGCAACGTGATCTTTCAAAGGGATGCCAGCATCCATTAAAGCCATGCTCCCTACAATAATAAAGGGAAAAATAATGTAATCCAATTATGCCCAACAACACAAAATGAAAAAAAAAATGTGACATGGTAATTTACAAAAAATTGAGAAGAAAATAGCAACGTAATACAATCATAGCAAGTCAAAATATTACCTATGCAGTTAATGCGGTAAAAATTCGGATATCGATCAAGGACCGATATTTGAGTTATAGGTTATCGTGGTGGAATATTAGTGGGATATCAGTAATTTTAATATTAATTTAACACTAACGATTCAGTATACTCTCCTACCATTAACAAAATAACCTTTTGCAACTTGCAAACACTAACAATTGTAGCAAGTAGGAACTGATTAAGACTTAAAACACTAACAATTAACAATTAAGACTTAAAACACTAAAAGCAGCAATAAGAAGAAAGATGAATGGTAGAACTAAGAAGAAAGGTACTGATATGGGAAAACTGGTGATATATCAGTCAAATATCATTCAATATCGCCAATAATATTGGTACCGATATTTGGCACTGATATTTTACATGGGGATCGATAACCGATATATCGGTGATATATCACCGATATTAACTGCATAGCATATTGCATACCTCCACATACAGTTGCCATTGATGTTGAACCATCAGAGCCCATGACTTCGGAATTAATTCGCACGGTATAAGGAAAATCAAGTTCACGAGGTAATACAGCAAGAAGAGCTTTCTCAGCAAGAGTGCCTGAAAAAGAAAATAACCATAATAAAGCTACCTTGCATCAATTCACAGAACAAGAAATTAATAGTCTGCATTCTTGCCACTACATACGGGCAGTGACCAGTGACAACTAGTTTATTCTTTTATATATTCTCCAAGTAAATAATAATAATAATAATAATATAAGCATAATAATAATAATAATAATAATAATCATAATGAGTGATAACCATGTAACAAACAATAATGAAACAGATCGGGCTAACCATGTCCAACTTCACGGCGGTTCAAGCCAGTTCGTTTCCCAACTTCATTAATACAGTAAGGTGGAAAACTATAATGAAGCATAAATCGTTTGGTTGGAGGGCCTACAATAGAATCCAAACGTTGAGCATCTCCTGGAGCCCCAAGAGTAACAGTACATAAAACCTGAATAAAATCTTTAAATTTAACAACACAAAAAGCCAAGGATTATAATATGTTATTTGTTATATACTTATATAATAACCTGCGTATCTCCACGCGAAAAGAGAGCCGATCCGTGTAATCCAGGCAAGTTACCAGCTTCACAATACAAAGGCCTAACCTCATCAAGACGCCTTCCGTCAAGTCTAAATCCTTCATTAATTATCCTCCTGCGTACAACCTGATAAAATTTACCTTTTCAGACGTTGAAAGTTTAAACCTTTTACATTAAAACTATGTTCTCATTTTGAACATATCAACACACCTGTTTTCTCACTGTATCGACTGTCTTTGATAGACCTTTTAAGCTTTCTTCATCACCTTCTTCCTCTAATATACCTTTCACATCTTGTCCAATTTTATCCAAAGCTTCTCCACGTTCAAACTACACGCAATAAAATGAAAGACAATACGTATAAGTAATGCATTTGATAAAGGACACGTTATTTTATTTTATATAATAGTCATCATACCTTTCCATATGAAGGATCAGTAAAGATAGCTTCGATAGGTTTCTCCGTCAAGTTACAGATTTTGTCCATTGTTCGGTCCGACACTAACGACAGTGTATATTCCTTCTTTTGTTTCCCTGCTTTGGCAGCCAGTTTCAACTGAGGCTCGATGAACTTAACTGCCTGAACGATAAAAGATGACTCGTTTAGATTCCAACAAATGCTTTAGGGTTGTTATGAAACCGACATTGACCTTTTTGACTTACCTCGGGATGTGCAAACCTAAATGCAGCTTCAAGGTCCTTCTCGGAAATCTCGTGTGCTTTACGTCTATCATCATAGTTTTATCTCTTGTGCAAGCATATACAAGGTTGAGATCACTCAATTTAAGCTGTGTTGAGATCATAACAGATGGTGTAAGATAACATAACTATATACATATGGATATATAGATAGTGGATATACAGGAAAAAAAGATTACTACCTCATCCATGCTTGGATTTACTACAAGATGCCCATCAATCCTTCCTACACGTACCATTCCAATGGGACCATCCCATGGTATATCTGATAACATAAGAGCAGCAGAGGTGGCGTTAGCTGCCATTACATCTGGATCTTGTTTCCCATCTGAGGAAAGCACACTAGCCATCACCTATAAAAAACACCAACAACTGTTAGAAGAAAGTAGAATCAAAAGCTGTGAATAGGGAAACAACTGCAAAAGAAACAAGTAACAGGCTATTATATCACACATACCTGAACCTCATGGTAAAATCCAGCTGGGAAAAGCGGCCGAATAGGTCGATCAATGAGCCGCCCACATAAAAGTTCTCGTTCTTTTGGAGCACCCTCCCTTCTCATATACGTACCTGGAATTACTCCTTGAGCAAACTGTTTCTCTTGGTAATCAACCTAAAACCACAAACATCATCAATAGAAAACTCATAACATAGAAGACTGTTTAGATGAAATAAAAAAAAATCAAAATCCTCAATTAACGCTTCCAGCTTGAGTTCCGTCGTAGTAATTCACTGTTCCATGTATGACTAAGTAAACCGTTTACGAGCAATACACAACATTAATATTGTACCCTATCAATTTTTTAAAATGGTGACTCAATTAAATCTTCCTTTAATTCATATCCATGCACAAATGCATTCTAATATATTTAACAACTACAAAGCTAACAGCCGTATAGATAAACCTAACTAAATGACGAGTATGCTTTGTTTCATTTCACCAGTATTTGTTCATTAATTCATTAATTTCTACTCCATATCGACATTTCTGGATAACACAAATTCTCTAATGAAAATTCAAATGTTTATTATTCACATATGTGTCCAAAATATCAGCAACTAAAACATGTTTATTCTTCACTAATCAACATTAAAATTTCAACAGTAATTCAAAACATGAACACAAATTAAACAATATAACATAACCATACGTACAGTAAGAGGCAAAAAATCTCGAGCACCGTCGCCTTTAGCCGAACACACCGTAGACAAAACATTAGTATCATCCATACCTAACACAACCGCACCATTGGCGAACCGAGCGATCTTCCCTGTCTCTAACGTGATTATGCGCGATCCAGATTTCGAATTCTTCTCTGAACGTTTCGAGGATTTTGGTTCTGGAACCGAGAGTATCTGTATCCGCCGGTGAAGTGGAAATTGACGCCGCGAAGGTAGGGCGGCCAGTGGTGATGGTACGGCGGGAATATAGGGTTCGACATCGGATGGAGAGATGAGAGGAGGTGGTTTCTTCGGGTTATCGCCACCGAAGCCATGGCGATGGTGAAGACTCCAGAGAGGGTTTAGGGTTTAAGATTTTTAGCGCCAGGTTTTGACCAGAAACAAAAGGGCTAGTAAATAGGCAGCGTTGTTCACGAGCCGAATCGAGCCGAGTCACTGCATAGCGTGGGCTTGGCTTGATTATAAATCGAGCTGGTTTGGATTTGAAATCGAGCTGAAAACTTAAGTTGGGCTCAACTTGTTTTAATCCGAGTTTTGCTCAACTCATCTTGGTTTAGCTCAATTTTGAAAAGAAAATTAATATATGACTTTTAAAATTCAGCAATCTAAAATATTATTAATAACTTAAAATATCATATCTAAAATAAGCTCAACCTAATAAATTACAAGCCAAAATCAAATTTAACAACACAAAATACGTTCTTAATTTCAACGAAATACAATATAAGTTCATTAGCATGGCAACCAACCTTTAAATGTGGTATAGATATCAAATTACATTCCTAATCACATGTAAATAATAATCAGTTTTGTGATATATTATAATGTATATAAAATAAAATATATTAAGAGTAAAATAATCCGAGCCGAGCTGGTATGCGAGCCAAACCGAGCCAATCCGGCTTGTTACGAGCTGAGCCGAGCTAGACTCACTTTCTAACTGAGACGAGCCCGACTCACTTTCAAACCGAGCCAATCGAGCGAGCTTTTTCTGAGCGAGCTTCGTACGAGCTCCGAGTCGCGAGCTTTTCGGACAAACCTACTTGTACTCACTTAGAAGTAGATACGCATTAGATTGCACCAAACGAACCGAACATCTAGTGACCTCTTTAAAAGTTCTTGTAAATTTGTTTACGTAACTGGTGGCTCAAAACTCGGTTGATTTAACTAGAAAAAAAAGGTTAAGATATGAATTTCGGGAACTAACTTGTGTAATTTACGAGTAGATATGAGCTCGTTCGCTAGTTCATTTGGAAAATATAAGAAAAACTCAGTTGACTGAGTTAAGTAAGTATAAAAAAGTTCATTGGTTCTTTCTAGTAAATCTAAAGAAAAGCCTTTTTAAGCGAAATTAACGTAGTTCTTTCTGGAAAATATAGAAAAACTCGTTGACTGAGTTAAGTAAATATAAAAAAGTTCATGGTTCTTTCTAGTATATCAAAAAAGCCTTTGTATAGCGAAATTAACTTCATTATAACCAAGTTGGCACTAGCAAGTTGCTAGAAAACGTCGAACCCTACAAGCACCGATTACAAGACCACCATGTCAAACAATTACTCTATGTATAATTTACATGACTTTTCTCAATCGATTACTTCAAATTAGACTAGTTTTATTTACCCCCACACATGACATTTAGGGGTTGTTTGGCACTTCTGAATGAATAAGTGCGGAACTAGTAAAAGGTCTGAACAATCAAGTGCTAAACCAGTAAGAGGTCTAAACCATTAAGAACCAGTATAATGTTTAACCGTTCAGAGGCAAATGTCTGATAAATTCATATTATAGTCTTAACCATTCAGACTCGGTATAATGCTTAAACATTTAGAGGCAAATGTCTGAACCATTCAAACATCTACTCGCGAAACAAACAGTCTAAACCATTAAGTGCTGAAACAATAAGAGGTCTGAACCATTAAGAGTGCTCATTAAAAGCTAAACAAATAGCCCCGTACTTGATCTTCTCTATTAGAATAGGAAGAGAAACTTGTTTGGCTGTAAAAACAAGATTGCTTCTTGTTTTTCCATAGTCTCTGGTAGGTTGTTAGTATTATAGCTTGCACCACCTTTCCTTTGGTCTTATTCAGTTTCACATCGTTGTGATAAAGCAATAAGTCCAAATCCAAAAAAAATAGCCTTAAATCTTGGTGGCCTTGACCTTGTTTGCCCAATTTCAAATGCCCCCTTCCCCTCTACACTCCTTCCATTCGATCTCCTTCACGGGAAGCTTTGAACCAAACACTCGATGTGTGCAGCTCTCATCTCCAACTAATCGATCCACGTGGAGGACTTCATCATTGATTGCTTCATTGTTCTTCATTCGTTTGCAGTCTGTTTTAAAATCATTGCTAACCATAGTTTGAACTCAAATTTAGCTCGATAGCGAGATCTCAAGTCGAGCCAACTCGTATAGTCTCAAGCTAAAACCCGAGTTGAGCACTACCGTAGAGTCATAATTCAGACAATTACAAAATGTATACGATTAGAAATAAAATAGAGTTAAGTTAAAAGTTTTATGTAAGGTATAGAAAAAAATGTCCGAAAATCGGGGTTGTTAGATCATCCTGTATCAAGGTGAAGTGTTGAAAGCAATGACTATTGTACAAGATAACAACGCTTTACTTAATTATAAATGTATCTGTTTAATTCTTATCCTTATGAGCAAAGGAAGTTATCCATATGAATCATTATCCTTATGAGCAAAGAAGTTGATGCGTACAAAATGGTTTAATTAAAACTAACTAAATTACTCTAAACTAGACAATTTAAGTTTTAAATTTATAAACTAAGACTCTCTAAACCTAAACCACACAACCGGCAAGTGTACCTGTCAATGTATACAACCTAAGAAGTCTGGTATCGAACCCAAAGGACTCTAGTGAAAATGTATACTAGACTCGATTACTATCAACTAAACTGACTCGACTGAATTGTTTTGTTGTTGAGGGGGGTCTAACAAACTACTAAAATTAACTAAAGTTAACACGGAACATGATTTAGACTGAGAACTGGATCAGATGATGGGAAGACACCACCTAGGACAGAATCCTACAAACGAATGACACGTTTCTATCGGATTTAGAACTATTGTGGAAACCGGGATCTTAAAATACTAAACTTAAAGAATAACCTAAAGGACCCTCGACCCTTCTCGAGGAGATTCCTATGGAAACCTAAAAGCCGTTAAACTACCGATTTAGTGGATTTCCTCATGGGCTTTCCTACTGTAATAATAAAGTACCCTCTGGACAATCTACCTCACAGTGCAAAAGTCAAGGTAATTATGGATTCCTGATTAGACTCAATAAACAAGTAGCGAAAGGGAAACTAAGGGGATCTTCTCACAAATTATCTAACCCTAGCTATCTAACACTAAAGACAAACCGACAACATCTCACGTCACAGCTATCAAGATTGGAAGAACACTTAATCCTATTCAAATTATAATTATACTCCTATGGTATTTTGGCCAATCAACCATAAACTAATAAAAAACACACAGTAGTCGATCTAACATGAACCTGTTATATGAAAGATATTCAACAAGCGACATGTGGAGTAAATAATCAATCGAAGAACAAGACTAAGCAGGCATACACATCAAACCATAAAAACCAAGTCTTTACTTTACTATTAAATCCCCAATTAAGTCCAAAATCCAAAGAAAAAAATCAAACAATACGTGTAATCATCCTAACTTAGGCAGTGTATAAAGTATTTAGGCTAGCATCGTCTTAAAATGGTAAACAATATCTAAAACAAGAGTAGCAAACATGAATGAATGGAATGAATGAAGATACAAAGAATACCGAGTGATTAAACCCAGGAATTCTATATCCACATGCTCCAAGTCTTAAACTTTACGCTTTCGATGCTCCATCGTCTTAATGCTTCTCTCGATTCGTCAAACATATGTGACTTTCGTCCAAGGTGTTGTTGTTATTGATAATGATTAGGTTTTTCTTATAAAACATGATGATCTCAAAACCCAAAACCATTGTTCTGCGTATCCAAGCCCCTCGCGCGACATGAGGGGTATTACCTCTCCGTCTCGCGCGATGCGAAATGGTGCTTTTTCTAGATTTCTTCATCGTTTAGCTGTTTGATTAATCGTGAACGTTCCGGGGCTCAGTTTTCCCCAACTTAGCTCGTTTTTCGCCCAGTTCAACTTCTTTTCTCTTCCGAGACCTACAAATCACAAACTAATAAGTAATATACAAATCTAACTAAAATCGACACAACTAGACTTGAAAAAGTGTACAAACTATACATGTAATTAGATGTATTTTGCAATACATCAGAAGTTATCCGTATGAATCATATCATGGGCGGCACAAAAAATTTTAAAATCGAATAATAAAATTGGGACCCTTTTTATAAAAAGAAAAAAAAAACGCTTTAGATCAAATTATTCATATATCATCTTGGACTTTGTGTATGTAACATCCGCCAAAAACAATATTCAGAAATTCGACCTGTCTTGAAATCTGGATCCTAATATTTGAACCTTGGAAATTTTCGCTAAATAGATAATTGTTAAAGGGATTCATTCTTTAAATTAGTTGGTTTACCAATTAGTTATTTGTATGTTTAATTAATCAATTTAATTAATAGTGCAATGAAAACTATTAATTTCATAACATAATCTACATAATCTTGTTAGTTCAGTTAATGGAGTTGAGGACCTTATAGGAATCATTCGAAAGTTGGGAACCTTTTTAATGTAAATAAAACAAAGAACAATAAAAAAATAATCGTTGAAGGGATTCATTCTTTAATTTAGTTCGTTTATGAATGTAGTTATTTGTATGTTTAGTTAATTAATTTAATTAATAGTGCAATGAAAACTATTAATTTCATAACATAATCTAGTTAGTTCAGTTAATGGAGTTGAGGGACCTTATAGGAATTATTCGAAAGTTGGGAACCTTTTTATGTAAATAAAACAAAGAATAATAAAATATATATATAAAAAAACCTGCAGACCTTTGGTTTCGGACCCGGTCTACCCGGTTAAACAAGACAACACGCACCACTGCACCACACCAGTGTTGCCGCCCAAGGCTTTGAACGGCGAAACATGGAAATTACTGATTATTCGGGATTGAATCCCGTTTCCGCGTTGCGATGTTTAGAATCGATCACGAACCTGGACATGATGACACCCCCATACCTCACCGTTTATAACCCTCCTTTAACCCACCTCATAATTAACGACGGCTGCCACCATCACTACAAAACTCTCACCAACCTCCTCTCCATCTACGCCTATATTATCTGTTTCGAGGACCCATCATCACGTTTACCACCTCTCTCATATCTCAGATAACCCCCGCCGGAGATACGCAGAACCGCTGGAACACAAGGACGTCACCGGAGCCGGCCGGAGTTTACGTCGGAACTCAATTTGTCATCGTTTCGGAATACTTTCCTTCATCTGATTGATCCTATATAGAAACACCTCTAGTTCATTGATAATTTTAAACACATTATGATTTGGGGATATATAAGCTTGGTTCTGTCGTTGGGTTATATTATTAAATGAAGAAGATGACTGACAAATGTGTTCTTATAAAATAGAACTCAAAACAAAACTATCTAGTGTTGTACTGCAGTGAATGATGGTGATTGAAAATACACAGGGGGCGCGGTTCGAGTCCCGGCTCCGATTTGTTCGCTGAACGTATTTTTTTTTCTTTTTAATTTTTATAAAAACTAATTTATGA
This sequence comes from Scalesia atractyloides, assembly GCA_947069175.1. Lineage (NCBI taxonomy): Eukaryota > Viridiplantae > Streptophyta > Magnoliopsida > Asterales > Asteraceae > Scalesia > Scalesia atractyloides. Next base: position 64,250,879 of record CAMTDV010000028.1, on the reverse strand, counting down.
AGAAACGGAGCTCGATTAACTTATGAGAGCTCAGCTCGTTGGTATTTTCTTAAGCTGGGGCTCGGCTCATTTATTATCTATTAATGAATATATTAAATAAAAAATATTATAAATAATAGACTTTTTAGGGTCGCAAGTTCGATAAGTGAAGTTCGGGCTCGTTTATTAAATTAAACTTATTTTTAGGGTCGAGGTCGGCTTGTAAATAATTTTAATTTATTATCTATTATGAATATATAAATAAAAAAATTATAAATAATAGACTTTTTAGGGTCGCAAGTTCGATAAGTGAAGTTCGGGCTCGTTTATTAATTAAATTATTTTTAGGGTCGAGGCTCGGCTTGTAAATAATTTTAATAAGCTCGGTTCGACTCGGCTCGTTTACACTTAAGGCCAGAGCTCGGGTCAATAAGCTCGACTCGTTTTGAGCATTTTCTCAAGCCACTCGGCTCGTTTGCCCCTATATAGGATAACATTACAACTGCTTAAGTAAATTAAAGAAAAACATATTTTTCCGAGTTAGAACACAACCTAGTGAAGGAGGTGTGCGTATAAAACGTACGAACGAAGGTTTTGCTACAAAACGCAATGACAATTTCGTAATTATTTGCTCGTAAGGTAATTATCAGAATTACTCTACAATTATCTGTAGAGTAATTTTGATCTTGTAGGGTAATTTGTAAATGTCTTATAATAATTTTGAACTTTAGTATTTTGTAGATAATTTGAATTGTATGTTGTTTAATAAACTTGCAAAGTAATTTTGATACGCTTATAGAGTAATTTTGATGCAGAGTAATTTTAATACACTTGTAGAGGAATTTTCGACAAGCAAATAATTACGAAAATGCCACATCGTTTTTTTGGCCTTTTCATGCCTCTCGTACGTTTAGTACGTTAAAGTTGTTTATACGAGAACTTTACTCAATTTATATAACCAAATAAGATAAAGACAATCCGAAACCTATTGTAAGCTATAACTCAAACATAATCTATATAACCAAATAAGATAAACACGACAACCTAAATCAATTTAAATACAATCTACCAAATTGATTTAAACTCTCCATAATATATCTTCTAATTTTCCATGGGTCCTTTCACATGTGAACCGATCAAATTATGCCAACACTGTTTACCATTGGTTATATCTAATCACAGGTTCACCAATGCAACTCCACATGAAGAATGCCTCTATCGGGGTCAAGTGTGTATAGCTCATTGAACCATTTCTTGTTAACCACATCTGCAAGGCTTATATCGACGCACCCAATAGATCCCTAACCAAAAAAAAAAACATTGCTTTTGCGTTAAAACACAAAGATATATAAGCATGGTAAGGTAAGTTAGTGATACCATCGTACCATTCCAGGAATTAGTCCTTTCCACGAATTATTAGTGACTTCTAAATGCAATTTTTCATCTGTTGGTGGCTGTTGTAACATGAATGTAAACTCTTGTAGCCACTAAACGCTAGATTGTAGGTATTCATGATAGACTGCAAAAGCCCAAATCCATACATATTAATTAAGAAGCTCTTTCAACATCCAATAAACAAACAACTCAAAAACAAACCTTGGTTTTTCTTAATTTGCCACGGAAAAGCAACGAAGCTGATAAATATCGGCGCTTCTTATTTCTTATATGGGCGCTGTGGATTATAACGACAAGCAATCCGCCATTCTTAGGCGTCCCTAAAGGAACCGAACTAATTACATTTTCAATATTAGTTGCTGTCTACAAGACTTCAACTGTGAGATTCACAATTTCGTGACAGTACCATAAAAGTTGGAGGTCTCGAGTTGATGGCATTCCAGGTGTAAGATCTTTCAAACTCATGAAAGTTTCACCCAGCTGACGATGCTTATTTACCTCAACCAATGATTAACCTTGGGATTTTAGTAATTTGCTATATATGATCTTTTTAATATTAGTTAAGATGGAACGTTTTAAATAGAAAATCACAAATAGATATTCCGAATGGAAAAAAGTTACTAATTGCCCATGACATTATAGTCTACTGACATTTTGAGGGTGGGATAATAAAACTTAGGGACCATGAGGTCCTGAGTTCGATTCCACAAGGGGTTTTTCTTTCCATGTTTATTGCGTTTTCTCCTGAATTGGTGTAGAGGTATTATTGCCTAGTGGAGATGGATGGGGTTTTGTTTCCCATATTTATTGGGTTTCCTTCTGAATTGGTGTATATATATTATTGTCTTGTGGAGATGGATATGATCGAGTGGTTCAACTGGCGATACGATAATACTCTGGTGGTACGTCAGTGATCCAAATTTGTAGTTAAAAAAGTTACTAATTAAATAAACATTTACTTTCAACCTTGGAAAAAATAGACAATGACATCTAAAATTTGGTCGACACAAAAATCATTAAAGAGTTCAATGTGATCCACAAAAAAACTAACCGAAAAACACAAGTGTAAAGTGTGCCTAAATTTGGCTGTGGGTAGGATTTGAACAACACTTTTAATCTGCCTGGCTAAATTTAGCCCAATTTGTTTTTGTGCCACCCATTGTATTTTTCAAGTTTTTCTATGTCGACTTAATTCTAGCCGTTTTAGAGCATTCACATTGGATCCTTCATCTCTATCTACATAATAACACTAAAAACCACACCTTTCTCTGAAATTTGTTTATTTCTCAAAAACCTTTCACATCCAACTCTCTATCTTTATCTCTATCATACTCACAAACACTTATTTTAATAGTTTTTTTTTCTCTTCTCTACGCATTCACAATAAACATATAGAGGGTTAAATGCGAGCCTCTAAATATAGAGGTGTACTTTAGTTTCGATATATTTTTCTCTATTTTAGATATTGCAATGTAGTTTTGTTTTTGTTGTTTCCTCTTTTTTATTTTTGTTGCTTCCTCTTTTTTCCCCTCTATTTTTTAAGCTAAAAGTGAACTACTACTTTAGTAAGGGGGGGGGGGGGGGGGGGGGGGGTCTAAAAGTTTATTTTGGTGATTTTCCCGGTTTTAAAAGTATAACATGAAGGTTGATTACTCGTTTGGGTTCCAAAAAACATACGATACCACTTCCATAACCACATGTACAGAAGTATGACGGAAACGTTCCACATTTAGAACAAACTCTCCATTCAATTCAACATTCGTTTTTTTATTCTGTAGTGGAGCGTCTTAATCGCAATAGAGTATCAAGTAATGATTAGAAACATCAACAGGTTCACTTCTATCATACGTTGTTCTAAGTACTTTCACACTCAAGATTCCAGCTCTCTTAAGTCCCTTTGCCTCTGCATCTGCATCTTCCTAAATAAAACAATAATTTGTAACAGTTTTGCATTTATATAATGTAATTTGAACATGAAAGTAGGTTTTATTTTTATTTTATGACGTTTTCACGTATAATCCAGTACGATCAACACCTGCTTCTGATTGTTTTTTATAAAACAATAATCATCACAACGAAGGAAAAGATAATTCGAATGAAGAGTATCGATTATATACCAAAAGATATTCAGTCAAATAAAACTTACTTGAGTATCAAGTGCACGTTCAAGGGCGCTTACGATTTTTGTCATCAATGGACATTCTTCGCGCTTACTCTTTAAGCATTTGTAAGCCATATCCGCAAACAACTCTAAAGAAGTTTTATCTATTTCATCCTTTATATTACTATAAACGAGTTCACTTATTTTGTTTTTCTCGAAGTACTCTCGCACCAGTCTTATTACAGGCTGTAGTTCCTTGTTGCCAAAACATAACCTCCCACACAACACTTCTAACATCACCTCGCCAAAAGAGTACACATCTGACTCTTTCGTTAGTACCCCTGTCTCGTACTACAGTGGATCAATATACCCACATGTGCCTGCAGGGTTAGTTACCACAAATGTGAATTGATTGTTTGCAGGAGCAAATTTTGAGAGGCCAAAATCTGAGATCTTGGCATTCTAGTTATCATCTAGTAGGATATTAAAGCTTTTAACATCACGATGCACTATTCTAAGTTGAGTTATGGCGGGGGTATGAAGTTACGCGAGTCCGCGAGCCGCCCCAATACATATCTTAAGGCGATGAATCCACGTGAGATCGTCACTGGAAGATAATAATTTAGACTTTTCCTAGATAAATATTCATACATGAGGATCTTCTCGCCATCATCGTCCTTAAAAGAGAAACAATGTTTTCATGTGTATAAAATGAAAGCATCGTGATCTCCTTCCAGAACTCTGGACCTCCTTGCATCGATTCACGCTTCAAAGCAACCATGGTTTTTCCCTTGGAATGAATAAGTTCACCCTTGTAAACACTCCCCAACCCTCCTTCCCCGAGGAGGTTGGCAGCAGAAAAGTTGTTGGTTGCTGATGTATAGCTTATAGTTGTATTTTGAGGTGTTGAAACTGGGTTGTGTGACATTATTTTGATGATGGAAGAGAAACACAAAGCAAGATTATCAAAAAGCTTCAAGTTTTAAATTTATATCGATAGCTTGAAGGGCCAATTAATTTTACAGTTGATAAGCATCATCATTTGTTTCTCTCACACATGACATAGTAGACTTTTCTTTCTTTCGAGATTTTTTTTTATTTCATTTCGGATCACCTAAAGATTTTAATTTGGATAGGTAGCAAGTATACTCTCATAATGCTGTTCAATATATATATATATATAATACATACACACACACTCTCAGATTAAGCAGCGTATGATCGTGCTCACGCTTACCTGGAAGAGTTGTTTATTATAAGTTCTATTTATCACAATCACATGGTAAGTTACTATTTAAAATCAAGAATTCGGTGGATTACATGGGATGACAAGATGACAAATGTTAACTATTTGTTAGATTAAAAAACATTGGTAAAGAAAAAAGTAAAATGTCATTTTCGTTTATAAGATTTAGCCAGTTTTGCGACTTTCGTCCCTTAGATGCCAAATCTTGTCATTCTCATCCCTATGAGCCATTTTTGAGAGAGGAAAGTCGTAATAAGTTGTCAACTTTGAGGATGAAAATGACAAAAAAAATTCAAAGATGAAAAACTACAATGAATAAAAAAGTTGTTTTGGATGAAGTAGACAAATATTCCCAAACCTCAAACCTCAAAGACAATTTTGACAATTTACTTAAAAAAAAGGTTTACAAAGTATCCCATTTGACCCAAACTTGTTTTAGCATTTAGTATTTACCCGACTATCTCACCCCCATATTTTGCCACATGCGTATGACATGCGCCTCTTGGAGGCTAAAAAAACTAAAGATCACAAAAATCTATTTAAGTTATACAAAACCTCTGATCAAAAGGTCTCAAAATTTTTAAAAACCAACATCAAACAATTAGTGATGACTTCACACACCACTTTTATCCAAATTTATAAATATTCAGGCTTCCTTTCACAAACCCGGAATTGGAAACTGGGTTGTCAACTCCTCGACTCTCTTTCTCAGATCTGAAACTTTATCCGTGAAGCTGAAATCCAATGACGCTACATGCTTCATGAAGTCTTGAAGCTTTGACCCAGAGACAGCTTGCTTGATCTCACGTGTCAGCTGCACCCCTTCATGAATCAATTCAGCAATATAAATGAATTCCTTTTCGGTGAATCCACGAGTTGTCATAGCTGGCGAGCCGATACGTATGCCACCTGGCACAAGAGCGCTTTTGTCCCCTGCGGTATTCAAACCATGACAGTGTGAGTATCAGGACTAGATGTGACGGTTTTGAGTTTCGAACCATCTGCTTAATAACAAGTTGACTTGGGTGTTCATCTCAAACGGGTTGAAAGATGTACAAAGTGTGTTTCTAATAATAATAATAATTATAAGTCATACCTGGTACAGAGTTCTTGTTCAACGTTATAGAAGCCAGGTCAAGAATTTTCTCAACCCTAGCACCATCAAGACCCTGCATTAAAGTGAGACAAAAAGATATTTGAAAACAATAATTAAATACATTGCGATAACAAAATAAACAATTTGTTAAAATGTTGGTACAGGATTACAATCTGCAAGTACAGGTATTCCATTTAAATAAGTCAAAAAGAGGGAGTAAAAGAAAACCAAGGGTAAAAATATGTAAAATACACTACTGTGAGTTGTTTTTAAAGCACAAAAAACTTACCAATGGCCTGAGATCCACAAGAACCAAATGGTTATCACTCCCTCCAGAAACCAAGGTGAACCCTAGCTCTAACAGCCGTTTCGCAAGAGCGCGACAATTTGAAACAACCTACAAGAATGGTTAGAATACTATGTCAATCCAGTAAAAAGTCAAAAAGGTTTGCATCTCGTGATGCTAACAAAGTAACAGAACGAGTTGCAAAACCTGGTTCTGGTAAGCTTTGAATTCTGGAGACTGAGCATGCTTCAAGCACACCGCAAGTCCTCCTATTGTATGGTTATGTGGACCACCCTGTTTAAGTAACAATTTTTATTAATTAGATCATGCAGATAAGGTTAACAGAATTAATAAAAAGGTAATCTAGAACTTACTTGTAAGCCTGGAAAAACGGCATTATTGATGGCGGATTCTAATTCGACTCCCAAAACAGGATCTTTTTTGAAGAATATCATGCCACCTCTAGGTCCTCGGAGAGACTGTAGACAAAAGAAGTCAGATTGTAAAGTTAGTTCTAAGAGTGAGACAGTAATATGTTGATGTGGCAAAAAGAACGGGTTTGGTAGCATGTTAAATAGGTTGGGTCAAAAACAAATATTTTTTGATCGATCAAAATAGGTTGGGTTGGGCCACCACACAAACACTTCTTGTCATCTGCTTTATAATTCCATATATAAATTAAGGGTTAGGATCTTATGAGAATCACTAGGGTAATTGAGAACTGTGAGAACAATTCTGGACCAAACATTTTTCCTAAGCAAAAATGCATAAAAGGCAACTTTTTTGGGAAAAATCGCAGCTTTTTCTTAGAGTTTTTTTTTCAAATATGTACACATGTGTAATTAAAAACTGACAATATACACATATGTATATATAGAAAAAGGCTCTTAAAAACGTGTGATTAGAAGAAAAAAAATGGCTTAGAGAAAATGTATGGTCCAAAATCATTCTGTTCTCAGGGTTCTCAATTAGCATGTGTTGCTCTTAGGATCTTTAATTTATAAATAAATGTGTTAAAAATGATCACAAAAACATATTTTTACTGTGATTAGAACTGTGAGAACAATTCTGGACCAAACATTTTTCCTAAGCAAAAATGCAAAAAAGGCAACTTTTTTGGGAAAAATCGCAGCTTTTTCTTAGAGTTTTTTTTTCAAATATGTACACATGTGTAATTAAAAACTAACAATATACACATATGTATATAAAAAAAAAGGCTCTTAAAAACGTGTGATTAGAAGTAAAAAAATGGCTTAGAGAAAATGTATGGTCCAAAATCATTCTGTTCTCAGGTTCTCAATTAGCATGTGTTGCTCTTAGGATCTTTAATTTATAAATAAATGTGTTAAAAATGATCACAAAAACATATTTTTACTGTGATTAGAAGTAAAAAAAAACGGCTTAGAGAAAATGTGTGGTCCAGAATCATTCTGTTCTCAGGGTTCTCAATTAGCATGTGTTACTCTTAGGATCTTTACCCTATAAATAAATATGTTAAAAATGATCACAAAAACATATTTTTACGATAATACTCTTTTAACTTCTATCATTTGTGCATTCGAATCCATTTTTACGATAATACTCTTAACTCCTATTTATTTAAATGTTCTATTTTTAACCCATTTGACCCATCGGAGAGAAAACCTAAAAGATAAATTGGCTGAAACTGCCACATCTGCTTTTGCATATTGTAACATTTAATCACGCTGGACAAAAAGAGAGAGAAACGTTATTCTTCCCGGTAGCATTCAATAATTAAAACTACAATTTTTATCAATAAAAGATAACAATATAATATTACCTTGTGTGTAGTGGTTGTCACAATATCACAGTAGTCAAAAGGATTGCCAACAACAGAAGCAGCCACAAGCCCACTAATATGGGCCATATCCATCATCAGAAAAGCACCAACAGCATCAGCAATCTGTCACGGTCACGTCTCGTTAGCAGTTAATAAATTAAGCATAGAAAGAATGCTAAAAAGTTCATTTTGGGAAGTTGTCAAGTTGAAAAGTACACCTTTCTCATACGAGGATAGTCAAAATCACGTGGATAAGCACTAGCTCCGGCTATTATAAGCTTCGGTCGAAATAATGTAGCGGTTTTCTCAAGCATGTCATAATCAACTAAGCCTATAGAGACATGAACAGTAAACATGTATATTAGACACTTTAACATAGTATATTAAAATATCTTTCACCCTTTCTGTATTTAAACAAAGATTAACAGAAAAGCACCTGTAGATTCATCAAGACGATAAGGCATAGATTCAAAATAGATAGATGTTCCCGAAACCCTTCGTTTGGGAGTCATGAATCCATGAGACAAGTGTCCTCCGTGAGGCAAGTCAAGTCCCTGTATTATAAAATCATACAAATAAAATATATAAAAATAATTCAATCTAACATACACAATTTGAACTGCCGAACTCACCATTATACGGTCATGTGGATTAAGAATGGCTGTATAAACCTCAAAATTAGCAGGTGAACCAGATAACGGTTGAACATTTACACCCCACTTATTTTCATCCAAGTGAAACGCTGCCAATGCCCTCTTTTGACAAAGTGTTTCCAGTTCATCAATATGCTCATTTCCACCATAATATCTGCAAAAGTACAGCAAATCAATAACCACGGTAAATCAATAAAACTATAACGAGCAATCTCACCTTTTTCCGGGAAGTCCTTCTGAATATTTGTTAGTAAGACACGAACCAACCGCCTCCATGACAGCTCGGGACGTGAAATTCTCAGATGCAATAAGCTCTAAGCTTCTAAACTGACGTTGCTTCTCGTTGTATATTATTTCACTAACTTCGGGATCAACGTTACTTAATTCATGGTCTACAAAGCTGCTTCCATTACCTATAAAAGTAAAAAAAATTAAAAAGTCAATAATTTATTATTTTTCTGTAAATATACAAAATCTATGAATTTTTGCGAAATATTACCTCCTTCTGGAATTGTGACTGGTACAGAAGGGATTGACGGCCTTCCGGTAGCCAAGCTACCTTCAATTTTAAACGATCCACATGGCTTAAACGATCCAACATTCACCCGATGAATAAACCCACCGATGCCGTGTCCTTTTGGGAGAAAACTGGATTCTTTAACCCATACAGGCTGTTGAAGTGAACCCATGATAACTCCACTGCTGGTATGCATACTGTATAACATGAATTCATAACAAATCACCACACAAGTAAAACAGAGTTACAATCCAAAGAATTATAAAGTACTAATTAATCTTTATACAACAAGTTTACAACCTTTTTAATCTTATTAACCAGATTCAGAAGCTTTAACAGCAAACCCTAATAATTCTAATCTAATTTTACTTTCATAATGAAGTCCCAAATTGACAGCGTTAGTAACACGCAAACTCAATACAAACAAGCAAAACCTAAAATCAAATACAAAAAACAAAATCTCAGAATGTCTTCACAAAGAAGGAACTATACATACAATTTCAGTCTAATTCTAGCAAACAGAGAGATAATCATGTTGCAAAATAACACAAAGTGCATGAAGGAAACAAATAAAGCAAGATTTTTTAGGAAGATTACAGCTAACAATGTGAAACAAACCAGAAGGTCATGGCTACCTTCAAACTGGTTCAGAAAAGCATGATAGTGACACGTATATGTATGCATGTAGCAACTACCAAATTAGTGAAATAGTATATATAGATGGAGTAAAGGAATACCTGTGTGTGTGTGTATGTTGAATCCGATAAAGCGATTGGAATTTGAGCGGAAAGAGAGGCGGCGAGGCGAAGGGTGAGGTGAGGAGGGTTCGCAGGAGAGCAATGTGAGAGGTTCGAACGTAAATATGTAGATATCGGACCGTTTATTTTACACTCTGCTCCATAAAAAACAAAACAAAACAAAACACCTCACAATAAAAATTTATTTTTAATTTACCATTTTACTTTACAAGAGTAAAATGAAAAGTCACATTTTCATATACAACACAAACGCGTTTAATCTAAACCAAACAAGTTTAATCTGAACCACCCGTATTACTCAAACATGCAACCAATCGAGCAAGGTAACCCGTCTTATGCCAATCAAAACACGAATGAGCTCGAGTAAGTATATACTGATAATACCATAATTCCCACAAACCCCACCAATGTCACGATCTTCACATGGCTTGTTCTTCTCTTCCGCATAAATGTCGAATTCGCACCCAAAACCCAACCGACTAAATCCAAAAGTAAACACCAAAAAATGCAAGGGGATGAAGCACCTATTTTAAAGATCGTCGAGAGGTGGACAACTGTGGAGGAGTTTGCATTGTCATGAGCATGACTTGATATTTTTGAAGATCCCTTATCGAAAATGTTTTTTTTTCTCAAATATGGTTACCTGTATTTTAAATGTATAATATTTTTTGTCAATTATAATTACCTTTATTTTTAAATATATAATATTTTATCTCAACTAAAATTACTTTTTAATAGGTGTTGACCAAGAGGCAACCGTGTTTTAGAGGCGTATTCGTGAAAACAAATTTCGCTCTATCAACGCAAACTAAAATCAACAATTTCAGCAATATTTTCAACCGTCTTACGAATAATCGCAATGGAGCAAGCGGTTCAAGCGATGATTACACCATATCGGAGACCCGCGAACAATTTAAAGTCATGTACGTCACTGGGTTTACCATGCTAGATTCTTGTGAGCTACTTCCATAATCACCAAAGTGGTATCTTGTACCGTCAGTTAAGATCGCCCGAGCATCAAAATGATCCAAGACAACGTTTGCACACCAAAACTGAATTCTTCTCAAGGCGCGTCGGATGCTCGTTGGACACACGGGCGACTTTGATTTTGAAGAACCGACGAAGTTGACATGGCCGCCCGGTAGAGATAAAAGCAAGGTCGTGACTAGAAGCCGAGCAACCTCTTCCTGGTCTACATCTAGGATGAATCTTGAGGTAAAATCGCACATTGAAAGTTTTGAAAAAGTTTTTTATTTCGATTACTCTCAATCAAAGAACAAGAACTTGACAAAAAAAAAACAACTAAAATGCATAGGCAAACGGAAAAAGATTTGAAATTCCCCAAGAAAGATCTCTCGCGCCGAAGAACCGAAAGATTTTTGAAAATCGAAAAAATGAAATCCGAGCTCAATATCAGAAACAATAAATTTAGTAGGTTTTTCTTTATAATTTTTTCAATTGTAGTAGGTTTTTTTATTTGAAATTTGGTTTGTAATTTATTTTTATGTATTTTTAATTTAAGTTGTAGGTTTTTTTATATTTAAAAATTTAGTTTTGTAATTTTTTTTTTGTATTTTTAATTTAAGTATTTTACTATTTTATAAAATTTTGTTGTTTTTAAATTTAAAAAGGAAAAAAACAAAAAAAAAATGATTGTGAAATGATTGAGAGTGGTTTTTTAAACCACACCATTCTAGTTAAAGGGTTGGCTAGTTAAAGAAAAGCCCACCCAGCAGCATACCACACCAACTAGCCAACCCTTTAACTATAACTATGTGGTAGTGACACGCACTTTAACTATAACTAGCATGGGGCTCTAAACCACACCACCCAGCCTAACTAACTAGTGTTTGTGCCCGCATAATGCGGGCATCTGCATATTTAGTTTTGTAAAACCTTTTAGAATATACCAAACATAATTTTCACATCCATCATTAAAGGTAAGTGCAGACTTGTTTGAAGCATGTTCAAGATAGCTACATCTACATGCAGGGTAGCTATTTTCAGTTCAAGATTAGGAAGTATTTACCATCATTTACAGCGAGCAAATCTATCCAACATCTAGATTATGTTCAAAAGTGATGCCACAAAAATTGATCTTTTGCCAAGATAATTTGAAATCCATGCCTGTTTGTCCTAATGTTTGCTCTTTTTAGAATACTTATGTGCTATATGACAAAGTATTAGGACATGATTATTTTACAAGCTAAATTCCGATATAAGTTGTTGGGGATCAATGAAGATTAATCAGAAATTGTTGATTAAGGTTTTGATAGCATCAGGCAAGGGGAAGATTGTTGGTCCAAATTTGAGACTGATGCCTATCAAGGTCAAAGAGATATGTAATGACAAGTCAAAGGGCCGAGATTGTAAGGCACAAGAGTATGACTTGTGATTAGCAAATGAAAGGTACACGCATAAATGTGAGGTGCACACTTTGTAAGAGCAAATTAAAGTACCCGCATGGGGACATGAAGCACATACTTGAGCGTAAGGAGGTGACGCGCATGCTTTGTGAAGAGCTTACTATTGGCGATTACAATTGGAGCACATACATGGTGAAGAGCATACTTTGGGGGTATAAATAGAAGTTATCTTGTAATAGTTAGATAAGAGTATTGATGCACACACCTTCTCTAGGGGTTTTCATAGTGTAATTCTAGAGTGAGTGGGGTTTTTCATTGTAAACATCTTCATCAATACAACCGGAGCTTAATATTAACATCTTGATCTTCATATTGTTCTTGTTGATTCAACACACAAATTGAGAGATTCCGCATGATTCGAACGGACACCAAGGACCTCGGGTACTTACATAATCAAACGGGTCACATCTAATGTGAAATTTATTGTTTCGTCCGTTTTTTTAATTATTAATAGATGTTATCTAGATTTATTTGCTTGTAAATTTTTCCTATCTAACTAAACAACACTTAACCCTTTTAACATTATAAAAACTTATGATAAACTTAAAAAAGGGTACATTGGGACTATTATACTTGGACCACAGATCAAAAGAACAAAAGTGGGATTTCAATACAAGCAAACAAGTATCCTTTTATTCAATCTATGTACTATACGGGTTTCTAACCTAGTTGAAACTAAATGAATTTGGTATGACGTGTTGATTATATATTATTTATATATAAAAAATTAACTCTTAAAGTTTTAGTCCCACAACGTTTCTCAACTACAAGCATTTAGACAAGTTTACGAACTTTAATTCACCAAAATTAGATTGGTTAACCTTTTTTATAAAATAAGAAAGTAAATTATGTTTGTTTTCTTATGGTATTAACCCTTTTTCCAAAACTCCAAAACACAATGAGCACAAAAATACTAAACATAAACGGTGGAGTTTTAAACTAAAACAAATACTCAAAACAAGACCCATAACATAAAATCCAAAACCTTAACTAAGCAAAAACAAACCTCAAAACACAATTCCATGTTCCACCCAAAAAGCCACAAAAGCACAAGTTTAAAGTCTTCTAACTAAAAGAAAAAAAAAGTGTTTGATCTAAAGGTAGTTCATCATAATTCTAACAAAAAAAAACACAAAAAATTACCTAAAACCGACGCCGAAAGGTGAACCTATAAAACCCGTAACATTTTGTGAATCAAACTGCAGTTGATCAACCAAGTGAGACGAGACTTCATGAAAATCAAAACCAATCCCGTCGACCACCAACTCATCAGGCTTATAACCGACCCAAGAACCTGGAAAAGACGATGACCTGGCATTCAAGCTCATCGCGGATTCATGATTTTGAAGGTCAAAACCCGAGCTTTCTTGGGTATTAATCTGATTACCAGAGGAAGATGATGAGATACTTGTGATGTAATCTTTTAAAAGATAGGAGTGGTATTTAGTTTTTATATAACCATTGGATGAAATCTTAAACTGATTTCTTTTGGTTGCATTCCAATGGTTTTTTATGCTATTTTCACATCTTCCAGGCATGTTTCTTGCAATATCTGCCCATTTATTTCCAAATTGTTTGTGTAATGAAATGAGTAACTTGTCATCTTCCTCGGACCATCCATATTTCTGCAAAATCAAAAAGGTAACCTTATAATAAAATATAGATATATGTATAAATGAGAAGGTGTGGTTTATTGTAACAGGTAAAGCTGGAAAATGGATGGGTCGGACGGGTTGGGTAAGGGGTCAAACTGTATATCACCTTTATTGTCCCTTTTTTACTGACCATTATAAATAACTAAATTGCTTTATAGAGTAAAATGTCATTTTCGTCCCCGAGGTTTGGCCAATTTTTCAACTTTCGTCCAAAGGTATGATTTTCCGCATCTGGATCCGAAAGGTTTGAAATCTTGCCATTTACAGCCGGCTCGTTAACTCCATCCATTTTTCTCTGTTGAGTCAGGGGTATTTCTGTCTTTTTGCTAACTTAAAGGGCGATTCGGTCCTTTTCACTTTATGTAAAAAGACCGATGCACCTGAAAAAGACCGAATTGCCGTTGAAGTTAACAAAGAAAATGGACATACCTCTAACTTAACGAAGAAAAATGGATGGAGTTAATGAGCCAAATGAAAATGGCAAGATTTCAAACCTTTTGGATTCAGATGCGGAAAAACAAACCTTTGGACGAAAGTCGCAAAATTGGCCAAAACTCAGGGATGAAAATGGCATTTTACTCTACTTTATATGATTATGAATACTATACTATTATATTAGGATTATTATCAATCAAGAATTAAAAAATTTGGAGGCAGTACCACGATGTTTGGACTCAAACAGTTATGCCATCTATCTCTGCATTGCTTCGCGATCCTCAAATGGAACTTTTCAGCAATGAGGGCCCAGTTTTTTTCTCCATGTTGCTCCACCAACTGCACCAGCAACCTGAAATATTTGACAAATTTTGATAATTTGAGATGCTAACATATTAACCAATAACCGATTATGTGACCCTAAATTATCACATAAGTACAAAAGAATTCGCTTATCCAAACTTTAAAAAAAACCTTAATTATTGTGGTTTCATATCACAAAAAGCTGTTTCGAAACGCACATCCAAACACCGCAAAGAATTAAGAGAAAAAAAATTATCTAAAAAATGGATCTTAAAGTCTAAACATCAAGAAATCAAACCTGTCTTCGCATTTACTCCATCGGCGTCTGACAATAACTCTTTCCCGCTGGCGTTTGTTGACTTTACCTTTGGATTCCACATTCTTCTTATTCTTCCGACCAGTTGTTTTTTTGTTATTTTGCGACACTAACACAGGCTGAGTAATTTCTGGTTGACGCATTGGAGGTTCCAACAAATCACTTTGGGATGCAGAATCTTGATATGCATCAGATGATTGAGTAGGCCCCATGAGAAAAGAATTTGGTGAAGCTTCTTGACTGACAAATTGCTCAAAATTAGGAAAGCTAGAATACAGTTGATGTGATAAAGATTCCATAAAAGCACAAGTAGGGCGTTAGTGATTCAGAAGAATAGTCATTGAGACTGAAGTTACCAAAGAAATGCATGACATCACAACCGAAGAGGTTTTAGGCAGGAGGATAGTGAGATGGGATCACTCTGGCGGCTACGTTTGTAACGTGAGGGATTATTATGCAGATTGATTTGTGGCCATTGATATGCAACGTAATCAATGGTGACGATGGGAATGAAGAAAGTTAACAAATGTGGTTTAATTTTCCTTATTTGTACGATTGAATAGGATATCAATGCTGCAATGACTAGGATGTTGGAATTATGCCATGTAGATAAACAGTGTTAACAAAGGTATGAAACATGTTTTCCAAGTAGACTATATATCGAACCAATTTGTAATGGCACCGCATATGAGTTAAGTGAAAAAAATTTAAGGGACAGCATCCGAATGTCGAATCATTAACATTGTTTGAAAAGCAAGATGAACATAATAGTTTAAGAGCATGTCAAGTAGACACACTAAGGGCAAAAATGGAAAGTACGTGCATTTAAACACATTCATTTAGCTCCATTTTCATACAGATTAAATGGTTCAACATTCAAGATTCACATTCAGATATCGACTCTTAATTTCTAGACTCACATTCAGATATGACTCTTAATTTCTAAACTTCATTTAAATGGAATTTAGCTTTTAGCTTCAGCACATAAAGGGAGATGAAAGGATACCCATAGCATTGAATAACACTCGTGATTATATGAAAGAGGATATATCACTCACCATAAATAGTCATAGCAAAGCGATTTGGATATTGCATGAAACCCGACATTTCACCCTTCATATCAGTAGCTACCACAGGAGCCTGCATCTAAGAATGCGAATGTTGATAAGAATGTCCATTAATCCATACTAAATAAACCAATCAAATATTACAAAACCATACAAAAGAATTAAACCTGCAAGCATGATATACAAGAATATAATAGGAATGACATAAAGGCTCAAGATTAATAAGCCCCAACTGCTGAAATCAGTAACCAGTAAATAAAACAAAATAGGGGGCATTTAAGCAAACACCTGGAGTGCATAACAATATCATTGTTAAATTATTATTATTATTACTATAAAAAAGAAAGAAATAATAATACCTGGAGATACAAAGTCACATGGCTCAAAGTGCTTTGATAACTGCTGCTGTGAGAACCCTAAAAGTACAGAGATTGAGGAATTGAAGAAGAGGAAACGGGAGCAATAAAATTCCCACTTGCCCATGGTGATTATTTTGACGGTTGGAGTGTATGTATTATCGCTAAAACTAACCCATTTTTTTCTATAATTTTCATGATCAAAATTCGCGCGATGAAGGATATCAACATCAAGAGTTCAATTCTCTGCTAATTGCATCATTAAATTTGTTTTAAAAATGTGTTCCTAAGTAGTTGCTGTATAATGTAAGCAAAACTAGTTTTTTTTTAATGGACGGAAGATTCTATGACTCGGAGAACAAAAATGCGAGCTAGGCTATAAAACCCAATAAGTACAAGAAAACGGACAAACAACAAATCAAATTATTACATTTCGGCATTCATCTTTCTCAAACTAGATCCTTGTACTTCCACTGCGCTTTAATCCATAAATTAAGAATTCATTTTGATGTCTTCCACCGTCCTATTTGTCAAAATCCGCCTAACAATGAATTTCAAATCATTTCTCACCTTCCAAACCTGCCACAAAATAACCAACAAGATTGACGATATCGTCTCCTTCCACTCACTCGACCCATTTAGACCTCGAGCCACCCCTAGCATGCTGAAACATGAATCCGCAGCATGATCGCTCGAATTTTAAGCCATATGAGTAAGCAAAACTAGTTAACATCCGTCAAGTCAATTGGTGCACTACTTTGGATTTGGATAAATACTAAGAGAAAATGAGTTTTCAATTAACTTTGGACAATAAATGAGTATTTATATGAGTTATATAGATAAATTATTTATGGTGGTGGAGGTTTTTTGAGAAGAAAATTAAATTGAGAAGAAAAAGAATAAAATGTACAATTGTAAAATACTAAATAGTTTTTCTCTCATCTCATTTATTATTATTTTTACTAATTAATTAGTCATAAAGACTATCATCCTCAAATTAAAATTTTTGTCTACACACATCAAAATTAATCGTAGATATATTGAAATTTATCATACACAGCTCGTAATTCATCCTACACACCACGTAACTTATCCTACACTTTAAATTAATTTTTTCTTCTTTAACAAATATATCTTTTTTTGAAAATAAGTTACAAATTTAATGTAGTTAGCTATTAAAAAGGAAGACTACTAATTAATGATCTATCTAAGTTTACCAATATACCTTACACTAATAATAAATAAAAAAAATAAGTAAAATGAAGGATTCTTATTGGTTGAAATTTTCTTCTTTTTGTTCTTACAAATCATTTCTTCTCATTTGAACCCTCCACTATTTATGGTTATTTGTTCTACACTGTGAGGTTTTAATAAGCCAATCAAACCATGTTTTAAGTTGGAGTTAGATGAATCTGATACCAATGCTCGAAGTTAAGTGGTTGAATTGAATATATCTAAACTTTGATGACTTAGTAACATTTTTATATTTGTCTTCCTTGTTTTGTTTTGACTCTTTCAATAATCACTATGAAGGTTTAATTATGTCTTCAATAATCATTATGAAGGTTTAATTATATTCTGTAATATTATTTATAGTGAGATTAACATTCATGAATCAATTAAATGTTTTTTCTTTGGAATCGTAAATTTCAAAATGAACATTTATTTGAATCATAAACTTGATATAATTTTTTTAAATAATAATATAAATATGAAGTTTTGGTTTTGAGTTTAAAAAGAACCCTATAATTCATTTTTTGAGACAAGGAAAAAATGAGTGGAATGGAGTTGAGAAAAAATAGATGCTAGAGAAATTATTTTGTTATAAAGTTCCATAGAATTTAAAGAGGTGTAATTTATAATTCTTTCACTGTCACCAACTTCATCTTGATTTTTCACATAAATTGAAAACACTTTTATCCAATAAAACTTTGGGCGTAAGAGCCATCTTCGACAGTACCCAAGTTGTTCCGGTTGTTGTACCCTAAAGACAGACGCGTTCATCTATGAAGAGATACGAAATTCATTTTAAAGGACTCGTGTTAAACATGATACTCAACCTTTTGGTTTGTTGAATGTTGTTGTCAATAAGCACAATTGAAGATTCAACATGGTGAAGACTCGAATCAATGATACTATAAAAACACTTCTTAAAATCCTAGTGTTGACACGACTCGACTCGAATCAAAATTAATATTTTTATACTTATTTATTTTAGTCTGTAATTCTTGTTATAATATTATATTTCCTATGAATAAGAGCATCATTATTATATGTTATTATATTTTAATAAAAAATAACCAACCTCCTACATCACTTTAATTAATTTTTTAATTTTTAAATATCATAGCAAAAAGTATGAAGATTAACATTTTCGGTGTAACACTTTTTGTACCGGTTAGGTATTTCCTGCCAAATATCTAAATATCTATTTGTAAGATTACTTTTTTATAACGGCTACTAGTATAAACCTCAAGCACTATCGGAGTACTTACTGGATCAAACGGGGTACTCCGAGAGTAACCCGAGTCCACCACCAATTCCGGGGAAAATCCGGTAACCCACCCGCCCGTAGGCAGGCAGTGAAATTACCGGTAAAACCCGTTTGGCTCAAGGATCGAAATAAAGTTTTCCTTGTCTCCTATCATTGTCCACCAGTGCCTCACTCTACATCAAATGAGAGTTGAATTTGAATCTCCCAAGAGAAATGCAAGTCTTCCACCACTTGATCTAAAGATCACCAACTATCTGTAAGATCTACTTTATACTTCTATTCTATTCATTTGTAGGATTTTTTTCATGATAGATAATAGTAATGATTTTAAGTGGCTAAGGTTACCCATTCACCCGAAGTCCTAAACATAAGCCTAAACTCCTTTAAAAGCGATTTAATTATCTAAGTAAAACTCTTACAACTAGTAATGAATGTTGAGCCTGTAATCACATCCGAATCTAGGTAAACCACAGGTTGCAACAACTCGATTCTAAACATCAAAAGTAGATAAAAAACAACTTGCGACAGTATATTCAGAAATCACAAAAAAGTCACGTCATTTTAGAAACGTATGTTAAGAAAAATGAAAGCAATCGTTAAAAATTCGTTTAATGAAAAGCTTAAACCTAGCTCAAGCTCCACTCATTTAGAGCTCTATTTGTAAAGCTCGATCTCGGCTAAGGTAATCGTGTAAAAGGGAGCTCAAGCTCATGTCATTTAGAGCTCTATATCTAAAGCTTACGCTCAACTCAGGAGTAATTTTCAAGTACGTACTCAACCCGTTTATCATTTTATTAATTATTTATCGAAGTCGGGTCCTTTAAGACTCCATTTCAAAAGCTCGAGCTCGACTTTAGAATAGCCTTTTAAGCTCGAACTCAGCTTGTTACTTTAGTAATTTTTAATTGCTTAAAGCTACTAAACAATAAAATAAATGATTTTTAAATAAATATTTGTATGGTTATATAATGAACCACACAAACTATAGATATAGCAAAAAGATGTGTGATAGTACAATAATAAAGCCGATGACCTGGTGTAGTGGCAACATCATGACCTTCAAGTGTGGAGTTCATGGTTTGAGTTTCGTCCGAACCAAAAATACTCTCGACGGAGCTAAAAATTTTACCACAATGAGTTTTCGAGCAATTGATTTTATCTAGAATAGTGGCGGGTTGGGCCAACAACGTCGTTGATGTTCGTGGCGTGAATGGCCTTTTGCCATTGGTGTCACACCCCAACCGATGGCGGAACCATCAGAGTGAGACGAACGAGAGTGTTAAAAGACAACATAACACTATAATTGCGACAATGATTTAAATACCAAATTTCCTTCCATTACTAAATATTATATTGTCTTGAAAATGAAAGTACAACACATTACAAATTGAAACATAACATGTACAAAATTTATAAAGAAAGTTTCGAATGAGTTTCTAGTCCACCCTAAGTAGATTTCTTGTCATATCGTTATCAATTCCCTGCAACAAGTATTAAAGTATATGTCAACCACAAAATGGTCGGTGAGTATACAAGTTTGTCTACATAATATAAGTATGAAAAAGTCTCAAATCCACATGTCAAATGTATACTTAATTATATGAATCACACTAGCTTGCATGAACTATAAATCAAACCAAAGTGTCCACTAGCGTAATCTTATTATTGCAATGAATAAGACCGTAAAAAATCATTACTTAACAATGACCCACAACGAGCGATGTGCTACTCCTATAACGTTATACATGTAAAGGGGGACTTTTGAAAATTAATGATAGATAGTACGCATATAGTGTGTCTTAGCATGTATAACAAATAGCATAACAAGTAGCATGTTGATGACTCAGTGTTTGTTTAAGCATGATTTTATGTGTGATTGTGAGTTTCATAATAATACATATTGCAACCCAAAGTATTTTAAAGCGTAAATGGGTCAAGTATACTCACGGTTTGCAAATGTTTTCCACAAAGTGAGCTTGAACGTTGAAGGATGGATCACTGAGGTTATCCTAAAATGGATAAACAATGTGTATGAGTTTATGGAGTTGGTGGTTGGAATAAATTCAGAATTTACAAGTATAAAATACGAAAATATATCTTACTTTTGGTACTCATTTGGACACTATTGCTAGTTAGTGTTCTTCATAAGTGTTACACTCATTGGAAGTCCAAAATGAGAAGACTAAAACTAAAACAAATTCCACATTACAATAACATTCAACCATTATTTAGTTGGTATCATAGTTTGGTTTTGGGTTAATATACATATATAATACATATATTAATACTATAGTCTACCATAGGTTCATGTATTATCAAGTCAAAGATTGTTATACGTGGGTATAATGATTCCTTAACTCTTAGTTCACCAATGCATGGGTACATTCTATATGGGTAGGCTGATTCCTTGAATTTAAATTTATTAATATTAACTTTCATATGGTACAAATTTAAATTTAAATCCAAAAATGGAAACTTTATTAATATTAACTTTCATATGGTACAAATTCAAATTCAAATCCATTTGATATTTCATGTGGTCCAAATTCAAATTTGGAAATGTGTGTGCCTGGGCAGATAATAGTTAAAAAAAGCCACATAATTTGTAGTTTTAAATAAAATCCTTCTATATTATATTTATTTTGTTAACATAATTTAATTTAATTTACAAGCACATCAACGTATAATTTGTCTATGATTAAATATATAGAGATCAATTTATTACAACTTTGTACTTAGAGTTAGGTAAACCTTTTTAGTAAAAATTGTGTATTTAGTTTTTTTTTAATTCAAACTAACGCGAGTTATTAAAAAATAATTAAAACCTTTACGGAGTTAAAGGTGTATAATATTATTACTGTAACGAAATAAACCGATGCCAACTGAATTTCTGCCATAATGTGCTAGGGAATATAATTTTTCATCTAGGACATGTATTACGGAAATAATTTAGACTTATCATTTCATTATTATACCAATTGTGGGTACCGTAATGGAACCTACTAACACCGACAGATGTCCCTTGACGTGGCGTGTGGGATATTTAATACTTTACTGTTATATATTATATATTATATATTATATATTATATATTATATATTAAAACACAACACATGAGGAATAGTAAGTTTGTTTGTCTTTTGTGTGTGTTTTTTGCGTTGTAAACTTTATTATTTTTTATTTTGTAACAAAACTTTGGTTTTTATAATTTGTGCCACGAGAGTTAAATAAGTCTACTTTTTTATTAGTTTTTGTTTTATGTTTATTTCCGGATTTATTCGTTGTTTGTTTGCTATTTATCACGGTGTTTGATAGTCACATTTGGTCCCTTGGGTTTTTTCGTTCGATTGCTACTTCGCACGGTGTTTGGTGGTCACATATGGTCACTTAAGTTTTTTACCCCTCCCCCTCCACTTTCTAACACACATCGATATAAATTCAGCTTCGTTTACGTTTTACGTCACGTAAGTCGCTTGGTGTTAGAAATTCGTGTCTTTATTTTACGCTTTTCCCAGTTTTTTAGTTGATTGGTTGCTACTTAGCATGGAGTTATGTCCCCATAAAGCTCCCAAACCCATTCTACTAGACTCGGATCCACTGCTTCTAAAATACTAGACTCGGATCCCTGGCTGCTTCTTCTTCTTCTTCAAACTCAGACCCTAGACTCGGATCCACTGCTTCTAAAATACTGTCACTCCCATACAGCTCCCAAACCCATTCTACTAACCGTATTTGTTTTTCTGGAGATATATAGTTAATGGCTTTTCGCCCACAAGCTATTTCCAATGCAACAACTCGAAACTAAAAACATCTGATTCCTTGGTTGATTTGCCAGTGAGTACATATTCAGGAGCTATATAACCAAAGTTTTCTGCCAACATTGTTGTTTGTGTGCCATTCTCATGGTCAACCAATTTAGCTAGACCGAAATCACCAAGCTTCACATTGAAATTTGAGTCCAACATCACATTACTTGATCTGATATCTCTATGCAAGACACATTGCTCCCATTCTTCATGTAAACATAGCAAAGCAGAAGCCAAACCATGTGCAATTTTGTACCTTGTGTTCCATGTCAACATGCTCCTTTTGTTGAGAAGATGTAAATCCAAGCTCCATAAATTCATAAACAAGCAGAAGTTCTCCTTTCTCATGGCACCAACCGATAAATGTCACCAAATTTTTATGCCTTAATTGGCTAATGATCCTTACTTCCGGTGCGTACTCTTTGACCCCTTGCTTTGAAGTCTTCGACACCCTTTTGACTACGACATACATCCTTAAGTCTGGAACAAGTGTGCCAACTACTATTCCAGTCATACCCAACACATTGTTTTTCTGGTTGTTTTCATCAACCTTTAATTCAGTACTATTAAACATCCAGGATATGACATTGTTTTACTCATAGCCTGGAAGCTGAAAACCCATTCAGGCAACACTTGCCTTATTAGATCAATGGTGTAATCAACACTAAGATTTTTGGAATCAGCATTATAACTAATCAAAGCTCTACACTCTTTCCCATGTGTTATATTGCTAAACCATTTCCGAGACACAGCAGAAGTAACAGAGTTAATATCGATACCTACATGTTCGTTCACCCACCGAAATATTAGTAGTGGATCCCAAGCGTTTTCACCATAAGTATCAAACTCCACCGCGACAAATCGATTTTCTAATCCAAGGGAAGTCCCAGGATTCCTCCCGCATTTATCACAGAATTATTATGAGCAAGGAAGAATGTTAGACCATCGGCGTAAAAATTGTTTGGATATGAATCGATCACAAATGTGAAACTCGTAGAGAAGCTGACTAGATCAGCAGAATCACCGTCCCAAAGATGAAGAGGTTCGATGTACGTCGCCTGACCAGCTAACTAGACCGAACCATGTTGGTCACCTTTCCTTTTGCGGGTCACCTGGAGTACTTCATTAGAGCTATTAGCAATTTGTGAAACTGAAAGTAATTGAAGCTGCATAAGGGATTAAAGAAAGAAAGATGCAGGTTAAGAAAGACATTGAAGTTGCAAGCTTCTTGGTAGGTACTTGTGCTTGACATAGAACATGAATATATGCACACAAGTGAGATTAAATCTATCATTGTTATGAGGACACCAATAATTTGAGTAGATTTTTAGCCTTCTGAGCAGGGCCGTATCCGGAAATAAAATTTTTTTTGCTCTCTGCGAGATAAAAAATGTGGCCCTGTTTGCAAATCCCTATACATTCAAATAATAATTTCTAAACATTCACAATCTCCCCTTGTATTCGACTGACGAGTACGTTGCAGGGTCGGACTGCATTTTCTATATCTCAAAGTCCACGATCTGCAAGCAAAATTTTAATATGCACATGTTTCAATAAAAATGGGGTTCAAGTATCATCTAAAAATCAGTATGACAATTAGCACATTTCGTTATAGGATCATTAATAATTCCAAGCTTTATGTCACAAAAAATTAATACATCTAACATTAATTTCGCACACTCGAGACAAGCAAAAAGAACCAATACTTTAATCCTTTCAACGAGATGAACTGTGTAAACATATCCAAATTAGTTTGGCAACACGAACCTAAATAAAATAAATAAAACGACGAATTTTAGAAATTTACAAATTTAAACAAGAGAACATATAAAGTTTAGAGTAAACTTCCGTTTTGCTCCCTGTGGTTTGGTCATTTTAACGGTTTTACCATAATTCTTTAAAATAGTCATTTTACTCCTTGATGTTACTAACATTTCACCAATTTGCTCTCCCGCCCCAAACGACATCTATTTTAGTCGTTAATTATCAGTCACGTGATTTAAGTCTTTTTCCTTCCAAGATATTTTATACCCTTCATTTTAAAACCCTAACTTTTTATAACATGCCATCTTATTCAAGACTCAAAACAAAACATAATCTGCATCTTGTTGAAGCTTCAAAAGAAATCCATGGCCACCACCACCACAACCACCAACCGCCGTCATCATCACCATCACCACCATCAACGACCACCCCGCCCAGTCCACACTCTCTCTCTCACCCGTCTCTCTCTCTACCTTCTCTTTCACCACGCAGACCCACAACCACCACCTGCCGCCATCATCGCCATCACCACCACAACTCGCACCGCCGCCGCCGCCCGAAGTTGCAAATCTCATGGCCGGAGGTTTCAGATCTCGCCGCCCAAGTTAATACACTATTGGGTCTTCTCAGATCCGATGAAAAAGGGGCTAGTGTATGCTCGATTCAGATTTTGTAGGTGACGGTGGTTACTGGTAGTTGTTTGGTGAGGTTAGTGGTGGTAGTTGGTGACGGTTGTTGGTGGCGACTAGGGTCGTGGTTGGTGTTGATGGAGGTGCTTGGTGTTGTAGGATTTAAAGGGCTCTGCATATGAAGACAAAAGATAAAAATGAATTTTGAATTCTTAATAAATTATTAAATCATTATATATAAAATTCTTAAAATACCCTTTAATTACATGTAAATTTACTAAAGTACTTTACTTTTAACTTAAACTTTTAACTAAGTTAGAGTCGAGAAACAAACTAGCAATAAAATAGAAACTTCAGGAATAAATAACCATTTTAAAGGATTATAGCAAAACCGTTAAAATAACCAGATAAAACAAAAATTTACTGTAAAGTTTATTTTATGCAACTGTTTAAATGAGAAATAAAGTATTATAAATTCATGGAGGCAAAGTTTATACATGTAAAGCTTGCAAATTCATGTGGGTTTATGGGGCCCACCCCCTGTTCCCTGTTAAAAGTTGATACAGAATACACCTTTAGCCCAAACAAAACATGAATAAACTAAAAAAGAAAAAAATAAACACAAAGCATAATAATCGAACACGGAAACCTTCGTTCCGTAAGGAGTTGACGCATCCAACAAGCTACAGTCATTCTGTTTTACATTTTTCTAAAATAAAGTTATATACGATACCTTGGGCCTCCTGAGATTTTAGGTCCTGTACGATGGCATCTCTCAGACATGCCGAAAGACGGCCCTGCTTCTAAGTCAACTTCCATTAAATAGTACTTCAAATCAAAATGCAAGCTGTTTGATGCTAATGGAAACTGAATTAGTCCATGCAATCAATCCAACTTTATTGCTATCTGCCCCAGTATTATGACGTTAATATATATGACTTTATTGCCACCAATTTTGTTTATGAAATATTGGACGTTCTCATTTGTCGTTGTTTAATATAAACTAGTAAATTATCTGTGTGTCGTGGTGGGAATTTGATTGACGTCGATCTTAAAAAGAAAAGGTTAACATTAGTCAAATTTACTGGTCAAACAGAAAAAAAGGAAAAAGTAAAAACAAAAAGAAAAAGAAAAAAAAGTCAAAGATTTTAAAAATGAGAAAGTCAAAGATAAAAAGGTCAAAAAAACATAGTCAAAAGTGGTCAAAATTACTATTCACAAACTTGGTAATGTAATTTACTGGTCAAATAGAAAACAAGAGAAAAAGTAAAAAACAAAAAGGAAAAGAAGTCAAAGATTTTTAAAAAGAGAAAAGTCAAAAATAAAAAAAGGTCAATAAAGATATTCACAATGGTAATCTGTATCTAAATTATTCATAATGGTAATTTGTATCTAAACTAATAATAAAGTAAACAAATGTGTAACACGTGTCATTTGTTGAAGCATCTATTTTTCTATTTTCTAGTCCTTTTATAATATTTATCTTATATTAATTAAATAATAAATTAATATTAGTTTATCATATTTTGAATTTAAAATAGAATTCTTCTATTTTTCTAATTGAATATTATTTCAAATTTAAATTATTAATGTACGATAAAATGTTTTTAAATAAACCAAATTATCTATGAGGAAAACCAAACTTAACATTGTTTGATAAATATAATATCCACACGGTAACTAATATATTAATCAAAATTAAAAGAAGAGTTAAATGCTTGGTTGATCCCTGTGGTTTGCAAATCTTGCAGACTTGGTCCCAGTGGTTCACTAATTACACAATTGGTCCCAGTAGTTTCAAATTTTGCACTCGGGTGGTCCTTACCACTAACCTTTGTTAGATTTCTCAGTTAAGTATATGCAAAATTACTATATTACCCTTAAAATAATAAAAATAAAAAATATAAAAAAGAGGCTCCCCTTCCCCCATCGGCGCCGTTTTCCAACATTTACCACTTCCACGAGTCTCCCCCTTGTTCCCAATCCAAAATCCGACCACCCATCAGTATTGAAACCCCCTTAATTTTGGTGAATGTGTGATGAAGATAGAGAGAACAAGAGGAGAGAGAGAGAGAGAGAGGATGGCAGAAGAGATAGAGAGAACTAGAGGAGAGAGAGATCGGAGAAGAGATAGGGAGAACCAGAGGAGACAGAGAGATAATGATGGTGAGGAACGATGACGACGATGATGAATTCCATTTATGACGGTGGTTTCTATGGACTAGGATAACGGTAGGCGATTCACGGCAGAGAGAACTAAGGGATCCGATAATGATGGTGGTTTAGCACAGTAGTTCCGTTGGCAACGTTACCTTTCCTTGAGTTTTGTTCATGCACCACTGATTCAAATGATGGTAACACGTAATATTCATTCTTGTGTTATGCTTTTGTATTGTTAAGGTTAATTGAAGATTTTAAGGTTCAGTATGTGCTATAACATTGTTTTTGTTAAGATTTTTTTTGGTTACCTTAACAATACAAAAGCATAACACAAGAATGAACATTACGTGTTACCATCATTTGAATCAGTGGTGCATGAACAAAACTCAAGGAAAGGCAACGTTGCCAACGGAACTACTGTGCTAAACCACCATCATTATCGGATCCCTCAGTTCTCTCTGCCGTGAATCGCCTACCGTTATCCTAGTCCCTAGAAACCACCGTCATAAATGGAATTCATTATCGTTGTCACACCCCGACCCGCAGCAGAAAAGGTGACCGGGGCATGATTGGGTTATCATCAAAGCTCATGACATTTATTATACGTTTCATATTCATTAATACAATTTAATAGGAAATTTACAACCATAATTACATCATGACCTAACATCAATCTAAGCTTCTTTGTTTTCTTCTAAGGCATTTCCTATTTTCCTTGCTTCATCCTGTTCACCTGTATCATGTGTAAAAGGGTTTTTGGATCAACAAAAAGTTGGCGAGTGAATCCTATGGAAAACATTTGAACAAGTTTATTTAATTGATTATGAAATAAAGTGCACAACCACACATGAGTAAAAATAGATGTAAACTTATTCATAAATCAATTTAATATTAAACAATACACACATGAACAATAAAGGATCGTTTAGAGGCACGCGTTGCTCAACTCGTCTCTCACGAGGAACTGATGGGCCTAATGAATGAATTGCATAACCATGATAA
The DNA here is from genome assembly GCA_947069175.1 of Scalesia atractyloides. Classification (NCBI taxonomy): domain Eukaryota; kingdom Viridiplantae; phylum Streptophyta; class Magnoliopsida; order Asterales; family Asteraceae; genus Scalesia; species Scalesia atractyloides. The sequence continues at coordinate 64,222,634 of CAMTDV010000028.1, read as the reverse complement.
TATGAAAGACATACCAACAATATAAACTCAATAATACACACATGAACAATAATGGATTGTTTTGAGGCACGCGTTGCTCACTCGTCTCCCACGAGGAACTGATGGGCTTAATGAATGAATTTCATATAAGTTGATAAAATGAAATACATAATCACAACAATTAAACAATCTAAGTTTAGATCACGATATGGTATGGCACAAGTTTAAATAAACGAGTTAATTATTTTGTGACACATGACACACCCCAAAACGTGTAATTAAAAAGGGGGAGTTGTAAGATTCACTCACAGTGGGTGCGTTCGGTTGATGATGTTGAATGCACGCGAAGTGGTTTTAACCACGAGTGAAATTAACCTAGGTAAATAGCATTATGGTTCGGTAAGTAAACGGATTTTATTAATCCATTTTAGTAGGATTGTTGGGTGTATTTTTGTGAGTTTAAGGCTATTTTCTAACCTTAAAAATGTTATTTTTAAGTATTTTTAATTGTTTTTTAATTAAAATAAATAAATAAAATAATAAAAAATTTTGACTTTTTTGACCGTTGACCGTTGACCGTTGACGTCGTATGCGTGTATATGTGCGCTGAGTGAGGCTCGAACTCGAGACCTCCAGTACGCGTGCACGTAGCTCTACCAACTGAGCTACGTGTCTAACCCGAAATATTTCTGTTTTTAATTATATTTATATACTAATTAGATTAAACAGAAAATCCTTTATTTCTTAAAAACGATTTTAATCCGTGACTCGGTGCGCTCCACAGGTCTCGAACCCGGGACCTGTGGGTTGAGTTAACACACAGTCCACCGCTGGACTGTGTGTTTAACTTGTTATATAAACCGATTTTTATTATACTTATATACAAACTAAACATTTCCATTTCTGTCTTATTTTAAAAAGTTTAATAATTGTCCGGATCGGTGCAGTAGAGCGGACTCGAACTCGTGTCCTGTGATTAAACATACACACAGTCCACCACTGGACTGTGTGTCTAACTTGTTTATTATTCCGGTTATTAATATACTTAACATATACAGCGTGACTCCGGTTCGGTTAACAAAAAAAGACATTTTTATTAAGGCAGCATGCGTGGGACAAGATTCGAACTCGAGACGTTTACGTGTTTATTGTGCACACAGTCCACCGCTGGACTGTGTGTCTAACCCGAGTTATAACTTGATTTTAATTATACTTAAACATTACAGAAAACTTCGTCTTCTTCGTTGATTTTAACCAGAATCGGAAGTCCGACTGGTTCGATGTTTTAATCGTGTTCTTCAGTGTTTTGAGGTTAATTACAGATGAGATATGAATAAAAAGAAAGAGAAATTAGGCGTAAGGTATACCGACTGGACTCCTCTGTTTTTCCGGCAGAACTCCGGCGACAGCAACAGGTTCCGGCGTCGTGTGTCTTGCAGCAGCGAGTCTTCAGAAAGCTTGAAAAGGATGTGGGTGACTTCGGTATAAGTTCAGGGGGTTCAGTAAGGCTTAGAAGTGGAGGGTTCGGTTTTCCGGCGACGAGCAGAAGATTTCCGGCGAGTGAGTTTTCGCCGAGAAAGGGTGCGGTTTTGAGCGAAAAAGTTTGCAGAGGTTCGAGGGGGTATTTATAGGGCAGGTTATTGATGAACTTGGTCCAATTTCCGACTTGATTCGTCGGTTAGAATTTCTCCGGCGGTTATAACTTGTGTCGCGGACTCAGACATCGGTTATAACCGATGTAGTGTTTAAGGTTTACGTTATAACTGAAGTAACCGTCGATTTTTGGCGAGTTAGTCGGGATTTCCGACGACTGCAATTTTGGGCGTCGGTTTTGAATTCGGAAAAACATGTTATGAATTAAATGATTCTAATAATTAACAAAGAATACAAGTGGCGCAGTGGTTTAAGTGTTGAGTGTTAAGTCTGTTGTTTGACCCGACGACTGACCCGGGTTCGAAACCCGGCAGTGCCAAATCATTTTTATTTTCTTATTTTTAACAGTTTTTCAAAAACTAATTATATATTCCCATATAATAATTAACTAATTATATATTCCCATATAATAATTAATTATGTATCGTTTAAAATTATTTTGGGCATTAAATTCGCAACGAAATTTTTAACTGATTGTTCGGTTAATAAACAGAGCGGGTTTGGTAAATCCGTTTTTGACGGATGTTACAATCGTCATCATCGTTCCTCACCATCATTATCTCTCTGTCTCCTCTGGTTCTCCCTATCTCTTCTCCGATCTCTCTCTCCTCTAGTTCTCTCTATCTCTTCTGCCATCTCTCTCTCTCCTCTTGTTCTCTCTATCTTCATCACACATTCACCAAAATTAAGGGGGTTTCAATACTGATGGGTGGTCGGATTTTGGATTGGGAACAAGGGGGAGACTCGTGGAAGTGGTAAATGTTGGAAAACGACGCCGATGGGGGAAAGGGGAGCCTCTTTTTTATATTTTTTATTTTTATTATTTTAAGGGTAATATAGTAATTTTGCATATACTTAACTGAGAAATCTAACAAAGGTTAGTGTAAGGACCACCCGAGTGCAAAATTTGAAACTACTGGGACCAATTGTGTAATTAGTGAACCACTGGGACCAAGTCTGCAAGATTTGCAAACCACAGGACCAACCAAGCATTTAACTCTTAAAAGAATATTAACATAACATCACATAAATTAATATTTCGCATCCTTTAATATTAATATAACATTAACATTATATTGATAGTTTGATAATGATATTATATTAATATAATAAACATGGTATTATACCAAAAATGTGATGATGTATATCTTATGAGCTCTTCTCGGTCAGGTGTTATAATCTTTGAGAAAGATGTTTTTATTTGATTGGGTTTAGTTTATAAAAGCAAACCGAACTTTTAACCTTTTTATTATTTAATATTTAAAAATACATTTATTCAACCTGTGTAGTACATTAAGTTTTTTAAAGATAATTTTTCTATTATTTAGTATACAGAATTATATTTATTTAACCCGTATAATACATAGGGTTTTTAAAACAAATATACTATCGTATAAGATAATACATGGAGTTAATGAAAATCAAATAGAGTGATTGAATATAACATTAAATAAAACCAAATAAAAGACATCGGTTGGTTGTTACTAGTTCTTGTATGAAGTCAGTTGAGCTTATATTTCTTACATGAAGTCAGTTGAACTTAATAATATTTATATAAAAACCTCCAAAGTAATTGTTGGAATACCTAAACATCCTTATAATATAAGCACATAAATCAAATTAGATATGATTAGTATCAATTTTAATTTTTAAATACAAGCATCTATTCGATACTATATAATAAAATAGATCAAATGGAGCACACTTGTCATATTATGGGGTGATTTTCATTAGATTTTTCTGTTAAATTTTTATAGATGAACAAAAAAGATAAATGATCACAATTTAAATGGATTATACTGACCAACTTCAACAGTTATTTCAAAACCGACTGGATCAAATTAATTATTTTTAGTCAAAAGTTATTCATAGTAAAAAAAACAATTATATTTAACATGAATAATCATATAAAACGTGGTAATATTTAGATATTGATAGTGATTATATTACTTTTTTTTAGTATATAAGCATGGTTCCTAACTTAAAATGTTAGTTTATATTTAGAAACAAAGGTTTAGGATCCAATATAAAGTCATCTAAAATTAAGAAGGTGCATAAATTGTATCAAATGAACTCCGATGGACCTCATTCAAACGGTATTGTAACCGTCTTATCGAATTCTATGATGTGAGATTTTAGGTTTTCACTTTTGGGTTTATAAGTTGTAGATTTTAGGATTTTTGTTTACTATCATTATGTCTTTTATTATCATTGTGTCATTTTTATATTTGGCTTATTGTGTTTTTTTTTCTTCGACATTATATTGTATTTTTCGGCATTGTGTTATATTTTGCTCAACACTGTGTCATCTTATGCGATCCATTGTGTCTTTCTACACTTCTTATTTTAGAAGTCTTTGTAGAATAACTTAACCCAATAAATAAATTACACACTCATTGAGTCATTGTTGATATTATATATATATATATTGGTCCAGTTTTTAACAAATCTATATAATAAAAGAAATAAAATGGAGACATTTGTCATGTTATGGAGTGATTTTCATTGGGTTGCGATGCTATTAATACTGTGACTTTTTTTTTCAATAAGTAACGCACACAAAGTAGTTAAATTGAGTAAAAAATAATCAAATTAGTTTCATGTTTCTTTAATTCAACTTTTCCCAAATTTTGTTGGTGTGAATTTTGATGACTTTGTTCTTTATTTTGTAAATTTATGATGTTTGTCTCATGAAATTCAGTGTTATTAGTAACAATCTATTAATTTATCATATGTGTTCGTTCAAAACTATCAAGAGTAGATTAATAATAATAATAAATATTTACAAATAATAATTATATCATTTTCATTAATCAACCCTTATAATACACAAAGTCATAACCTAGTTTTATTATATATATATATATATTATATATATATATATATATAATAGTCTCCACCACCGGCTTTCATGGTGTGTCACGTTAGAATGACTTTTTTATTATTATAATTACTTTCTTTTCTAAGTTTCCCTCACTTTGTAAAGTTCAATCTAATTATTTATTTGAAATTGATCACCCATTATATATATAAATTATATTATATTTTTCTACAAAGTATAGAAAGTGATGTGGTTATGACATGTTTATCTTAATAATTTTAACAAAAGGTACAATGATAATTCATTAAATATGTTATTTTTAGAAAAGATAAATCTAAAACAACCACTTAGAACCACTTTTTATAGTATAAAGAACCCCCCCCCAGAATTTGGTGGAAGGGATGTGAAACCACTGACTTTCTGTATCGTGCGGGTGTTTTTTAACAACAAAAGACTATATTTCATCCCCAAAAAAGTTATACAAGATTACATCATCATATGGTTAGTAAGCTACTAAGTCAACCACCCAATTATTATCACCAAAATTTAAACAAAAAAAATAGAAAATTACACCATAGATTCCAGATTCAACGCCTCGAAACATTTCCATTTGCTCCAATCCATGTTTTTCTACGCTTTATGTTTAATCCATGTGAAAGTTATCGCTTGCATCTCACGAAATATTGCATCCATGTTAACTCGTTTACCTCCAAAGATGATTTCGTTTCTTGCTTTCCATATGCCTCAGCACGTTGCCAGAATTATTCCTTGTATAAAATTCCTCTTCGGTTCTTCGATAGTCACATTAGTATGAAATTCCAGTAGATCTTTCGCAGTAAAGGCAAAGATCTGTTGTACTTTACACCATCAACTCACCTTGTGCCATAATATTGACACTACATAAAATCCTATGAATAAATGATCAGCGTCTTCCTCCTTTTCCCCACAGAGTTTGCATGTTGTTAAGCCCGGAAGCATGCCTCTTCTTTTTAACGCCGCCATTGTTGCCAAACGGTCTTGAGTAGCCCGCCACCCAAAGATATTAACCTTCTTCGGTACCCATTTAACCTATTTGAAAGGGTAAAATGGAACAACGAATTTGGTTAACTCTTGTCTGAGTGATGATACCTAGAAGACCCCGTCCCTCGCAAGAGCCCATACCCATTTATCTTCCTTGTTGCTGAGATTTATTGGTTGTATTATTGACTCTATACGTTGAATTTGGTTGTATAAATCTGCTGAAGTTGGCGTGTGTCTCCATCCCCATTAAAATTTTCTTTCCTGAACGCTTTCTCTTTTGTGTATAAATCCGAGAATGCATCTTTTAGCGGCCCATCCCTGACCCACCAATAGAACCAAAACCGAATAGTTCTCCGTTCTCTGTTACACCCTTCATCAAATGTGAGACGTTTAAATTCTACCTTTCGAGCTCTTTACACATCTTCACTATGTTGTTCCACGCTCTCGATATACCTTCCTTTATCGGGATGTATGATGTTGAGTGAACATGTGTGTGGATTGCCTTGATGGTTCAGCCCCATTGTGTATCTTTCTCATGCTTGTATCTCCACCACCACTTTAACAATAGACTTGTGTTCATATCTTTTAGAGCTCCCAACCCTAGACCCTCTTTTTCAAGAGGGCCGATAACCCTTTCCCAACATACCCAAGCCATTTTTTATTTTTCATTGTTCCCACCTTAAAAAAAAACTTTCTCTAAGTGCTTCCAATTCATCCAAGACCCCTTGCGGTGCCTTAAATAAAGAGAAGAAGTACATAGGAAGGCTATCCAATGTTTCTTTTAGTAAAGTTACTCTACCCCCCACCGAAAGCATTTTTGATTTCCACATTGATAATCTTTTTTTGAACACATCTACTACACACTTCCAAAAACGAATTTGATTCATGTTTGCTCCGACTAAAATACCAAGGTATTTATATGGGAATTTACCAACCTTGCAATTTATTCGTGATGCAATTTGGGAAACCCTACTTTCACCCACCCCAATTCTAAACAGGTTGTTTTTTCATAACTTATTTTCAGTCCCGAGATGAAGTGAAAGCATCTCATTAATCTAATTGTATTATGTATCCCATCTTCATCCCATTCCCCCATAAACACCACATCATCTGCATACATCATGTGTGTTATAACCGACCCATCGTTTGGTAAACAAATTCCTTTTATTTCCCCGCAATCTTGAGCCTTTTTCATAAGACCGGTTAACGCTTCCATTGCTCTTATAAAAATAAATGGTGATAAAGGATCCCATTGACGCACCCCCTATAGCATTGGAATTCTAATATAGACGACCATTGATTAGAACCAACGCTCTAGATGATGCCAGTATACCCCTCACCCACATTCTCCAAACCTACGTAGAACCCATTTTCCAAACCGACGTAGAACCCATTTTTAGTAATACCTGATCAATGAAATCCCAATTTATTGAGCCAAAAGCTTTTTCTATGTTAATTTTTAGTACAAATGATTTCGTTTTCATTTTTTTAACCCATAATATTACTTCATTTAGAACTAATGGTCCGTCAAGGATATTCCGATCCGATAAGAAACCAGATTGGTCGATAATCGTTAAAAGAGATAGGATCCATACCTTTTGCAATCAACGCCAAAAAGGATGAGCTGCAACCCCGACTTATAGTACCATCGCAATGGAAAGCCTCCCTAATCTTCATTAAGTTTTCCTTGAACGTCTCCCAATAGTGTTTGATGAATCCGAAATTAAACCCGTCCGGACCCAGCGCATTATCGCTTTCACAGTCCCATACTGCCTTCTTGATTTCACTAAGTGTAAATGGTTCTACTAACCCCGGCCTCTTCGTATAACAGTTGTTTTACTTTTGGAATGATAAACTCTGGTCTTTGTTGCATGGGTTCCCGGAATTTAAAAGCAAAAAAATTTTCTTGCTTCCATTTTAATCTTTTACGGGTCCGTTACCCACCCTCCATCAATATTCACCCCATTTATTCTTTTGTCATTATCGTTTTTATTAATTAATCCATGGAAAAAAACCGTATTTTCATCCCTCTCGATTGCCAACTTCACCCTAGATTTATGTTTTAAATCTTCTGCTTTATCGATTAGAATTTTATGTAACCGCTTTTTATTCTCCACCCAAACTTGTTTTTTCCAATTCACTTAATGCCCTTTGTTCCATTAGCATTTCCTACCCATTACTTTTCTGTTGCACCTATTTCTTTGTTTCATTCATTTTATCCCGTTCCAAATTCATACAAAGTTTAATACTATTTTTTATATTTTTTTAATTTATTAGCCAGTATAAGGTCCGGAGGACCCGCCAAAACAGTGTCCACAATTGCCCTATTAACCACCCCATCTAATCATTCCCAACCAAGCCATGAATTAAAGAAACGGAAATGTATGGAGCCGAAATTACTTACCGAGGTAGACAATGTGATTGGATTATGGTTTGATTCACATCTTAGCAACGCCATTACCGACACGTCCAGCCATCAGTTCCAAAAGGTTAATCGGTCCAGCTTACTTAACTTATCTCCCGCACTTGATATTCTTGTGTATTTTCTGCTACCCATTGGGTACTCTAGTAAACCATTGTCTTCAATAAATTCATTGGATGCTTCGGCACACCTCGGAACAAATTTTGTGTTAAATCGCTCTTCTGGACTTCGTACTGGATTAAAATCACTCATTACTATCCATAGTTCGTCCATGTCTCCAAACTCTGCCAAAGTCCTCCATAGTTCCCGCTTTTGATGCAACTGTTGAGGTGCATATACGTTTACTAAATTTATCACCTCTGCTCCTTATAGTTTACCAGTGGCTATAAGAAATTTCTGATTCCGTACCGTCCTTGTTCTTGTAAAAAATGTTGGATCCCACATGCTTAACAAACCACCCGATCTTCCATCAGAGTTATCCCATCCCGATTCAACTACCCCTTGGCCCCATAATATGTTTACTGGTAATTTTGAACCATCTTTTGACACAATTTCTTGAATTGCAACAAATTTTGCTCTTTCTGTTTTAATCAGATCCCCCAGAGCTATTATTTTTTGTTCTTCCTTCACCTCTCTAATATTGTAGACATTATCTTCATTGATTCACCTCATGAACACCTTCCTATTCAATCGATTTTCCAAAGTTTTTTTCAAAATTTATCATTTGTATACCCACCATTTCCCCCAAATCAATCGTTTGTTTAACCTCTGAATCCTTATTGCACATAACCTATCATCTAAATTCGTTATTCAGCAGGGTTATGTAACATACCTGATAGAACAGCTTCTGGAGTCTCTGGCACCACCGTGATCTCTCCATCTTTATATCTTGTCTGCCCTGAAATTACCGGATTACTTGACACTTATGAGAAGAGAGGTATGTTTTCCTCCATTCCCGAGTTAACCGAAGCACTGCCCACCTGCATTCACGTAACTCGATCAATATTTGCCGAAGAAGTATACCTGCTTCAGCTGGACCTACTGGTCCCTTCCGAAGACTGCTTAAATCGGTTTCTTCTCTGTGGAGACTCTTGAAACAATGGTGGGAAATTAACAGTAGGTCAATGCGGGGGTTTGTTCAAATCCAGGTCGAATCGGAAGTCATCATCTCTCCTGCGTCTTTTTCTTGAAGTCGATCCCCTATCATCCTTAGTTGGGTCCTGATATCTTTTTCTACACTTGGGCCCCTCAAATCTGTACCAATGGGTAATGGCCCATTAAGATTCTCATGGTGATCCAAGTCTTGGACCCTGGTCCACCTTTTATATTTTCTATGCAAGTCTTTTTTGAAAGAACTCAAGTGCTATATCAATGACTCACAAAATTCTGATGATTTTATTGAAGATCAAATGCCTTTAAATAGGCTTACAAGTAACGTAAACAAAGAAACATTCAACCTACTACTTAGCCACAAAAACAGGAACAGACTCAACTAAGAGAAATAAACAACGTGAAAAATAACTCGGTCAAGTGACCGTTATTTGATGACTTAGAATGACTAGATCCAACATATCCTCCCCTAAACTGAGGTGTCTTCATCTTCAGTTTATTTCCACTACTCCCAGCAGTTGTCTCATCTTGCAATAGGTCTCCATCTTCGCTGGCTTGGTCATAACATCAGCAACTTGTTCCTCTGTCTTGCAGTATACTAACTTTACCTCATTTTTAGCTACAAGCTCCCTTAGATAATGAAATCTAACATCGATGTGTTTTGTTCTTTGATGCATAACTGGATTCATGGCTAGCTTAATTGTTGAGGTGTTATCACAGTTTACCTCAAGAGTTCCAGTTTCCTCCTCACTAATATCTTCAAACACTCCTTTCAGCCACATGCAATGACATGCACATGCCGTAGCAGCTACCTATTCGGCTTCTGTAGATGATAGTGTGACAATTGCTTGTTTTCTAGAGCTCCAGCATATTGCTGTGTTGCTGAACATGCATACATGACCCGACGTACATTTCCGATCTTCCACATCTCTTGCATAATCGCTGTCCGCGTAGACTTTAAGCTTCATTCCAGATCCTCTTCTATAAAATAAACCAAAGTTGTATGTGCCTTTTAAATACCTTAGTACCCTCTTAGCTACATCCATGTGTTCTTTCTTAGGTTGTGCCATAAATCTTGATAGAAGATATACCGAATACATTATATCCGGCCTGGTAACAGTGATGTACATCAAGCTTCCTATTAATTGTTTGTACCTTGCAGAATCAGCATCCTCCCCTACTCCAGTCTTGGTCAGAATAGTGCCAGGAACAATTGGATTTACTACTGAATTACTTTCCCACATCCCAAACTTCTCTAAAACTTCCTTTGCATATTTTCTTTGACACAAATAAATTCCGGACTCCGTTTGTTGTACCTCAACTCCATTTAATATTGCATCATTCCAAGGTCTGTCATATCAAATTCCTTCTTCATGGAGTGCTTGAATTCTTCACAAATCTTCTCATCATTCCCAACAAATATCAAATCATCCACGTACAAACTAACTACAATAACCTTATTACTGCTTCTTTTAACAAAGAGTGTGTGATCATAGTGACTTTGTTTGAACCCTTCATCCTTAAAGTACCCTTCCATGCGCTGAAACCAAGCTCTCAGAGCTTGTTTCAGGCCATACAAAGCCCGTTTAAGCTTATAAACCTTATCCTCTTCCCCCTTTTTAGTGAACCCTTGAGGTTGTTCAACATACACAACCTCCTTTAGTTCCCCGTGCAAAAATGCACTCTTTACATCTAACTGAAACACCTTCTAGTTGCGTTGAGCAGAGATGGCAAGTAAAGTTCGAATAGTATCCCATCGAGCTACAGGAGCAAAGACCTCCTCATAGTCGATCCCTTTTTTTCTGTGCATAACCCTTCACAACCAGCCGTGCCTTATACTTATCCATTTTACCTTCTCCATTACGCATTGTCTTATAAACCCACTTAACTCCAATTGGATTGACCCCAACTGGTAATTTCACAAGCTCCCATGTTTTATTTTGATTAATTGCATCAATTTCAGCCTCCATAGCCTTTACCCACTTAACTTCTTGTTTAGCCTCTTCAAATGTTGTTGGGTCTTCTAGACAATTGTACAAAGCAAACCTAGCTTCATCTTCATCAGAAAGTTCTGCCCCATGATGTAATCATTCATCCAACCAGGAGGTTTCCTTACTCGAGTAGATGTTTCAGCTACTGCCCCATCACTTTGAGGTACGTCAGAATTTATAACTTCAGTGGAAGTGTCTGGAATTACATCTGAATTTGGAGACAACTCAGTTTCCGATTCACTTGATTGCGATTCCTCATGATTTTCTGTTTTCGTCTGCTTTGGTATATCATCATCTATAACCAGCTCTTGCTCACCAATATCTTTCTTTTCCCATTCCCATTCTTTGTTTTCTTCAAAGATAACATCAGGACTGATAACAATTTTCTGTTGGACAGGATCATAGAGTCGATAGGCTTTTGACTCCGTACTAATTCCAAGTAAAACACATTTGTAACTATGATCATCAAGCTTTGTTCTTAGTTGTGCAGGAACATGAACATGTCCTACACAACCAAAAGCTCTAAAATAGTCAACATTTGGTTTAACTCCTGTCCATAACTCCTCCGGAACACAATTATCCAAAGCATGAGTAACACACCGATTTAAAATATGACATGCCCACTTTGCAGCTTCAGGCCAAAAATATCGCGGCATATTCTTTTCAACTAGCAAGCACCTTACCATGTTCATGAGGGTTCTATTGCGGCGTTCTGCCACCCCATTTTGCTGTGAGGTGTAGGCAGCCGTTAACTGTCGTTTTATGCCATTTTGATCACAAAAGTCATTGAATGATTGAGAGGTGAATTCCACCCCTCTATCACTCCTAAGACATTTGATATTTGCACATACTTCTGTTTCAACCATGGCTTTAAAGCGACAAAATCTTTCGAAACATTCACCCTTATTACTCAAGAAATAAACCCAAGTCTTTCGTATGAAATCATCTATGAACACGAGAACATACCTCTTGCCGCTTAGAGATGTGGGTTTGATTGGCCCACATAAATCAGTGTGAATAAGTTGGAGTTTTTCTGTTTCCCGCCAATTACTTGATCTTGGAATTGCTTCACGTTGTTGTTTTCCTATGTTGCATGTCATGCATACGGTAGTTTTTCCACACACTTGAGGCAGTCCCCTTACCATTCTCTTGTATTGCATAGTCCTTATGGCTTTATGATTGACATGTGCGAACCTCCGGTGCCAAGTGTTTGTATCATTATCATTGCTGACTTGCAAGCAATGTGTTTCTAATGTCTTCATTTTTCCTTGAACAATGAACATTCTATTTTTACTCATTTTAGTATTAATGATCAAACCTTTCTGAGAATGATACACCTTGCACTATCCTTTTTCAATTACAACTTTAACTCCTTTTTCTTGAAGCTGACCAATATTGATCAGATTTGAGGTGAGAGCTGGAACAAATAGACCTGGGTGATAATCTGAATAATACCATTTACCTTTGACGAATATCCCCGATACCTTTCACCTCCATCGAACATCATTTCCGAGCTTAACTGTTCGAGCAATGGTTTTATCTAAGTGCACAAACCAGCCTCGATTCCCAGTCATATGGTTTAAACATGCCGAATCAAGAAACCAATTTCCTTTGACTACTTCATATTCCACCACAGCCATGAGAACTAACTCCTCATTCTCATCGAACTCTGCATAGTTAACAGCCTTATCCCATTTGGGACATTCGAATTGAAAGTGTCCTGCTTGATGACACTTATAGCACTGTACAGTAGACTTATCAAACTCACCTCGACCTCTACCTCGACCCCGTCCTCTACCTCGGCTATACATGCTTTTACCTCGTCCTCTACCTCGTTCGGTAGTAGCATCATCTACTTTCAGGGCTTGTTCTTCAGTAACTTTCCTTAGCAGCTTTTGCTCATGGACAAGTAATGAGCTTTGCAACTCATCAACCGAGATAGTATCCAAATCCTTGGATTCTTCAGTAGAGCAAAAAACGAAGTTAAAGTTTTCGGTAAGAGTTCAAAGTACCTTTTCCACTATCTTGACATCCGGCATATTCTCTCCACTGTTTCTCATACTGTTAGCCGTTGTCATGATTCCGCCAAAATAGTCTGTCACCGTCTCTCCGGTCTTCATTTCGAGAGTTTCAAACTCTCTTCTCAGTCTCTGCGACTGTGCTTTCTTAACACTATTATTGTAACATTCGTCGAAAAACGGGTTTCCAAACCCGCTTCGTTTATCAATCAAATAGTCAAGTTATAAGTTCCGTTGCGTATTTATTTCTCATATTAATTTTAAACAATGCATAACTAATAAACATATCTAGAATTTTAAACCATAATTATTAAATAACAAAAAAATAGTGAATTAAAAAAATAATGGTGACGCCGGGTTTCGAACCCGGGTCACCCAAAAACCCAAACACACAACACACCGCTCCGCCACACACTGTGTTTGTGATAAACACTAAAACAAATAACATATATAATAAAACCGAAAGTCAAATCCGGTAATCAACGCGCCAGAACTCGCAATCACCGGAAAATCCGGCAATCCGCGATTTGGCCATATTCCTTTTGACTGAACCGCACAAATTGATGTCGACGTCGGTTATAACCGTTGCCGGCAATCAATTTCAGTCATAACCGACGGAAATCTTCAATTGCGAACCTTGACTCAATTCAAATCCAATTCAGCCTGTTTCCACTATAAATACCCACTTGAACACTCTAAAAATCCTTTCGCTCAAAACCACGATCGTTTCCGAAGCTTTATTCATCCCAAAACACGTCGCCGGAGATTTTTGTATTCGCCGGACTTTCACCGGAAAACCGAGGCTTTACTCCTAATCGGTATAATCCTCAACTCTTTTTCTTATAATCCATTATTCGGCATGTATTAACCTCAATCGTTCAACCAGAATCGGTCTCAGACAACGTTGCCGGAAATCCCCGCACTCACCGGAATATCACTGAAAAACCGAAGCCTCACTGTCGATCGGTATAATCATCTAAACCCTCTTGATATCTCTTGCTCAGTAACTTAATTGCATAACACAATGATTTAAACTGTTAAGCAATTCACTCAGCCGAGAGTCACAAATCAGAGCCGACGACTCTTGCCGGAAATCTGAAGTAAACGCTCTGTTTTGGTACATATTATTCTTTAATTTCTTTATCTATTTCATTCCAACCAATTATAAGATTTGATGATCGATTTAAACAGAACAGTCGGATTTCACTGTTCTGTGTTCTTGTAAACGAAGAAGATGAAGTCGAGTATATGTATAAATATAATTAAAACTGGATATTTCAACGGGTTAGACACACAGTCCAGCGGTGAACTGTGTGCACAAACAATACACACGTCCCGTGTTCGAATCGCACACGTTACCGACTTTCAGAAATAAAACCAACATTTTTAAAACTTAATCAGATCAAGTCACAGAATGTTTATAAGAGTAATATAATCCATAAGTTAAACAGATTAGACACACAGCCCAACTGGTTGGGCTGTGCGCACTCGAACCGAAGGACCCGAGTTCGACTCCGGGTCCCTGCAACCGGTTCGGCCATATAAATCATTTTTAATAAAAAAACCAAATAAGTTTAAAATTAATTAGTATATAAATATAATTAAAACAGAGAATATTTCGGGTTAGACACGTAGCTCAGTTGGTAGAGCTGCGTGCACGTATACGAGAGGTCCCGAGTTCGAACCTCACTCAGCGCATATAAAAACACATTATGACCGGTTAAGACCCGGTCAACGGTCAACGGTCAAAAAAAGTCAATTTTTTTACTTTTCTTTTTATTTATTTATTTAATTAGAAAATTATTTAAAAATACTTAAAAATAAGATTATTAAGGTTAGAAAATTTCCTTAAACTCACAAAAATAAATCTAAAAATCCCATTTAAGAGCACTAATTAAAAATATTAATCTCAACCAAAATTTATTTATTTATCGAATCATTTTGTTATTATCTAGGTTAGTTCTTCCCTCGTCAATCGAATCATAAATTCGTGCGCCTTCATCATCATCAAAGAACGCACCCATCGTGAGTGAATCTCTACCAATTCCCCGTTTTAATCATGTTTTGGGGTGTATCATGTGTCGTATAATTCTTTTATTATATATATATAAACACTTATGCATTCATCATATCCGTGATCAAATGTGTATCAATTGTTGTGTGGATTATATGTAGATTGGTTTTATCATTTTCAGTGCACACATTTCATTAGGCACATCAGTTCCCCGTGGGAGACGGGTTGAGCATCAGGTGCCTCATAAGATCGGCTCTGTTTGATTGAGCCTTGATCTCACATTCATCATCATTCATATCATATACTCATCCAAAATGGTTTGTGTTTGTTTATTTATATATGTTTGCTCACATGTGATTATTGCACAAATTTTCCTCATTAAATAAAACCAGAAATTAGTAACAATGTTTTATCAAGGTTCACTCGCCAACTTTTGTTGACCCAAAATATCCCCCGTTTTACACATGATACAGGTGATCTAGCTGAGACAAGAAACACATAGGAAGGCCTAGAAGAATAAACAAGTTTAAGCTTTGGAATAATTAGATAGTTTCAATTTCTTGTAATTGTATGAATTTTGTTTTGGATATTTAAGTTGTAATTTGAATTTAATAAATATGAAACATTTTAGTAAACATCATGAGCTTTGGTGATAACCCAATTATGCCCCGACTTTTATTCCACTGCGGGTCGGGGTGTGACAGATTGGTATCAGAGCCATAACTATAGGGATATAGGATAGGTTATTAGACCCTTAGAGCCTATACTATGGTTGATTAAAATTTTAAATTGCTTATGCGTTAAATACAAAATTCATGATGTTTATATGCTTTATGTTTATTGTTACACTCAATGTTATGCAAGCATGCTCACAAATACATAATATTATACAATGCTCATCATGAATCATATCCTCATAACATATCATATCCATGAGAGCACACACCTCACGATTACCATGATTTTTGCAATGATTTTTTTTGTATTTTCAAATCACATCAAAGTTAGTTCTCATGACGGGCATGTAGTAACTGGAAGGGTACGAGTACCGGTAGTCGGAACGTCCTGTCTAGGCTTGGCATTCGTATAAATCCAAAATAAAGGACCAGTTTGCCTACCTGGGGACTAACGATGAGAGTACGAAGGACCTATTAGGCCAAAGCATGCTATACCAAACGTCGTGTGAGCTAACCCCACTTTGAGTTGTCATTGTGTCTACACCTGGACACCCTCCTACCATACATCTCGCAATTATATTTTTTGATTTTCATTCGGGTGGTGCGAGTGTTAATCCGCCAACACCAATGTGAATCCTACCAAGCCCAATAGTCATGGGGGCACACATGACTACACAGGCGATGGTATGGGGGACATTGGAGGCCCAAACATGAGCAAACCCAAGACATCCTATGGATGTAGTTGCATTATTGTCAGTTATGTTATTTTTTATTCTTTTAACGACACATGACACCTAGAAACTTCTTAAACTCACAATCTTCCTATGTATGTTCCTGTAGATGTCGGCTAGGCAACTACGTGGAGGTAGAAAGCCAGGAAGATCAAATGAACGCTTGGCCACACAAATTGCTAAACAAATGGCCGCGGTGCTTCCTGACATCGTAATTCAAGTTCAACAAGCTCTCACCGCAAATCCCATCAACCCTCCCAATCAAGAAGACCAGAGCGTCGCCAACCCTCCTTCCAAAAAGTGCTCCTACAAACACTTCAAATCTTGCGATCCCGCAAAGTATGAAGGGACCGAAGGTGTTACCGCCCTCCTTCACTGGTTTGAAGAAATGGAAAACGCTTTCCTCAATTGCGATTGTCCCGAGGATCGCAAGGTACGTTATGCAACTGGAAGACTGTTCGGGGTAGCCCTTACCTGGTGAAACACAGAAAAGGGTAAACGAGGAATTGAAGACGCCATGGCCTTAACATGGGAAGAGTTAAGGGAACTCATGACCAGACACTTCTGTCCAAGAAGCGAAATCAAAAAGTTGGAAGATGAATTCCACGCGCTAAAACAAAAGGAAGGAGATCACACTTCCTATAACAAGAGATTTCTCGAACTGAACCAGATGATCCCTAATTTGTTCACCCCCGTGTACCGCTTTGAACACTACATTCAAGGTCTTCCCTCGAAAATTCAAGACTCGGTTCTAAGCACTTCGCCTGCAACACTTGAAGCCGCAATGGAATTAGCTACAGAGCTCACTGAGAATCGCATCCGAAACGGCAAATTTAAAGATGAGAAGAAGAAAACACCCATAGAGACCTCAACTACAAACCACTCAGTCTCCTCCTCAAAGTTTGCTGGTAAGAGGAAAGGAAACAGCAAGAATTTTGCTGTCACTCAAACCAACCCTCCTATCACTGCTGCACCAATCACCCAAATTGCTCCTTCGACTGCACCATTTAAAAAGCCATACACCGGCCCACACCCAAAATGCAACCTTTGTCAATACCATCACCCTCCCGAAACTCTTTGCCAACATTGCACCAGCTGTGGCCGTGCGGGTCACACCATTCAAACTTGTCGCACTCTGCAACGAATGAACCGCAATCAACCCCCAACCCAAACCCACCATCAGATAGTGGGTCAAGCCCAACAACCCTTACTTCTACCATCTGCACAACACATAGCCCAATCCTACTACCAACCCAACTACCCCATGATGCAACCCATGCGAGCTTGTTACAACTGTGGAGACCCAAACCACTTCAGAAACACTTGCCCACGCTTGTGAACATCATCCATGCTCAAGCCCAAGCGAACCCAGTAAACCAAGCTAACCAAGCTCCTCCACCTGCCAGAGGAAGAGCTTTCAACATCAATGCCAACCAAGCTAGGGCTGACAACAACGTGGTTAACGGTACGTTTCTCATCAATGGTAGTTATGCATCCATGTTATTCGATACTGGCGCGGATAAGAGTTTTGTGTCCTTAGAATTTGAACCTATCCTCAACCAAACTCGTGTTAATCTCATGGAATCTCTAACGGTGGAAGTTGCTGACGGAAAGCCCGTTTCATTAGATTCTATTATACGCGATTGTACCCTCACTCTAAACGATCACGATTTTCCAGTTGACCTCATTCCTATGAAGTTGGGAAGTTTAGATGTTATAATCGGTATGGACTGGCTCAGCCAGCATCACGCTGAAGTAGTGTGCCACAAAAAGTTCATTCGCATTCCTCTTGCAGACGGTCAGACCCTACGTATTTTTGGAGAAACCCCTTCGAAAGGACTCAAATTAATGTCCTGCCTTCAAGCCCGAAAATATCTCCGCAAGAACTATGTCGCATTCCTAACTCACGTCGTCAAAAAGGGAAACAAGGAGAAGAAACTCGAAGATATCCCAGTTGTGAAAAAATTCCCACAAGTCTTTCCCGACGACATTTCAGGACTCCCTCTTGTGAGAGAAGTCGAATTCCGCATCGATCTTGTACCTGGCGCTACACCAGTCACAAAATCTCCTTATAGGTTAGCCCCATCCGAAATGCAAGAGCTAGCCAGTCAACTGCAAGAGCTGACTGACAAAGGATTCATACGTCCTAGCTCCTCGCCTTGGGGTGCACCTGTTCTTTTTGTGAAGAAGAAAGATGGAACGTTTCGCATGTGCATTGATTATAGAGAACTCAACAAGCTAACGGTTAAAAATCGCTATCCACTACCTCGCATCGATGACCTCCTAGACCAACTTCAAGGCGCCACCTGCTTTTCAAAAATCGACCTTCGTTCTGGTTATCATCAACTCAGAGTACATGAAGAAGCTATCCCAAAGACCGCTTTCCGGACTCGTTATGGTCATTACGAATTCATGGTCATGCCATTCGGTTTAACCAACGCCCCCGCTGTCTTCATGGATCTAATGAATAGGGTATGCAAACCCTACCTCGACCGTTTCGTCATAGTCTTCATCAACGATATTCTTATCTACTCCAAGTCTAAATCCGATCATGAACGACACCTTAGGCTCATCCTTACACTCTTAAGGACTGAAAAGCTCTACGCTAAATTCTCAAAATGTGAATTCTGGTTAGGAGAAGTACAATTCCTTGGACATGTCGTCAATGACAAGGGAATTCATATTGATCCTTCAAAAATCAAGGCAGTGCAAGAATGGCAAGCGCCACGTACCCCTACCGAAGTAAGGTCATTTCTCGGTTTGGCTGGTTACTATTGACGCTTCATTGCCAATTTTTCCCGTATTGCTGTACCACTCACGGCTCTGACTCATAAAGGAAACCCTTCATATGGGGACCTAAACAAGAAGAAGCCTTCCAAACTCTAAAGCAGAAACTTTGTGACGCACCTATCCTCACACTCCCCGAGGGGTGCGATGACTTTGTTGTATATTGCGACGCATCAGGGCAAGGGCTAGGCTGTGTATTAATGCAAAGAGGAAAAGTGATAGTCTATGCTTCTAGCAACTCAAGGTTCATGAGAAGAATTACACCACCCACGACCTGGAACTTGGAGCCGTTGTTTTCGCTCTCAAGATATGGAGACATTACCTCTACGGTACCAAGTGTGAAATAGACATTGACCACAAAAGCCTCCAACATATCTTCAACCAAAAGGAGTTGAATATGAGGCAACGAAGATGGGTCGAACTTCTCAACGACTACGACTGTGAAATTCGGTATCATCCTGGCAAGGCAAACGTGATGGCTGATGCACTCAGTCGAAAAGGTTATGCGAACTCCATTCGTCTTCTCTGTTCGCAAATCATAACCGACATCAAAGATCGAATCCGAGCAGCTCAACATGTTTCTGTAACAGAAAATGACGTACGCGATGAGCTGTCATGTGGAGCTGAACTCAAAATAGAAACCAAATCCGACGGTATTCTATACTATTTAAATCGCATATGGATTCCTGATCGCGATAACCTTCGTGATTTCCTCATGAATGAGGCGCACAAAACACGGTACTATGTACACCCAGGGGCCGACAAGATGTATCAAGACCTCCGATACACCTAATGGTGGCCTGGCATGAAAAAGGATATCGCTGTTTTTGTTTCCAAGTGCCTTACCTGTTCCAAAGTAAAAGCTGAACATCAAAGACCTCCAGGACTTCTAGTCCAACCCGAAATACCTGTATGGAAGTGGGAAAACATAACCATGGATTTCATTACCGGGTTACCTCGCACCTCCAGTGGGTATGACACTATATGGGTAATAATCGATCGTCTTACAAAGTCATCTCATTTCATTCCGATTCGTGAGGACTTCAAGAACGAGAAGTTAGCTCGTATCTACATCAGCGAGATCGTAAGCTGTCATGGTGTACCTTTAAGCATCATTTCAGACCGTGATGGTCGTTTCACCTCACGAACATGGTGAGCCGTACAAACCGCCTTGGGGACACGATTAGACCTCAGTACCGCTTTTCGTCCTCAAACTGATGGTCAATCTGAACGCACCATCCAAACTCTTGAAGACATGCTTCGAGCATGTGTCATAGACTTCAAAGGGAATTGGGACGCTCATCTACCATTAGTTGAATTTTCGTACAACAATAGCTATCATTCAAGTATCGGCATGGCTCCTTTCGAAGCTTTATATGGTCGTAAGTGCCGATCCCCAGTATGTTGGCACGAAATTGGGGAATCACAATCACCGGTCCAGAATTAATTCAAGAAACAACCGACAAGGTCATTCAAATTCGAAACAATCTTCTAGCGGCTCAAAGTCGTCAAAAGAGTTATGCAGACAAACGACGAAAGCCCTTGGAGTTTGACATTGGTGATCAAGTACTTTTAAAAGTATCACCGTGGAAGGGGGTGATTCGTTTTGGCCAGAAGGGCAAGCTAGCACCACGCTACGTAGGACCTTTCAAGATACTCGAAAGAGTAGGTCCTGTAGCATACAAGCTTGACCTACCAGAGGAGCTCAACATAATTCACCCCACATTTCACGTATCAAACTTGAAAAAGTGTCCCGCCGATGAAAACCTCCATATTCCTCTAGAAGACATTCAAGTCGATGAATCTATGCATTTCATTGAAAGACCAGTAGAAATCATGGACTTCGGAGAGAAGCGTTTAAGACGAAGTCGTATTCCAATCGTCAGGGTACGTTGGCAGTCAAAACGAGGACCTGAGTTTACTTGGGAACGTGAAGACTTAATGCGCGAAAAATACCCGCATCTTTTTCCTGTTACCACTACTACTTAAATTTCGGGACGAAATTTCTAAAAGTAGGGGATTCTGTAACATTCGTCGAAAAACGGGTTCCAAACCCGCTTCGTTTATCAATCAAATAGTCAAGTTATAAGTTCCGTTGCGTATTTATTTCTCATATTAATTTTAAACAATGCATAACTAATAAACATATCTAGAATTTTAAACCATAATTATTAAATAACAAAAAAATAGTGAATTAAAAAAATAATGGAGACGCCGGGTTTCGAACCCGGGTCACCCAAAAACCCAAACACACAACACACCGCTCCGCCACACACTATGTTTGTGATAAACACTAAAACAAATAACATATATAATAAAACCGAAAGTCAAATCCGGTAATCAACGCGCCAGAACTCGCAATCACCGGAAAATCCGGCAATCAGCGATTTTGGCCATATTCCTTTTGACTGAACCGCACAAATTGATGTCGACGTCGGTTATAACCGTTGCCGGCATTCAATTTCAGTCATAACCGACGGAAATCTTCAATCGCGAACCTTGACTCAATTCAAATCCAATTCAGCCTGTTTCCACTATAAATACCCACTTGAACACTCTGAAAATCCTTTCGCTCAGAACCACGATCGTTTCCGAAGCTTTATTCATCCCAAAACACGTCGCTGGAGATTTTTGTATTCGCCGGACTTTCACCGGAAAACCGAGGCTTTACTCCTAATCGGTATAATCCTCAACTCTTTTTCTTATAATCCATTATTCGGCATGTATTAACCTCAATCGTTCAACCAGAATCGGTCTCAGACAACGTTGCCGGAAATCCCCGCACTCACCAGAATATCACTGAAAAACCGAAGCCTCACTGTCGATCGGTATAATCATCTAAACCCTCTTGATATCTCTTGCTCAGTAACTTAATTGCATAACACAATGATTTAAACTGTTAAGCAATTCACTCAGCCGAGAGTCACAAATCAGAGCCGATGACTCTTGCCGGAAATCTGAAGTAAACGCTCTGTTTTGGTACATATTATTCTTTAATTTCTTTATCTATTTCATTCCAACCAATTATAAGATTTGATGATCGATTTAAACAGAACAGTCGGATTTCACTGTTCTGTGTTCTTGTAAACGAAGAAGATGAAGTCGAGTATATGTATAAATATAATTAAAACTGGATATTTGAACGGGTTAGACACACAGTCCAGCGGTGGACTGTGTGCACAAACAATACACACGTCCCGTGTTCGAATCGCACACGTTACCGACTTTCAGAAATAAAACCAACATTTTTAAAACTTAATCAGATCAAGTCACAGAATGTTTATAAGAGTAATATAATCCATAAGTTAAACAGATTAGACACACAGCCCAACTGGTTGGGCTGTGCGCACTCGAACCGAAGGACCCGAGTTCGACTCCGGGTCCCTGCAACCGGTTCGGCCATATAAATCATTTTAATAAAAAAACCAAATAAGTTTAAAATTAATTAGTATATAAATATAATTAAAACAGAGAATATTTCGGGTTAGACACGTAGCTCAGTTGGTAGAGCTGCGTGCACGTATACGAGAGGTCCCGAGTTCGAACCTCACTCAACGCATATAAAAACACAGTATGACCGGTCAAGACCCGGTCAACGGTCAACGGTCAAAAAAAGTCATTTTTTTTTATTTTTTATTTTTATTTATTTATTTAATTAGAAAATTATTTAAAAATACTTAAAAATAAGATTATTAAGGTTAGAAAATTTCCTTAAACTCACAAAAATAAATCTAAAAATCCCATTTAAGAGCACTAATTAAAAATATTAATCTCAACCAAAATTTATTTATTTATCGAATCATTTTGTTATTATCTAGGTTAGTTCTTCCCTCGTCAATCGAATCATAAATTCGTGCGCCTTCATCATCATCAAAGAACGCACCCATCGTGAGTGAATCTCTACCAATTCCCCGTTTTAATCATGTTTTGGGGTGTATCATGTGTCGTATAATTCTTTTATTATATATATATAAACACTTGTGCATTCATCATATCCGTGATCAAATGTGTATCAATTGTTGTGTGGATTATATGTAGATTGGTTTTATCATTTTCAGTGCACGCATTTCATTAGGCCCATCAGTTCCCCGTGGAAGACGGGTTGAGCATCAGGTGCCTCATAAGATCGGCTCCGTTTGATTGAGCCTTGATCTCACATTCATCATCATTCATATCATATACTCATCCAAAGTGGTTTGTATTTGTTTATTTATATATGTTTGCTCACATGTGATTATTGCACAAATTTTCCTCATTAAATAAAACCAGAAATTAGTAACAATGTTTTATCAAGGTTCACTCGCCAACTTTTGTTGACCCAAAATATCCCCCGTTTTACACATGATACAGGTGATCTAGCTGAGACAAGAAACACATAGGAAGGCCTAGAAGAATAAACAAGTTTAAGCTTTGGAATAATTAAATAGTTTCAATTTCTTGTAATTGTATGAATTTTGTTTTGGATATTTAAGTTGTAATTTGAATTTAATAAATATGAAACATTTTAGTAAACATCATGAGCTTTGGTGATAACCCAATTATGCCTCGACTTTTATTCCGCTGCGGGTCGGGGTGTGACAATTATTGCCTTGATACTTCACTTTCATTGAATCCCACAATTGCTTAGCAGTAGCCTTCTGCGTAATTGTCTTGAGAATGTTCTTGTCAATTGAGTAGAACAGGTAATTGAGAGTCTTCAGATCCAGAAGCTTCATCTCCTCCAATCGTGTAACTTGAGTCAGTGTCTGGTGTTCTCCTGCTCGTGGTACAGTGTAGCCAATCTCAATGGCCGGCCAAAAACCCTTAGATCGAAGAAGGTTCTCCATAACCAACTTCCAGTGATCATAATCCCCATCAAACTTGGGAATAATTAGGCCTTGTGTCGAGCTCCCTTCACTCCCCATTTCACACTGATTAGCTTCTTAAACACTCAGGAATTTGCGCTCTGATACCACTTGAAAGAACTCAAGTGCTATCTCAATGACTCACAAAATTCTGATGATTTTATTTAAGATCAAATGCCTTTAAATAGGCTTACAAGTAATGTAAACAAAGAAACGTTCAACCTACTACTTAGCCACAAAAACAGGAACAGACTCAACTAAGAGAAATAAACAACGTGAAAAATAACTCGGTCAAGTGACCGTTATTTGATGACTCAGAATGACTAGATCCAACATTTTTTATGTTATTCAATTTATCATCATTGGATTATGTATGTCCTTGCAAACCTGCCTTTTCAACATCATCTTTGTGAACTTTATCCGAACGTTATTAAAAAAACTATTGGAACTTGATGCCTTCTAGTTTCAAGAGATACCACTCATAAACCTTGGTCGTTACCTGGATAACCGAAACAGTAAACGAACACATGCCACAACCAACCGGAAAAATACAAATCTGAATCCATGAATGATGAAGTTGGTTATAATCTAATTTTTATTGAACAACCAACATAATGGGATGGGAGAGAAGTTTGTATGAAATCGGGCATTACCCGTCATCATTCCACGAACCCCGGTAATACAGAACTATTGGCCCAACACAACAGCTTGTCCTTGTTTACATATGTAAACTAGAATTTTGACCCATGTCGGGCGCTACAGCGGCAACATCACGTTTGTGACTTCATTACACGCGTAACGATGATGAAATTAACGTTGAGACATACTTTTTTTACTTAGTTACAAACCTTACGTTCGTGACATTATTGTCGTTAGATATAGATAAAAAAAAGGTATTGTCTCAAACGTTGCAGTGTAAAGTCGTAAAAGTAATTTAGACATTAACATAGTTAGGCAAAGATTAAAAAATGTATAATAATGTCTCCACGTTGAGGTATAAAGTCGTAAAAGTAATTTGAACAAAGGGAGGTGTCAAGTTCATCTGTAGAAAAGGTTGGAGGGAAAGTTATTAGACAAAAATAAAAAAGAGTATGTCCCGGATGTTGCGATGTAAAATCGTAAAAGTAATTTAGACAATGGTGTAAAGTCTTAAAAGTGATTTACACATGAAGGTAGTCAAACATAGATAAAAATAAGTATAATAATGTGCCGCATGTTGGGAGTAAAGTCATAAATGTAATTTAAATAATAAGAGGTGTCAAGTTATTAGGTAAAAAAGGTTGGAGGGTCAAAGTTGTTAATTACCAAAAGCTATAAATGAATGTGTAATTTAATTAAAGATGAGGGTTAATAGATTTTCATGTCATGTCAGAAGTTTAAATGTGTAAAGTGAAAAGACGTGAAAGTGTAAGGGAGTTTTTGGTCAGTGGCGTAGTTAAGGGTTTGAAGTGAAGAAGTCAAAAGTTTGACGCTTAAAAGAGAAAGGCTAATATGTGTGTTAGTCTAAAGCTAAAATGTAAAATAATGGAGAAAAAATAAATTTAAAGGGCTTTTTATATAGCTAGTGGGTTACACCCGCGCTCCGCGGCAGGACAATCTAATTTTTAATGGAAACGTAGACGCAATAGTAAAAACAACGTTAATGGCAGGAATTCGTTTGATATTTGTTCAGGTCATTAAGATACCGACACTTACCGAAAGAGAAACAAAAAAAAGTCATGATGCGTCCGAAAAAATACCGAAATGTGTTTACATCGATCGAAACAATAAAAACGAATATCAATTTGGGTACTGACGTTGTTTGGTCAGTATTAGACCGTTCGTTTTGCTACATGTACAACACCGGGTTTGATTGATATTTAAAAAAAAAGAAAAAGAAAAACCAAAAAATAGAAAGAAAAAAAATAAAGATGAAAAAAATTCACAAAAGACAAAAATCAATGTAGCTAAGAAATTTATAAATTATATATTTAATAATTACATTTGAGGGTGTTAAATTTAGAGGGAAAAAATATATAAAAATGAGTGAGTTTTTAGTTATACTCAATGCCAATGTAAAAATTGAACCGCATAACGCATATCATCGCAAAAGTGTACAGTTATAACTGATAACTCACTTCAAGAAACGTGTAAAAACTAAGGTTTGTACCAAAATTTTGGCTATGGAAAAAAATACCTGAAATGGAGACATTGCTTGACTTTAAAAAGCGCAAAGCAAAAAAAAAGACAACGATGTCTAAAACTGAGTCACAAAGCGCAAAATCGGCGTGCCTTCCGAACGCGTGATTATATATATTTTTTATATGTTATATAGGTTTATAGGATTAGTTACCAAAAATTTAGACACAAATAAGGTTCATATATGTTTTTAACATTGAACCTTAAAAGCATGATGTACCAAAATCTGTTACACAAAAAAGTGTCATGTGCATAATGTGTGCGCCTCGTAGTGGATTTTTCAACAAAAAATGTGTCATGTGCATGAGGCGCTGCACAAAAAAAAAGCGTTGAGGCTTGCGCCTCACACCTAGGCTCGACTCAGGCACACTTTTTAAAACCAAAGGGACCATGATGTATGTATATACAAAACATGACCATTTCATCTTAATTTAACGAGTCTTTCCTTTTTTTAACAACAAAGGTTACACTCCTAAATTACTCACTACCGTAAGATTTGAACTTGAGTCACTCACAATATGAAAAACCCTCTGACCACTAGGCCACATGCCTGAGTCTTAATTTAATGAGTTAAAAAACAAAACTATAAGCAGACAATAAAGGCATAAACGAAGTGTGATATCAACCTCATGTATCAAGTATTTAGTTCATACAGATTGCCAAGGAGTAAAAGTAAACACAAAAGCACATGTGAAGAAAATAATATGAAACCAGAAGAATAATGTTAAAGAAACATCACAATATAGAATTGTGAAAGTCACTGCATTTGCAG
The DNA here is from genome assembly GCA_947069175.1 of Scalesia atractyloides. NCBI lineage: Eukaryota > Viridiplantae > Streptophyta > Magnoliopsida > Asterales > Asteraceae > Scalesia > Scalesia atractyloides. Next base: position 64,195,617 of record CAMTDV010000028.1, on the reverse strand, counting down.
CTGAACTTCATTTTAGGCATCCATTACAAATTCTAGATAAAAACACTTCTAATTTTAGTTATTTCCTCGAAAAGGTAAGGTTCCAACTTTCGACGAATCTAATCGAAAAGGTCAAATAAAAGTCAAAGAGACGTCCGACAGATCTAGTCAACAAACCAAGTCTAGTCCTTATTTCGGAAAGGAATCATTCTTCTTTATTATTCATAATATCCTTGACTAGATCCATGATACGAAAATAATCAAAAAACAATGACGAGTGTTCACCTTCAAGTCCATCTCGGCTAACCCTGTTGCTGCCCGCAAGATTGTTACACGGGCTGCCACCAACAATAAGATCAAACCCGCCAAACGAACGCATCAGTCGCTGCAGCAGGTGCCCGTCCACTTGTTGAACATCAGATAAGTGAATCAGGTTGCCTTTTTGGTTTGTTTGTTCCCACCAACTCCTAACTATGTCTCGGTTAGCTTCCGAGATTTCAACCGACACTACGTTTTTCAAATGGATTCCGAGCCTGTGGAGTGCCACCTCAGCACCACCAATGCCCGAGAAAAGCGACAGCAAGTTTATACCGTTTGGAAATATATCCTTCAGGACAGAGAGATGATACGCTACGGTATCTACCTACAAAATGGAATTACAATGTGGCATGAGGTTAATGCTTGGTTTAAAATGCGCGATGCGATCCGATGCGTTTTGATCCCAAAGCCGATGCGTGATGCATGCGCATCATGTATGCGAGGCGTTTGTTATTTAAAAAATATTTACAGATAATATTTTTAACTTGTTAACTTTAAACACTAAAAATTTAGAGATTAAAATAAATAAATACCACAAAATAACTCTAGTACCGTTCAATATAACCAAATAAGCCTTGAACTCTTAAGTGTACAAGTAGTCTATGCAAAAGGTACAAGTAATTTACATAGGAACTCATTTAACAACTTCATCCGCTCATTGTACAAGCTTGTTAAGCACATTCTACAAGCTCATTGTACAATATTACTCTATAGTGGCCGATTTCAGAAAAAATGAGCGCATCAAGGCGCACCATGCGAGCGCATTATGCGATTTAGGGCACATCATCTTCGCATCATGTAATCGCAGCGCCTCGTGCGCATCACGCATTATGCGCGCATTTTAAAACCAAGAGTTAATGTGCATTTGTTAGGTCATTTTGGGTTATAGTATCAACTAGATTGTTGCCATAGGCCGGGCGTTGCGACGACAACGCCTTAGTTGTTTATAGCCGGCAGCACGTTATGTGATTCGTTAACCATATGAAAATGCGTGTTTCGACATATCCAATCTAACACAGCGTAACCTATATAAGCATTGCGGTTAGAAAAGAAACGGAATCGAACCCGGGTTGGTTCGTTTAGTGAGGTTTCCACTTATGCATCATGACCTAGGGACATCAAAACGTACAGTAACTCGAATTCATACCATCGAATGAAAACGTATTATATTTGACTTGACTCGTTTCCGAACAAAGTTTACGTCAAAACGTAGACCAACCAAAAACATACACAAAAATAAGCATATGAAACGTATCTTTGACGAAACATGTTTCCAAAAAAAAATTATGTTGAAACGAATATGAATTCAGACCTACATATATATATATATATATATATATATATATATATATATATATATTATTTATCAAAATAAGCACGTGGGAAAATACTGTTGTTTTAGACTACGTCAAAACATTGGCCAACTGAAAACGTACATAAAAATAAGCACTAAAACGCATTCTATTTGACCTGACTCGTTTCCCAAAAATTTACATCGAAACGTGAAATTATACCAACACGTTGAAAAGTTAGAACTCAAGTGGGGTGAAAATGACATTTTATAAAAGGTTTTTAGAAAGTACAGGGTGTGTAAATGTCAACTGTTAAACTTTGGAGGCCGTTTGTCAATTATGAAAAGATTGAGGGCTGTTTGTGTCGGTGGCATAGGCCACCGACCTTTGTAAATAAGATAGTTATAATTAACAAGAACTATAAAGATACAGCAATATGAAAACAAGAATATATAATTACCTGAAATGAGTTGCCAAGTGATTTGTATCGGTCCGTTCTGCTTATCCCACCACCTCTCGTATGATTTCTCGGAAATCCCAACAACATTTCCACCTCATCGGGCTCTAACGGCGCCAGCTTGTTTTTCCCGACCCACACGAGATTCCACTTTCGGCATTCATCCATAACATACTTCTGCACATGCTCAGGTGGATTATCACCGCACTTTTCTAGAGCTTTCCGGATACGATCTGTCAGCTTAGCACTACCGATAACCGTTTGCAAACAGTTCAACTTAGTTCTCTTATCCCATTCGGGCCACCACCGTTTCGTCAGCGGTAACGCATCGCTAATACTTCGGGGAGGAAGAGGTAAAAGCGGGAACCGGTTAGTTATCGGGAGATTATGAATGTAACCTCGTTTTCTTGCGGCAGCACAAAAGTACTTGGAATCAACAAATTCGGGCTCCACGTGATGCAAGAATCGGGAAATTGTGTCCCAAACGCCCTTTGGAGCTAGTGCGACGTTTTCGTAGTAGAAATATGGTGGCGCCTTGGCGCCGTCGGGTAACGTTCGGTGAGTTATTACGTTACCGTGTGTTGGAGTTCCGAAACCGATCATCGGGTTTGGAAGACGGATCATTTCTTCGTCTTCGGGTACCGCCCCGTTACGCTTTTTTCTTTTCCTCATCTCGAGCTCGTATAATTTTCTTTTTTTGAGGGACCCATTGAATGAGATTTTCGGTTTCTTAAATTAGACGAAGAAAAAAATGTTCTATTCAAAACTTGTTATTATTATTGTAACAATATAGTTTTGTTAAACATATTTAAAACACTAATTGTTTATAAAAGGTACCTCTTCTTCAAAAAATACGTCTTCTGTCTTTGCCATTTGGGCAGCACAAATAAAATCAGTTAGTTCTGCAATTGAAGCTTCGGGTCCTGCAAAAAAAGGTTACGTGGTAACGCTAACTTAAAGAGCTCAAAGGAAAAAAGTATAACAAAGTACATAATGTTATTATATATAATTTATTTTAGCATTATTTACATAAAAAAACAATTACTTTCATTATTGTCCCAAATATATTGTTTAGTCAGCAAACCTGATGAGTTGGCAAGATAACATTACTTTTTTTTATCATGTGGCCTTTTTAATATTTAATAACAGTGTGTCAAAGTCACAAGGATATTCTAATTATATTGTTAATTTTTGTTATTAGTATTTGTAAGTAGTATTAGTAAAAAAGCAAACCAAACATGTTGTTGGGAATCTTTAATCCAATTTATCTCCAAAAGAACTTATAATTATATTAGAAACAAAAAGCATGCTAAAATAAGAGACAGATTTAAACATAAAATTTGAATAATGACCTTCTTCGTCGTCTTAATGAAATTCAATTACTTCAACAATTTATGTTAGAAAAGCAGGGAAACTCTTTTGTTTTATGCCATATAGACCATAAGTTTTGTGAAACCTTTAAACATATAGTTAGTTACTTACCACATCTATCAATGGCTGCTGAAGCCTCTTCTATGGTATACCCCATATTTGCTAAGGATAATATCGCTTTCTCATGTTTAGGTAAAGAATTGCTAGTTTCCTGCAAAACGAAATACATTTCAAATACCAAGTGTCAATATTCACATAGAAAAAAAAAATAAAAGAAAAAGGCAGGATAAAATACAAGAATTTACTTACAGCTATTTCACTACCAGACCAACTGTCATCAGAATCCGAGAGATCAGCAAGAAGACTCTCATCGTAGTCAGAAGACAACTGATCGTTATGTACAAATTGTTGTTGCTGAGGAGAGTTGAGATGACATGAGTTCCGTTCATCAGGAGACTCCTCAGAAGCAAGAGCCTGTATAAATCAATACAGCATTAACACAAACAAAAAAAAAGACAGGAGAATTTTTCAAGTAACTTTACTTACCCCGTATGTTAGTAATGATTCAAGTATTGATTCTGTGTTGGCCTCCCCTACACATATTCAAGAACAAGTTTGTAAAGTGAGTTATTTAGGTTAAACTAGGGATGAGCATTTGGTGCTTGGTACCGAACTGGTACCGTACCGGTACCAATACCGAATTTCCCATACTGATCTTTTTTTCGGTACTGAATCGGTATCCACTTTTTGCCGTTTACGGTACCGAGCTCATCCCTAGGTTAAGCTACAATTTAAGTAATTCGTAACATATATATACCATTTTCTTTAATTGCTTTCGCAATCATTTCTTCAGAAAATCCCATCCCTAAGAAATGCTGAACCAACTTGGAGTTTGAACTGCCTGCTGATGAGCTCGCCTTGAGATGGAAAAATTAGATGCAAGTCAAGTTTGATAACAAAAATATTGTAGCAAAATTTACAATAATCGGAAGCATAATATGTTTATCCAAACACTATATGTGGTTATTACAACTTCTAGTTGTAATTGTCTATTAGTAATCCAGATCCTTTACCTCCCCATTACTAACAATAGCCGCACCGTTACTAACAATAGCTTGGACATTGCGAGCTACCCCATTCGAACAAGACGAAGGGGTTATGTTCTCAATCTCAAGTTCATCTTCAGTATCCCAATCAATATTCTCATCGTCCTCACCAGAAGCATTTCCGTCCTATGCAAGTGAAATAACATAAAATAAAAAAACCAAAGATTATGAAATTAAGTATTGAAAGTATACGACGTAACTCATAGCAAGCACTGTGTAAGATGGTATCTAAAAAGAAGTACCATTTTACTAAAACCTTTAGTCCGGCACAAGCAAAGCTCTCAATCTGTTAAACAGAAAGATTCCATACAAAATTAGTACAGGCTATGCAATAGCCAACAAGGGATCATTTAAGAACATTAGATGCAATGTTGCAATCGAATAATCAGGTAAAGTTTAGCCACAAGAAAAAACAATTGTTGAGAACACACAAAATCTGATTAAAATGATGAATTTAATCAAGCGTTGTTTAGGAGTTTATAGGTGGAATTAAGGGTATTTAGGATACGTTACTATAATAGTTTTTGATACAACAACAAGCAGCTTTGAGCATGCTTGAGATTACTTATCTGTGAGTGACATAAGCAGTTTTTAAAAAGCTTTTTGAAGTTGTTAAACCTTAACAACAAAAAGAAACACAACATTTTGGATCATAGGCAAGCAAACATGCCTCTTGCAGACTTTCAAGAATTAAATTAGCTCTAAAAGTTCCAATTTACGCTTAATAAGATCAATGCATTATTACAAGAATAAAATTATTTTGTGCCGGCACCACGCAACAACCACAACCGCACAGTTTCATTTTATGAAGCCAAAAACACATGAATTCACACAATCAAAACCCTAGTCAGCTTAAAGTCATCAACTTTAACCCGCCGACATGCTATAAACACTCAATTAAAAAAAACCTCAACAGGATGAAATCGAACAACCTGCAGTTTTTCATTAGCCTTGTGAAGTTGTTAAACCCTTAAAAAATATAACATTTTGGTTCATAGGCAACCAAACATGCCTCTTGCAGACTTTCAAGTATTATATTACTTCTAAAATTCATATAATCGATACATTATCAAACAAATGTAAAGATATATTATACCTTTAACACGCAACAACAGCACAATTTCATCTTAAGAACCCAAAATCATATAAACTCACACAATCAAAACCCTACTAAGCTTAAAGTCATCAACTTTAACAATTTAACCCCACCGACAAACTAATCAACACTCAAATTCCAAAAAAGACAGCAAAACCTCAACAAGATAAAAAAATTCACATGCTATCTGTACGGAACAACAACCTAGATTATCAGCAAACACATAAAACCAAACAAATTCACCAAAATTTACCACAAACAGTCAACAATCCCAGCTAATTTGAACCAGATATCCAAAATGCAGTTCCTTTCACACAAACTGCATAAAAATTCACAAAAAAAAACATCAAAACGAGTGAGAAATAAAAAATTGGGGAAAATCAACAACAATTGGCTAAACTGCATTATACAATAAAAACTCTGAAATTAGTGAAATTGATTGAATCAATGCAAGTGAAAAGGTGATTTACACATGTTACGAGTTTTGATTCCTGCAAATTTCGCCGATTAGAGAGAGAAAGAGAGATTCGAAAGGGGGGTTTTGTGACGAACCCCTTTGACGAAATATCTGTCACGGGATACTTATAAATAAAAATGATTTACATTTGTCTTGCTTTCATCCGTCATTTTTAGGTTTCTTCTCAATTATTCCACTATATGTTGTCACATCAGATTTTTGTCCACGTGTCGCTTTTTTTGTTTTCTCTTCCTATTCTCCTCCCAAATATTCTGTGTTATTAGGTTTACACATTTACAAATCCTCCCAAATCCAAACCTTCTCCTTCCTTCAGCCGGCTCTACTACGCTAGCCGCCGTCCGCCTTCCAACCTTCAGCCACCTCTCCTATCTTCAGCTGACGTTGGTGGTCCGCCGTTCACCGTTCGCCTCTCCTACCTTCGGCCGGTCTTGTTTTACAATCGCACCAAAAGCAGATCTAATATCATTTTTTTATGACATGATCTGTTAGTGGTGCTACATTTGCTTGGGCCATCATTGTGAGCTTTTTTTTAATAATTTAAATGGAAAAACTAAATAGTGGCTGAGGCTCATCTATACACTATTGTAAAGGTTAATACTTTATTAAATGCTATGTGTTTAATAGTTTTGATCACCCTAATGTATATTTTGACATTGAATAGGTTGCTCGTGATGCTGATCTATTACAACAGATAGGAAAAGATTTGTATTTTGATCTTATTGATCATGAAAAAGTTCACAGTTTTCAAATACAGAAACAGATGCCGTTTAACAATTTCAATGTACATATACACTTATAGTTTCTGTATATAATGTTGTTTTTATGGTGTGAATTTCTAACACGGCATGAATCTAACACGAATTCGCTGGTTTGCGTTTAGTCTAAACGTTTGGGTCGGTTCGGGTGAATCCGGACGGTTGACCGTTTAATCCATTTATCTTATATTATATTTTTTTGTAATATGTTTTATGTCATAAATTAACTAATTTTAAACGTTTAATGTGTCATTTCATGTACAGATACATGTTGGTCCTGCGTTGTTTGAGATAAAAAATCATGAAGATGCCACCAACCTTACATATGACCATACGGACGTAATGGTAAGTTTTTCTAAACTTAAACTTTTTTCTCACTGACCTTCGAATAACTGTGACTTAAATTTAATCTCTATACTTATAAATAAAAATGATTTACACTTGTCTTGCTTTCATCCCTTCATTTTTAAGTTTCTCCTTAATTATTCCATTATATGCTGGCACATCAGATTTTTGGCCACGTGTCGCTTTTTTTGTTTTCTCCTCCTATTCTCCTCCCAAATATTATGTATTATTAGGTTTACACATTTACAAATCCTCTCAAATCCAAACCTTCTCCTTCCTTCAGCCGGCTCTACTACGCTAGCCGTCGTCCGCCTTCCAACCTTCAGCAGCCTCTCCTATCTTCAGCTGACGTTGGCCGTCCGCCGTTCACTGTTCGCGTCTCCTACCTTCGGCCGGTCTTGTTTTACAATCGCACCAATAGCAGATCTAATATCGATTTTTTATGACATGATCTGTTAGTGCTGCTACATTTGCTTGGGCAATCATTGTGAGGTTTTTTTTTTTAATAATTTAAATGGAAAAACTAAATAGTGGTTGAGGCTCATCTATACACTATTATAAAGGTTAATACTTTATAAAATGCTATATGTTTAATAGTTTTGATCACCCTAATGTATATTTTGACATTGAATAGGTTGCTCGTGATGCTGATCTATTGTCACACCCCGACCCGCAGCGGAAAAAGGTGATCGGGGCATGATTGGGTTTTCATCAAAGCTCATGACATTTGTTATAACGTTTCATATTTATTATCACAGTTTTAAAGAAGATCATACAATCATAATTACAACATGTTTTATACATCTTTCTAGACTTCATTATTTTCTTCTAAGGCATTTCCTATGTTTTCCTTGCTTCATCCTGTTCACCTGTATCATGAGTAAAAATGGTTTTTGAATCAACAAAAAAGTTGGCGAGTGAATCCTATGAAAAACATTTAAACAAGTTTATTGAATTGATTATAAAATAAAGTGCATAACCACATATGAGTAAATGTAGATGTAGACTTATTCACCAATCACTTAATATTAAATAATGCACACACATACAATAATAGATTGTTTTGAGGCACGCGTTGCTCAACTCGTCTCCCATGAATACCGGGTTTTTCATATGGTTCGCATGTGTTAGCCTGGTTACGTACACTAAAACCCGGAGAAAATCGAGAAATATGTAACGTATGATATTCGGAATGTGTCCTAGGTATGGACACGGTGACACCTCAAAGTGGGGTTAGTTCGAACGACGTTTGGTGTGGCATGCTTTGGCCTAATAGGTCCTTCGTACTCTCATCGTTAGTCCCCAGGTAGGCAAACTGGTCCGTTATATTGGATTTATACGAATGCCAACCTAGACAGGACATTCCGACTACCGGTACTTGTACCCTTCCAGTTACTACATGCCCGTCGCAGAACTTACTTTGATGAGATTTGAAAATTGCGACAAAATCTTTGAATAACGAAAGTATGAAGATGATTTGAATATATGAACATTGAAATATGTATGATGAATGTGTATGTAAGTATGTATGTTTGACTGTAAGTATAAACAAATATGAAACAAATAAATATCATAAGTTTGCATGTAACCACATAAACAATAAAAATCTAGTCAACTATAGTATAGGCTCTAAGGGTCTAATAACCTATCCTATATCCCTATAGTCATGGCTCTGATACCAATCTGTCACACCCCGACCCGCAGCGGAAAAGGTGATCGGGGCATCATTGGGTTATCATCAAAGCTCATGACATTTTTATAACGTTTCATATTCATTATTACAATTTAAAGGGAAACATACAATCATAATTACATCATGTCCTAAACATCATTCTAGACTTCATTGTTTTCTTCTAAGGCATTTCCTATGTTTTCCTTGCTTCATCTTGTTCACCTGTATCATGTGTAAAAATGGTTTTTGGATCAACAAAAAGTTGGCGAGTGAATCCTATGAAAAACATTTGAACAAATTTATTGAATTGATTATAAAATAAAGTGCACAACCACATATGAGTAAATATAGATGTAGACTTATTCACCAATCACTTAATATTAAATAATGCACACACATACAATAATAATTGTTTTGAGGCACGCGTTGCTCAACTCGTCTCCCACGAGGAACTGATGGGCCTAATGAATGATTTGCATATACTTGACAATATAAAATACATAACTACAAACAATATATACATTCTAAGTTTAGATCACAATATGGTATGGCACAAGTTTAAATAAACGAGTTAATTTTAGTGACACATGACACACCCCAAAACGTGTAATTAAAAAGGGGAGTTGTAAGATTCACTCACATTGGGTGCGTTCGGTTGATGATGTTGAATGCGCACGAAGTTGGTTTTAACCACGAGTGAAACTAACCTAGATAATGGCATAATGGTTCGGTAAATAAGCGGATTTTATTAATCAATTTTAGTAGGATTGTTGGATATATTTTTGTGAGTTTAATGCTATTTTCTAACTTTAAAAATGTTATTTTTAAGTATTTTTAATGTAAATAATTAAATAAAAGTAATAAAAAAATTGTTGATTTTTGACTGTTGACTTGTTGACCGTTGACTTGTTGACCGATTTTATTGTATAATTGTGTGCGCCGGGTGAATCTCGAACCCAAGACCTCCCGTTCGCGTGCACGCAGCTCTACCAACTGAGCTACGTGCCTAACCCGAAATATTTCTGTTTTTAATTATATTCATATACTAATTGAATTAATCCGAAAATCATTTATTTCAAAAACGATTTCAATGACTCGCTCGGTGCTCTCCACAGGTCTCGAACCCGGGACCTGTGGTTTAGGTTAACACACAGTCCACCGCTGGACTGTGTGTCTAACTTGGTAAATAATCTGATTTTTATTATACTTATATACAAACTAAATAATTTCATTTCTGCCTTATATAAAAAGTTTGATAATTGTCAGGACCGGTGCGGTAGTCTGGACTCGAACTCGTGACGTGTGATTTAAACGTTCACACAGTCCACCACTGGACTGTGTGTCTATCTTGGTTATTATTCAGGTTTTTATTAAACTTAACATCTATTTGCAATGAATCCGGTTCAGTTAAAAAAAGGAACATTTTTATTAAGGCGAGTGTGCGTGGGACAAGAATCGAACTCGGGACGTATGCGTTTTTTATTTGCACACAGTCCACCGCTGGACTGTGTGTCTAACCCGAGATATATCTTGATTTAAATTAAACATATATACAACTGAAGACTTCATCTTCTTCGTTAAGCTTCAGCGAGAATCAATGTCCGACTGGTTCGACGATTTAATCAAGTTCTTTAGGGTGTTGTGATAAATTACATGTGAGATTAATAAAAAGAATGAGAGATTAAGTGTAAGATATACCGAACAGGACTCCTCTGTTTCGCCGGCGAAACTCCGATGACAGCAGATTATTCCGGCGACGTGTGTCTTGCGGCAGAGGGTCTTCAGGGAGCTTTAGATAAGTGTGCGTGGCTTCGGTATGAGCTCTGGGTGTTCAGTTTTTAGAGTAAGGCACAGAGGTGAAGGGGTTCGGTTTTCCGGCGAGTTGCAGAAGTTTTCCGGCGAGTGAAATTACGTCGGGAAAGAGTGTGATTGTGAGCGAAAAAGCTAACAGAAGTTAGAGGGTGTATTTATAGGGCAGGACATCGACGAATTTGGTCCGTTTTCCGTCTTGATTCGTCGGTCAAAAATTTTCCGGCGGTTATGACTTGCGTCGCGGGTTCAGACGTCGGTTATAACCGATGTAATAGTTAAGGCTTCGGTTAAAACAGAAGAAACCGTCCAATCTCGGCGAAATCGTCGGGATTTCCGACGACTGCGATTGGGCGCGTCAGTTTTGAATTCGAGATTTATGTTATGTATCAATTGTTTCCAGTAATGAACAAGAAACACAAGTGGCGGAGTGGTTGAGCGCGTGTGTGTTAAGGCTTTGCTGATAACCGGTTGACCCGGGTTCGAAACCCGGCTGCAGCCTTTTATTTTTATTTCATTATTTTAAATACTTTTTCAAATATAAATTATATATTCCAATATACTTATTAATTATGTATCGTTTAAAAATAATTTGGGCATTAAATACGCAACGAAATTTTTAACTGATTGTTCGGTTAATAAACGGAGCGGGTTTGGTAAATCCGGTTTTTGACGGATGTTACAGTATCCCCTGCTTTTTAGAAATTTCGTCCCGAAATTTAAGTAGTGACGTATTTGTCTAAAAAGGATGGTGTTTAGTTTGACAGTTACATACTTAGAAAAAGAGTAAGAGTTTAAATTTTTGTTTGAGGCGGTAACGTCCCTTGTAAGGGTTAAGTTCCCTGCTACAGGAATCGCTTTTTGTTGCCGATAGTAAAAATATTGATAAGCAGAGTTGATTCACTAAGTATGATTTCTTGCGCAAGAGTTTTGATATGCTTGGAAAGATAAGGTTATATCCTAAAACAAAATTTCTAATACTACAACCTACATGGAACTTCTCATAACCGCCTGACAATGCCTCTGATCCTTTGGCAAGAATACTTATATATAGGAAGTACCAGTGGCGTATCAACCATATTCTTGTCAAATTTTCATTGGTTTTATCAGTAAGTTATGATTGGTTCTATGATGTAACTCTAGAACATAAATAAACACCACAACCAATGTACCAAGAAATTACTAAATCCTACATGGAACTTCTCATAACCGCCTGACAATGCCTCTGATCCTTTAGCAAGAATACTTATATATAGGAAGTACCAGCGGCGTATCCACCATATTCTTGTCAAATTTTCATTGGTTTTATCAGTAAGTTATGATTGGTTCTATGATGTAACTCTAGAACATAAATAAACACAACAACCAATATCTGAGTCAAAATTCTGATAGCATACATGTTTGAATGGTGACAGTTCCTCTTTCGTTTGTTATGATGAAGAGGTTAGTTTATGTTGAAATAGAACACAATCCAATTTCTTTAAACGACGAGATGATATGAATGTTAAATCAGTGAATGTAACACAAATTTCAACCAAGACAATACTAAATCCTACATGGAACTTCTCATAACCGCCTGATAATGCCTCTGATCCTTTGGCAAGAATACTTATATATAGGAAGTACCAGCGGCGTATCCACCATATTCTCGTCAAATTTTCATTGGTTTTATCAGTAAGTTATGATTAGTCCTATGTGACTCTAAAACATAAATAATCACACAACCAAAGCTTGAGTCTTAATTCTGATAGTATACATGTTTGAATGATGACAGTACCTCTCTCGTTTGTTATGATGGAGAGGTTAGTCTATGTAGAAAATGGAACACAATCCAATTTCTTTAAATAATGAGATGATATGAATGCTAAATCAGTGAGTATAATACAAACTTCAACCAAAACAATACTAAATCCTACATGGAACTTCTCATACCCGCCTGATAATGCCTCTGATCCTTTGGCAAGAATACTTATATATAGGAAGTACCAGCGGCGTATCCACCATACTCTTGTCAAATTTTCATTGACTTTATCCGCAAGTTATGATTAGTTCTATGTGACTCTAAAACAAACACAACAACCAAAACTTGAGTCTTAATTCTGATAGTATCCATGTTTGAATGATGACAATACCTCTCTCGTTTGTTGTGATGGAGAGGTTAGTCCTTGTGGAAGTGAGACATAGCTCAACTTCTTTAAATGATGAAATTGAAATACGCTGAAATGTATGATGAACAAACTTCGACCAAAACATACTAAATCCTACATGGAACCTCTCATAACCGCCTGATAATGCCTCTGATCCTTTGACAAGAATACTTATATATAGGAAGTACCAGCGGCGTATCCACCATATTCTTATCAAATTTTCATTAACTTTATCCGCAAGTTATGATTAGTTCTATGTGACTCTAAAACAAACACAACAACCAAAACTTGAGTCTTAATTCTGATAGTATCCATGTTTGAATGATGACAATACCTCTCTCGTTTGTTGTGATGGAGAGGTTAGTCTATGTAGAAAATGGAACACAATCCATTTTCTTTAAATGATAAGATGCTATAAATGCTAAATCAGTGAGTACAAAACAAACTTCAATTGAGACAATACTAAATTCTACATGGAACTTCTCATAACCGCCAGATAATGCCTCTGATCCTTTGGCAAGAATACTTATATATAGGAAGTACCAGCGGCGTATCCACCATATTCTTGTCAAATTTTCATTGGCTTAACCCTAAGTTATGATTAGTTTTATGTGACTTTAAAACATAAACAAACTGAAATAGTAATTCGCATTAGGATCCTTGGATAAGATTCCAATTTATAACTGGGATACGGGGAAATTGAGATAACGTAAAGAAAAACATAAAAACTAAGCGGTTGGAGTTGAATCTTGATTTTCGGTGAAGGGGACTAGTTGGGTGGTTTTGTTTGGGCCGTCATTATCTTCGACAGGATTGGCGTTGATGTTGAAAACTCTTCCTCTTGCTGGTGGCCTAGTGATTAGGTTTTCTTGATTTGCTTGGTTAACTGGGTTTGATTGAGCTTGAGCGTTTATGATGTTAACCAATCGAGGGCACGTGTTTCTAAAGTGGGTAGGGTCGCCACAATTAAAACAAGCTCGAACATAAGGTAACGTGGGGTATTGGGGTTGTTGATAGGTTTGGATCATGTTTTGAGTAGGGGGTGAGATTTGGTTTTGAGGGGTGCGGCAAACCTTGCTCAAATGACCATAGCGTCCACAATTCGCACATAGTCGACAAGGTAAGGTAGGGGGATGGTGATAAAAACAGGTGTTACATCGAGGGTGAGGTCCAAGGTATGGTTTCTTATTTGGGTAAGTTGAGTTGGGTGCTACTTGAGTGATTGGGATAGCTTGGATGGGTATGGCTTGTGAAATTGGTTGATTACGTTGTGTGACAGCAAAAAGTTGCCCATCTCGTTTTCTCTTAAAAGTGGGTTGAGAAGGGGATTCGGTTTGGGTGGAGTTTGAGGTTTCAGTCGATGCTTTATCCTTCTTCTTCTCCTCCTTGAAGTCTTTATTCCGTATGCAGTTCTCGGTGAGCTCTGTAGCTAACTCCATTGCTGCTTTCAAGGTTGCAGGTGTGGTACTTATTACAGAGTCTTGAATTTTTGAAGGAAGACCTCGAATGTAGTGCTCGATCAAACGGTAGAGATGAGTGAACAAGTTGGGAACCATTTGATTTAAATCGAGGAATCTCTTGTTGTATATGGTGTGGTCGCCTTCCTTTTGTTTCAACGAATAGAACTCATCCTCTAATTTCTTGATTTCGCTCCTTGGGCAAAACCGTCTTGTCATGATTTCCTTCAACTCTTCCCAAGTCAAAGTAATAGCATCTTCAACGCCTCGTTTGGCCTTCTCTGTATTCCACCAAGTAAGTGCTATTCCATATAAAAGACCAGTAGCATATCGCACTTTGCGATCATCGGGGCAATCGCAATTTAGAAAAGTGTTTTCCATTTCTTCAAACCAATGGAGGAGAGCGGTGACACCTTCAGTCCCTTCGTATTTTGGAGGGTCGCAGGATTTGAAATGCTTGAAGGTGCATTTGGTGGTATTTGGGGGAGGGTTGATAACATATTGATCTTCTTGGTTGATGGGATTAGCGGTAAGGGCTTGCTGAACTTGAACTACAATGTTGGGTATTACTGCAGCCATTTGTTGGGCGATTTGGGCAGCCATGCGCTCGCGGGCTTTTCCTGATCTCATCTTCCTACGAGCGAGACTAGAAGACATCTACAAGGAATACATATCAAGAGTATGAGTTGGATGTTTTAGGGATCATGTGTCGTATTTAGGAATGAACATTCATAAAATAAATATAGAATAATAAATCTACTACATCCATAGGATGTCTTGGGCTTTGCTCGTAATTGGGCCTTGCTTGCCGCCATACTTCACCTTCGTAATCATGTGGGCCCCCATGATTACCGGGTTTTTCATATGGTTCGCATGTGTTAGCTGTCACACCCCGACCCGCAGCGGAATATGAGTCGGGGCATAATTGGGTTATCACCAAAGCTCATGATATATACTAATATGTTTCATATTTATTAAAGTCAAAAATACATTCCCAATAATCCAAACATGTCCATAAAAATACAAAGAAAATAACCAACTAAACAATTCCAAGCTCTAAATCATTTTATTCTTCTAGGCCAATCCTATGTGTTTCTTGCTCCAGCTGGTTCACCTGTATCATGTGTAAAAATGGGGGTTTTTAGGTCAACATAAGTTGGCGAGTGAACCTTGTTAGATAAACATTTATTATTGATTTTCTTATAGTTTATCAATGAAAAATTGTGCAATAATCATAAGTGAGCAAATGTAAATAATCAAACAATAGCAATAGCAATCACAACTATAACATACAACAACATATGATAACATACCAACATCATACAATAAATAACATGAATGAAACGGTGCGATCAAGGCTCAATCAAACGGAGCCGATCGTATTGCATGTACTGAAAATGATAAATGTCTGTGCGATCAATGCTCAATCAAACGGAGCCGATCGTATGTTGGCACTCCAGGTTCACGCTCATAATGTAATGGGGAACATGCTCAACGCTCATAATGTAATGGGGAGAGGCGGCCTATGAAATTGCATGTACTGAAAATAATAAATTAAATCTAACAATAACCACACAAACAGTTGAAACAAGCTGAATACACATTTGTTCATGATATGATGTATGCACAATGATTTAAATATAATAAATAGCAAGACACATGATACACCCCAAAAACGTGATTAAAACGGGGAATTTGTAAAGATTCACTCACATTGGGTGCGTTTGATTGGAGATGGTGAGATGCGCACGAGTTGGAAGAGCTGAACAACGAGAATTAACTAACCTAAATAATAACGGAAAATATAGTAAATGAGTGGATTTTATTAATGATTTTAATAGAATTTTTAGATATATTTTTGTGAGTTTAAGGCTATTTCCTATCTTTAAAAACATTATTTTTAAGTATTTTTAATTGATTTTTAAATTAAATTAAATAATTAAAAATATAAAAATATGTTGACTTTTTGGGTTGACCGTTGACTTTTTGACTTTGACTGTTTGACCGGTTTATTGTGTAATTGCATGCGCTGGGTGAGGCTCGAACCCGAGACCTCCCGTACGCGTGCACGCAGCTCTACCAACTGAGCTACGTGTCTAACCCGAAATAATTCTGTTTTTAATTATACTTATATATTAACTCAGCTTATCCAAAATTCTTTTATTTTCAAAAACATTTTAAATCATCGAACCGGTGTCACTAACAGTTCTCGAACCCGGGACCTGTGCTTTAACGTTACACACAGTCCACCGCTGGACTGTGTGTCTAACTTGGTTAATATACAAATTTTATTATACTTAACAACTAACGTAAGTTAACCCGGTTCAGTTAGAAAAATAAAACGTCTTTATTACAGAGAGGGTGCGTGTATCAGGGATCGAACTCGCGGCGTGTGCGTATTATTTGCACACAATCCACCGCTGGACTGTGTGTCTAACCCGTTTAAAATACCGATTTTAATTATCCTTATAATGTTAGCACAGTTCATCTTCTCCGTAAATTTTTACAGACAGCAAATTACCCATCTGTTTCTTGTTTTAAAACGATTAACACATTCATAAGACTAAGATGAAATGACAAAGACGGTGTTGGAAACAAACATACCGGAGGAATAATTTAACTCAGAATTCCGGCAAGGCGTCGGCTCTGTTTTTATGAACTTCAACTGAGCAAGCAAATTAACCGTTTTGATTAGCTAATCGTGGAATTGAAGTGCTAAACAAGCGTTAACAGAGTGTTTGAATGTCCATACCGTTTCACAGCTGAAAATAAGGATTTCCAGAAGTTTTCCGGCGAACTGGAATTATCTGATATTGACGTCTGAAATTGATTTCGATTGAAGGGTCTGAGTTAGAAATAACTTAACAATTGATAAACCACGAAGGTATTGAAAGACTTACCGTTTTGATGGAGAATACGGTTTTCCGGCGACTTGCAGAAATTTTCCGGCGAGTAAAATAAACTATTCTGATGAACTGAATGTATGACGAAAGTGAAATGGCAGGTTTGTAGAATGTTTCTGAGTCGCGAGAGAGGTCTTTGATTGAAGTAATTCAGATATTGAATATCTTCGGTTATAAAACCGATCATCATCAGAATTTAAGTTAATTCAAGTCTGAATTGATTAGAATCGTCGGTGCATCGGTTATAAACCAGAATTCGCGATTATTCAAACGTTTTAGACGGTTGAATAGCCGATTACGGTTTTCAGTTTTGGCGCAACCGGTTGATCTAAGATTGACTATAAAACTCATTGGTTTCCTAGAGTTGACAGAAAACAACAAGTGGCGGAGTGGTTATGCGTGTGTGTGTTAAGTCTTTGAGTTCTCTTCCGGCTGACCCGGGTTCGAGTCCCGGCAGCCTCATTTCCTTTTTAATTATTTTATTTATACTTTTTATCAATTATAACTTTTATAGTTTAGTTTGTTTATTAATTATGTATCATTAAAAATCAAAATAAACATAAATACGCAACAAAACATTTATAACTTGATATTCGATTACAAACGGAGCGGGTTTGGAAAACCCATTTTTGACAAATGTTACATTAGCCTGGTTACGTACACAAAAACCCGGAGAAAATCGAGAAATATGTATGTAACGTATGATATTTGGAATGTATCCAGGTGTGGACACGGTGACACCTCAAAGTGGGGTTAGTTCGAACGACGTTTGGTGTGGCATGCTTTGGCCTAATAGGTCCTTCGTAATCTCATTGTTAGTCCCCAGGTAGGCAAACTGGTCCGTTAAATTGGATTTATACGAATGCCAACCTAGACAGGACGTTCCGACTACCGGTACTTGTACCCTTACAGTTACTACATGCCCGTCGCAGAACTCACTCTGATGAGATTTGAAAAATGAAAATGCGACAAAATCTTGAATAACGGAAGTATGAAGATGATTTGAATATGTGAACATTGAAATATGTATGATGAGTGTGTATGTAATTATGTATGTTTGACTGTAAGTATAATCCACTATGTATCACAAAATGTAGTATCGGAAGTGTTTGCATGCATTTGTGTATGTAATAAATATGAAAGAAATAAACATCATGAGTTTGCATATAACCACATAAACAATTAAAATCTAATCAACTATAGTATAGGCTCTAAGGGTCTAATAACCTATCCTATATCCCTATAGTCAAAAGCTCTGATACCAATCTGTCACACCCCGACCCGCAGCGGAAAATGGTGATCGGGGCATGATTGGGTTTTCATCAAAGCTCATGACATTTGTTATAACGTTCATATTTATTATCACAATTTTAAAGAAGATCATACAATCATAATTACAACATGTTCTATACATCTTTCTAGACTTCATTATTTTCTTCTAAGGCATTTCCTATGTTTTCCTTGCTTCATCCTGTTCACCTGTATCATGTGTAAAAATGGTTTTTGGATCAACAAAAAAGTTGACGAGTGAATCCTATGAAAAACATTTAAACAAGTTTATTGAATTGATTATAAAATAAAGTGCATAACCACATATGAGTAAATGTAGATGTAAACTTTTTTACAAAACACTTAATATTAAATAATGCACACACATACAATAATAGATTGTTTTGAGGCATGCGTTGTTCAAGTCGTCTCCCACGAGGAACTGATGGGCCTAATGAATGAGTTTTGAGGCACGCGTTGTTCTACGAACTGATGGGCCTAATGAATGAGTTTTAAGGCACGCGTTGTTCAACTCGTCTCCCACAAGGAACTGATGGGCCTAACAAATAATTTGCATACAACTTGACAATATGTAATACATAACTACAAACAATATTTACATTCTAAGTTTAGATCATAATATGGTACAGCACGAGTTTGAATAAATGAATTAGTTTAAGCGACACATGATACACCCCAAAACGTGTAATAAAAAGGGGGATTTGTAAGAATTCACTCACAGTGGTTGCGTTTCTTGGATAGATGATGAATGCGCACGAATTCGGATTTAATCGGCAAGGGAACTAACCTAAATAACATAACGGTTCGGTAAATAAGCGGATTTTATTAATCAATTTTAGTAGGATTTTTGGATATATTTTTGTGAGTTTAAGGCTATTTTCTAACTTTAAAAACGTTATTTTTAAGTATTTTTAATTGATTTTTAAATTAAATAAATAAATAAAAATAATAAAAAAATGTTGACTTTTGACCGTTGACCACGACTGTTGACCGGTTCGATTGTGAATATTATTGCACTGAGTGAGACTCGAACCCGTGACCTCCCGTACGCGTGCACGCAGCTCTACCAACTGAGCTACGTGTCTAACCCGAAATATTTCTGTTTTTAATTATATTTATACACTATTTAAGTTAATCAGAAAATCATTTATTTTAAAAAGGATTTAATTGTATCGAATCGGTGCTCTCCACAGGTCTCGAACCCGGGACCTGTGGTTTAGTTTGGCACACAGTCCACCGCTGGACTGTGTGTCTAACTTGGTAAATATTACGGTTTTTATTATACTTAACATCTTACTGCGTGTGGATCCGGTTCAGTTTAAAAAAAATGACATTTTTGTTACAGCGAATATGCTTGTGTCAAGGATCGAACTCGGGACGTATGTGTGTTTGTTTGCACACAGTCCACCACTGGACTGTGTGTCTAACCCGTTCATAATACTGATTTTAATTAATCTTATAATCAATACGACTTCGTCTTCTTCGCTCAAAACACAGACAACGGTTAACCATGCTGTTACTTGTTAAATTAATTTAACGAACTTTATAAGCGATTGTAATGTATTGAACAGAAAGGGTTTGGGGAATGATTGTACCGAACAGGTGACTTTTCCAGAACTCCGGCAAGGATTCGTCGGCTCTGTTTTGTGAAATTCGGCTGTTAGGATCAATTAACAGTTTGGATGGATTAAATGTGAAATTGAACTACTGAGCAACGATTATCAGTAGGTTTAAATGATCATACCGGCTCACAGCGTGATTCTGGAACTTTCAGAAGTTTTCCGGCGAAAGCATAATTTCCGACAACGTTGTCTGGAATTGATTCTGGGTGATGGAGTGATGTTAGAATTTGTCTAACAATGGAATGAAATAGAAGGAGTCGAGGTATGTACCGTGTTGATGAAAGTCTCGGTTTTCCGGCGACTTGCAGAGAATTCCGACGAGTGAAATTGATTCAAGAATCGGTGCGATTTCGAGCGAAAAGTTTACCAGAGGCTAGGGTGTGCATTTATAGGGAAGAATCAAGTTGAATTGGGTCTGCTTCTAGTCTCGATTCATTGGTCAGCCGTTCTCCGGCGGTTACATTGATGTCGCGGACACTGGACATCGGTTATAACCGATGGCGACGTTAATACGGCGATAATTGGCGAAATCGTCGGATTTTCCGGCGTCTGCGGATTTGGGCGCGCTGTTAACTGGGTTTGATTTCCAGATTTATTTTATGTATTATTTGTTTCAATAAATTAACAAGTAACACTAGTGGCGGAGTGGTTGGGCGAGTGTGAGTTAAGTCTTTGAAGCTTTACCCGGCTGACCCGGGTTCGAAACCCGGCATCAGCATAATATTTTTATTTCGTTATTTTAATAAATTTTCAATTATAAATTTTATATTCTAATATATTTATTAATTATGTATCGTTTAAAATTAATTTGAGCATTAAATACGCAACGAAATTTTTAACTGGATGTTCGGTTGATAAACGAAGCGGGTTTGGTTAACCCGATTTTTGACGGATGTTACATCTATTACAACAGATAGGAAAAGATTTGTATTTTGATCTTATTGATCATGAAAAAGTTCATAGTTTTCAAATACAGAAACAGATGTCGTTTAACAATTTCAATGTACATATACACTTACATTTTCTGTATATAATGTTGTTTTTATGGGTCTGAATTTCTAACACGGCATGAATCTAACACGAAATTCGCTGGTTTGCGTTTAGTCTAAACGGTTTGTTGGGTCGGGTTCGGGTCAACTCGGACGGGTTGACCCGTTTAATCCATTTATCTTATATTATATTTTTTTGTAATATGTTTTATGTCATAAATTAACTAATTTTAAACGTTTAATGTGTCATTTCATGTACAGATATATGTTGGTCCTGCGTCGTTTGAGATAAAAAATCATGAAGATGTCACCAACCTTACATATGACCATACGGACGTAATGGTAAGTTTTTCTAAACTTAAACTTTTTTCTCACTGACCTTCGAATAACTGTGACTTAAATTTAATTTCTATACTTATAAATAAAAATGATTTACACTTGTCTTGCTTTCATCTCTTCATTTTTAAGTTTCTCCTTAATTATTCCATATATGCTGCCACATCAGATTTTTGTCCACGTGTCTCTTTTTTGTTTTCTCCTCCTATTCTCCTCCCAAATATTATGTATTATTAGGTTTACACATTTACAAATCCTCCAAATCCGAACCTTCGCCTTCCTTCAGCCGGCTCTACTACGCTAGCCGTCGTCCGCCTTCCAACCTTCAGCAGCCTCTCCTATCTTCAGCTGACGTTGGCCGTCCGCCGTTCACTGTTCGCGTCTCCTACCTTCGGCCGGTCTTGTTTTACAATCGCACCAATAGCAGATCTAATATCGATTTTTTATGACATGATCTGTTAGTGCTGCTACATTTGCTTGGGCCATCATTGTGAGTTTTTTTTTAATAATTTAAATGGAAAAACTAAATAGTGGCTGAGGCTCTTCTATATACTATTATAAAGGTTAATACTTTATAAAATGCTATATGTTTAATAGTTTTGATCACCCTAATGTATATTTTGACATTGAATATGTTGCTCGTGATGCTGATCTATTACAACAGATAGGAAAATATTTGTATTTTGATCTTATTGATCATGAAAAAGTTCAGAGTTTTCAAATACAGAAACAGATGTCTTTAACAATTTCAATGTACATATACACTTACATTTATGTATATAATGTTGTTTTTATGGGTGTGAATTTCTAACACGGCATGAATCTAACACGAAATTCGCTGGTTTGCGTTTAGTCTAAACGGTTTGGGTCGGGTTCGGGTGAATCCGGACGGGTTGACCCGTTTAATCCATTTATCTTATATTATATTTTTTTGTAATATGTTTTATGTCATAAATTAACTAATTTTAAACGTTTAATGTGTCATTTCATGTACAGATACATGTTGGTCCTGCGTTGTTTGAGATAAAAAATCATGAAGATGCCACCAACCTTACATATGACCATACGGACGTAATGGTAAGTTTTTCTAAACTTAAACTTTTTTCTCACTGACCTTCGAATAACTGTGACTTAAATTTAATCTCTATACTTATAAATAAAAATGATTTACACTTGTCTTGCTTTCATCTCTTCATTTTTAAGTTTCTCCTTAATTATTCCATATATGCTGCCACATCAGATTTTTGTCCACGTGTCGCTTTTTTGTTTTCTCCTCCTATTCTCCTCCCAAATATTATGTATTATTAGGTTTACACATTTACAAATCCTCCCAAATCCCAACCTTCTCCTTCCTTCAGCCGGCTCTACTACGCTAGCCGTCGTCCGCCTTCCAACCTTCAGCAGCCTCTCCTATCTTCAGCTGACGTTGGCCGTCCGCCGTTCACTGTTCGCGTCTCCTACCTTCAGCCGGTCTTGTTTTACAATCGCACCAATAGCAGATCTAATATCGATTTTTTATGACATGATCTGTTAGTGCTGCTACATTTGTTTGGGCCATCATTGTGAGTTTTTTTTTAATAATTTAAATGGAAAAACTAAATAGTGGCTGAGGCTCTTCTATATACTATTATAAAGGTTAATACTTTATAAAATGCTATATGTTTAATAGTTTTGATCACCCTAATGTATATTTTGACATTGAATATGTTGCTCGTGATGCTGATCTATTACAACAGATAGGAAAATATTTGTATTTTGATCTTATTGATCATGAAAAAGTTCAGAGTTTTCAAATACAGAAACAGATGTCTTTAACAATTTCAATGTACATATACACTTACATTTATGTATATAATGTTGTTTTTATGGGTGTGAATTTCTAACACGGCATGAATCTAACACGAAATTCGCTGGTTTGCGTTTAGTCTAAACGGTTTGGGTCGGGTTCGGGTGAATCCGGACGGGTTGACCCGTTTAATCCATTTATCTTATATTATATTTTTTTGTAATATGTTTTATGTCATAAATTAACTAATTTTAAACGTTTAATGTGTCATTTCATGTACAGATACATGTTGGTCCTGCGTTGTTTGAGATAAAAAATCATGAAGATGCCACCAACCTTACATATGACCATACGGACGTAATGGTAAGTTTTTCTAAACTTAAACTTTTTTCTCACTGACCTTCGAATAACTGTGACTTAAATTTAATCTCTATACTTATAAATAAAAATGATTTACACTTGTCTTGCTTTCATCTCTTCATTTTTAAGTTTCTCCTTAATTATTCCATATATGCTGCCACATCAGATTTTTGTCCACGTGTCGCTTTTTTGTTTTCTCCTCCTATTCTCCTCCCAAATATTATGTATTATTAGGTTTACACATTTACAAATCCTCCCAAATCCCAACCTTCTCCTTCCTTCAGCCGGCTCTACTACGCTAGCTGTCGTCCGCCTTCCAACCTTCAGCAGCCTCTCCTATCTTCAGCTGACGTTGGCCGTCCGCCGTTCACTGTTCGCGTCTCCTACCTTCGCCGGTCTTGTTTTACAATCGCACCAATAGCAGATCTAATATCGATTTTTTATGACATGATCTGTTAGTGCTGCTACATTTGTTTGGGCCATCATTGTGAGTTTTTTTTTAATAATTTAAATGGAAAAACTAAATAGTGGCTGAGGCTCTTCTATATACTATTATAAAGGTTAATACTTTATAAAATGCTATATGTTTAATAGTTTTGATCACCCTAATGTATATTTTGACATTGAATATGTTGCTCGTGATGCTGATCTATTACAACAGATAGGAAAATATTTGTATTTTGATCTTATTGATCATGAAAAAGTTCAGAGTTTTCAAATACAGAAACAATGTTGTTTAACAATTTCAATGTACATATACACTTACATTTTCTGTATATAATGTTTTTTTATGGGTGTGAATTTCTAACACGGCATGAATCTAACACGAAATTCGCTGGTTTGCGTTTAGTCTAAACAGTTTGGGTCGGGTTTGGGTCAACTCGGACGGGTTGAGCCGTTTAATCCATTTATCTTATATTATATTTTTTTGTAATATGTTTTATGTCATAAATTAACTAATTTTAAACGTTAATGTGTCATTTCATATACAGATACATGTTGGTCCTGCGTCGTTTGAGATAAAAAATCATGAAGATGCCACCAACCTTACATATGACCATACAGATGTAATGGTAAGTTTTTCTAAACTTAAACTTTTTTTCTCACTGACCTTCGAATAACTGTGACTTAAATTTAATAAATATAAATATGAAATATGAATATTGTTTTATAATTTAGTTAGGTCAGTATACAAAAAATACTATAAATCTTTAAATATTTGAACATTTTTCGTACCTTGAAAGCTTATAAAATCTGTTATTTTTAGAAACTTTTTAAATTTCAGTCAAGCTATTTATAGTGAATGATATTTGAATTTGTGAAGTATATAAGTAAGGAATAGATTAAACTTTTAAATGTAAATAACAGTTATTTTTAGAACCTTTTTTAAATCCAATCAATCATCTTTTAAATTTTGGTCAATCGAATTCTACATTACTTTTTTCTAATTTGTAATGTAAAAGGAAATGATTGTTGTTTATATATAACTACTTTGTAAGTTTAAATAGTTAACTAATCTTTCATTACAACACAATACACTTTCATTGTGCATCACATTCTCAAACATCATCAAGTAACACAACTTAGCTTTTTGGTTTATGTAATGGGACAAGACTACAAATACTATCACTTCACAAGCGGGTTATAGAAGCTAAAATCATATCTGGAGGTAATATTGGAACTCGGGCTTTCATTCCAAGAATTAGTTTGATACCTTCGGACAGAAGGATTCCTTTCAAGTTCCAGAGAAGACAGTTTCCATTATCAGTATGTTTTGCAATGACTATTAATAAAAGCCATGGACAATCATTATCTAGAGTTGGGTTGTTTCTAAAAGATCCGCTTTTCACGCATGGACAATTGTATATGTTGTTAATAAGAGTTAAAAGCAGAGACATAGTTAAACTACTTATATTAGATGAAGATGGTAGTTTCAGGAATAAAACAACAAATGTTGTATACAAAGAAGTATTTAGAGATTTATGAATTATTATTACATTTGTTCTATTTGGAAGTATTAATTTTAATTACAAGTCTGTATTATTTTAATCAATATGTTATAAATGTATTCAAAATGTCTATTAACATAACATATTATATTAGCCCGTGTATCACACGGTAACTAACCTAGTATATTAATACTTGTGTTTTACCCAACAGATGTAAAGAGCGTGTGCTCCACGCGCTGCTGAGGATGATATTAGTGCACGCGCCTTTGGTAAATAGTATCGAATGATTAATTGATTGATTTTTATGGCAGGGGATATATTTTTACGTAATTGTTTTAATACTTTGATTTTTGGAAGTCTCAATCTATTCACATATGTTTATTTGGGCATCTTTGATGTGTTATAAGTATCGTCTAAGCCTATGCAAGACGTCTAGGCACTAAATTTAAGAGGGCTTTGGGTAGGATGTCAGGCATAGAATCTAAGAGGTCCGCTCCGTAGAGGTTTAGACTAGGCTTTTAGAGAGTTGGTGTTTTCTTAGTTGAAAAATTAATGTTTTGGTGGGGTAATTTGATTGTTTTTAGATGGTGATTTTTTAGTGAAAAAATTGGTGTTTTGGTGGGGTAATTTGAGTAATTTTTTAAGAAAAATTTATTTTTTGTATAAAAATATTTTACCGTTTTCAAGATCGGCCCTTTAAAAATATTCGATCGTTTAAATATTACATTGTTTTTAAAAATTTACCTTTTCAAATATTACCCTTCCATTAAAATATTATATTGTTTAAGTCTCATATAGGCATCGTATGGCCTATAGATTTAGTATCATATCGTATAATGTCGTATCGTGTCGTATAGTGTATAGTATAAGTCTCGTATAGGTCCCCTATAGGTCTTGTATATGCCTATAGGCTTATACGGGACCTAAATCACACCTATAGTTCTATACGAGAGCTATACCACACCTACATGCCTATACGTGTGTTGTATCTTATTCTATAGTCTCGTATCGTATCGTACTGTATTGTATTGTATCTTATAGTGTAATATAAGTCTCGTATAATGTAGTATAAGTCCCGTATAGGCATCGTATAGTTAATATTAGTGTTATTATAACTAATATGAGTTTTTTTATAACTAATATTAGTGTTATTGATATTAAAAAGAGTAAAAAATAAAAATAAAAATATACGCCGTATACAAGGTTAGACTGGGCGTCTAGTGTGGTTGAAAAGACCATTATAGCCATATTTTGCCCCTGGTCTAGCCCTCACTCAAGGGTATAATAGTCTTTTAAACAACTATAGACGCCTAGTCTAGCTTTGTATGCGGCGTATACGTTTTTTTTGTTTTCTCTTTTTAATACTAGTTATTGATATTAAAAAGAGAAAACAAATAATAAAAATATACGCCGCATACAGGGCTAGACTGGGCGTCTAGTGTGGTCCAAAAGACCATTATAGCCCTGTTATGCCACCAGTCTAGCACTAACTCAGGGGTATAATAGTCTTTTAAACAATCCTAGACACCCAATCTAGCCATGTACACAACGTGTTTTTTTTATTTTTATTTTTTTGTAATCTCTTTTTAATAGTAGTGTTATTGATATTAAAAAACTAAAAATATACGCCGTATATAGGGCTAGACTGGGCGTCTAATGTGGTACAAAAGACCATTATAACCCTGTTTTGCCACTATTATAGCCATGTTTTGTCCCCAGTCTAGCCCTAACTCAGGGGTATTATATATATTTTAAACAATACTATACGCCAAGTCTAGCCTTATACGCGGCGTATATTTTTATTTTGCAAACCCCACCCCCCTTAAGGTTAAAAAAAATTCACTCAAAAAACACATCACCCTATAAAAACAATCAAATTACCCCACTAAAACATCCATTTTTCAACTCAAAAAACACCAACCTGCTAGATGTCTAGTCTAGACCTATACGGGGCGTCTAGACCCCTTAAATTTTGTGCCCGACATCCCACTTAGAGCTCCTTTGATTTAAGTGACTAGATGACCCGTACCTAGATAAGTTTTTTTGAAGGTATGGAAATATGCACTTGAATGTGTAAATATGTACACCTTTTTGGAATGTTTGATGCGTTATTTTGACAATTTTATTATTTTGGTTTTGTTGGGTTACTGTATTATTACTCACTCAATCTTTCATTTTGTTATGTTCAGTGAAATATATACAAGAAAAATAGTTGGATTTATTTTATTCTTATACTCATCAAAGTTTGTTGGTAATTAACTTAAAAAACTTGTGACATTCCTCAATTGGGGTATCAGTTTGTTAAAAAAACGATACTATATTTATATTTGGTATATTTTATGATGTCAAATTTATATATAGCTTTCTTTTCAATAAAATTTATATTGAAATACAACGACGTATTAAGCTTTTTTATTAAGTTTACGAACACATCGTAGCACAAATTATATTCAACACTTTATAAAACATTATATATCTATTGGCGAAAAACATAATTGTATTGAAAAGCAAATAACAAAAAGTTCAATTATATCTGATTCATTCGGTTTTGAATAAAACTTTTATCTAAACATTGATAAAAATAAACACGTCACGATGTTATATGCAGGATTTCCTAAATCATTAAATTATATTACTAAAATAACTAAAAGGGAAATCAGCGTAAAAAACTAAACCGTGATGTAGCTTTGATAACATGTACGCTTGTGTTTTAATTACTTATATACTATTATTTGTGACTTGATTTAAAGAAAAGTTATCTCAAGACGTATGTAAAAAATAAACACATCGCAACATCTTAAAATTTATAAAAAAACATAATTTAAAAGTTAAAAAAACAAAATATGTTCAAAAATAATTATAACATAAGATAATAAAAAATAATGATACGATATTCAATTGACAGTGACACACGTGAAGTACTTGGTTTTTAAAAATTTTAAGAACCCCTAAACATTTACCAAGTGGTGCAACACAGAGGATTGCAGCGCTATTGGTAAATGTTAGTGGTATAGTAGGTAAGAAAATTTTATATTTTATATTATATTAATTATTAACTTTTCTTTTGAAGTGTAATTAGTGTTCATTTTTTTTACAAATAATGAAAACCTAGTTAGAAGTTGGTGATGCACACCATTTCTCAACTCCTAATTTGTATTCTCATTCCCTAGACTTTATTTGTTTTCATTTTCATTTTTTACTTGTAGTGAAAGCTTAGTTTATAAGTTTGTAATGCAAACCGTTTCTCGTCTTTTTATTTTCATTTTCTTTCTCTAGAATTCAATAGTTTTTTAATTTCTTTGTTAAAGTATTAATAAGTTTTACTTTTAATTTATTAGTATTAGTAAAAATACAATATTTAGTTTGAATTTTAATAAACCACTTACTTATAAGTTTATTTTGACTTAAATATTCTTTTTGGCGAGTATGTTTTACATTTTCATATAATTTTTGTGAGTCAAGACACTATAACGCGCATGTGCGATTCAATGTTTTATGTCTATTTGTTTTGGTTTAACGGCTTTGTTGCAATGTGTGTGTCATAAGTCAAGTTAGTTATTCTCTTATATATTTTACATTTCAGTCAAATTTTTGCGACTTAACACGCCATAACGAGTGAGTGTGTTTCAACTTTTTTATGTCCACTTTTTGTTCAATTTAACATTCCCATCGTAACGCATGTATGCTAACAACTAGTTATATATATCAACCAACGAACTAGATTGGGTCATATTGTATATTGTCATGTTGTATCATATATATGTGTGTATATATATATATATATATATAGTCTTAAGATCCTGTAAAAATTACATTTTCATGAGAAGTGTGAGAATGCATAAGAATTGACATGTAGGCATTATGTTTTGGATTTGGGCATAATGTTTTGGGTTGTTTTGGCAAGAAAAACGCTAAACGTAACAATTTAAGACACGGTGCAATGAATTTTAGGCTTAAAACTTAAAACACCATGCCAAGAACGTTAAGTAGTATGTTTTAAGTGTTAATCAGTGTGTTTTAAATTTCATGCCCATAATACATTGCATTATCTATGTAGACCAAGATCAAAAGAAAACCCCATTGAGTTGTATAAAACATAGAGAACTCTAACTTCCCGTGTGGTTTTGCCCATATTTTTTGCACACACGTATATTAAAATGTTACAAACACAATTGTGAAAAAATTTGAAATAGTCTTTTCAGCCTTTTTACATTGCGGTAAAAACTTGTTGACATCAGCATTTACAACAACTATAATGGTTTTTTATGGTTTGTGTAAATCAACAAAAAAAAATTAAGTTGGATTTATTAGGATTATTGGTAAAAAAAACATGGATATTGGATTTAAATAACCTCAACTTTTATCAATTGACCGATAACACTCTCAGCTTTCGATTTGTACACCAACACTCCAAACTTTAAATTTATTGTCCGATAAAACTCCCTAACTAACAAAACCCTAACACGGTTAGCTGATGTCAATTGCCACGTCATCAAAAAATGTCATGCCAATTGTCACATCAACTGACACGTCATAAAAAATGACCAACACTCAGTTGTCACGTCATATGCCACGTCAACATAAATGGCCACATCAACAAAAAAACTAACTGGCTTAGGGTTCAGTTAGTTAGGGAGCGTTATCAGCCAATAAGTTGAAAGTTGGGAGTGTTGGTGTACAAATAGAAAGTTGGGAGTGTTATCGGCCAATTGGTGAAATTTTAGGTTATTTAAATCCAATATCTCAAAAAAAATATTTGAAAAAACCTTTTGTAAGGTGAGTTATCTAAGTCTCTCATCTCGTATGAGTTTTCATTTTACCTTAACTATATATATAGGGTTAGGGTAAAACAAAAATTTATACGAGTTATGAGAACTTAAAGAACTCGGCCTTACGAGAGGTTTTTCATAAAAATTTACAAAAAATCCTAAAAAATCAATTTTTCCAAAATACAAACTAGTTTTTTTCATTTATGGCAGGCGTAAATACTATAAAAAGTGATGTCATATTCATATCATTAGTTTTTTACAGATGTCATAAGATGCCAAAGAACGCCACTTCGATTTTTTTTTCTAATTTTTTTTACGGAAATCATTTCTAACATTTAATCTAGGGGTGTGAAAAGGATGGAGAAAAATTCACACGGAAAGGCTAAGTTCTCACAACTTCAAATTGGGAATACATATCTTAGTTTTAAATTCAAACATCAAAAGTATTATGTAATTTAGAAAATAAAAAAATATAGAAAATAATATGCATTTCTTTTTCCTCTATTTTCCCTAATTATGACATAATGTTCTTTATAAAATGCAAGCTAAATTTGTTTTATATGTTTATTAAAAAATACAAAATTATCAAAAATGATATCTATTTATGTTTGCTTTATTCTCTCTAATTCTAAATAATGTTCTTTATAAAATATAAGCTATATTTGTCTTATATGTTTATTGAGAAATTCAACTTCATTCGTTGACGTTTGATGACTTTGCACTACAACTTTAAAAAAAATATTCGACAATGTACGTAAAAAAAGTTTTGACAACGTGCGTAAAAAAAGTTTTGACAACGTGCGTAAAAAGTTTTGACAACGTGCGTAACATGAACTGAGTATGAGAACACTATTATGTAAAAAAATAACTAAATAAATGTTTTTACAACGTGTGTAAAAAAGTTTTTTTTACGCCCTTATCGCCGACCCGAGCTCCTCTAAACGTCACGCGTAAATCTAATTTTCAAACGTATGAAAACGGAAGGGGTAAAATAGGTTTTACGTACGTTTGGAGAATTTTGTACATAAGTTGTCAAATGTAATTTTTTTGCGCACGGTGTCGAATAAAAAAAACTTTATGCCCCTGATCGTCGGTCCGAGCTCCTCTAAACGTCACGCATAAATCTATTTTTCAAACGTATATAAAAACGACATGCGTAAATGTTAGTTTTTACATATATTTGAAAAATTGTTTCTCGTACGTTGTCGAATGTAAAAAAAAATTCGCGTACGGTATCAAATGTAAAAAAATCGCACACGATGTCGAATGTAAAAATCACGCATTTTTTTATTACACACGATAAAAAAATGTTATTTTACGCCCCTGATCGCCAGCCCAAGCTCCTCTAAAAGTCCGTGGAATGTAAATGCTCTTTTTTTGTTTGATTTTCGTAGGTGTTGGGTCTTTTAAGAAAAAATGAAGATTAAGATCAGATATTGAAGACCTTTTTTTTATACATGCAATATAAATTTTTTTGTATAAAAATCATATGTTATAATTAATTCTTTTTTTAATATAAACATAATTAATATTGACATAAAGAGTGATGTAGTATATGATGTTTGATTGTTAGTTTAACAAGTTGATATGAGTAGTAAACAAGTCAAATTTTTCAAAATATCTTTCTTATACTATTTATTATTTTTAATCAATAGAATCACTATAAAATAAATCAAACTTAAACAACTAAATCTCAATCACTCATACATGAGAGATCTAGTGTGAATAATGGTGTGCTGGCATCTAAAATTGATTCAAATTTTAACTTATCCATGATATATATATATAAAGGTTGGTGGCTATGCCATCGATACTTTCTAAATTGAAAAAACTTTCTAGATTTTCTAGATTTACATAAAAGCCCCCAAACTTTTGAAAACTTTATGAATATTAGTTTTACTCTCTTGGGTTCTATTCATTTAAAGTTTTACTCCCTTGGGGTTCTAATCATTCGAATTTATCCTCCGTATTTTTTTAGCTTAAAATTAATAAAATAATTTTCTCATGTAATTATTTTTATGTACATGTCGATTTACGTTTTGACATAAATTTTTTCTTTTAAAAACGAGTTAGGTCAAATATAATGTGTTTTCATGCTTATTTTTATATATGTTTTCCGTTGATCTGCGTTTTGACATTTTAAAGTACATGTCGGTATAAATTAACGTTTCAATGTAAACAATACAAATTCACATTTTGACATAAAAGTTTTCGGAAACGAGTCTGATCAAATATAATACATTTTAATGCTTATTTTTTTTATGTTTATAGTTGGTCTACGTTTTGACATAAATTATGTTTAGAGATGAGTCGTGTCAAATATAGTATGTTTTAATTTGACGGTAAAAATCTAAGTTGTTGTACGTTTTGATGTCGCTTAGTCTTGATGTAAAGGTAAGGGTGATATAGTGGTTAGGTGGAACACTCGCTAAACAAACGAACTCGAGTTCAAATTTGTTTCTTTTGTAACCTAATTAGGTCTACGTTTTGACATAAACTGTGTCAGGAAACGAGTCGGATCTAATGTAATATGTGTTCATTCAACGGTATAAATTTGAGTCTTGTACATTTTGATGCCGCTTAGCCTTGATGCAAAGGTAAGGTGGTGTAGTGGTTAGGCGGAACCCTCACTAAACGAACCAACCCAATTCGATTCCATTTTTTTGTAACCACAATGCTTTAGATTTGATACGTTGAATACGCGTTTCATATAGTTAAAGCATCACATTACCTGTTGTAAGCTATAAATAACTAAGACGTCGCCACCCAACACGTGCCCTATTGCAACAATCTAGTTGTATAATTGTACATTAAAAGGTACAAGACTAAACTCTCTCTTTTTATATACATCATACAGGCGATACAGGCAAATTATCTATACATATATTAATTTCATCCTCACGGTAGTCTATCAAAGTATGCTTTTATTTTATTACTCGCTCGTGATATAATCAACTTTAATCTTTCATTTTGTTATTTTCAGTGAAATAGTACATGAGTAAATATAGAAAACTAGTGAAATTCTCTCGGTATCGGTTTATCACGGAACCGATACGATACCGGTATTTAGTATAGTTAAGATATTAAATTTGAATACAACTTTATTTTCATTAAAATTTATATCAAAATACAATTATGTATTAATCCTTTTTTTAAAAGTTTACAAATGCAATTTATCAGAGGGAAAAACAAATTAATTAAGGATGTATCGAAACATAGATTATATTCGAAACTTCATAAAACATTATATATAAAAGGTTACAAAAGGAAAACGAAATTGTATTGAAAAGCAAAGAAAAAAAAATCAATTATATTTGACTTGTTCGGTTTCGAATAAGACTTTTATCTAATCGCTAACAAAATTAAACACATCACAATGGTATATGCGGAATTTCTTAAAGCATTATATTACTAAAATAACGAAAGGGGGAACGACATAAAACAACAAACCTCTTGAACACAGTAATATTTTTAAAAAAAGTTATGAATTTGTTTGAAACAACTAGCCTACTAATATTATTGAGATAAGAAAGAGAGATTGGGGAAATGTATATCTTATTTTGGTATATAATATGGATCACATGTGCCTCAATTTATAGGCTTACAAGATGGGTGTTAAGTACATGGAGAGACATGTTATAATGACAAATGCAAGTGGATAGTCACACCATTAATAGATATAATGGTAATACAACTAGATAATCACACTATTAATAAATAATAATTCATAACACTCCCCCTTGACTATCCACGTGACAAAATAATATATTATTCTTATAATACGCTTGGTGATGTTGCTTCGTTAAAAACCTTGCCAGGAAAACTCAGTGGGATAAAACCATAGCCAAGGGAAAAAGAGTGCAGTGCATATTATTATCCACCTGATGATTTAAGCTCCTTGAGTCGACGCATCCCGATCCCATGAACCAGTTTCTTGAATGTAGATGTCGGAAGTGATTTAGTAAACAAGTCTGCCAAATTGTCGCTAGAACGAATTTGCTGGACAGTAATATCTCCATTCTTTTGCAAATCATGGGTGAAAAAGAACTTTGGTAAAATTTGTTTCGTTCTGTCTCCTTTCATGTATCATTCCTTAAGTTGAGCAATGCATGCTGCGTTGTCTTCATATAAAATTGTTGGTCCCTCATCTCTCATAGAAATGCCACAAGACCCACAAATGTGTTGTCTTATATTCCTTAACCAAACATATTCTCGACTGGCTTCATGAATCACCAATATTTATGCATGATTAGATGATGTGGCTGTGGTTGTTTGCTTTATAGAACACCATGAAATAGCAGTACATCCACTGATGAATAAATATCCAGTTTGAGATTTTCCAGTGTGAGGATCAGCCAAATACCCTGCATCAGCAAAACCAACCAAACTTGTTGTCGATTGATTAGTAAAATACAAACCGATATCGTTTGTACCTTGAAGGTATCGAAATATTTGTTTTACTCCATTCCAATGCCTCTTTGTTGGGCGTGAACTATGTCTTGCCAATAAATTTACAGAAAATGATATATCTGGTCGTGTATGACTAGCAAGAAACATAAGTGCACCAATTGCACTTAAATATGGTACTTCTGGACCAAGAATTTCCTCTCCATCATTCGTAGGTTGGAATGGGTCTTTCTCAACATCAAGAGACCTTACAACCATTGGAGTACTCAATGGATGTGATTTTTCCATATAGAACCTTTTGAGTAACTTTTGTATGTAGTTTTGTTGATGCACAAGGATTCCACCCTTAAGATGTTCGATTTGTAATCCGAGACAAAATTTTGTTTTGCCAAGGTCTTTCATTTCAAATTCTTTTTTCAAATATTCAACAGCCTTTTGGGGCTCCCCTGGAGCTCAAATTATATTCAAGTCATCAACGTATACAACAATTATAATGTATTCAGATTCTGACCTTTTTATAAAGATACATGGGCATATTGAATCATTTTTATAACCTTCTTTCAACAAAATACTCATTAAGGCGATTATACCACATACGCCCAGATTGTTTTAGCCCATATAATGATTTGTTTAATTTAATTGAAAGATGTTCTCGATAACTAGATGTACATGATTTGACAATATAAATCCTTCAAGGAGTTTCATGTAAATATCAGTACAAGTGAGCCATAGAGGTAGGCTGTCACAACATCCACTAGACGCAAGTCAATCCCTTCTTGTATTACCAGACTAACAAGATAACAAAAAGTTGTCGCATCCATCACCGGAGAATATTATCCTCATAATCAATCCCAGGTCTTTGCGAAAATCCTTGTGCTACTAATCTTGTCTTGTATCGTATGATTTCATTTTTCTCATTACGTTTCGCACAAAGACCCATTTATATCCGATAGGCTTTACACCTTCAGGTATAGGGACTACTGGTCCAAAAACTTCTCGTTTATTGAGGGAATCTAATTCTGCCTTAATTGCGTCTTTACAGTTTGGCCAATCATTTCTTTTTTTACATTCCTCAATAGATTTTGGTTCTTGATCCTCATTATTTTCCATTACTTCT
The DNA here is from genome assembly GCA_947069175.1 of Scalesia atractyloides. Classification (NCBI taxonomy): domain Eukaryota; kingdom Viridiplantae; phylum Streptophyta; class Magnoliopsida; order Asterales; family Asteraceae; genus Scalesia; species Scalesia atractyloides. The sequence continues at coordinate 64,159,807 of CAMTDV010000028.1, read as the reverse complement.
AGCGCTACATTATATGAAAATCTGTCATCGACATCAATTTCATTTCGGTTCCATATCTTTCTAGACATGATATAATTTATTGAGATCTCTTCGTTTTCAGGTACCTGAGGTTCTTCTGGAACCATCATGTCTAGTGTCTCTTCAGGAGACTCTTTTCTTGGCATTATCATTACCTCGAATTGACCATCTCCATTATTTGCTCATTTTTTCTTTCGAGGATTTTTATCTCTAGAATCGATTGGTCTACCACGTTTGAGGTGTGCATTAGACTCATTTCCAACACGTGGTTGTCCTTCTAGGACACTTATTTTTACTGGAGCATTAGTAGCTGGTATGTGTGACTTAGTCACTCTCTTTGGGTCAGTGAATGCGTCTTGTAATTGATTTGCTAATCTTTGTAAATGAATTATCCTTTGAACTTCTAGTTCACACTATTTAGTTCGAGGATCAAGATGACATAATGATAATTCATTCCAAATTATATTATTATTTTCAGCTGCTTTTCATCTCCCCCTAATGTTGGGAATGTTGTTTCAACAAAATGACAATCACCAAATCGAGCCGTAAATAAATCACCTGTTGATGGCTCTAAATACTTAATGATCGATGGTGATTCATACCCAACATATATTCCTAATCTCCTTTGAGGTCCCATCTTTGTGCGTTGTAGTGGAGCGATATGAACATATACGGCACAACCGAAAATCCTTAGATGAGAAATATCTGGTTCCTGACCAAAAACCAACTTTAATGGGGAGGAAGTATGGTAACTCGTTGGCCTGATGCGAATTAGTGTTGCTGCATGTAAAATTGCATGCCCCCAAGCAGATGCTGGTAGTTTTGATTTCATAATCATTGGTCTTGCAATCATTTGAAGTCGCTTGATAAGCGATTCAGCAAGTCCATTTTATGTATGTACATGAGGTACATGATGCTCTACACTTATGCCAATAGACATGCAATAATCATTGAAGGTTTGGGATGTAAATTCACCAGCATTGTCCAACCGAATCTTCTTGATGGGATAATCTGGAAAATGTGCTCTTAGCCTTATTAATTGAGCAAGTAGTCGTGCAAATGCCATATTGCGACTTGATAGTAAACTCACATGTGACGATCTAGTTGATGCATCAATTAAGACCATAAAGTATCTAAATGGTCCACTAGGAGGGTGTATAGGCCCACATATATCCCCATGTATTATTCCTAAAAAACTCAAGGATTCTGTCCAGACCTTAACTGGTGATGGGCGAGTGATTAACTTCCCTTGTGAGCATGCAACACATGTAATATCCTTAGATTGAAGAATCTTCTGGTTCTTCAAAGAATGACCACATGAATTTTCTATAATTTTTTGCATCATTATTGATCCGGGATGGCCTAACCGGTCATGCCAAATTATAAAATTTTCTCGGTCCATAAATGTCACACCCCAACCGATGGCGGAAACATCGGAGTAAGATGAAATAGATTGCTAATTGCTCACAACGCTAATAATGACAATATTTAATTAACGCTGAATTTCATTTCAATAACGATTGTCAAGTACAACATTGAAGCAAATTACAAATAACATAATACAACAAAAATTGATACAACAAATTTAGCCTAAACGTCTACTTGTGTGTATCTAAGTCCTTGCTATTTGATTTCATAGCATCCTCTTCATCAACCTGTAACATGTTTTAAAATACAGTGCAATGCAAAAGCAAAGGCGAGTACACAAGTTTAAGCATAGTATACGTATACGATTAACGTTTAAACGAATCCTCATGGCAACTATGATTTTACGAGAGCATATACAAGGCATGCAATACTACTAGCCAAACCCTTAACGCAAACACGTTGTTTTAACATGGCCTCAAGTTTAGGCGATGGAGGGGGATACGTGACTTCCTATAGCGCTATACATGTTAAACGAAGGCTTAAAACAAGTTAATGACTAAAGTATCACATAAAGAATGTCCAGGATATAAGCATCACGTAATCGTATCAAGTATTCATGTGTATAGGATTGTTTGTGCATTTCATAAAGTTTAAGTGTTGTGGTTTTGGTATAAGTAAACATGTTACACCCAAAAAGTGTTGTAAACGAAAAGTGGGTCGAGTGTACTCACGGTTTTGCGTAGTCTTCAAACCTGACGAGTTCGCGAAGTGGGTTGACGGGTGGTATGAGCACCGAGTTATCCTACAAGAGGAGAACTTAGGTTGGTAATTATTCGAACGATAACAAAGGATTTAGGAATTAAAAGCAATAAAGTAGTTTATACGAGAAAGTAATCACTTAGACTTAATACTCATTTTTGACACTATAAGACCCATTCGGGTTGATGTGTTTTCATGGGTTAGGATACCCATTAGAATTGTAACGAGAGATTAAATACTTAGGTGATGGAACCTAGTACCATGACGAATAATCATTTGATTACCATCAAGAGTTCGGTTAGTATTCATATATATATATATATATTATATAGTATAACAATCGGTAATTCATAAACATCATGTAATTTCATAGAAGTCATGCATGGAGGTAGGAGGAGAACCTTCCTTTTAAAACCTCTCGTACATTATACCAATGCACAAATCGTCACAAGGACGACAATGATGGTCATGAGTACGTTTGAACATATAAGTAAAAGACAAAAAGTAAATGAAAACATCAAGTGAGGTGGTGGATCGAAGTTTAGGATCGCCAAGGCTTCCAAGTGATCACACTCTACCAACTCAAGTCTTCTTTCGAGAACAAGCTTGGAATGATACAACACTTGTGGGTAAAACCCTAATAAAACCAAAAGAAAGTCGTTACCCTTGGGACCTTAGACATGGTGATGTTCCAAGCTAGTCTTCCATGGAAGACTTATGGAAACTTTCCAAAGGTATTTCCAAGTAGTAAGAAAAAGGAAAGATCAAAAGAGAGAGGTGAGTTAGAACTCTCTTTTTTTAGGAGCTTTGATCTTTGAGAGAAGAAGAAAGCTCTTTAGAGCTTTTAGAGAGGAGAAAATAAGATTTAGGTGTGAGTTGAGAGTGAAAGGGAGTAGGGTATTTATAGTTGAGGTTTGGGGGTTGAGTTAGGTGAGTATTAAATGCAAGAAACACAATCCAACAAACACACTTTTGCCCAATCATGAGCTAGAAACAACTTTCTCCAGATTATGCTATTTTTAGTCCTTGAACTTAGTTTATCTTTCATTTCATAGTAAAACTTGATATTTTCGCATGTTTTCAAGGGTATAGTGTATATGTAAGTATATTTTAGGTATCAAATATGAATGTATGAGTATTTGCACGTATAACAAGTATCGGTTTGTATATAAACACGTATTTAACAATTAAATGCATGTAAGGCAAGTATGTATCAGGTGTGAATTTTATTACGATCAAAGTCTCGGATTATAAGACTGGGAAATGAAATACAAATGCGATACGAATACAAGTTTCCATAAATAGAAATACGATTACACTTTCTAATTAAGGAAAGTACGAAAAAACGAGGCGTTACAATAAACTTATGGTTTATGATTGCATTTGATTCAACTGCACCAAATTTAGTAGAATACAAACTAGAGGAAAATGCGGGTAACTTCTCTAATATGTGTATTTTACCCAAAATCATACTTGTGATTTGAAGGTACTCATCATGCCCCTCACTTGTAGTCTCAAGATGATATCCAATTAGACGAATATCTTTAAAGCTTATTAGATTTCTTTGATATAGTGGGGAAAATAATATATTGTTAATTTTGAGCAAAGTTTCACTTTGTAGAACTACATAAGCTTTTCCAAAGCCTTCAATTAATTTTGTTTTACCGGATATAGTACCAACGCTTGCTTCTGTCATTGTTAAGCTAGAGAAATAATTCTTTTTCTTTAGAATCGTATGGGTAGTAGCACTGTCTATTAGACATACATCTTCACCACTAATAGGAAGTTTAGTTGAACACTCCATATGCTTCAAAATAGAACAAAATTGCATAAATATGGTTCAAACATAACAAATCCATAAAATGCCCTAAAAATACTTTAAAACAAAACATAACAAAATCCCAAACAAAATGTCTCGATAAAACATCAAGGAAATAACATAATTTTAAATATAATCATTCACGTGTAAGGAAAATTGCAAGCATCCAACTGGTTGGTATCAGCCATGATATCACCAGAATCCAAATTTGCTTCCTCGATAAGGAAATCAGCCTAAGCCAGATTTGTTGCATTAGTAATGTCACACCCCGACCCGCAGCGAAAAAGGTGATCGGGGCATGATTGTGTTATCATCAAAGCTCATGACATTTATTATAACGTTTCATATTTATTATTACAATTTAAAGGGAAACATACAATCATGATTACATCATGTTCTACACATCATTCTAGACTTCATTATTTTCTTCTAAGGCATTTCCTATGTTTTCCTTGCTTCATCCTGTTCACCTGTATCATGTGTAAAAATGGTTTTTGGATCAACAAAAAGTTGGCGAGTGAATCCTATGAAAAACATTTGAACAAGTTTATTGAATTGATTATAAAATAAAGTGCACAACCACATATGAGTAATTATAGATGTAAACTTATTCACAAAACACTTAATCATTAGATAATGCACACACATACAAAATAGATTGTTTTGAGGCACGCGTTGCTCAACTGGTCTCCTATGAGGAACTGATGGGCCTAATGAATGAGTTTTGAGGCACGAGTTGTTCTACGAACTGATGTGCCTAATGAATGATTTGCATACAATTTGACAATATGAAATACATAACTACAAACAATATTTACATTCTAAGTTTAGTTCACAATATGGTATGGCACGAGTTTAAATAAACGAGTTAATTTTAGTGACACATGACACACCCCAAAACGTGAAATTAAAAAGGGGAGTTGTAAGATTCACTCACATTGGGTGCGTTCGGTTGATGATGTTGAATGCGCACGAAGTTGGTTTTAACCACGAGTGAAACTAATCTAGATAATAGCATAATGGTTCGGTAAGTAAGCGGATTTTATTAATCAAGTTTAGTAGGATTGTTGGATATATTTTTGTGAGTTTAAGGCTATTTTCTAACTTTAAAATGTTTTTTTTAAGTATTTTTAATGTAAATAAATAAATAAAATGTTGATTTTTGACTGTTGACTTGTTGACGTTGACTTGTTGACCGGTTTTATTGTGTAATTGTGTGCGCCGGGTGAGGCTCGAACCCGAGACCTCCCGTTCGCGTGCACGCAGCTCTACCAACTGAGCTACGTGTCTAACCCGAAATATTTCTGTTTTTAATTATATTTATATACTAATTGAATTAATCCGAAAATCATTTATTTTAAAAACGATTTTAATGTCTCGCTCGGTGCTCTCCACAGGTCTCGAACCTGGGACCTGTGGGTTAGTTTGGCACACAGTCCACCGCTGGACTGTGTGTCTAACTTGGTAAATAATCTGGTTTTTATTATACTTATATACAAACTAGATAAATTCATTTCTGCCTTATATAAAAAGTTTGATAATTGCCAGAACCGGTGCGGTAGTCTGGACTCGAACTCGCGACGTATGGTTTAAACGCGCACACAGTCCACCACTGGACTGTGTGTCTATCTTGGTTATTATTCCGGTTTTTATTAAACTTAACATCTTTTTGCAAGTGAATCCGGTTCAGTTTTAAAAAGGAACATTTTTATTAAGGCGAGTGTGCGTGTGACAAGAATCGAACTCGGGACGTATGCGTGTTTATTTGCACACAGTCCACCGCTGGACTGTGTGTCTAACCCGAGATATAACTTGATTTAAATTATATATATATATAACTGAAAACTTCATCTTCTTCGTTAAACTTAACTAGAATCGGTGTCCGACTGTTTTGACAAAAGTAATCAGTTTCTTTAGTAAGTTTTGATTAGCTACATGTGAGATTAATAAAAACGAGAGAGATTAGGTGTAAGATGTACCGAACAGAGATCCTCTGTTTCGCCGGCGAAATTCCGGTGATAGCAAGTTACTCCGGTGACGTGTGTCTTGCGGCAGAGGGTCTTCAGGAGCTTGAGGTGAGTGTGGGTGGCTTCGGTATGAGCTTTAGGTGTTCTGTTTTTAGAGTAAGGCACAGAGGTGAAGGGGTTCGGTTTTCCGGCGAGTTGCAGAAAGTTTCCGGCGAGTGAAATTTCGTCGAGAATGGGTGTGTTTGTGAGCGAAAAGGTTAACAGAGGCTTGTGGGTGTATTTATAGGAAAGAATCGAGATGCATGTGGTCTGATTTCAGTCTTGATTCGTCGGTCAAAATTTTCCGGCGGTTATGACTTGTGTCGCGGACTGGACATCGGTTATAACCGACGTTGAGGTTAATGCTTACGTTAAGTCATAGAAACCGACGATGATTGACAAAATCGTCGGATTTTCCGGCGTCAGCGGATTTGGGCGCGCTGTTGACTGGGTTTGATTTTCCAGTTTTATTATATGTATTAATTGTTTCCAGATGAACACAAACAAAACAAGTGGCGGAGTGGTTGAGCGTGTGGGAGTTAAAGCTTGTGGATTCCTGGCTGACCCGGGTTCGAAACCCGGCAGCAGCAATATATTTTTATTTCATTATTTTTAATGAATTTTCAAATATAAATTATATATTCCAATATACTTATTAATTATGTATCGTTTAAAATTTATTTGAGAATTAAATACGCAACGAAATTTTTAACTGATTGTTCGGTTAATAAACGGAGCGGGTTTGGTAAATCCGTTTTTTGACGGATGTTACAAGTAAGGTCCTTTTCACCACTTGGGACATCGACATTTCCATCTTCATATGTATAATTTGTCTCTATTCCTTTTTCTTTGTCTTTTATAGATTGTTTGTAAAGCTCTACCAAGTGTCTGGTTGTACTACATGTACCAGCCCAGTGGTTGTTACTTCCACATAGATAGCATGAATTTGATGGGGTTCCACTTTTCTTATTACCTTTCCATCATTGGATTTCTTTTCATAATCATGCAACCTCTGGTGGGTTCCTTTGTTTTTAAATTGAACACCATGATAATTCCCCGACCATATCCACGTCCACGTCCACGACCACGACCACGACCATGACCACACCCATGTGGATAGCCACGACCACGTCCGTGACTTCCAATTTGGTCATTATATATTGCCACATTCACTTCAGGGAATGAAGTTGTACCAACCGGATGAGTTTCATGGTTTTTCATTAGTAGCTCATTATTTTGCTTAGGCACAAGCAAACATGATATTAAGTCACTGTATTTGGTGAAGCCCCTTGCACGATATTGTTGTTGCAAGACAATGTTTGAGGCGTGAAAGGTGGAGAATGTTTTTTTTCCAACATCTCCTTATCAGCAATATTTTCACCACATAGAATCAATTGTGACGTGATTTTAAACATTGCCGAGTTATATTCACTTATAGACTTAAAGTCTTGCAACCTTAAATTATACTCACTTATAGACTTAAAGTCTTGCAACCTTAAATTGAGCCAATAACGAGCTCTTGGCAATATTACTGTTTTCTGATGGTCATACCTTTCTTTCAAATTGGTCCACAGGACGTGTGGATCTTTGAAAGTGAGATATTCATTTTTCAAGGACTCATGAATATGGTGGCGTAAGAAAATCATTGTCTTTGCTTTATCCTGGGTATTTGTTTTATTTTCTGCTTTAATTGTTTCCCCAAGGTTATTGGCATTTAGATGGATTTCAGCATCCAAAGCCCATGAGAATAATTTTTTCCAGTGATGTCCAAAGCCATAAACTCAAGCTTTGCAGATTCGACATAGCTAACTAGATTAAAGAAATACGCATGAATTAATGCATGTTATTATAATCAAATAAAATTTAGTAACCATTATTGACTATAAAATAAAACAAGACTAACAAAATAATAATGTATTCAGTTATTACCAATTAAAGTTTGTTTACATATATTTGTATGTGATATATCCATGCATATAAAGATATTAGCTTAGTTAATAGATGGAAGAGGCCAATAATTTGAAATACATATACTTTTTACTTCGTCAAAATTTCCCTCTTAATTATTATTATGCTAAACAATGACATACTAATGTCGCATTGTGATAACATAATAAACAACTACAGATAGTTTATAGATTAATAAACAAGTAAATACAATCTGGTAATTAACGAAAATGTAACCAGTAATGAAATACTAAATTATACTACAAGTATATTTTGTTTTATTTATTTAATTATTTTTGTATGTTTTACAAACTTAAATAAATCCAAACAAATAAATATGTTAATTACATGACTTAATATAATTAGTTCTATAAACTTGACAAAAACTCATCAAGTTATAAAGAATCATTTATCATATCTTAATTTTATCTCATCATAATTGGCATAAAAGGAATTTTAACAAACACATGCAAACCCAAGGGGTTAAAGCCTAATTTTATCAAATTTATTTCCATTTAATAAAACGTAATAAAGAAACATGGAAGAAAGGATGAGATCAAATTCTTTAATAATAACAAAATAGGTGTTCGGAGTTCATGTTGGCCATTGGTTTACTTTATAAAATTCTTTTGTGTGTTAGGATGAAAATAGATACAATAGTGAGCAAAATCACATTGTAATCAAACATAATATAATAAAGGAAAATATGTGTTTTTAACTACATCTTTTTATGGAAAACTCTTAGGATTCATTAAAAACAAAAGCTTTGATTGTGAAAGATGGAATAAAGCTCTATGGTGTAACACTAAAAGAATATAGAAAACTATTTTCACCCCCCATTGTTTAGATTAAACAAAATTATATAACTAATAATATCATAATGATCTTTTGAACAAAACATAGTATGAATTGCAATATACATTTAAGAGAATGAAGAACAATGAAAGTTAATTTACCGTTTGATAATACGTTATCTGCACAATGAAAGAACAATGAAAGTTAATTTTACCTTATGAAAGTTAAAACATAGTATGAATTGCAATATACATTTAAGAGAATGAAGAACAATGAAAGTTAATTTACCTTATGATAATACATTTAAGTGTTGATAACGTGTTTGAAACAACTAGCCTACTAACATTATAGAGATAAGAAAGAGAGATTGGGGAAATAGATATCTTATTTTGGTATATAATATAGATCACATGTGCCTCAATTTATAGACTTACAAGATGGGTGTTAAGTACATGGAGAGACATGTTATAATGACAAATGCAAGTGGATAGTCAAACTATTAATAGATATAATAGTAATATAACTAGATAGTCATACTATTAATAAATAATAATTCATAACAGAATTATAGTTGTAATTTTTTTTTATTATTGTACGTAATAAAAATACTTTAATTATGTAAATTTTTGTACACATTGTTATGAATTCATTTGTCTATTATAAAATCTTATGTAATACGCTGACTATAACAACGGCATAAAGTATTTGATTTGAAAATTTCAAGAAAGTTAAACATTTACCGAATCGTGCAACAGATACCAAATCTTGCAACACAGGAGATTGCAACTCCATTGCTAAATGCTAGTGGAATAATAGGTAAACAACTATAATATCATGTTTATTTCTTTATTATTAGTGGAAAGTATGTAGTTTTCGTATAAAAATATTTGGATATATACGTTTTCGACCTCTCGATTTTATAGAAAATTTTAGATCTGGTGACTTCCCCCCCCCCCCCCCCCCTCCCTCTCGGTCAGAAATCTTAAGTTTCGCCACTGAGTGCTGAACCAATAAGAGGTTTGAACCATAAGAAGTCTAAACTATTAAGAGTCAGTATAATGCTTAAACGCTCAGAGACAAATGTTTAACCAATTCAGATAAAAGGTCTTAACCATTCTGAGATAAATGTCTGAATCATTCAGAGTTCGCGAAACAAACAATCTAAACCATTAAGTGCTGAACCAGTAAGAGATCTGAATCTTAAAAAAACTCATCAAAAGCTTAACAAACAACCCCAAAATCTTTAATTTTGTTATGTTCCTCGGGGAAATAGTATGTGAGTAAATGGAGTCGGATATTGTTGAGGGAAATAGTATATGAGTAAATGGAGTCGCATTTATTTATTCTTATCCTCATTGTAAGTCGTTAGTAAGTAAATAGAAAAGTGGTTGATGTGGTTTGTTATGGCATTGATATTTGATATAATTTATGATTTCAAATTAAGTATAACTCTGTTTTTGACATAGTTATACTGAAATATTAGATTATAAACCCGTGTATTAAACTGTTGAATAAAAGAAATATTTTACATGCCTAAAGATGATAGATGCTATATAAAATTGATTAAAACCACCTGTAATTAAGCACATGTCAAATTCTTTCTCTAAAATTTATATAAAAAGCATAATAATTTTGAAATTAATTTACCCAATTTTGGAGAATGTCACAAATAATTATGACGAAATACATAAGTTAAAACTTATAATTTACAGAACTTTGATTACAAATAATTTGAATACATATGTTTATTCAACTCGTGTAATAAATAGTCTTTTTAAATATGCAAATGTTATTACTTAGTATATAGAATTATATTTACTCAACCCATATAATACACGGGGTTTAAGGATTCCAATTAATTAATGTCACGTGACATCCTCTACTTTAATTTATTATTGATTAATATAAGACACAACCGTTTGATAAGATGATAATATTATTACATTTATTACCCGTATGACATATTTTATAAGATTATAGTTTATATTTTCTAAACCAGTGTTATAAAATTCATGAACTACAAATGTATAATATTATATATTTTTTAACTATATGATAAGGATTATATATAAATTTATGATTTATATTTTCGATCTTCAACCCGTGGTGTAACACCTATAGAGTGAATTAATATAGAATCTATTTTTTACTATATTTAACTCTCGTAATATACATGCTTATTATAAATCTATTTTTTTATATTTAACTTCTATAAGATATAGGTTTGTAAGCTATTATAACATAGAAATTGTCACACCCGAATTTCCAACCAAACCTCGGTGGGCTCGAGTGGGGAATATCGTGACGTAAGTTGATATCATCATAGTCAATTAATACGGCACAACGGAAGTCTTGGAGTTTAAATTACTGTTACAAACCAAAATGTTCAAAGTACAAAAATAATATACAGACGGTTTGTAACTAAAGATCCACAGACGGATCGTAAAATATACAAAAGATGAACATTAGACTTTAGGGCATATCTAAGGATTTGCAAGATCCTCTTATATCAATACCAAGCAGCTTCCAGCCTATTTCGTATTGTACCTGCAACTTAGTCTTTTAAAAATACGCCAGCTTTCGCTGGTAAATACAATTAACTGACTCGTTTTGAAAACATTTCAAAAATTGATTTAAGTGCACAAGGCACATAAAATCTTTCATAACTTGGGAAAGTTAAGCTTTTAACCTTGTATACAGATTCACATGTTTGTCAATACATATGGAGCCCAGTACAGAGACCGAGACATGATTAACTGACACACCATTTATGAACCCACGAAGGAGTTATCCCCAACTTGTGGGTAAAAATATTTTAGCATTCGCATTTGTCAGGTGTATGCCTACACCCCGTGCTTTGGTCGTGGCCATTAGTAACTTAAATGAGCCGAGGATATCCAGGACACGGTCGTTAACCCCCAATGTTTAAGTTATAAAACAAAACTGATCAAAACGGAATATGCGGATTTACTAGCCACAATCCGGCATTCGATTGATCCCATTTCCGACCAAGCAGTAATAATTTACCGTAACCCAAGCCCGTATAGGAAAAATAAGTCAAGAGTATTTACTTGAGCAAGTACTTGACTTTAACTGCAAGTTTATATTAACTCAGCCATTTAATCAATTAGATAAGTGTAGATAACATTTACTGAAAGGCTTTAGTCTGGAATATTGACATAAGCTAACCAATTAGAATGCTAACGGTTCTATTTAAGTCATAGACTTAGATCGACTAGCTTAAATGATCAAAATGGTACAATACGCTAGATTAAGCGATGACCGGATAGAATGTAGTTTAAACCCAACAAGTACTTAAGACTTGTATGTCATGGGTAAACAATTAACATTCTGGTTTTTGAGATTAAAATGATAAGGTTAAACCCGTTTCGGTTAATTTTCTTAATCTAGTTACATATACTTAACCGTACGCATATAAGCGATATCGGGTAACCGGATGAGTCATGAACAAGTTCTATATGTCATTATACTTTAAATAAGTTTTAATATCAGTAGGATATCAACTTATATGCCCGATGAGGTTTTAAAACGAAACTACGCCTTATAAGGCGTTTTGGTTCTTTATATGACGTAAAAAAGAAACTTGCATATACTATGATGTTATGATCATAAACATTTTGGAAAAATACATAATTTGTGATATACAATCAGTAAGATAGCACACATACTTGTGATTTATGGTTTAGGACCAAATTATGCACCGAAAGGACATTTTGGTCTTTTAAAAACATAAATTACGATATTCTAATAAAACTTAGTTTATGATCGGAATAATAACATCATAATATGTTAATTATATTAACATATCAGTACGTAATTCATTTGCAAGTTTGTTGTTTATTTAAAACCTTGTTTATGTAAAAAGGGCATTTTAGTCAAAGATTGACATTGAACGAAACTTGTGCATAAACTTAGATTATGATTATGATCATGTAATATAACCTCAGAGGGTTATGCTACATTGTATTACGATCATAATGCAACTATAAGTCAATAGCAAACTAATCTAAATCAGGTCAGAATCGAAAGTCAAAGAAGAAGTCAAACTTCTTGACTTTTGGTTGCGAATCGTTCATAGGACTGAAATTGACGGAGCGAACATGTTCTATTAACTATTACCAACTCGTTTAAGTGTCAAAAACATGTTTATAACATATATAAACTCAGATTATAATTTTTATAAAATCTGACCTGTTTGACTTTTTAAAACATAAACTTTGACCCGTCAATTGACCTAGTAAACGTGATCCTTAGGAGGTGCCCTTTTAAGAGATTAACACCTACTTAATTACGATCACCTAGCCATGTTCAACTTGAACAATGGCTAGACTATAATGTTCTTAACCGAAAGTCAAAGCATTTGTTGAAAATGCTTGACTTTTGGCTCTTAAAAGCATATAAAAAGGAAAAGAGCAGAGATGGAACACTTACTAGTGATCCAAGAGAAGTTTAGAACTCAAAGGGATGCTCCTAGATGGCCAGGAACTTCCAAGAGTAATAAGAGAGGTGAAGAAAGAATGAACAAAGAATAAGTGAGTTTGATGGCCTATTTATAGTACAAGAGGGTGTGTGTGGATGAAGCCATGTGTTAGAGGGGTTGTAGGATCATCACAAGTGTCTAGAAAGGTGTCAAGAGCTGCAAGAGTGTGGCAATTTGCAGGAGAGGTGGCATCTTGACAGAAATTTGAGGTTTTAACACATTTAGCCCCTCAAAAATAGTTTTATGGATTGTGATGAATTGTCCCTTGACTTATATTCAATGACATAATGACACAATTTAGCTCTTTTTGTTCAATACGTGATCTGTTGAAGAAAAGTGTGAATAACCAAACGTTAACGAGTGTCACACTAGGTGCTTTTATGATTTATACTTAGTTACTAGCTTAGAGTACGATAACTACAAATTCTTATGGTTTTATGGGTTAAATTACTTAATTTAGTAAAGTTAAAGGTTTGGTAATAATGTAGAACACTCAAGGTTGGTGAATCAAAAGATATCGTCTCAACTGAGAGACGTTCGAGTCAAAAAGTGACTTAATTAAGTAAGAAATATGGAAATAATGAAGTCTAGGGGCCTCCGGGTCATTTGCTGAAAGTTTAAATGATGAAAAATAGAGGCTTCTGAGCCTCGCCGTATGCTATAAATCACTAGATCGTAGCTTACGTCAGTATAAAGTTGATTCAGCAGGCCTGGACCGTAGCTTACGGTCCTTGACCGTAGCTTACGGTCCAGTTTATGAAAATTTTGTGAATTTTGGACATGTTTTAGGTTAGTTGAGTGGCTAACTCATTTGAGGTATTATCCGAGGGCATGTACCGGACACGAAACTTTCGAGGTGTTACAGAAATATATAATTGTAACCGTCTATTATAAAATATTTAAAAAGTTAGTTATGCTATAACATATTATTATCAAATGATAAAATGATTAAAGTAAGTTATACTTTCAATAAAAAAACATAATAGAATCCATTTAAGAGTATTATATTTATTTGAAAATTTCAATCGTAATCGAAGATATTGATTTGAAAATTTCTAACTTATTTCATATTAAGGCTAACATATTGTTATCAAATGATTGCATGGATATTACTTTCAATTAAAAAAGACATAATAGAATCCATTTAAGAGTATTATATTTATCATAATCGTAGTATAAATTTGAAAAATATAATTTATACAATACAAGGTTATATAGAGTATGGTTATTGTATATTTGTTGTTCAATTGTTTAAGAAGTATCAGACTTATCAATATAACGATCTTCTATATAAGAGAAAGATTTAAAATTCGAATTAAAGAATTATTAAAATAAAAAACTAGAGTAAATTTAAAAGTGAGTAATCTTATATATTTATGCTATATTAATAAACATATTCAAAAGGTAACTTAAGGTAGTTTGTCACTTTCCTTAAAACTCCTTTAATGCATGAAGTGCAACATCTTTAAGCACAAGATGTTTGAGCAGCCAAATTTTGCATTCAATTTTTCAATTACCGCTCATCCAAGTTCCCCATACAGCCCTGCCACGGATATACATCAAGGGTTTTCTAGATTCATTCTTTATTTTTAAAATCCTCTGGCCCGTTTCTCTCTCTGGCGATTTAAGAGATGACGATTTCACATGATGTTCAAGGTTTCACAAGATCCAATCGATAGATCCAAACGATTTGAGATTTCACTGACCCTCTCTCATTTTCATCTCATCTTAGGACCAGATCTCTCATTTTCATCTCATTCTATCTAGATCCCGATGATTTGAGATCTTCACTGACCGTCTCTCATTTTCATCTCATCTCACGTTCAGAGGTCTCATTTTCATCTCATTCTCTCTGTTTCTTCATCCATTCAAGATCCAGATCTTGGTGAGTATCATTTATTAGTTCAAGTTAGAAGTATGAACTTTATGGTAAAACAAAACCTAAATCTTGATCCCTCTTTATTTACAAGTAAATGAAATGCCACAGCCAGTGCATTAAAACGCCGCAGCCAGCGCAACCGCAACAAGTTTATACAGTAAGCGATAGGTGCACTTCCACTAAAATGATTTCGTAAACTATATCTCAAGAAATACCAATAATATTGATCGCTATTGTTTGTCAGATTAGATCAGTAACTGAGTCTAGCACGTCTAATTATGATGAAGAGAAATTGAAAAAAGGTTTAAATTGCGTGATATGTTTTCTTTACTTTTTAGGGGGAAGATAGGTGGTTCTCTCCTAACAAAACATAGTTTATTGGCTGCAGCTCGCCTTATTTAACATATAAAAAAACTTTATATGTTAAATATGGCGTACTGCTGCACATAACCTGTGTTTTGTAAGCCCTATGGAGAGAAGCACCCATCTTCCCCTTACAAGGCAAAGAAAATTTATATATGAAATTTGTCAAACTACACTAAATTCAGTAAAAATATGTGTTGGATATAAAATATATGTTGGAATTGAACCCTACAAAAGAACAGAGATAGAAAAAAAACAAAATATACTACAACCTCTGATCCAAACAATAATGTAACATCTGCCCAAGTCAAGGTCTGCTAAAAACTAAATGTCCAAAGTCTGCCATAGCTAAACTTTGTTGAAGACAAAGCTCTGCTGAAGTCTAAAGCTGAAGGTCTGCAAACGCAAAGCTCTTCTAAAGACTAAAGGTAAAAGGTCTGCCAAGACAAAGCTCTGTCGAAGATCAAAGCTAAAGGTCTGTCAAGGCAAAGCTCTGCTGAAGACCAACAAAGGATGAATCGTCAGTGTTTTGTATCAGTCCTTGTAATGTTTAGTGTATAGCAGTGGTTAGCTTAACATATGTTATTGGTTTGTTATTTTTGTTAAATGTCACATTCATGCTGACAATTAAAACAATCTCTCAACAGTTATGAATTAAAGCAAACTTGACATAAATGCCCACTGATGCAAACCACTGACTCACTAACCACTGATGTTATAGTCACTAAACATTGATGCAAACTAATGATGCAAGTTCATCCGATTTATACCATTGTCAACATAGTCAACTTTACTTACACCTGTCTTTAACAACCTTCATTACTTAAGACAATAAGTATCAGTCCTGGTAATCCTATCCACTGACATAAATGCAAACTTGACATAAATGACCCCTGAACTTATAAGAAAATAATTATCAGTCCTTGTAATCCTATCCACTGATATAAATGCAAACTTGACATACATGCCCCCTGAACTTATAAGAAAATAAGTATTAGTCTTTGTAATCCTATCCACTGATCAGAAACCACTGATGCAAACGACTGCTGACACACCACAGTAGTTATATAGCAAAACTACTGATTCAACCACAGATTCAACCACTAATCAACCACTGACTCACTAACCACTGATGTTATACTCAACAGTGGTTGTCCAACAGTGGTTGTCTACCACCAATAGTGTTTGCCTAACATCTGATGTTATTACTCCATCAAAATCTATTCGTTGCTGAAAGTGTATCCTCTGCTGGTGAAACCACTGTTTTCCCAATCCACTGTTGGTGAAACCACTGTTTTCCCAATCCTCTGATCATTCCTCTGTTCAAAACCACTGTTGGTCTCCAGTAGAGGTTACCAAACAACTGTCACCCATTACTCAACAGAGTTTACACGTGCACAGATGATAGCCATCCGATGTTTTGGAAACCGCTCACTTTTCCCTTTATAAACCCTGTTTCGTCCAAACAGAGTTTCCACTTGCCGTTTCAATTTCAAAAACAAAAATCTCCCATAAATTTCTCCATTACTCTCTTCTTCTTTCAAACCCTAATTTCACCATGAATCTTATCCTCAAAACTCCCCATAACTACCTTCTTATATTCGACAAAACCAACAATAATACTGCGTTTCACTCCATGATTGATGTTCTACAAACATCATCATACAAAGATGTGTTACTTGCAAAAGCCCCGATCTACATCGACACCCTCCGTCAGTTTTGGGCAAACGCTGAACTGCAAATTCAGAACAAAAAGCCCGTTGCCATCACATCAAAGATTGGATAGTCACTGGTCCAAATCTCTTCTTCTATTATCTCCGACGCTTTCGGTCTTAATGACCTTGATGACCCCACATCTTTCTCAAAGAAAGATTTACACGCAGAATTCATAGAGCGTGGATATGAAGGTCAGCTTTCAGGTATTACGATTTCAAACCGGAATTTCCCGCTGACATGAAATTCTTTTTCACACCCTTTTACTGTGCCTATCAGAAAAACAACCGGTTTCAACAAAATACCTTTGAGTATTCAATACCTGGGTTATGCTATTTTAACCAAATCAAAATTTAACTTTTCTCAGGTATTGTTTTTTGATCTGGTTGCTAATTTTAACAATCTTAAAAAGGGTAAAGCTTTTTTGATACACCCTAGGTTGTTGAGTTTCTATTTACAAAAACAAGTTTCTGAGTCTGATTTTAAACAAGTTGTCACCTGTGAAGTTGGCAGCCTCAAACATGAAACTTTTACTAGACTCTCAACTAAAAACCTAAGGTGTTGAAAACTAAGCAACAGAGACTGAGCATATTTTGACAACTTCTACAACCACTGCTCCTTCCTTTGTTGCTGAGCTCACTGCTCCAGGTGACCACAACACTACAGCCAGTGTTGTGCAACCCCCACCAGTTAAACCCAAAAAGAAACCAACCAAATCCACCAAGCCCACCAAACACCCCAAAAAGGTAGCTCATGGAAGATGAGATCCCAGATGTCTTACCTGTGACATCACAAAAGTCACTTACAACCACTGCTGCTACTTCCTCACAGCAGATGGTCAAAGATCTCCACCATCACAAGCTCCTCTTGTTTCCTCACAAAAGGAACAAGTTGTAAGCACAGGGACACCACATTATGAGGTAGATGTTTCACTTGAGCATTTGTTCTCCAGCTCCTCTCCCAGGGCTATGTCTCTTTCTTCTCCCGTACACACTACTCCAATTCCACCCACATTTATACCTTTGATTGAGGCAATAGAGAAAACTCAGTCACTCAACAGTCCCTCTCACTCACCCATTAAAGAGAGTCAACTCCACATTTGACTGAGTCTGAGACAACTCTATCTGCTAGCCACAGGCAATTGAGGAGAGTACACCCCAAGACTTACTTACATGTAACTCTTGGTGGTAGGTCAAGTGAAGCAATTACTACAACTGCTGCTACAACAGTGGTTCAGTTGGATAGTGGTTACATAATTAAGAGTTCCTTGACAGCAACAGCTGCTGAGGCTACAGTTGTATTCTCTGAGCCAGTTGGAAGTCCCCAGAATCAAGAACAAGGGGCATTTGGGTCTAATACTATGGAGTTTACTCCAGTTGAAGATACAAATACAAATACCCCCTGGTAGGAATTCGGACGATCCTATTAGATTAGGTGATGAATTAAGGTATAAAGAATTGACAGAGAGGATGTCTTCCATGGAATCATATATAGATGACCTCAAAACCATGATGAAGCAGGTCCTACAAAACTCCCAACCTCAACCATCTCCCACACAAAATGCTGATGAGCTATGGAAGATTGTTCAACCAATCATCCTTGCTCAGTGACAACTGACCGATATTCAGCATGAAACCCATATAAAACTAATCCGAAATATGGTCAAGGCTCGCTATAAAGATACACAAGCTGACATCAAAGCCATCAAAGACCATCTGCTCAAAACTACTGGCTCTGCCCCGATGATCATTCTTCAAGATGACAATGAAGATGATGCCGAAAAGGGGGAGAAAGATTCAGTGCGAAAGTTGCAGCCTGACTCAAAAGTCAAACCTCATGAGCAACAACAGCCAGCAACAACAACAACTGCTGAAGCATCCGAAGCAAATTTGGGTAAAGAAATTGATGTCAAAAACCGGTGGCAAACACTCCTGTATCGCCACACATCCTCCACCTTCAAACCACCCTCATGTCGAAAACCCCAGTCAAACACAAGAACTGATGAGTTGGGCTGAAGGGTACAAAACTGACCCTAGGGCGGAATACGAATCACCGTTGGATGAAGAAATGGTTCGGGAACTTTAGAACAACTTTGATGATGGCTGCCTCCACCCCAATGATAATGATAATGATATATTTTGTGGTTTATCTAATGTTTTATTATGGGTTACTTAATTTTATTTCCATGTACTTTTTTTCTCGAATTAGTTTTAATATTAATCATGTAGTTGTTTTAGTTTTAATTATGTATTAGTTTAAATTTATATTTGTTGTTATTTAATTTTAATAATGTTTTATAGCAAAGCCACTAATGACAAACCACTACTAACACACCAACAGTAGTTGTATAGCAAAACCACTGATTCACTAACCACTGATGTTATACTCAGCAGTGGTTGTCCAACAGTAGTTGGCTACCACCAATAGTGTTTGCCTAACATCTGATGTTATTACTCCATCAGAGGTTTAGCAACATCATCAGTGTTTGTCTAACATTTGATGTATTACTCTATCAGAGGTTAGCAAACTCATCAGAGGTTTGGCAAGGATTCTTCAGATGTGTTTTATTTTATTAACTGTTTGTTTTTAAAATATCTTCATCGTTCAGAGGCTAACACACGAAGTGGTAGAACAACTGTGGCTATGCGAGAGTACTACTATTACAAGTTCCAAATTCGATCTACCAAAAACGTGCTTCTGTTTGATGGAAGACTGCTACAACAGTTTGTGGTAGATGTTTACATAAAGATTGAGACGTCACGTTTAGAATTTTGTGAGAGAAACCAGGCTAAGATACGGGCCGACTTGTACCAAGGTATTGTGGATTGCGTCAATGGTGGTGAGGTTCATGCAAATAGAGTGGGAAAAAGAATTGTGCTGCCTGCATCTTTCATCAGAGGGCCTCTCGACATGCGACGTCGGTTTCTAGATGTGATGACTTTAGTTCAAGATGACGGCAAGCCTGATATATTCCTTACAATGACGTGTAATCCTAAGTGGCCTGAGATATGTGATAATTTACATGTTGGTCTAACTGTACAAGTTCGTCCGGACCTTGTTTCAAGAGTGTTTTGGGCTAAATTAGAAGATCTTAAGGAACAACTCTTAAAGAAACATATCCTCCGAGAAGTTAAGGCATACGTTTATGTCATCGAATTCCAAAAGCGAAGTTTGCCGTACGCACATTTTCTCCTTATCATGTACCCACAACAGAACTCAATAACGTGGACCATTATGATAAGGTTGTGTGTGCTAAGATTCCTAACAAACTAAGACATCCCAAGTTGCATGAGATTATTGTGAAGCACATGATTCGTGGAGAGATTGGCTTGAACAAAGTCATGGGATCTAGATTGATTGTAATCGTTGTGATAGATAATTAGTAAAGATCGGGTTTATTGTGATTTCTGTTCCTACTTGTATTTATGTGACAATCTGATCTAGAGGATTCCACAATCTAGATTGGATAGACGATTCTGTGAAGATCCATACGGATTAGGGGACCTACATTCAAGATTCCTATTAATCTTGAAAATAATTCAATGTGCAGTATCAAAAAACAGAGTGGGGCCGCTAAACTAATCTGGTCTGCCAAAATAATCATATGGGATGAAGCATCGATGGCTAAGCGACTGGCGATATAGGCCGTTGACCGTACACTGCAGGACATTATAGGTTTTAGTTTCCCATTTGGAGGGAAGATAATGGTTATGGGAGGTGACTTCAGACAGGTGTTGCCGGTTATTAAACGTGGCACTCGAGCACAGATCGTAGACTCCAGCCTACGAATGTCACCTCTTTGGTCTTTGACTAAACAGATGCGGTTGACCATAAATATGAGAGCGTTGAAGGATCCATGGTTTTCTAAATTTCTATTAAGAGTCGGCGATGGAACTGAAGAACCAATCGAAGGAAACTATATCTGCATACCCGATGACATGACAATTCAGTGCAACAATAGATAAAACTCTATAAAAGAATTGATCAATGCCCCCTTTCCATCAATTGAAGATAGTGTATACTCTTCAGATTATATAATCTCTAGAGCGATATTGTCCACTAAAAATGAGAGTGTTGATGAGATTAATAATCAAATGATCGACATTTTTCAAGGGGAGGAAAAAGTTTATTACAATTTTGACGAAGCTGAAGACGAACAGCACAACTTCTATCCAATCGAGTTCTTAAACTCGCTAAATGTTAGTTTGCCGCCTCATAAGCTTCGTTTAAAAATTGGATGCCCAATAATATTGTTACGGAATATCGATCCATCACATGGCATGTGTAATGGCACGCAGTTGATATGTAAAGGCTTCATGCGAAATGTTATTGATGCAGAAATTGCAGTCGGTCAGCATGCCGGTAAATGAGTATTTTTGCCAAGAATCCCTCTAACCCTTTCTGAAGACGACATGTTCCCATTCAAGCTGAAAAGAAAAAAGTTTCCAATTCGACTAAGCTTTTCCACGCCGATTAATAAAGCTCAGGGTCAAACAATTCCGCACGTTGGTGTTTATTTACCGGATTCTGTATTTTCACATGGACAACTTTATGTGGTGTTATCAAGAGGGATTTCAAGACAAAATACGAAGGTGTTGGTACGTCTCGTAAAATAATTTAAACAACCCGGAGTTTACACATCAAATGTTGTCTACAAGGAAGTGTTGCGTGATTGATGAACCGCATTCGTATCAAAACGATGGTAGGTTAGTAGATTTTGTGCCTTAATTGCTTCCAGGAATTCCTTTTTTAATTACTTTTTTAAAACACCTGTAAGCGTCTAACATTGTTTGTTTATGTGTCGAACTCTGATACAGTAAAGGTGAAGTTAAAAAAATTCATGAGCAAACGAATGTATTGGTAAAACAAGAAGAGTTACAAGAGACTCCCCGTATTTTGTTTTTGGTGTTTTGTCCAGCTACTTTCTTGTATTGTACTCTTCTTTTTTTTAATTACATCTACTTCCTTGTTTTGTACAATTCTTGTATATCGATCACGCCGAAGCTACAACTAAAAAAATGAGGAAAAGTATATCACAAAAGAATTGATAAACTAACAGAAAAACAAGTGCCAACATATCACGAATAAGAAAACTAACTTAAGTACTATACAATATATCACGAGACAATAAGTATCACTTACCATTTTTAAACTTACATAAACAATTTCAAATCCAGATCCTAACAATATACAAATAATAATTCGTAGTTAGAATCTAACTTCATTTGAACCATTCTCAATATAGTCAACTTTTCTTACACCTGTCATTTGAACCATTATCAATATAGTCAACTTTTCTTACACCTGTCTTTAACAACCTTCATTACTTAAGACAATAAGTATCAGTCTTTGTAGTCCTATCCACTAACATAAATGCAAACTTGACGTAAATGCCCCCTGAACTTATAAGAAAATAGGTATCAGTCCTTGTAATCCTATCCACTGATCAAAAACCACTGATGCAAACCACTGCTAACACATTAACAGTAGTTGTATAACAAAACCACTAATTCAACCACTGACTCACTAACCACTGATGTTATACACAGCAGTGGTTGTCCAGCAGTAGTTGTCTACCTCCAATAGTGTTTGCCTAAAATCTGATGCTAAAAAACAATAGTAATTTTTATTATGTGTACTTTTCGTATCTCTTGTCGTGTGATGTAGTATGCAAACCTATAATGTGACATGTAATTATGGGGTTTTTAAACTATAAAAAATTCAATTTCCATGGTGTGGTTTTTAATATAATAAATGTTAGTGTGACATCCCGGCTTTTCAGGTATCTTAAACGCACTACTTTATGGTTATTCACTCCTACGCTGATTTAATTCGGAGAATTAAATTACACGCTCGCAATAACTACGCTAACTTTGTGAATCTATAGGGTGAATTACGTGCTATATGTTATTAGACGGGTTGTATCTGAATTACGTGCTATGTGTTATTAGACGTTTGTGAATCTATTGCGTCTCACTCCAAATACGTGATTTAATATTTTATAAACTCCGTGTCGCGAATAATATTTTAGTAACTTCTATTTATAAACCGAACCAAGCCTGTGAAATGTTTCGACTTCGCGACCAAGCATACCCAACCCGCCACCCACACCCCCTTGCGACCCACACCTCCTTGCAGCCCAAGGAAATAACCCAAACTTGAGGCCCAAGGCACTAACCCAAACCGCCCCCCTATCGCGACCGCCCCCTTGTTATATTTACATGCATGTTGTAGCTTTCAAAAAAAACAAAACCCTAATACTCTAGTGAGGTCGACGGCAGCCCCCCCCCCCCTCTCACGGTCGCGCAAGTCTACTCCCGGATCGATTCCAAGCTTGTCCCGGTTCGCTAATCATCATCGTTTCAAGGTTAGGGTTTAATTGTTTTGCGATTCACACTAGGTTTTGTATAATCTTGATCATGATTATGTGCTTGTATGATTATTCTATGAAAAAGTGTTGCGGGGTATGATTAGTTCGGATGAATATGCGAATCTTTGCGGTTGTGATGATATGTTGAATACAAAAATCGTAGGCTGTGTTTTAGCAATAAAGATCATGATATATATTTAGGGTTTGCATGAATATTGATATATATGATGATATTTGACAAGTTAACCTGTTGTTAATCAATACAACTAAGCGTCATGATCGTTTAAACATGTTCTAATGCGTTAAAGTCGAAAACAGTAAGCTGATTGACATTTACAGCCAACTTCAGTTGGCTGTAACCTGATCATTATTTATTGAAAAGTGGATTTTCTGAAGCCTAAAAGTGTATTTTTGAAAAACGCTTCAAATGGCGCCGGATTCATATTTTTCTGAGGCCGTTTGCTATTTTTAAAGGGTCATTTAGTGCAGCAGCTGAAGCTGCATAAATTCTGCAGAATTTGCAGGTTGTTTATCGAGTCGGATCTCATAGTCTGTATGGGGTTAGGTCACGAAATTGGTACATTAACTGGAGACGGGAATTTCCAAAAATCTCCCACTAGAATTTTGTTAATTGGATGAACGATGATTGTTAAATAATTTTTCTCGTGGACTGCAGTCAGAAAGCGACGAATCTGACTGCAGCCTAGTATATAAATGTTTATAAATAATTGGTAAAGATTTAGGATTTGAAAATTTTACACAAAATTCTACAGTCTAGTTGACATCTCCTGTAAAAATATTGGAATTTTTGAAACGTTGGAACTATTTTATAAAAATCCTCGAAAACAGCCCAGTTATGAGCGTACAAGCTGAAACATGACAACTTCCGTTTGTGTGTACCTAAGTGTTGTATGAGTTAATCTGTGTTTATGACAAGTTGGTTTGATCATTATTTTGTATGGTGATACTTTGCATGCATGATTATGGTTTCGAATTGGTTATGACGTGTGTCGTACTGTGTGTTAGTTATGCGTAGGGTTTGTGTCAGTATGTTCACACACTAACTTTAAATCGGTTGACATGTTAGGACACGATTAGTGGTTCCATCATTTGCTTCTTTTGCGTTATTCTAACCGAGCAATTTAAGGTGAGTTCACGGCCCCTATTTGATCCGGTTTTAAACAACAGGGGGAGAAACATGTATACGCTCTACAACTCTATCTTTTTACGTTATGCGAAATTAACGCCGTTAACTACTCGATAACTAAGTTAATGTTAATACACGTTATGGTCACTAAGTAGCTTTATCACGGAAGTCCTCAACCAACTCTCGGATCGTTAGTATTGGGTTAAATAGTGGGGAAATTATAGTAGTACTACTGGGCCGACAAGCCTCACCCGAGCTAGTCGCGCTAGCCGACCGGGAATGGTCAACGGGTGATTAATTTGGCCTAACTTTCGCCATGGTCAGTGATAGACCTGGCCACACAGAGGCAACAACAGTCAGCTTCGATCGCGAACTCTTATGTGACGTAACTTTAGGCTCGCTACCTACATGTTAACATTGAACTTATTTACGAACCAACTTTATTATTCCAGGTTAGGAATAATGGAACTATGTCGTTATCCCGGGTTAGGGATAACGGGGGAAAACAATCTTTTAAACTGAACTTGTGAACTCATAAAAACATGTGAACTCACTCTTCTTTAATGTTGACACTTGTTTCTTTACATGTTTCTCAGGACGCTAGGAGCGCTAGGTGCACTCACATGCATTTGATCAAGACATTTTTATCGAGTCTTTATTTACGAATAATTTTTGGGATTTTGGTTTTGGCGTTTATGTTGGCGCCCGTTACTTTACTTTAATACTTCCGCTAAACTTTGAAACCTTGATATTTTGAAAATGACTATGAATGTTTACAACAAATGTTTTTGGAAAACGTTTAAATAAATCATATAGAGTTGTTCGATATTGCTAGTGTCTGAGATTCTGGTTTGATCATACGCCTCGCGGTAATACTCCACAAGTGGAAATTGAGGGTGTGACAGTTAGTAATGAATTTTCCGTCATGTCAATTAGTGTTTGTACTTACTGTTTGTTCAGCTTTATCTGTTAAGGCTGTAACATGTCCCATCTTTTTAAGTTTGGGTTTGTATTTTAATCCATCTTTATAGATAAAGATGGCAAAATTAAACTTTTATAAGCCACCCTTTTGTTCTATTCTCTTGCACCTGGTTTTATACATTTCAGTAATTTTTTGGAGTTAATAATAATACCTGATTAAAAGAATTTTATTATAGTTTTGGTGTTTGGCGTTTGTGGCATTTTTGCATTTTATAAGTAATTAGAGAAATAATGTATTTTATTAGCTAAAAATTAGATAACAAACCACAGAAAATGACACCAAAAAAGATACAGAAAAGGTAAAAATAATGAAATGCTAATCCAATTTCTCATCCAAATCTTCACTGCCATTAGTCTCTTATTCTTGAAGTTTTTGTCCCTGAACCTTTGAATTCCTTAGATAGGTGTCGATTTCTCTACACAGCTGAAACGCCCTGCTCTAGGCGAAGCTGATCATTCAACAAAAAATATAGCGTTTTAGTTTTTGGTGCCATCTTTTGTTGTTGATTGGTGAAGTGATTTTGTGGATGGTGGAGACATACATCGATGCTATTTTTGTGGACGCTGTTATTTTTGGTGTGATTGTGAGTGGGTTTATCGCTTTGATGATATTTGGCCATCATCTTCATGCTCATCCCACTCGTCATCATTTAAAATGGAGTCCAAAATAGTGTTTACACTGGCATAGGTCTATCCTTCTCATCCAAACCTTCCTCAAGAACAAAGCAGACAAAATGAATATCATTGTCATCAGTCTCTTTGTCCTGAGGATTTGTCCATCTCATTTAGTAAAATCTTTTAGAAGGCACAGCTTACAGGTTTGCCATATGTTATTTTGAACTTTTTGGCTTTTAAATTTGAACAAGATGAGGTTTATCTCAATAAAATTTTGCTGAATGATATGGACAACATTGTTATGCTCACTTAATAATGACCTAAGAATGTTGTCCACCTCATTCAGTGAAACTTTATGGAGAACAAAACAGATGTTATAAGAAATGAGATTTGCCATATGGTATTTAGTAAATTATGGCATTTGCTTTTGGTGTAATCAATGGAAGGGCCTGAGGTTGTTTATATAAGATGTTTTTGGCGCGTAGTTTGGGCGAGAATTTTCTATAAGTTATTGTTTGTTCAGCTTTATCTGTTAAATCTGCAACTTATAATCCTATCCACTAATCAGAAACCACTGATGCAAACCACTGATTACAAACCGCTGCTAACACACCAACAGTAGTTGTATAGCAAAACCGCTGATGTTATAGTCAGTAGTGGTTGGCTACCACCAACAGTGTTTGTCTAACATCCGATGTTATTACTCCATCAGACGTTAGCAACATCATCAGTGTTTGTCTAACATCATCAGTGTTTGCCTAACATCTGATGTTATTCCTTCCAAACTACCACTGATCAGAAACCACTGAGGCAAACCACTGATGACAAACCACCGCTAACACACCAACAGTAGTTGTATAGCAAAACCACTGATTCAACCACAGACTCACTAACCACTGATGTTATACTCAGCAGTAGTTGTCTAGCAGTGGTTGTCTACCACCAACAATGTTTGCCTAACATCTGATGTTATTACTCCATTAGAGGTTAGCAACATCATCAGTGTTTGTTTAACATCTGATGTTATTACACCATTAGAGGTTAGCAACATCATCAGTGTTTGTCTAACATTTGATGTTATTAATAGTGTTTGTCTAACATCAGAGATTATACTAATTACAATTATTTAATAGTATTGCTTATTTTACTTACTTATAGTTGACGACTATACTAACATTTGATGTTATTAATGGTGTTTGTCTAACATCTGATGTTATTAATAGTGTTTCGATCACGCCGAAGCTACAACTAAAAAATGAGGAAAAGTATATCACCAAAGAATTGATAAACTAATAGAAAAACAAGTGCCAACATATCACGAATAAGAAAACTAACTTAAGTACTATACAATATATCACGAGGCGACTGATAAACTAACGGTAAACGAGTATCCTATTGTAAATCGCCACTCCCGCAGCATCGCGCTGCGCGGTTAAATGACTAGTAAGATTATATATAACAGAAGCATTTAAAATTCAAGTTAAAGAACTATTAAAATATAAATTAGAGGAAATTTAAAAGTGAGATTAAGGGAGAAAATGTAATGTGGCATTTATTATAGTCTTTTATTAATATTTAGATTTAGATTACATAGTTGGTATTCAGTTTTTTAATAAATTTAGGAATGCAACATATTAAAAAATCAAATTAAATAGGTTAAAAACGCTCATCATAACTTATATTATATTCGGAACTTTATAAAGCATTATGAGAAGTTACAAAGGAAAAATGAAATTGTATCGAAAAGCAAATAACAAAATTATATTTGACCCGTTTAGTTTTGAATAAAACTTTTATCGAAACACTAATAAAATACAGACGTCAAAATATTATATTCAAAATTTCTCAAGGCACTATAATATATTATTAAAATAACGAAAAGGGAAATCGACGTAAAAACTAATCAGTGAGGTACCTATGATAAAATGTATGTTTATGCTTTCATTACTTATACATTACTAATCCTTGCTTTGATTAGATGTCCATTACCATTCCTAACTCGATTTAATAAAAATTATTGTAGAGACGTACATAAAAATAAACACATGCAACAATATCTTAAAATTTTATATTTTTTTAAATTAAAAAAAAAATACTCAAAATTAGTTATATAATAGTAATATAATAGAAAAAATATAAAATAATATTACAAAAACTATGACAACTCATGAAGTACTTTGTTTGAAAATTTTAAAAACCCTATACATTTACCAAATGGTACAACAAATGAATTGCATCCTGTAAATGTTAGTGGTATAATAGATACAAAAATTTTATAATATGTTAATGATTAACTTTTCTTTATGAGATGTAATTAGTATTCATTTTTTTACAAATTAATAAACCTTAGTTTAGAAGTTGGTGATGCACACTATTTCACTTCTAATTTCATTTTCTTCCTCTAGACTTTATTTGCGTTTGAATTTAATTCTTTTCAAATAGTTAAAGCTTAGTTTACAAGTTTTTGATGTACACCATTTCACATCTTCTGGTTTTCAATTTTTTTTGTCTAGGCTTTAATTTCTTTTCAATTTTTTCCTTAAAAGAAATTTTACTTTTAATTTCTTAAAATATTAGTAAAATACAATATAACTCTTATGATTAGTTTTAATTTTAATAAACCATATACTTTGTAAATTTATTTGTCGACTTACTTATTTACTTTTACAAGAATGTTATAAGTTTTTGTATAAATTTTGCGAGTCAACACCATGTGACAGGTGTGTGGGTTCAACATTTTATATCTATTTTTTTCTTGTTTAATGGTCCTGTTGTGTAACACCTCGTAAAATCATGTCCAATAGTATAGTAACACGTGTTGTATTTTTATTTTAGTCTATTAAAGACTAATAAGGACTAAAGGTGTCAACATGCTCAAAACTGAGCCGCTGAGTGACTTTCTGATGTCAACATGCATAAACTTAGCCTCTGAGTGACTTTCTGATGTCAACATGCATAAACTTAGCCACTGAGTGGCTGATATGTCAAAATGCTTAAACTTAGTCTCTGAGTGACTGATATGTCAACATGCTTAAACTTGGTCTCTGAATGACTGATATGTCAACATGCCCAGCCTCTGAGTGACATCGGAGTCAACATGCTTTTAGTGGTCCTCTAAGTGATCCTTTACGAAGTCCTAAACTCTCATATGTCCCGTTTGTAGGACGAGAGGGATTAAATCTGTTAATATGTAAAGGTTGGATAATGGAGGGGTTAAAAGTGTCAACATGTTAATTTATACCTCTGAGTGACCTTTTAACTAACCGAGAGCTCGACAATGTCTGGGCATACTCCCGGATACGCCAAATATTGGTTACGGAGGGCTAAATATGCTAAAAAGGTGTTTTAGGAGGTTTTATAAGTTGAGGGGCAAAAATGTGACAAACTTTGAAAGTGGCCTTGGCGCTCGCAGGGCGCGAGAGGTCAGGCATGTGCCTCTCGCGGCCCGCCAGAAGGCTGTATCTGCAGAATTTTTGCCTTGGCCTCCACCCATGTTGCCAAAAACCATTGTTTTAAAACCATGGTCTTCCAAACAACTATGCCACGTTTTAGGACACTTGTAGCCTTCCTCTAACACCTCTTAACACCTGGCATCACCTCTTCAAACTCTCCAACTATAAATAGGTGCCAAGGTTCATCATTTGAACTTGCACATTTCTCATTTCACATTCTATCTCCCTCCTCTGGAAGTTCCTAACTGAAATGAGTATCCAACTTAGTTCTATTGCATTCTAGGAAGCACTTGTAAGTGTTCTTTTCTCTTGCATTTTCGTTTATAGGCTTTTATAGCCAAAAGTCAAGCGTTTTACGAAAAACGCCTTGACTTTCGGTTAAGACTATTATGGTCCAGCCATTGTTCGTAACGAACATGGCTAAGTGATCGTAATAAGGTAGGTGTTAGTCCCTATAAAGGGCACCTCCTGAAGATCACGTTTGCTAGACCAATTGATGGGTCAAAGTTATGATATTAAAAAGTCAAACATGCCATTTTTCGGAAAAAATTATAATTTGATCTTATTTATGTTATGAAACCTGTTTTGACACTTAAACAAGTTGGTAATAATTATTAGAACATGTAAGAACATGTTCGACTCGTCAATTTCAGTTCTAAGGTCGGTTTGCAACCGAAAGTCGCAAAGTTTGACTTCTGCTTTGACTTTCGATTCTTTGGTTTAACTCGACAGAAAACATAAATTGAATGAAGGTTTGAACCGACCTTAGAACTGAAATTGACGACTTTCGGTTGCGAACTTTGTGACTTTCGGTTACAAATCATTTATGGCAATCAAACTCATCATTTAAAATCGGTTGAAACCGATTTCTGAATTAAACCCACATGGGCCTATAAATACCGATTCTTGTACCTCTATTGAACTCGCCCACACTTTCTAAATCACTCTAAACACTCAGAGCAATTCTATGCATTCGAAAAACTCCTCGCCAGAATTTTTGTACTATTGCCGGAATTTTTGTTTATCGCCGGAAAACATCACATGAGTAGTTCGAATCACGTCAGATCGGTATAATCACTTAAACCTATTTCATTTATCATTTCATATATTATTAATAGTGAAATCATATAACAGTTTTATGGTGAATTAGTCGGGTATGGTTCTGGGTTTTAAAGGTGAAGAAGATGAAGTTTATACAATGTATAAGTATAATTAATTTGAGTGTTTCTATCGGGTTAAACACACAGTCTGGTGGTGGACTGTGTGCAAAACTAAACACATGGTCCCGGGTTCGAGTCTCAGATACGGTCCGATTTCCTTAATTAAACCCAACCTTTTTATTACTTATATATAATATGATTCAGAAAGTGTATAAGTTTAATTAAAAACCTATAATCAACGGGTTGACACACATTAGAAATATTGATTTACCAAATCATTACGTTATATATTTACCGAATCATTACGTGATTATTTAGGTTAGTTTTCTCTCCTCGGTTGAAATCTTAAATCTTGCGCATTCGTCGTCAAGAAAGCACCCACTGTGAGTGAATTCTTACAAACTTCCCCTTTTTATTCATGTTTTGGTGTGTATCATGTGTCGTTTCATTTAAATATTTTATTCAAACACTTGTGCTATTACCATTATGTGAACTGACGTGATATGTGATATTTTGTTTATTGCTATTTGTGGTTATACTTTCTCATTTCAGTCAAGCTGTCACATTAGGCCCATTAGTTCCTCGTTGGATACGAGTAGAGCATCGCGTTGCCTAATCAGATCAGCTCCGTTTGATTGAGCCTTGATCTCACAGTTCATTATTTATTTTCTCATTTCAGTCATGCATTCATAACAGGCCCATCAGTTCCTTGTATAGATGGGTAGAGCATCTCGTGCCTCACTAGATCGGCTCCATTTCTTGATACTCACAATTCATCTTTATCATACTCATGTGTACATTGCTAGATGCTTATGTGGTTTGTGAATTGTTTACATATACGTCTGCTCATATTTGGTTATACACATTTTTATTAAATTAATCAACATAACATTTATTTAAATATTTAAACGGGATTCACTCGCCAACTTTCGTTGACCCAAAACTCTATTTTTACACATGATACAGGTGATCAGATTGAAGCAAGGAACACATAGGATTGGGCCTTAGAAGAAGAATAAATCATTTAGTCATGTTTAGAACATTTGGTGATTGTATGGCCTGTGTGTTGATTGGAATATTTCTTTTAATTTGATATAACAAATATGAAACTTTTATAATAGTAAATGTCATGAGCTTTGATGAAAACCAATCATGCCCCGACTACCATTTCCGCTGCGGGTCAGGGTGTGACATAAATGAAGACTAGCTCAGGTAAATACTCTCGACTTATTTCCCATATACAGGCTTGGGTTACGGTAAACTATTACCGCTTGGTCGGAAATGGGATCAATCGAATGCCGGATTGTGGCTAGTAAATCCGCATATTCCATTTTAATCAGTTTTGTTTGATAACTTAAACATCGGGGGTTAACTACCGTGTCCTGGATATCCTCGGCTCATTACATTAGATAATGGCCACGACCTTAGCGCGGGGTGTAGGCATACACCTGACAGACGCTCAAATGCATTTACCCACAAAGTTGGGGATAACTCCTTCGTGAGTTCTTAAGTGGTTTGTACGTAATCATGTCTCGGTTTTCGCACCGGACCCTGTATGTATGGACAAACAAGTGAATCTGTTAACAAGGTTACAAAGTAACTTTCCCAAGTTATAAAAGATTTTGTGCCAAGGTGCACTTAAAACATTTTCAAATATTTTCAAAATCAGTCAGTTGGGTCTATTTAACAACAAAAGCTGACGTATTTTCAAAAGACTAAGCTTGTAGGTACAATACGAATATAGGCTGGAAGTGCTCGGTAGTGATAAGAGGATCT
Source organism: Scalesia atractyloides (assembly GCA_947069175.1). Classification (NCBI taxonomy): domain Eukaryota; kingdom Viridiplantae; phylum Streptophyta; class Magnoliopsida; order Asterales; family Asteraceae; genus Scalesia; species Scalesia atractyloides. Next base: position 64,127,138 of record CAMTDV010000028.1, on the reverse strand, counting down.
TGCAAATCCTAGATCTGCCCAAAGTCTGTTATACATATTTTGTACATTTTACGACCCGCCTGTGGATCTTCTATTACGAGCCGTCTGTATATTATTTTATATTTTGAACATTGGTTTGTAATAGTAATTTTACTCCAAGACTTCCGCTGTGATGTGTTTAATTGTCTATGATGTTATCAACTTATGTCACGATATTCCCCACCCGGGCCCACCAGTTTTGGATTGGCTATGGAAATCCGGGGTGTGACACGTTGCAGCACGCAGGTCGTAAGTCGAGTTAGTTATTCTCTTATATGTTTTACGTTGTGGTTGAATTTTTGCGAATCAACACACCTGTGTGGTTCAACTTTTTTACGTCCTTTTTGTTTGGTTTAATGTTGTAACACTCAAGCACGTTATGACTGATATTTTAATAACTACGGATAATTAGGTCCCAAATCTTCTTATGACTGATAATTTAATAACTACGGATAATTAGGTCCCAAATCTTCTTCTTCTTCAATACGTAGAACTTATGCGTCTGAATTATTGATAACCAAGACGAACCGACATAATAGACTATTACAGTTGGTTACAGTTTAAAAACATTAAAGTTTTAAACTTGAAAACTTTGTTGGGCATGATCATGCTTAATCTTTCTCATGACTGTTTCCGTAAGATTGCGGTTTTGGAGTGTTTGGTTCTTCTCGTGCTTGGTCGTCTTTTCGCCTGGTTCCAGTCTAGAGAAAACCTATCACAAACACTAAGAACAATTAGTGTTTAAGTTAAATGGCCGACGCAGGTTAAAACGACAATAGAAAAACAAAATTTCTGAACCAGATTGTTGTCGCGTCGCGAGACAGCTTTACTCCTGTCCACACGCGGACGCGAGGGGGGCTTTCATTAAGAAAGTTTGCCAAGTTGGCAATTTCAACCTTTGCACCCATTTCATAAAATTTCATGATTTCAGCTCCAAACCTGACCCGAGTTCAAGTTTATCATGTTTAGGACTTTTCCCCAAAGTTAGAAGTTCATACCTACAACCTAACCCCGATTTGTTTTTGTCATTTAAATCATTCTATCGGTTTGTATTTAATTACCCAACCGACCTGTTAGGAGGCATTTTGCATTCTAAAACATGCCTCCTACTTTATTACCAACATTCTAATTATTTCCATCAACCACAACTTGATTGTAGTTGTTTACATTAAACAAACCTTATCTTTTTCATTATTTTTTCCGGTATAGTGTTTTACCCAAAACGAGTCATTAAGAGGCATTAGGCCAAAAATCTTATGCCTCCCACTTTTACGTTATCGGAATGTTCATCCCAATTATAAGAATCATTATTATTCTGCCCTTAAGAATAGTTTGCCCGATTCATCATCCGGGAGCATCTTAGTCAATTTTTGCCCTTTTAACAACCAGAGATCCTTTAAAGGTTTAGATTAAAACCAGTGGCATTTTGAACTCGTTATCCCATTCAAATTTATTATGTCCCTAACAATTTTGACCCGTTACAAAATTATCAAACAGTTTGACGTCAACCACTATTTTATTGACAAAACATCGGCATAAACCGCATCGAACCATTTCATAAAAATCTATAAAAATGACCTAAGATCATTTATGTTGTTAACCAACTTCTGACTACAAATCATGCAAAGGTAAATTTGTTAAGACCTTGAACAATTTTTGCAAGTAGCGGACCTGCTTGCTGTCAACAACTAATTTGTTGAAAAAACATTCGCGAAAACCACGTCGAACAACTTTAGAAAAATCTATAAAATTACTAAACATCCTTTACGTTGTTAAACAACTTTTGACCAAATATCGTGCAAAAACTCAATGGTTAGAACCTCGAAACACTTTTGCAAGTAACAGACCTATTTACTGTCAACAACTATTTTATTAACAAAACATCCGCGAAAACCACGTCAAACAACTTCATAAAAATCTATAACAGTTACCAAACATCCTTTATGTTGTTAAACAAATTCCGACCAAATATCGTGTCAAAACTCAATAGTTAAGAACTCTAAACAACTTCTGCAAGTAGCAGACCTGTTTGCTGTCAACAACTATTTTATTGACAAAACACACGCGAAAACCATGTCTAACAACTTTAGAAAAATCTATAAATTATGTTGTTAAACAACTGCTGACCATAAACTTGTGTCAAAACTCAATGGTTAAGACCTCAAAACAACTTCTGCAAGTAGCGAATCTGTTTGCTGTAAACAACTATTTTATTGACAAAACACCTACGAAAACCACGTTAAACAACTTTAGAAAAATCGAAAAAAATAACCAAAAATCAGTTATGTTGTTAAACAACTTCTGACCAAATATCGTGTCAAAACTCAATGGTTAAGACCTCGAAACAACTTCTGCAAGTAGCGGACCTGTTTGCTGTCAACAACTATTTTATTGATAAAAACAACCGTGAAAACCATGTCAAACAACTTTAGAAAAATCTATAAAAATTACCAAATCTCATTTATGTTGTTAAACAACTGCTGACCATAAAATTGTGTCAAAACTCAATGGTTAAGACCTCGAAACAACTTCTGCAAGTAGTAGACCTATTTGTTGTCAACAACTATTATATTGATAAAACACCTGCGAAATCCACGTTAAACAACTTTAGAAAAATTTATAAAAGTACCAAACATCCTTTATGTTGTTAAAAAATTCTGACCATATATTGTATCAAAACTCAATGGTTAAGACGTCGAAACAATTTCTGCAAGTAACGGACCTGTTTGTTATCAACAACTATTTTATTAACAAAACACCACGAAAACCACGTTAAACAACTTTCAAAAAATATTAAAAAATTTACCAAACATCCTTTATGTTGTTAAACAATTTCTGACCAAATATTGTGCCAAAACTCAATGGTTAAGAACTTGAAACAACTTCTAGAAGTAGCAGACCAACTTGTTGTCAACAACTATTTTATTGACAAAACAAGATGTGTGGTTACTCACAATTTTACCCGTTTGACTCGTTATGGTCAACACCATAGGGTGACATTTTAATTATCACCAAAATACTTTCCATCACGTAAGTTGTAATTCTATTCTAAGAGTTGTAAGTTTTAATTACCTTACTCCGATCATGCTTCCTCGCTTTCGACCCTTTTTACCCATTCCTTTCCAAGCTTCCACCTAGCTTGTCAAGAGTTAAATTATAATATCATATCCATAAGATTGTTAGATTAGTTATCATCTACCATGACCATTTCCCTTTATGGATTTTTAAGGTACTTTTCTCATTCAATTCCATTATAGGTCAGTTTGACATATTTTTAAAGTCGAAATACCAATTAACACTTATAAATGCATTACAATTTCAACAAAACTCATTTAGGCATTTCTTCATACACTTAATAGCATCAAGTCAACATAACTTTCAATCATCATAAACTAGTTCATCAAACTATCATACATGCATTTGGGGTTTTCATCACTAAGTGAAAACCCATTTCATCATATATATGGGATTCATCCAAACATCTAATTTAGTCAAAGACCTCACAGATTCATGTATACATGATGATTTTAAGCACAATTAAACATCAAGTTAACATCAATTTAATCTCATCATATAAAACCCATTTCATATCATGTATGAACATATACTTAAACCTCTAAATTGTTCAAGTATTTCACATATTCTAGCATGTATGATTATCCTACACATACCTTCATTCTCAATTTCATCAAATCATCAAAACCATATACATCAAATTTCATCATAATCTAATTCACCACATACCATATGTTTGTTAGGGTTAGATGATTCAAAATCCTCAATCATGCAAGGAATTCATCTAAGCTTTTATCTTCAATTTGATGCATCTCATGATTTAGGTTCTTGAGAGTCTTCCCCCCCCCCCCTCTCTAGGAACGACATACACACTGTGTGTATGTTTTAATTTCTTTCCCTTTTTATATTTTTAGCAATCCAAGATGTGCAATATTAGTCCCTCCATGTTTTTATAGTTGTTAAGTAGGTCAAAACCTACTTATTTCCACAACTATTACCTCTTATTAACTAGGTTAAACATTTCTAGTTAATTTAATAAGTTCATGAAGGTCATAACCCGTTTTATTTTAGATTTTGATAATCCGGGCCTTTTATAAACTTTATTTACCAAAAGCATTTACTTATCTTTTATTTAATCATTGGGATTATTTAATTAAATCCTAATGTTTATCGGGTTAACTTTTACCATTTACGGTATTTGACCCATTCATCCGAATGAACTTAGTTTAATTATCAAACCCGTTTTTTGGATGTTACAAATGTTCTCTTTGTAAGTTTGTAACTCACTGCTCGTAAATACTAATAAAAAGTATTTAATTTTAGATGTATGTGGCTAGTGAAGATTTAATGACATGTGTCTAGGTGCTTATCATTTTATCATCATCAAAAGAGTAAGGACAAAATTCGGCGGCTGCGGTTTGCTGGGCTCTTTGGTTGGCAAGGGACAAGTTAATTTCACGGGAAAATCTCTTTAAGTGTTGAGATTAGTGGCTGAAATCAAGGTGCTATCGTTTTTATGGATTATCTCTAGGGAAAATACAAAGGAACTTGGCTGGGAAAAGTGGAAGAACTTTAGTGGAGTTTAGAATTTGGTTTATGTTTTGGTGTCAAATGTGTTGTAACTTTGTCCTTCCTTATGGATTCAATATTGAAGTTGTTGCACAGGAGATCATATTGAAGCATCTTGCTTCTGTATGTTCTTTTTTAATAAAATTTCTCCCTTTTATAATATATATATATATATAATATTATATATATATATATATATATATAAAAGGTTCATTTAAGAAGAAATTTTATATGAGAAGAAAAAAAAAGAAAGGGTATAATAGTAAAACATTAATAATTTATAACTCCTCTCATTAATTATGTTATCTCTCTTTAATAAAACAAAAACATTATAACCTACACATTTCAAAATTTATCCTACATGTATCTTATATTTATCGGAATTTACCTTACACACATGTAAATTTACCCTACACATTTCAAAATTTATCATACACATGTCGAAAATTGTCCTTCACCATAAATTATTTTATCTTGAAAAAATATATTAAAAAAATGAGTTACATGTTTAATTAATTAGCTAATTAATGACAATTATAGATTTATCTATATGCCCTCTTTCATAATATTAAATACACACGTTAAATGAAGTAAATTGAGAATTTCTATTGGTTTAAAAGTTATTCTTTTTATTCTTATAAAGTTTTTCTTCTCATTTGAACTCTCCAATATATATATATATATAGATATGTATATAAATGATGTTCCAAATACATATATTAAAAGATGTTATTGTTAAAAACATATCTAGCAGAACCAAAGAATTATTAATCTATTCAAATTGGAGCAAATATTTCAAGATGTGTGATTTTTGGCAGTGTCTAAGTGTGGATATCTTTAAAAGTGTTAGTATTTTTTTAAACTAGTTAGACTATTTGTAGTGGTTATTCATGTGGTTTGGTATTTTTTTGTCTTGTGTCGTTCACGTCATCAAGACTTTAAAATTGGGTAAAATGGTGTAGTTGTGAAGCATGTGAAATTAGTGGGTTTGAAATTGAAAAAAAAATTGATTAGCAAACACACTAGTCAACCAATAACCCTCTCTCTTTCCCTCTCTTTCACTATGTGATACAAACCACGAACTAGGAGTGTGCAAAAGAATCGAATTAGCCGAGCCAAAACCAAATTAACAGTAAAAACAAACCGAAAAGAAAACCGGTGGGTCGGTTAATGATTTTATAACCGATATCTATGGGTCATTTATGGTTTTCTATTGTTCAATAACCATCATAACCGAACCGACCCGCATGATAGTATAGCCACGATTAACCGAACTGTATAACCGACCCACTTAGATAACTGATCTGACATATTCACACCAAAGAGCTGGACTTTGGAGCATGCAGGAATACCAAAAGACAACTTCTTCTAAAACCCAATCAGGCAATACCCAATCCAAGCTTCACATGGTTCCGTATCTCGTTACTAAAAAAGGGCGGTGGTTTCAATATTAATTAGGCCATTAGGGTTCCATCCTTTCACTTCTGTGCTTCCGTCTTACGACTTACGTCTATTCAGTTTCCACATAAACTCATCTACTGTAAGTGTATTAATAGATAAAATATGTATAACTTGGTGTGCATTATGCATGAATTCTCAATTAGTTATGTTTCTATAGAATGTTTACTATAGTATAAGAGACTTATATCAATTTATGTGCATGTTCTTATGTTCTCTATATTAAATCCAAGATATCATAATGATTTGTGAATTTTTTATGTAAGCATATAATTTCTTCATGTATTCTTATTATGAAGTATAAATATATATGTCATGAGTTATAATGTAAATATTATTTTAGGCCAAATTTCAGATAACTGACCACAACTCACCGCTATAACCATAAAAACCGATTAACCATAACCACAATAATCACTCGGTTATAGTTTTAGGCCAAAATAGACCTAAACCGACCCATGCACACCCCTGCCACGAATACTTGCCAAAAATGCCAAACCACATGGGGAGGTGAGGATGTAGAGCATATGGTGTGAGCAACCACATTCTCACTATACATGGTCTTTTATTAACTTTTTTTAATGGCTAATGGTACATATCTCCCACTAAATTACACCAAATTATCATCTTTCTTTAGATTGAACCTAAGACCTTTCACTAAGAGGCAAGATCATCTGCCAAGTGAGTTAGCCCCACATTGACAAATATAAGTGAGAAGATTTGTATCTTCTGATAACTAATGTATTTTTTTGTATTTTAAGAGTATTGTACCGGGCATTATTAAATTTCTTCAAAATTAACACTTTGTTTGTAATTAGAACTTATCGTTGACTCATTCTCATTGTATTGGAAGTTATATTTCTTAACCATGAGTAGTGGTTTGCCAAACCACATGATCCTTTTCGACACGTGGCGTCCACGTCTTCTTCACCAAACCACTTGGTGAAAAGCTGCAGTGGTAAGGTATGTGGTTTTTAATTGAAAAAAATTGATTGGTTAAAGCCAAAGGCAACCAATCCCAATCGTTTTCTCTCTTAGTCTATCTCGTGGCCACAAGAACGAACGGAAAATCTTCAAACCACTTGGGGGGGGGGGGTGTTCCCCTTATGGTTTGCCGGTGGTTTAACAAACAACGTGCCATTCCGCATGGTCTTATATGTAAAGCTAGTAAAACCCTCGAACTCATTTAAATCTATTGTGCCAACCTGAAAATCTCATGTGGATGCCAGAAAAATGAAAAGTGGGTCACAAACCAAGTTTAGTTTTAGTAAAATCTTCAATCTTGTTAAGAGATATTGATAAGGATAAAGAGTGATTCGATGTACAATGAATATATATAACTATTTATGTAGTGTGCATAAGAGATACATATAAAGAAAAAAGTAATATATTCAAAGTATTATGGAAAATATATTAAAAAGGGAATTCAAAGAGGAAAAAGCTTTCTTGCAGGTTTTGAAATTTCGTTTCAAGATGGATTGGATATTTTATGAATCATGTCAGGGGGCGGGCCATTCAGACCTCAGCCCTCGGGTACCCTTTACCAGTTAGCCGTACACCGCTGCTAGTCATGCAGCTAGGCCCGACGAGTAGGGGTGGGTTGTGTCACACCTCAATCAATGGCGGAAACATAGAGGCGGGACAAAAATAGATTGCTCCAGATTTTGTAACTTTCCTAGATGTGACAATAGTTTAAATAACAATATTTCATTTCATTCTAAACGAAAATACATTTTCTTGAAATAGAAAATACAACATCTAGCAAATTAAATGCAACAAAACATAAGGAAATACATAACACAAATTTAAGTGCGTTTCTAGTTCACCCTAAATCAATTTCTTAAGCGTCATCATACATTTCCTGCAACATGTATTAAAGTAAAAGTCAACACAAGGTTGGCGAGTACACAAGTTTGATTACATAGCATACGTATAGAAGATTGTCTCAAATCCAAACATGACAATTTGTATACTAAGTTACATATCATACTAGCATGCAAAAACTATAAGTCAAGCCAAAGTGTCCACTAGCGTAATCTTATCATCGCAATGAAAAGACCGTAACGAAAGATTGAATACTTAACAATGACCCAACAAACGGGCGGCGTGCTACTCCTATAGCGCTATACATGTTAACGTAGGCTCGCGAAGTTAATGAAAATAGGTTTGCATGAATGTATTGTAGCATCTATAAACATCAAGTATAATAAGTAGCATGCTTTTAACGGATTGAGTGTTTGCATAAGATTGTATGTGTGTGTCTCATGAATTTCATCGATTGTACATGTTACACCCAAAAGTGGTTTAAAGCGTAAAGTGGGTCAAGTATACTCACGATTTGCGTAGAATTCCATGTGAGTGAGTTTGACAAGTTGTGGAGTTTGGAACACCGAAGTTACCCTAAGATGGGGAAATGGAGGTGTATGAGTTCGTGGATTCGATTAATTGGATTGGGTTTGGAATTAAAATGATGGAAATATATATTATGGTCATAGTGTTATAAGGTACCATGAAATGGTCACGTAAGGATGTTATGAACCTCATAACTTCTGGTATTTACCATAACACACGTCCCTCAACATGGGTTTAGTTGGGAACAAGATTTGGTGCAACTTTTCCACAAGATTTAATGTAACAGAACAAGTTAAACAACACAGAATTTTGTACTCACTTTGAAGCCTCATATAGGTGATGTACCACCTTTTACACCTTGGTGAACATTGGGTAACATCACTAGAGGTTATCCAAGGAGTTAGGAAGCAAGAAATGAAACGAAAGGGTTGTAGAAGTGAGTTGAAAACTCACTTGAACACTTAGAACTTTTACTCAAAGTTGCAAGTTTCTTGAGAATTCTTGAGTGTTTTGGAGTAGATTTGAGGTATGGAAAGTGGAAACAAGGTGAGGGATGCTTGTTTATATAGGGGTGGATTAGGGTTTGAGTTTAAATGAGGTTAGAAGGTGATTGGAGGAAATGAGAGGTGGAAAGGAGGTCCAATCCGTGGCTTTTAAACAATTGTGCAACATCTTGGCATACATTTGGCTCGTATGTTTTTAGGATCCGGCATGTATGTTCTTCCAGAAATAAAATATGTCATTATTAGCCCTTTTTGTTTGGTAGTTTGTTCAATTATGCAACATCTTTAATATGTTAAGTGTTTTCTACGCATTTTAAGATATGTACAAGCATGTGTATAGTATGAATATGTATGAGTATAATCCCGAACATAAAATAAACGTCATGTATAATTCGGTTTCGTTTATAAAAAGCATATTCAAGATTGATTAAGTATCAGTTATGTATGAATAAACGAGTATGAATAAAAATGTATTTCCATTATGATCAAAGTCTTAAAATTACATAGATTGAAATGAAATACGATTACAAAGCTTCCAAAAATAGAAAGTATGAAAGTACGAATCGTTACAGGTTGGGTGGTTGCCGCATGGTTTAATTGGATGTGAATGCTAAACAGTCACAAGCTAGAGTAGGTGGTTTAAGTGATGACGGGTATAGATCGTAACAACCACAACACCAAATTTTTACACAACAACCAAAAGCCTAATTTGATCAATATCCACCATTTTTTAGGTTTTCATAATTTGCGCCTAATTTTTTTTCATAACCACCACCTCAACCACAAATTCTACCACTACGCCTAATATAGTATTGGGTCAATATGAGTATTCTCAAGAAAACGAGATAAACTTTGATGCTTTTGGAGGTGAAGATAACGAGGTTGTGGCCGAAACTAAGTACAAACAATATAATTTGGATGAAGATGAAGATTTTGACCACGAAGATGAAGAAGGTAAGGACGAAGATGGTGAACCAAAAGGTAAATTCGCCAATCGTGCGTAAAGTACGCCATGGACAAGTAACCAAGAGATATATTTGGCGAAAGCATGGTGTTACGTCTCGGAACACAAACGAAAAGGAAATCAACAACCAGTGGATACTTTTTGAAAACGATACTAAAAAATTACAAACAACAAGTAGGTGGATCGGATCGTATGACTCACCAACTCAATTCAAAATGGAAAGCTATGAACAAGCAAATGGATACGTTCAACGACTATTGGATTCAAGCGGTAATATTCTTACTAATATGTTTTTTCTACTTTGAATTTTATTATATATATATATATATAAGATTATATAAAATATAATATCAATAATAATATAAAAAATATGAGAGATTATAAAAACTACATACAATGAAAAACTAAAAACTAACTTAAAAACCAAAAACATACCAAATTTATTTTTTATAAAAAACGAACTTTTTATAAAACTTATACTGCACATATGCATTATATGCTTATATTTAGCTTTTGAGTTTAGTTTAGCTTTGAGGGTTAGGTTTTTTTGGGGTTTAGGATTAGGATTAGGTTTTTGGGTGTGGGGGGGGGGGTTAGGTTTTTTGGGGGGTTTACGTTTAGAGTTAAGTTTTAGGTTTTTTGGAGTGGGGGTGGGGTTTAGATTTTTTGGGGGTTGGGGGTGGGTTAGGCTTTTGGGGGTGTCGGTGAGGGGTGGGCTATGTGGTTTAGACTTTTTCATATTAATGCACATGTGCAGTACAATTTTTTTTTGAAAAAATATTTTTTATATATTATGTATAGCGAATTTTATTAAAAAATTCAAAAAATAATTTTTTATATGTTTTTAGGCTTTTAGTTAGTTTTTTTTGTTTTCTCATTTAAACTAATTTTCTCATGATCTATATATATATATATATATATATATATAGTCTTATGATCCTGTAAAAATGACACTTTTTGTCAAAAATGTGAGAAAGCATAAGAATTGACATGCGTGCATCATTTTTATTTTTTGGACTTGGCATAATGTTTTAGGTTGTTTTGACAAGAAAAACACCAAAAATAGCAATTTAAGACACAATGCAATGAATTCTAAGCTTAAAACATAAAACACCATGCCAAGAACATTTAGTAGTGTGTTTTATCTATATTTTAAATTTCACGCCTATAACATGTTGCATTGTGTTTTAAATTGTTATGTTTAGTATTTTTCTTGCCAAAACAACCTAAAACATCATGCCTAACTCCAAAACATGATGCATACTTGTCAATTTCTATGTTTTCTCACACTTCTCATAAAAAAGTACTTTTCACAAGAACCTCACATATATATATATATATATATATATATATATATATATATATATATATATATATATATATATAAGCAAATGAATACGTTCAAGAGCTATTGGATTCAAGCGGTAATATTCTTACTAATATGTTTTTTCAACTTTTAATTTTATTATATATATATATATAACACGTATTTTTTATTAAATATATAAAACAATTATTATTTTTAATCATAATGATCGTCTTAAAGAGAGTGGGTGTAATGATCTTTAAGTGAGGAAACAAGCTTTGAAGAATTACAAATTACAAATAAATAATAATAAATCATCCCAATGGTTTTAGTCACGTTGATGCATAGGAGACATGTCGACAACATACAAAATAGTTCAGAGTCCCTATGATGGGTGAAGCGTTGATATTCATTCCGAAAAGAGACGAAGGTCTTAGGAATCCAGCAACTACCAAACAACGACACCAACAACACCGACCTTCTTCATTGGTTGTATGCTATATCTAAATGGAAACAATGCACCAACAGGACGACAACAGAAAAAGTATGAAGCAAGACATGCTTAAACATGTGGTTGACATTCAAATGAAAGAAGGTAAAAAATAATCACCTTGTTGGAAGAACAACGGGAGTTTCAAAAGAGTCGACACAAATAACTACGACTTGGACATGCTTATGAAACAGCACGATAGTGATAAGGATAGAATGTTGGAAGTAATTCTACAAGGTAAACGTGAATTGGCGGCCAAATACGGTTGGGAGTGTTATTGAGAAAACCCAGACTATTAATCATAATTCTTATTGTATTTAGGTTAATTATATGTGTGTTGTTTTGTTTTAGGAATGTATTTTTATTGTTTTAAGGAATGTATTTTTAATGTTTTAAGGAATGTATTTTATTTAAAAAATAGGAATGTATGAATTTTTTATGTGTTTAATTATTTATATTTGTAATTAAAAAAAGGAAGATGGTATGAAGGTTAAAGGGGTCCAACTAAAGAGGTGTATTTTAGGCTAGTGGATGACTTAAATGGCGTCACGCAAAAGGATAGACGAGACTTAGGGTAGTGTGGGGGGCCTTCCTCCCTTAATAGGGTTGTAATCAAGATGAGCCAGTTGGGCTCGAGCTCGAATTTAAATGAGGCTGCTCAACTTGACTCGTTTATTTTTTCAAGCTGAAAAGTTGAGTTCGAGCTCGACTTGTTATTTTTCTTTACTTTATGTTAACTTTTTATAAACACTGAAACATAAGAACAAAATACAAAAAAATGAAATGAAATAACATACATTTCTAATATCTTAAGACCCAAACACATATTAAAAGTATAATATATATTAGAGCATTCACAAAGGACACTTTTTCTCTATTTTTGTAATTATATTTAAAATTACTATCTTTTATTTCTCCTTTTTAATTAAGCAAGATTTTTTTATACTTTTATCATTATCTTTTCTATCCTTAACTCACAATAAATTTTAAAAATATTAAAAATTTATAAAAAGTGAACAATGTTTTATCCAAATTTACTAATTAACAGTAACATTTTTTTCTCTTCTCGATTCACAACACAACCACTCTATATAATATAGAGAACTCTCTCACGTTAATATAAAAAATCTAATGTGAATGCTCTTATATATTTATATGTGTTTTTTCAATATTTTTATATGTTATTGATTAATTAATCTTAAAATGCTAACACTTTAGCCCCCTCCCACATATTTTTAATTTAATACATTTACAATAATAATTAATATATATAAATTAGAACCTACAACACAATGTATGGAAAATCCACCCAGTTAAAAAACACAATAATCAGACCAATAACACAATGTATAGAAAAACCCAAAGATAACACCATTATGTCATAAGTTGTGTTATAGGTTCTCATAATAACACAATGAACAAAACCCAAATTAACATTGTGTTGTAAGTTTTGATAATAACACAATGTATAAAAACCATGACAAAAATGTAATGACCAAAACCTAGTTGAAAGAAACAATTATCAGAATCTTTAACACAATACAAAGAAAACTAGTAAAAATAATTTTTTGTATATTATTTGTTATATAACAATATCATATCATATTAAACATAAAACGCTTCTTATTATGTTGGTTTAAAAAATTGTCATATAAAAATGTTACGGACGTTTTAAACTGACGAAGGGAATTGACATGTGACTTAAATATGGAGATAGAAAATCAATAAATGTAGGATTCCCTTTTTATGCTCTTCCACTATTTTCTTTTTCTTAAAACGAACCTAACCCTTCAAATTTAAGATTGATAGACTAAAATTCTTCTTACCATTTATATTTATTTTGAACTTTGTCTTAGATTAATATTATAAACATATACTCCATACTTTCTCACGTGCACTAACGTATATGTAATTTCTTAGTGGGTCACTTGGCTGTTAAAAAATCTCAATTATTCACAATAGTTTGATGAAACTAATATCACCAACATTTCTAATTGTGTATGGATATAGACATTTAAGTTATAATATAGAAATGTTCAAACCCTAAAACTAAAAAAAATCAATGTGTCACTTGGTCACTAAAAAATCTCAATTACACACATATATTCTATATCTTACGTTTATAAACTAAGTACAGTAACTTCCTTTTGTTTTTTTTTTCTTTTTTGTTTTGCTTTTTTACTTTTTTTTTACTTATATCTTTCAGTTTTCAGCGTTAACATTTATAACGTTAACTTTTTAAGAACTTTATAATCGAGTTTTACGTGTTTATTTTATGTATCTGTTGATATAAATTCAAATTAATTTACGTTTAGACGTAATTTTTTCTCATAAATAAGTTAGGTCAAATATAATATGTTTCTATACTTTTTTAGTATATACGTTTTTCATTTATTCTACGTTTTGACGCAAATTTTTTTCTTCTTAAAATGAATCGGGTCAAATATATATATTTTCTTGCTTATTTTTATATATGTTTTCAGTTGTTCAACGTTTTGACGTTTTGTTCGAAAACGAGTTGGGTCAGATATGATATGTTTTCACTAGACGGTATAAACTTGGGCCACTCGACGTTCCCACCGCTACAACGCGTCGTAAATGTTTTCTTATGTGCTTATCTTTATGCACGTGTTAGTATAAATTCAAGTTGGTTTATGTTTCGATGTAAATTGCAATTAGCAAGTTGCATGAATAGTTTTTTCATCCTATTTATTTTTTTGTTTCTTTCTTGATTTTTTTGGACTTTATTTTTTACCCTTTTCTTTATATTTAGTGTTTTAGTTTAATGTTCCTTTTTTCTTTAAATTTATATTTAAGATGGAGTTTACATTTCAATTGACAATTAATTTAAAATCAGTTTGTCTCGCTTTCCAATTTAAATTTATTTTTATAGTTTTCGGTCGATGTAAAACATGTTTTATATTCTTTTAAGCATATTTTTCGGTTTCTATACGAAACCAAAATATATATCGACCGAAATTTTGTTGCGTAACGCAGGTAATCTTACTAGTTTACTATATGTTTCGAATGCTAATAAATATATAACTCTTAGATTTAGAAACTTATCTTAGCCTTAAAAGAGTTAACTTTACATAATAGTAATCAATTTTCTCACTTATTTCATGAAAATCACTTAGTTTTTTTTTTCTAAAATTATTGAAGTTTCATTTATTATTTCAATATTGCGTAGTTTTTCAGGTTTTCGCCTTACCAAAATGTCTTGTCATGTCACATTTTAAATTCTTAATATTTTGTGTGGATTATACAAATAATTACATGATTTTTTTATTAAAAAGGTAAATTAGAAAAAGACATGTTTTTTATGTCTTAAATTTAAAAATATTTTCATTAAGTTTTAAAATTAGTTAGTATTTTATTGTGTAAATTTAAAAAGTCACTATTAAAGTTTTTTGTCAAATAAATAATACAAAATTTATACGTTTAAAGTAATAAAGGTTAATAGAAAGACAAAAAAAATTACTTAAAAAGGTAAACCAACATATACATCATCCCAAAAGAAACCAAAGAATGTAAATCAACATTTTCATCATTAAAAAAGTAATCAATACTTTGGTCAACATAAAGTAAAGTAGGGTAGAAATGAACATTTGGTACTGGGTATCAATTACTCTATTATACAGATCATATTTCGTACTGGTGACGGTACCTATTTTATTTTGTTGTTAGGATTGGTACTGGTATATCAGTTATACGGCATCATACTTGTACCAGTTCCTATTATTTGATATGGATACTAGTACAATTATTATTTTTTGATATCAGTACTTTTGATACTGATAAAGGTTTGATATCAAACTCATCCCTAAAATAAGTATTCTTAAATGGCATTTTCATCTCCCACCTATCTTTTTTCGTCTCAAATGATGTATTTTCCTCTTTACACTTGATCTACCTCCGCATTCGTCTCTCATTTCTTTTGAGGTTAGAGGTTTGATATCATCTATCATCTGTTTTTTTACAAATATGAACTTTCCTTTAATGGTTTGAAACACTATAGTCAGTCAAATTCTTTTTATTATGATATATATATTTAAATATTAAATACATTACGTTTATATAGTCAATCAAACTCTTTTATTATGATTAAACATATTTAAATATTAAATACATTACGTTTATATAGTCAATCAAACTCTTTTTATTATAATTGAATATATTTATATATTAAATACATTATATAATAATACTATAATTTATAAAATTTCTATGCAAAGAGGTTTGTACCATGTACATTGTGATTTTATTGTTTTCCTTGGATATTATAGTCGTACTATACAATTTGGATTGAAAAGTTGCTTTATTGTTTTCCTTTTCATATTATAGTTGTACCAATTCAATGTCATCCACTTATTTGGTATTTATATTTGTTTGATATCTTTTTTTGAATGACCTTTTTTCTTCCCATAATTCTACTAATTATATATTCTAAGAATTAAACCTTGTTCTCTTTACAACTACAAGAAGTGGCTTGTTTGATATCCTTCTTTTGGCTTTTAAAACCCAGAGATCTCTCTCTAATCTCTTTCTCTCTTTGAAACTTTCTTAGTTGCATATATTTTTCGACGAGTTTTTGCACGACCATTTACGGATCTTACGCGTTCGTATTTTGTAGAGAGAGAGGAACATTGATGGGGTTTCTAGAGAGAGAAACAAAGCGAGATAGGTGTTGTCTTGATGTTCTCGGCGGCTTTCTGGCCATCCATGGCGGCTACACACCTGTGCGTTCTTCTATGTCTCTTTTTTTCGACAAACGATCATTTACGGACCTACTAAGGTCTGATTTTGTAGACAGAGAACGAGATTTCTAGAGAGAGAGAAACAACCCTCTGTTGTCGGCAGCTTTCCTGGTGTCTATGGCGACGGTGAACCTGTGCGACATTCTCTCTCTCTCTCTTGTGTTATTCTCAATATAGCATAATCGATGTTGTTATTGGATGTAAACCTTGGTGGTAGCCTCTGTGTGGCCGCCGCTTTAAGTTTGTTTGATGATGATGGTTCTTGAAATTCCTGATCTTTTGGGTTGTTTCGATGCTACAGTGTCGAGTTTATGTTGCTTAAACCAATGATGATGACACTAGTTCATCTGGGTTCTTTTTAATAATCTATAGCAAAAAGAAATTATAAGGTCAAACTTAACTTAATTTGAAGTGCCTTTTGATGCCAATAGTCATATCTCACCGCCACAATGCACCGGTTGACACGCTTTTAGCCCCCCGCCCCCCTGCCGCAACGCGTGAAGACTTACATCTGGTTACATTTATATATTTCACAATAAGAAAATATGATTAAATATATTTACATGTTATATAATGAGTGTTTAGATTTTAAAAGTTTAGTGAGAAAATGTGAGCATTGCATAGTTCTAAATATTAAAAATTAAAATCTATAAACTTGATACAAACACAACTAAACATTACATAGATTTAACTACTATAAAACATAAATTCAATTACACTTCAAGATTCCAAACATGTTCCACCAAATCATGTTGAAGTTGATGATGAATTGACTTATCATGTAGATCATCAAACCTTTTAAGGTAATGTTCAAATTCAATTGTGGCTCCACGTACATAATTTGGTGGATCTTCATCTTCGTCGTCATCTTCCTCATTATGCTCGTCGTCATCATCATCCCCACTCGACCAATCTATTATTGAAGGTCCTTCATCCTCTACAATCATATTATGTATTATAATGCATGCAAGCATTATATCGCTTATTACTTTCACATTCCAAACTTTTGCTGAACCTCGTACAATTGCCCATCGAGCTTGGAGTACTTCGAAAGCTTTATCAACATCCTTTCTTGCAGACTCATGTCTTTGTGTGAACTTTATACTTTTTGGGTCTTGTGGATGCGTAAAACTTTTTACTAGCGTAGCACATTCAGGATATACGTTATCTGCAAGGTAGAATGCTCGTGTGTATTCTCTCCCATTTGCCGTAAAATGATATGAAGGTACGCTACCATGTAAAACATAATTGAATACTATCGATTGATTTAGCACGTTAGTATCACTGTCACACCCCTTTATGCCGAAATAAGAATGCCAAATCCAAAGATCTTGTGATGCAACTACCTCTAGCATAACTGTTGGATATCCATGTTCGCCTTGTGTATGGCCTGTGTAATTTTTCCAAGCACAATGCATACAACCAATGCTTCCCAACATTCCAGGAAACCCGTGTTTGGTCAAATGTCTTTCTATTAACCGTTTGATATCACTAGGGTTTGGCTTTCTTAAATATTGTTCTGAAAAAACTTCAATAACACTTTTACAAAAATTTTGTAGACAATCATTTGCAGTCCTTTCACCAATTCGTATGTATTCATCAATTTGATCACCTAATGTGCCATATGCCAGCTGACGTATAGCACATATGCATTTTTGTAACGGGGAAACACCCTTTTTATCCAACCCATCATATCTTTGTTTAAAGAATGCAGATTGGTTTGAAATACCTTCAAAAATTCGATTGAACAGTTGACTGCTCATCCGAAACCGTTGTCTAAAGGAATCATCATCAAAATTCGGATCCGGACAAAAATAGTCATTCCAAAGACGTATGCCTCCATCTTTACGACCCATATCTATAAACTTGCGTTTCCTTTCCTGACGGCTAGAACTTGATCCCTCTTCGTCTTTATCATCTTGTGATAACAGTTTCACAAAATCTAAACACATTTCATCAAACTCATCATCGAATAACAGTTGCAACTGCATCATCGCTAGACACATAAATCCACTATCACTTGAGAGACGCATAAGTGAAGTTTCAGCAATGCCGTGATCTGTAAACGAAATTAGATTCATGGTGAGAAATATTGAAAGACATAAAATAAGTATCCAAGGTGTGAAAAACTGTTAAAGCATTTAAAATTTTTACATTAAACGTAAAGCATTGACAGACAAAATTTTGAAATAATGTGGTAAAAATAATTACAAGTTTTACAAATTCTTAAAAGGATTAGCCATAACTTAACTAAAGAAAATTTAGTTAAAACCATTCTTTAACTTAAAAATAAAAAAGAGAGATGAACATGATATTTAATATCTACAATTAGGAAAAAATAAATTCTCAAACTACTTGAGAATTTTTTTTATCCAATTCCGAATATACCAATACGGTGCGCTTATTTTTATCTATGTTCGATAAAGGTTTTGCTCAAAATAGAACGCATCAAATATAATCGATTTTTTGTTTTTTGGCGTGACAAACCGAACTGATCCGGTCCAACCAACATCGGTACTATCCAAACGATTACCAATATTCATATTTTATTGTTTTCGACAACCAACATCGGTACTATCCAAACGATTACCAATATTCATACTTTATTGTTTTCGATTAATGCAAAACACATATCGATATCCCTTGACTTTATTTGTTGAGTTTTCTCTTACGGCAACAACGTGAGCTGGGAAATTCCACTAGTTCTTAGATAAAATACAAAGCCAAAAACACCGAAGTCAATTTCTAACAACAACAATCTGTTTCAATTACAAAAAAATGGAGAAATGCAGATGAAAAATTACCGGGTTGATTGCTGGCGCAGTCCGACTGGTTGCCCGGGCGGTCCGAGTCGTTGCTTGCAGTGTCCGACACGTTGCTCACACCGTCCGATTCCATATTGTGGCAGTTGGATTCGAAACCAGAAAGGTGTAGGGTGGGTTACATAGTTGCACGATTTCAGATTAAAGGGCGAACTGGCGATTGAAAATTTGGGGTAAAAAGTAAGGGGAAACTGGGGATAAAAGGACGGATCGGAGATTGCACGAGTGAGTTTTAGCTTTTAGCACTTGAAGAGTTAAAAACAATGTTTTAAAACCGGTTAAACCGTACTCTACACTTGGTTGAATCATCCGGTTAAATTGTTTCTGAGCTGAATCTAATACGGTATAAAAACCTATAAAAACATTAGATAAAAAGAGTTGAAACCTAGATGTGAGGACTGTACTTATAGGAGTTCTTTCTAATTGTTGTGCCTTGGGTGTACTGAAGGAATGTCGGCTTATATGAAAGTTCTAATTAAGTAAAAAAAATCCTATTAATTATACCAAAAGTTTTTTTATTGTATTAAAAAAATCTTTGTATTAATTATACAAATAAATCGTATTAAACATAAAAAAAATCAGACGAGTTCTTGCTTTGTTGACCGTGGTTGACCAAAACTGATTGTTAGACGATGACTGAGAATCGTTAGGTGCTGTAGAAACACCTGAAATAAGTTCAACAACATATCAATATGTTAAACCACAAGACACTCTATTACGCAAACAAAAAACATATATATTTAAAAAAGGACAATATTTCTCATTTACCTGCATTAACTCCTCGAGTTTCCCTTCAGTTACAGTCTTGGATTGAGCACAAGACACTCTTTGACGTGTAGTCGATTGAGATACAAATTTCCACGCTGGAAACCGTCCCTCCAATAGTTTTTTTTTCCAAAATATATAAGGCTGATCTCCATCGGGTAAATATGTTTTTATCTCACTATGTAACGGGTTGCTTTTCAAACCATCTCTGTGAGGTACGGATTGCACGCATGTGGGTGTCTCACCACCATATCCTCCACCATCACGAATAATGTCTTGTACACTAGACACAACCTCCTCTTGCTCGTTAGAATTGGGAACAACCCCCTAACAACGATATCACTATTAGTAAATAATTAAAACAACTAGACGCCCCTCTAGTCTAGACGACCCGTCTAAAGGGTGCTAAATAGGCAATGGTGTGTAATAGTAGACCCTTATTTTATTTTTAGGTTCAACTAAAATGTGCATGTTTACTTTTTTTATTTCTTTATGTTTTTTTATTTTTTTTTATTTATACAGGTTAACTATAAAATAATATACGCCGCCAGTTTGATGACTTTCACCACCTTTGAATGTATCGTTAAGTATATAACCCAAATTTCATGAAAGAGAATTTGCTAAGAATTTAAAGTTTTTGCGAACACAAATCTCTGCATGGGTCTATTTAACAAAGAATATACGCCCCGTCTACGCCTAGGCGAGGCGTATCATTTACTACTTTACTGACATGATGAACGATATCAGATGAAGTAATATAAGCAAATTCAATGACCGGAAATCCGACGACGAATTAAAATTCACGACATCAAAGCTCGGCATGAGTCTATTTAGCAACGACATTCGCCCCGTTAGCCTAGACGGGCAAACACTTTACTACTTTACTGACTGCATGAAGCACAACCTTCAAGACGGCCGTCGGCCTAGACCCCCTCTAGTCTGGTCTCTTCAACAATCGCTACGGCTAGACGCTCGCTGATGTGACTATTTGACGTGTAGGCCAGGAATGTGGTCGGAGAAAGGAAACCTAGACGCCCCGTCTAGGTCTAGACGACCTGAAAGGGTCTAAATAGCAGTGAGTGGTGAAAGTAGACCTTATTTTATTTTTAGGTTAATAAAAAGCATGTTTACTTTTTTATTTCTTATGTGTTTTATTTTAATTTTATTTATACAGTTTATACTATAAAATAATAAGGCCGTCCAGTTGATGACATTTCACCACCTTTGAATGATATCAGATTAAGTAATATAACCCAATTTCATGACAAAGAGAATTCTGACGAAGAATTTAAAGTTTTATGCGAGACATCAAATGCTCTGCATGGTCTATTTAACAAAGAAATATACGCCCGTCTACGCCTAGGCGAGGCGTATCACTTTACTACTTTACTGAATGCATTGAACGATATCAGAGAAGTAATATAAGCCAAAGTTCATGACCGAGAGAATTCCGACGACGAATTAAAAGTTTTCTACGACATCAAATGCTCGGCATGAGTCTATTTAGCAACGACATATACGCCCCGTCTAGGCCTAGACGGGGCATATCACTTTACTACTTTACTGACATGCATGCAGAGCACACCTTCAAGACGGCTCGTCTAGGCCTAGACCCCGTCTAGTCTGGTCGTCTTCAACAATCGTCTACGGCTAGACGCTCCGTCTGATGTGACTGATTTGACGTTGTACGGGCCAGGAATGTGTGGAGGAAAGAAACCTAGACGCCCCGTCTAGGTCTAGACGACCCGTCTAAAGGGTGTCTAAATAGGCAGATGAGTGTGTGAATATGTAGACCCTTATTTTATTTTTAGGTTCAACTAAAAATGGTGCATGTTTACTTTTTTTATTTCTTTATGTTTTTTTATTTTATATTTTATTTATACAGTTTATACTATAAAATAATATACGCCGTCCCAGTTTGATGACATTTCACCACCTTTGAATGATATCAGATTAAGTAATATAACCCAAATTTCATGACAAAGAGAATTCTGACGAAGAATTTAAAGTTTTATGCGAGACATCAAATGCTCTGCATGGGTCTATTTAACAAAGAAATATACGCCCCGTCTACGCCTAGGCGAGGCGTATCACTTTACTACTTTACTGACATGCATTGAACGATATCAGATGAAGTAATATAAGCCAAAGTTCATGACCGAGAGAATTCCGACGACGAATTAAAAGTTTTCTACGACATCAAATGCTCGGCATGAGTCTATTTAGCAACGACATATACGCCCCGTCTAGGCCTAGACGGGGCATATCACTTTACTACTTTACTGACATGCATGCAGAGCACAACCTTCAAGACGGCTCGTCTAGGCCTAGACGCCCCGTCTTAGTCTGGTCGTCTTCAACAATCGTCTACGGCTAGACGCTCCGTCTGATGTGACTGATTTGACGTTGTACGGGCCAGGAATGTGGTCGGAGGAAAGGAAACCTAGACGCCCCGTCTAGGTCTAGACGACCCGTCTAAAGGGTGTCTAAATAGGCAGATGAGTGTGTGAATATGTAGACCCTTATTTTATTTTTAGGTTCAACTAAAAATGGTGCATGTTTACTTTTTTTATTTCTTTATGTTTTTTTATTTTTATATTTTATTTATAGAGTTTATACTATAAAATAATATAGGCCGTCCCAGTTTGATGACATTTCACCACCTTTGAATGATATCAGATTAAGTAATATAACCCAAATTTCATGACAAAGAGAATTCTGACGAAGAATTTAAAGTTTTATGCGAGACATCAAATGCTCTGCATGGGTCTATTTAACAAAGAAATATACGCCCCGTCTACGCCTAGGCGAGGCGTATCACTTTACTACTTTACTGACATGCATTGAACGATATCAGATGAAGTAATATAAGCCAAAGTTCATGACCGAGAGAATTCCGACGACGAATTAAAAGTTTTCTACGACATCAAATGCTCGGCATGAGTCTATTTAGCAACGACATATACGCCCCGTCTAGGCCTAGACGGGGCATATCACTTTACTACTTTACTGACATGCATGCAGAGCACAACCTTCAAGACGGCTCGTCTAGGCCTAGACGCCCCGTCTTAGTCTGGTCGTCTTCAACAATCGTCTACGGCTAGACGCTCCGTCTGATGTGACTGATTTGACGTTGTACGGGCCAGGAATGTGGTCGGAGGAAAGGAAACCTAGACGCCCCGTCTAGGTCTAGACGACCCGTCTAAAGGGTGTCTAAATAGGCAGATGAGTGTGTGAATATGTAGACCCTTATTTTATTTTTAGGTTCAACTAAAAATGGTGCATGTTTACTTTTTTTATTTCTTTATGTTTTTTTATTTTTATATTTTATTTATACAGTTTATACTATAAAATAATATACGCCGTCCCAGTTTGATGACATTTCACCACCTTTGAATGATATCAGATTAAGTAATATAACCCAAATTTCATGACAAAGAGAATTCTGACGAAGAATTTAAAGTTTTATGCGAGACATCAAATGCTCTGCATGGGTCTATTTAACAAAGAAATATACGCCCCGTCTACGCCTAGGCGAGGCGTATCACTTTACTACTTTACTGACATGCATTGAACGATATCAGATGAAGTAATATAAGCCAAAGTTCATGACCGAGAGAATTCCGACGACGAATTAAAAGTTTTCTACGACATCAAATGCTCGGCATGAGTCTATTTAGCAACGACATATACGCCCCGTCTAGGCCTAGACGGGGCATATCACTTTACTACTTTACTGACATGCATGCAGAGCACAACCTTCAAGACGGCTCGTCTAGGCCTAGACGCCCCGTCTTAGTCTGGTCGTCTTCAACAATCGTCTACGGCTAGACGCTCCGTCTGATGTGACTGATTTGACGTTGTACGGGCCAGGAATGTGGTCGGAGGAAAGGAAACCTAGACGCCCCGTCTAGGTCTAGACGACCCGTCTAAAGGGTGTCTAAATAGGCAGATGAGTGTGTGAATATGTAGACCCTTATTTTATTTTTAGGTTCAACTAAAAATGGTGCATGTTTACTTTTTTTATTTCTTTATGTTTTTTTTATTTTTATATTTTATTTATACAGTTTATACTATAAAATAATATACGCCGTCCCAGTTTGATGACATTTCACCACCTTTGAATGATATCAGATTAAGTAATATAACCCAAATTTCATGACAAAGAGAATTCTGACGAAGAATTTAAAGTTTTATGCGAGACATCAAATGCTCTGCATGGTCTATTTAACAAAGAAATATACGCCCCGTCTACGCCTAGGCGAGGCGTATCACTTTACTACTTTACTGACATGCATTGAACGATATCAGATGAAGTAATATAAGCCAAAGTTCATGACCGAGAGAATTCCGACGACGAATTAAAAGTTTTCTACGACATCAAATGCTCGGCATGAGTCTATTTAGCAACGACATATACGCCCCGTCTAGGCCTAGACGGGGCATATCACTTTACTACTTTACTGACATGCATGCAGAGCACAACCTTCAAGACGGCTCGTCTAGGCCTAGACGCCCCGTCTTAGTCTGGTCGTCTTCAACAATCGTCTACGGCTAGACGCTCCGTCTGATGTGACTGATTTGACGTTGTACAGGCCAGGAATGTGGTCGGAGGAAAGGAAACCTAGACGCCCCGTCTAGGTCTAGACGACCCGTCTAAAGGGTGTCTAAATAGGCAGATGAGTGTGTGATATGTAGACCCTTATTTTATTTTTAGGTTCAACTAAAAATGGTGCATGTTTACTTTTTTTATTTCTTTATGTTTTTTATTTTTATATTTTATTTATACAGTTTATACTATAAAATAATATACGTTTTTACCCTATAGTTTTATTTTTTATAATTTTTATTCTTTAGTATTTTATATAAAAACTAACTATGCGATTTTATTATATTTTCCTCTATATTCTGATATAAATTTTATTTAACACAGTGTTGTATTCGAAATAATGGGACATTAGCAAACTAAGTCGATACCGACCAAAAACATTGGTACCAGTATCAGTGTTATCCGAACCGATATTGATATTCATTTTTATGATTTTCGATTGATGTAAACATAACTTTATTTTTGAGTTATACATTATACAACTTTTGTGTAATAAAACCATTATTAATATTACTACACCAACTCAGTTCCGCACGTACCGTTGTTATACCTATATAGCGAGGGGTATGTAGTATTTTTTTTGTTGTCCTCCAATGACTTTATTACACTTGCATCTCATGCAACCTTTATGTTTCTACCATAAACTATCATAAGGATCCTAAAGTTTAATAATTTTTCAACTCTAGCCAAAACTTTAACAAAGTTATTATAAGGATACTAAAGTTTAATAATTCTTTTTCTCTAACCAGCATATGTTTCTACCCATTAACTTTAATAAAGTTTATATTGGGAGTGAAGTTTATTTTGTTTTGTGTTTATAACTTTTAAGATATGATAAAACTCTGGTTACGACGTGCTTATTTTTATCTACATTCAGATATAAATTTTAAAATCATGTTGTGTATTGCGCTTTAGTATTTATTTATTTATTTTGTAAAGTGACGCCGTTTCACCTTTTTTCCCAATATACCTTTAGGACATGTTATTTTATCTATGATTCGATAAAAGTTTTATTCGAAAAGTTCAAATATAGTTTAATAGTTTTACCATGAGGAACCAAACAACTACCGTCTAAATAATGTATTTGTTTTTATGGTTTCCTTTACGTGGCAATATGATATTCATGATATAATATTTCTTGATACTGTAAGCTATAGTGAGTGCTGGTCGGTAACGGTACTGTGATGAACCGAACCATACCGGCTGAACAACATCGGTATCGGTATTCATTCAATTGATTTTCGATTGATGTAAAACACGTGTCGATGTCGTCTTAGCATAATTTTTTTCGTTTACTATATATCGAGTTTCAATATCGTGTCGAACAAACCGCTGCGGAGCGCGGGGAATTTCACTAGTTAGGAAAACTTTAAAAGGTTATATTAATTTTGTAAGATAGGTTAGGATACTAGTGTCTACCAATGTAGAAAGAGGCGTAATACACTATTCAAAGGTTCAAGAATGTCGAATTGGACACCTTCGAAAAATGACAACACACCATTAATATCCATATCAAAGCATATGGTCGATAGTTGATACACTAGTCAGGAATGGACTTCCTGAGATCTACCGGTAAGTGCCACATCTCTTATGCTACCTCTTAGCAGTAGGGGATTACTTGACCAAATGGGTGGATTTAGGGTTGTAAATGAAACAAACAAACATGAACAATTTGTTCGTGTTTCGTTCATTAAGGAATGAACCTATTCATGAATTGTTCACGGACAATTATCGAACGAGATTTTTTTGTTCGTGTTCATGCGTTAAGGAAAGGAATGTATTCATGAACTGTTCATGAACATTACCGAATGTAAACGAACGCAATAACACAAACAAATACAAACAAACATATATAGTATAACTAGGGTTTCAATTTAAAAAAAAACTAAAACCAATAAAATAAAAATATAACATATAAAAACCTATAAGTGAATAAACACAAATGAACATATATGAATGAACACAAATGAACATATTACCAAACATTCACGAACATAATTGGACACCTTATCGAACTTTCACGAACATAAACGAACAAACACATACTTTGTTCATGTTCATTCGTTTAGCTTAACTGATATAATTTCTTGTTCGTATTCGTTCATTTTAATAAATGAACGAACATAAATGAACTTTCCGCCGAGTGGTCCACGAAGTGTTCACTGAACGTTTAGTTCGTTTACAACTCTAGGTGGATGTGAATTGTAAGGAACTTTTAAGAGTTGACATGGAGAAGTATCATTTGTTGTTTCAAACTTAATGATAGGTATCATGAGACCTAATTTATTGATAGAGCATTCGGGATGTTGATTATGTTAGTGTAATTTGATTAACTTGTTGATCAAAGTGTTTCATGATATACATCAAGTAAGCTAGGAGAGTGCATAATGCATACTTAATTGGGTTTAGTTAGTCACGACACTAATACTATATCAACACTTGTTATAGCTTACGATAAAAACACAAATTTGTTTCTATGTTATTCAAACTTTGGGATAGTTTAGCTCACTTAAATAAATCTAATTACCAAAATATATTTATTTTTATTAATACATCAAACAATTAACCAATTTGATGTATCGGTAAGAAAAACAAAAATCACATTATTTTTTAAATGAATCACTGTTCACCATAACTTTAAATTCATAATAATAATATAATAAAATAATAATAATATAAAATAATAATAATTGTATAAAAAGGGTTATTGGATTTTAATAATCGTAAGTTTCACTTATTGGTCAATAATAATATCAACTCTAAAAATTCCCTTCAACGATCCTAACTTATAAAAATTTGGCCTCGATCGATCTTGATCTTTTTCATACTGTAGGTTCACTTAATTCAATTAAGAAGACTGTAGGTGCACTGGAATCTATTGAGAAAGATGCACTCAATTCAATTAAGGAGACTGCGGGTGTACTAGAAACTATTGAGGAGACCAAAATCTTATATGTTATAAAAGGATCAATGGGGCCAAATTCTTACAAGTTCGGACCGTTGAAGGGAAGTTTTAAAGTTGAGATTATTATCGGCCAACATGTGAAATTTAGGATTATTAAAATCCAATAACCCAAAAAAGAATTAAAAGGTATATATTAGAGTTAAATGCTTGGTTGGTCCCTGTGGTTTGCAAATCTTGCAGACTTGGTCCCAGTGGTTCACTAATTACACACTTGGTCCCAGTAGTTTCAAATTGCACTCGGGTGGTCCTTACCACTAACCTTTGTTAGATTTCTTAGTTAAGTATACATAAAAATGTCTATTATACCCCTCGTCTTCTTCATCCTTTCTATCTCTCTGAATAAAAAGCCCTGTCAACCACTGCAACTACTCTGCTACCACCACCCTTACCCTCGCCGCCTTTCACAAGCAATGGGGAAGATGAAGTGTGTGCGGCGGTGGTGTATGGCGGTGAAAAAACTTGAATTTAAAGACTTGTGTTTGAACTTTATCTATCACACAGTGTGGTGCTTTTAATTCCATCAACATCGTCTTGCGGTCTTCTAAATTTGTTTTCTTCAAAACCTCTTCATAAAGTCTCCACCGTAATCTCTCTCTCTCTCTCATTCCACTCTCCACCGTTCTCTTCAAAACCTCTTCATCATCATCTACATCGTCTTGCGGTCTTCTAACTCCGTTCAATTTCACGGGGACTTATATTCTTCGTAAAATGGAGGTAACCTTCTTAACTGTTTTACTCTGTTAGTTCGGATTACTGTTTATTGAACCCAAAATCAAACAACTTGAATGATGCACTCAACCTGTTCGATGAAATGTCACAGAGACGCCCTCTTCCATCTGTTGTTCAGTTTAATCGGTTGTTGACTGTTGTTACTAAAATCAAACATTTTTCTACCTCTCTTGATCTTTTCAACCAAATGTGTTCTCTTGGTGTTCCTGTTAGTAATTACTCAATGAGCATTGCAATCAAGTGTTAATTTACGGTTTACGGTTTCTCTTGGTATTCCTTGTTCGTGAGGTACCATAGGTACAATTTACGTTTTCTTATCCACTGTTAATTTGAGGTACGATCCATAAACAACTGCTTCATAATTCTTTCCAGACAAAACCTTGTTCTCAAATCTTAAAGTTTCTGTCATCGCCAAATTTCGTTTCTGTTAAACCCTAATTCGCTCAAACTCACAAATTTCCTCATCAATTTTGCTGGTCACACAAACCACAACCTACAATTCATCCAGTTTACTACCGATCAAGTCTTCAAAGGCGGCGAGGGTGAGGGTGGTGGTAGCAGAGTAGTTGCAGGTGGTTGACATGGCTTTTTATTCAGAGAGATAGAAAGGATGAAGAAGACGAGGGGTATAATAGACATTTTATGTATACTTAACTGAGAAATCTAACAAAGGTTAGTGGTAAGGACCACCCGAGTGCAAATTTGAAACTACTGGGACCAAGTGTGTAATTAGTGAACCACTGGGACCAAGTCTGCAAGATTTGCAAACCACAGGGACCAACCAAGCATTTAACTCTATATATTATTTTGAATTTGAATTATTGGGTAGTTTTGGTATAAAAATTGTAAATTTGGATTCTGGTTAATAGTCGAATGAAAATTTTGGTTCGGGTTCTAATTAGCGCCTCTAGTTCAGTTTCAATTTGAATTTCGGTTATTTCGAGTCTGATTTAAATAACTAGCGTCCGTAGTCCTATAGTAGATGGACTAAATTCTCAAGTCAAATCACACACATTCAGATAAAACACCACAGACATTTCACATTCACATCAAGCATATGATGAATACACAAGTCACGAATCGGCATGAGGTCTTCGATGAAGTGTCACGTCACTTACGCTACCTGTTACTTCACCAAGCAAATCGAGCCGAAAATGCTAGTAAAGATAACAAAATAAAAACACAATGCTCATGTCCCAAGTGCCAATCCCTTTTCCATAAATATCTCTTGTTACAAATGAATACAAACCGAAGGGCTTATTCTGCAATATTTGTTTTCTTACCCAAATTCCTCAAAAGGCTCTGCAAGAGGTAATTCTTTGTTTTTCCATATACATATTTACATCAACCTTTAGATCTGTTACTTTACGCCATTTCTTACACTAAATCACAGATCTTGTTAATATGTCCTTCCCTACGATCAATTTGTTGTATGTTGCGTTAGTTAAAATTCGAGTATCCACAGGTCTTGTTTGTTTGGATCTGTAGTTATATTATTACATATGATAGATTATAGAAGTAGACTTTGCTTTTGATGTTACACTTATTATTCTTTTTCAACTGTTTCTATTAACCTGTTTTTTGTTGCAAATTTGAAACTAAAATATGTACTTAGGATGTGCTGCTTTGTTAAGAGTTTTAAATCTAAAAATTCAGTGAGACATTACTTTTAAAATGGCCTTTGGACCACTGATTGTTGTCGGTTAACGGTTTTGTGATGGTTATGGGTTTATGAATAAGACTGATTAAAGTTGGATGCTAATGCTGTGTTTTTGCGTACAGTGTCCGGTAAAGGAATACTTGTTATACTATCCTAAGCAACACCAAGATGGGGTTGACATTCACTAAGTTGTTTAGTCGGTTGTTTGCGAAGAAAGAGATGCGTATTTTGATGGTAGGTCTTGATGCTGCGGGTAAGACGACTATATTGTACAAGTTAAAGCTTGGAGAAATTGTGACGACAATTCCTACCATCGGTAAGTACGGGTTGATATTTGCATATTCAACTATTTGAATATATTTACACCTGTGTTGTTTGTTAGTACTAGTTTATGTTATGGACGATTATATTTATTATGGCATCAGTGCATCGCTACTGTGTTTAAACATCCTGGGAATCTTTAATGGGAATTTAAGAGAGGATTTGTTGTGTTTTGTTTTGCATGTCAGCTGTAGAGTCTAGATGAATGGATAGGGTGGGTTGGAATGCTGGATAACAGGTCATAAGCTAGGTGGTTGAAAACGCTAGGCGCGCTCAAGGCCCAAAGGCCGGTGCAAACGAGCTGAGCCAAGCCCGAGCTCAACTAGGCTCAAGCTCGATTAACTTATGAGAGCTTGAGCTCGGCTCGTTTGTTATCTATTAGTTAATATTTTAAATAAAAATAAGATAAATAATAGACTCGTTTAGGCTCGCGAGCTCGATAAGTGAAGCTCGGGCTCGTGCTCATTTACTAAACAAGCTTATTTTTAGGTTTGGGCTCGGCTCGTAAACAATTTTAAATAAGCTACGCTCGGTTTGTTTACTAAACAACCTAGAATAAGGGGTAAATGTGATTAAATATCAATAACTAATATTATAACAAAGCTCGCTAAGGCTCGACAAGTATGACGAGCTTCGCATGCCAGGCTCGAGCTCGGGCTCGATAAATTAACGAGCTTTGTTTTCGGCTCAAGCTTGGCTCGGGCTCGATAAGGCTTGGCTCATTTCAAGCTTTTGTCATAATTTGCGCCTGTGTGCCTTGATGAACGCAAGGTGTTATTGCTGCGCTGTGCTGTGCCTGAGCGGCTAGGTGAGTGCCTGTTGTGCCTTTGCCTACGTAAGTCATAAGCGGGCTTTGGCTGAAGTGGGCCAGTGAATCATCTAAATATTTGAATAGAAGTGTTCTAAAAATAGACTTTGGATGATTTTCACCTCTCCTTACTCATTCTTCCCATGTGACCCGTTCCCCTTACAGCTATTAATTTTATTTTGACCTGTTTAGGATAAGACACGGCCCGAAACAACCCTTTCATAATTAAAATAGGTTGAAGTTGCCACCTTTGGTTGACCACTTCATGCTACCCACATGAACTGTCAAATTTGCAACCAAGTATGTGCCTCAATATTGTAGTTGTGAGTTGTGACTATGGAGACATACAATCATTCGATTGATCAATTCTTAGAAAAGAAAAATGTGCATTACTAAACACAATTTTAAAGGAGCCTTGCAAAGAAACTATTATGTAGGAATCTTGGTATCAAGAGGATCTATAAGATGCAAGGGTAGTTATACAAAAACTTGGGTAAAAATAAATGGCAAATATCTATTATTCTAATTTCCATATCTATTTGGGTTCCCCAATTTCATCTCAACCCTATCAAATATGGGTATAGACTTCGTTGACTTTACTTTCTAATTGTTCATCTTTAAGAATGGAGCTGAAGCGTCCCCTATGTTGTATTTTCATATACTGGTTCGACGATCGTCTTGATTTTAACTTCAGATTTAATTTATTGATAATGAGTATGGTAGAATATCTCAATAGTTTGCATTGACATCTAGTATACAACCAAAGTAATTAACAGAGTTGGAAGCTCTTTACTTCACACTTTCTCACAGTTGGAAAGGTTTATAAGCTGATCAATTGCATTTTTCCTTATGGATGGCGTAATCATGTTTAAGAATAAGTATCAATTATTAATAGCCTTCCTGATATTAAAAACTTCTTGCAGGAATTCAATGTTGAAACTGTTGAATATAATTCACTGTCTGGGATGTTGGTGGCCAAGACAAGGTTCGTATTATTTTGTTTTATAATAATTTTTTTATCGTTTTTTCTGTTTTCTTTTTTACTTGTTTATCTTTTTTACTAAATGGGTCAATTGCTATTAGTATTTACTTTTTAGTTCTCTGTGATGAAATGTTACATTTTTGTTAATCAGATTCGTCCATTGTGGAGGCACTACTTCCAAAACACACAGGGGCTTATCTTTGTGGTGGATAGCAACGACAGGGATCGTGTTGTTGAGGCAAGGGATGAATTGCATAGGATGTTGAATGAGGTATGATAATACAACTTCTAAACTTTAAAAAGTATTATTACCATATCATTATATTTGTCTCAAAATTATTTTCACTAATTACAGGATGAACTTAGAGACGCTGTTTTGCTGGTTTTTGCTAACAAACAAGATCTGCCTAATGCAATGAATGCTGCTGAAATCACTGATAAGCTTGGCCTTCATTCACTCCGTCAACGTCATTGGTAAATTATTCCACATAAGAGGTTTTTTTTTTTTTTTTTTTTTTTGTGAATATAGATTCATTTGTAACGATGACAATAGACAATCAATAAGCTTGAAGTTGGGAACTTTCTGAGAAAGGATATGATGTGTGTAGTTTTTATACACCTGTCAATGTGGTCACAACAAGAAAAGAATAAAGGATAATGTTTGGTCAAATACATAAATACAAATTAGGGTTTCGATTGATTTGTTTTTTTTTGTTAATCTTTAGGTACATTCAGAGACATGTGCAACATCTGGTGAGGGCCTTTATGAAGGGCTGGATTGGCTCTCCAACAACATTGCTAACAAGGCAAGTAAAACTGAAAGTATCATATTTTAAAGTCGACCCATTCTAAGTAAATATAGATATAATTTGTGAGTTTTAAATAATTTTCTTGTGATTTTTTGTTGTTGGCTTTATTTATTTATTTATTCTTCTGTTTTGTGATGCCTTTCTGCAGGCTTGAGGGTACAAAAGGCTTTTGTTGGTGGTATAAGTTGATGATAGACATTGTTTGTGGATTTTATCAAGACAATCTTCTCAGTATTCATACATCTTTAGCAAGGTGACATACTGACATTATTACTATTACAGAATTTGAAGACAATGTATAATTTTTTAAGTAATCAAGGTTACATATATGATAACAATAACAATGGACACTATCCCTCTAATTGTTATAGTGGGTTTAATATGATTTCTTAATCATAACTGTATTGGAACATGCAGTAATGAGTATCAACAACTAATTGCTTAGCGCATGTATTGCAGACTCAAAAATCAAATCTAGACGCAATACATCTCACCACTCGAATACATATTAAGCCCGAGTAGAACAATATATAACCTAATCATTTCATAGACGCAATACATCTCACCACTCGTTTATCTTAGAAAGTAGAAACTTTTATATTCACAAACATGGAAGAACAAAATGATACGATTACAAAAGAAAGTATACCTCAAAAGGAATAAGCAGAGACGGTCCCGAAGGCTTCAAAACCATATAGTAAGAATATAGTAAGGCCAGTTACGACATTCGATATGGTTGCATATATCTAAGCTGTACTGCTAGAGAAAGACATGAGTAGTGGTAATGAAGAGCATGTGAGTTGGCAGCAGCAACTGAAGAATTACCAAGTGAGAAGAGACAGAGTGACTTCTCCATGTGAGAGACTTTTTTAATTATGTGGGCTCACATAATCGAATCACAGTTTTGAAAACCACTCAAATTAAGTTCTAAATTTGTGGTTGCAAACCATAATTAATAAAGGCTGTTTTTAGTCACCAATACCACTTGTGGTTAGGGTTGGTATCTTTTGTCTACATGTGGTTAATGTATAAGACAAAACACAACTAAACGCAATTAGTATGGGTTTGGGTTTGCTTAGATGATCATGATTTCTTCAAGGTCACCAAAAGATTGTGAATTCAAATCCAATATGTGCCTCCTACAAGTGAACATGTTAAATGGATGCAGAATACAAGTTTCATTTCATTTAGTTTGCTTTTCATGTTTAAAAAAACTCAGGGGTTGTTTGGCAACTTGTGAATGGTTAAGTGCTGAATCGGTAAGAGGTCTGAACCATTAAGAGCCAGTATAATGCTTAAATTTCAGAGTCAAATGTCACCAATTCAGATTAGAGGTTTTAATCATTCAAATTCAGTATAATGTTTAACCATTCAAAGGCAAATGTCTAAACCATTCAGAAATCTGCTCGCGAAACAAATAGTCTGAACTATTAAGTGTTGAACTAGTAATAGGTCTGAACTATTAAGAGCCCCATTAAAAACTAAACAAACGACCCCTTAGTGCTGAAGTCCATTGTTCGAAGCCCGCTAATTTGTTGAGAGAATTTACTCTCTAAGGTATCATTTCATTGTTAACATCAAGGAGGGTAAATCACGTAAACGATAAATAAGAGCCACTGCCCATAATCAAACTTGACAACTTTTTATTACGTTACAAGTCCATGACCGTTAAACTACCATCTTACGGATGAAAAGTTGCTAAGTCGATATTGGTATTAAATCAACTTCTTCTTCTTATAATTATATTATATATTATTATTATTATTATTATTATTATTATTATTATTATTATTATTATTATTATTATTAACAATAATAAAATAGAAGCAGTGGATATTGGATAACATGGATTGGCCAATTGGCCATAAGCTATTGTCACTTAGTTTAGGAAGAAAACAAAGAGCTCAAAGGTTACTCAAAAGGAGGATGATGCTTATATGCTATGCAGGTTGACAACTCATATCAATATTTCTTTTAGCCTTTGACAAAACTACTAATCAACTTTGTTTGTGACTTAACCCACACTTAATCTAGCCTTTTAGTGAAGTACATGTGCATTTGGGCCCTTGATGCTTGGACATGTACTTTTTTAAGTACGAAACTCTATCCAACCACGTTATTACAAAGTTAAATCAAGATACTCTTTGTCCTAACATGCTATAGCCTAATGCTAATTATTAACTAATCACATTTATTACGTCAATATTAAATACAATGTCCCAAATCATATCCTTTAACAATCTTAAATAAAATTAAATTTCTGTAATTACAAATTTATAACTGGTCACCAGGACCCTAACCGGTCTAATACTGGCCAATCTTTATTATAACTCGGAATCTAAACATGAGGGTTTTTTTTTTGAATTCGGATATGCCACTCATCATGATGTATTGACCTCTTATTCAGCTCTATGTCGATGTCATTTTTGATTTCGTGTTTTCATTTCTTCAATTTCTAATAAAATACGTGATAACCATCACCATTAGAAATTCATAAATTAGTCCAAAACCCATTATTTTTTTTAACACAAAACAAGTTCAACAAAGTCACATATATTTTGAACTCTTATTACAAAATTATTAAATCTCCTGATCTTAAATAGTCCAAAACAAAACAAAAAATATTCGTCTTCTAATAAGTTGGACCTTGCACTTGTGGTAATGCATCCATATTACATAGATATTAATAGTTCACTCTTGCCCTTGAAGTAATGCATCCATGTATTGTGCACTAGTGACTGAAAGAAGACAAATTAGGGTTCTTAGTTAAAGAACATCAAATAAAAAATAAAATAAAACTTGAAGGAGGAGCATGAGTGGTTGATAACAAAATCTTGATTGAAATTAAAGAGACCCATGCTAGGAATTAGTCCTTTTAACCTTAGATTTATTGTGTTTTCGTCTAAACCAAAGATCATGGCCTTGTTGATGCAATTTTGTCCTTTATTATGCTTTAGGTTTGGTGTGCATAAGAAGTTGCTTAAGCCTAACTTAACATGCTCTTTTGTCTTTACACCAATCTTAAAGTTTTCATCATCTCTTTTGTTGGTTTGTGTAGAAACAACAAAACAGACCAATTTTCACATAAAACTCGAATTTATCGTAAACTATTATATCGTGAAGTGTTTCAGATAGTTGTAAAGTATTGGGCGGTGGTTCCTCTTCTCTTCTTCCTCTAAACCTCAAACAAAAAAGGTGTTGAATTTCGTTACATTGGATGTTAATTTTTTTTTGGATGGCCAATGTTGATATGACACCGTATCGTATCTCTTTTGAACTTTTTTAAAGAAATGGTTTCTTCATCCTTTTGTAGAACAAAAATTCTTATAATTATAAGAAAAGGACACAATACTAATATACTATTAATGTTTATTTAATAGTTTGTTTTATTGATATCTTTATTAGTTATGTTAATTTTACTAGTTTTTTCTTTTGGATACGAAAGTGTGAGGGTGTCAGTACTACCTTTACAACTACATACACATACAAGCATAACTAATATATAAATACAGATCATTTAAATTATATAAAAAATATGAACTTGGTCATATGTGTATACACCACAAGTCATCTTCCCTTTCTCCCCAAGAAAAGATTGTCAAATCAAAATACATTTTGTAGGAAGGTTGGTATAATAGCAAAATAGGTGATACAAGTTTTGTTCATATGTGTATACACCACAAGTCATCTTCCCTTTTCTCACCCAAGAAACATTTTCTCTCTCGACAATGATAATGACCATCTTATAACCATCAAGGAGCCAACGACAACGAGAAATCTCCTAGAAATCTCCATTTTAACATCTCTTTCGCCAACCTCCTAACTACTTACTTTTCTCCTTTGTGTGTTTAGCTCTTAATGCCTTCCTCGTCTTTGACAATACAATGCTCACAAAATTGATTTTCGCTTTACCTAGTGTATCTTTCTTCGATACAGTCCCAAACATCATTGCTACACATGTCTAGATGCAACAACTGACCACATTTATATTGCTCGAAATGTTTGATTTCTTGAGGATAAATTTCCTTTTTCAAACTCTTATACCATCTACTCCTTGAAAGCCGTCCAACCAACACTTACACATCCTAATCTAATTTCACCTTTCCCCCAACCTGACCTCCCTAATCCACCCTCTCTTCCACAGTCTCCTCCCTCACAACCAAATGCTCCACCATATGTCTAATACAATTTTTCCTACTTCCTCCTCATCCTCAAGCTCACAAACCTCATTCACCACCTCCCCCTACCCCACATCGTCCTCGTCCTTCCAACCTTCACCAAAATTCAAAATCTCGTACTCTATAAAGTGCATCTGCTAATCATGCTTCCATGTTCTCACAAATCCTTATCTAATCTACCTTCTTTATCATTGCAAACCAACATCTGGTGAGGCATCAAGCCACGACCGATGAATTTAGAGCACTTATGAAAAATGGAACTTGGTCCTTGGTTCTGCATGTTACCCAAACTGATGTTATTGATTGCCAATGGGTTTAAATGATTGAGAAAGATCATCATGGTTCTGTTACACGTTACAAGGCTTGTCTTGTGACAAAGGGCTTATAAAACAACCTGGTATTAACTTTAATGAAACATTTAGTCTCATTATTAAAAAGCAATGGCTTCTTCGTTAACTCGATGTCCAAAATGCTTTCTTACACAATGACCTTACAGAGACGGTCTACCAAACAACCACAAAGTTTTGTTGATCCAAAACCTCTAGATCATGTATTCTTTATTACACAAGTCTTTGGCAAAGAACCGGTAATTCCGTACAATTTAATCACTATTTTTATTTTAAAATCTCATGCATATTATTGTAATTTAATTGCGTAACTGAGTCGTACGTCATATCCTAAGGACTAGGGCAAATAAATCAGATCATAACATATACTGGTTTCCGTTATGACGACAAACCAAACAATGCCCTAAAGTGTTGGTAGAAAGTTTTGGGCGCACTATT
Organism: Scalesia atractyloides; assembly: GCA_947069175.1. Classification (NCBI taxonomy): domain Eukaryota; kingdom Viridiplantae; phylum Streptophyta; class Magnoliopsida; order Asterales; family Asteraceae; genus Scalesia; species Scalesia atractyloides. The sequence continues at coordinate 64,089,273 of CAMTDV010000028.1, read as the reverse complement.
TGCAGTGACACTAATTGTGTCGGCAAAACCGCTAAAACGAATCCAAACAATGAATAACGACATGCTAATGTCATACCTGAGTCCATATATAAATGAAAACATTGATATGAGATCAACCATTACAAAAATACATAACTTTCCGGTACAAAGTCTAAATTGCAAAATTGTCCGTTTCGATAAAAAAGGCAACAAATTTCAGTTTGTCCGCAACACTAATTCAGTGGATTCCGGATTTCAGAATGATAATAAAACAACGTTAATCATCCTAAAACAATATAAGAATATCAAAAATGCACAAAAGACATCATTTCCGGTCATACGACAAACAGCGCACAACTCGACCAGAAAGCGACCGTTTGTCGAATCGACGAACATTTTAGTGGCCGATAGCCTCATTCATGCATCTAGCGAACTAGTTAAGCCTCATTTGGAACTGGGAATCCATTCAACTATCTTGAGGTCACGGAAACACAATTTCCGGAAAAGTTTGACGGCAGGATATAAAAGTGCCGATATCGAGCGAACGATCAAACGAAAGGCATTTTGGCCATCCTAACTCAACATATATTCATCTAGCGAACTAGTTATGCATATTTTTAGATCGGAACACTAAATAAACGCCATGACAATTGTGGTGGTAAAAAACAACGGCTTCCGATACTAAATAATAAAGTTCGTTTATTAGCGAATACTGTGTCGATGAACGAACTAACGACATTTCCGTCATCCGAAACTTATATTAAATGATCAAGTGGATTAATTACCATAAAATAACACTCTAAACCCTAATTATATGCTAAGGATGCTAGATCAACCCCCAATCACAACACTTAACTTAATGACTAAAATATCTAATAAATTAACATGTGTTATAAAAAATCTTACACTTTACCCCCTTCATATTGACGGTTTCAAGTGGGTCCCACACCCACTTGATTCTTGTTGAAAATGGTGGATTGGAAGCATGGTGAGAAGATGTGTTGTGACTTGAAAGATGTTGATATATATCATGACCTACACTAGTTCTTCCATCACTTATCACTTCAAAAAAATTGCAACCATCCTCTTCCTTTCTCCTCATACCACACGGCTACCATCACCACCACAACACCACCATTTAACCACCATAAACCACATCATATTACTCACTTTAAAACCCTTTCAAGACCACTCAAGGTGCTAGCAAAGGTGGAGGACCATTAGGGCTATCTTGGAGCTTCATTTTATTTCTTAAGTCATCACTAAACTTGTGCACCCATTGTAAGGCAAATCCCTTCATATTCTAGTTTATTATTATGTCTAGATTAATGATGTACAAGTTGCTCATCTTGAAAATGAAGAAAAGATAACCTAAAAACCCTAACTCACACCTTAAAAATAACACTAAATATGGTTTATTTTGTGTTGATCATGTAATTATAGGCTAGCTAGTTAGCATGATGGTGTTGTTTATGTTAAAGTAAGGTGTAAAAGTTAGATGATCTTGTATGAACAAGTATGAAAATGAGGATTTAAACATGATAATGTTTAAATCTAAACAAGATCATCAACTACATCATCCATGAAGTTACTACAACCTAAAAATAATTTTACTACATATGGGTAATTTTTATAAGAAATAAACATTATGATTTAAGATGTAACCATCTTAAAAAGTGTAGTAATCAAAGGGTTTAAACAATGGACTTGGTCTAATGAGGTAACAAAAATGATGAGTTAAAAATGTTATAAATATTGAAATCACATTACATTTTAGTAAGATTTTGACTACAAAAATGTCATGGATGATGATACACATAAGTGGTAAACAAATAATATGAAAGCTTGAAATAAATTGTTGATCTTGATTATGAGTTTAAACAGGGTTTAAATACGTTTTAAAAACGTGGAAAACGCCATAGTTTAGGAGAAACTATGGCGAAATTTTCTAAAAATCTAATCGCGATTAAGATATGATTAACGTTATGATTAGCGGGACTAAACGCGATTAGTAACTTTAATAGTCATTAAATTACTAATACGTCTAAACAATAATCGGACAAACGAAGCAATGCGGACAATGAGCGAACGTTCACAATGACATTGTCGCGTCGTCGACCAACGAATAAATCGCAGACACGAAGAGTTATTACGACGAAGGGCGATTGTCGACGAGAAAAAAACATGTAATAAACGACGACGATGACAAATCTAAAACATATATTTAGACACTTCACACACACACACACACACACACACACACATATTATATATATATATTATATGTTATCGAAATCGAAATCCTGGAAAGTTGAAAATATAAAAGTATAAGACATACATACTTACACTAATACTTAGTAAAATTACAAGTATAAGACTTATAAAATAATGGGCTCATCAAAATGAATTTGGGCTAGGCCCAATTTATAAAAGACATGGACAAGACCCAATAGCATAAAATATATGGACAAAGCCCAAAAACATATAAGTTACATGGGCTAGGCCCAAAGATATAAATTACATGGGCTAGGCCCAATGACATAAATTACATGGGCTAGGCCCAATGACATAAAAACATGGGCTAGGCCCAATGACATAAAAAACATGCGCTAGGCCCGATGAGATGAAAACATGTGCTAGGCCCAATAACGTAAATTACATGGGCTAGGCCCAATGACATGAATTACATGGGCAAGGCCCAATGAGATGAAAACATGGGCTAGGCTCAATGACATAGATGGCATGGGCAAGGCCCAATGACACGCATGCAGGGCACGAGGACATGTGAAGGGCAAGGCCCAGTTCACACACGATCTAAGAACAATATATATATATATATATATATATATATATATATATTTGAGAAATATATATAACAATATTAATCAAACAAACTACCAACACTATGATTACATTAAAAGTTGTTCTATCATAACAAAGAAATACATAACAAGAATTCAAGATGAACAACGAGTACAAGGTCTATTGAGGCCAAGGTGTCTAATAAACTCGGTACACATGTAGGTTACACACGTGTACGGACACCAACTGTGAGTAATACCACGTACGGAACGCAAAGCTGTGAGTTCATGTCCCTCCTTTAAATTATTTCAAAGTTTTGTTTTAAAACTATCGAGGGGAAATATATGTCATAACAAATAGTATGTTAGCTATGGGTTTAGTTGATAACACGATCATTTGTGCATAAGTAGGATGATGACAATAGTAACCATTAATCATATAGTGACCAAGGTGCAAAAGAAGTAGATCTATTGAGTTTGAGACGCGCTCCACTCCTGGTTGGTATACCCTTCGGAATGCTTTTGTGATCCCAATGATGTCAAAGTTGTCTCGGTTTGGTTACTTACTTATGGCACATGTATGTCAGGGTGCTCTCGACACACTGATAGATCCTTAAAACTCCATGATGCTAATAACATACTCGGATTTCATTACTGGATTTCAAGAATGGCATTTTTATACGAAAACATTAACTACATGAACTTGCCAACATTATGTTGACTTTTTAAAATTACATGTATTTCAGGACGCAAGACATGAGCTGGTGATTCGGGTTATGGGAAAATTCCAAGACAACGATGTGCCATATTTTGGAGGCTTTGCCTTTTATATCCCAACTTCGTATATATAGGAGTCAAAACCTCATTACGCAGTAACGATGAAAATAGTATCTTATTTTGAAGTAATATATGTTGAATTATATTTATGATGATAAGTTGAAAACAGTTAAACTATGAAATCACTTTTGTATGGTCTTAATTATGGGAATGAAACTTATTATTAGTATGGCATCGTTGTTGAATTATAATTGTTTACTTAATTGGATGCAATGATTCACTTGCGCTTCCGCTACGACCAGGGTGTGACACTCCACAAGCATGGTTCCACTATCTTTCACAAACCCTTCAAACTTTGTGACTTATGGTCTCAAAGGATACATTCCTTTCACTTGCAAATCTAGGGGTACCCTTCTGTACATCTTGGGTTTTTTATGACATCATTGGCTGCTTTGACCATAAGGATCTTGGTACCGTTAAGTACGTTTTAAGGAATTGAAATCGTCCCACAAGGAGATGATACACTTCTATCTCAAAAGACATACATCTCTGAACTCATTCAGTAAGTTGTTTTTTGTTTTTTAAATTATAAATCAATTTTCTCTCTTTTGAGCACATCCTAGGTCTTATCTCTTGGAGAGTCCACTTATCTCTGACCCGATCAAATATCGCCAGCTTGTTGGTGCTCTTTAGTATGTCACCTTTTCACGACCGGATATTACCTTTGCTGTTAACAAAGTACGCCAGTACATACATGCTCTGTCGGAAGATCATTGGTCTGCTTCCAAACGTACTCTTCGGGTATTAAAAGGCTCACTTGATCATGGAATACTCATTTATCACAAATCTGGTTCAGCTTCACACTTACTTTGATACCCATTGGTAGGGATCTTTATACTTCGTGCATTTTTTGATGCTGACTGGGTTGGGTGTCCAGATGACCGTCATTCCATGGGGGAATTTGCTATATCTATGGGTTTTAATCTCACATATTGGGACTTCTCTCAGTCATCCAAAAAGTCAAAATACAAAGCTTGGTTGACACAGTTGTAACGCCTCGTATTTCCAATATTTATTATTTTTATAAAAAGTCGCGCTCGTTTTCTATTTCCTGAGTCGCAACTACAATCGGATCGAAAAACGGTGTAAAAACGGAAACAACGCATTTTTACGTGTTTTTAACGAAACGACAACCGAACGCGATATTTTTGATGTCTTACATTTAATTCCCGTGTTAAAACTTAAATAAAAATTTTACGCTATTTCATAACGTTCGGGCGCTTAAATGGGCTTCAGAATCGCGTTCGGGCCACTCTCAGGCTTTTAAACCCAACCTATCAAACCCTTACCACTTAACCTACCTATTTAAACCTCCCCTAACCCTCATCTTCTTCCTCTAACCAAACCCTAATGCACACCTTCAACACCAGCCGCCACCCCCTCCTCGGCGTTTTTCGGCGACCGGCGCCGTCTCTGGCGGCGCCCTTCTTCTCCGGTTACATCCCTGCAATCTCTTAAACCCGACACACACACACCCGCATATATACTTGCAGACAGACAGAGAGAGAGAGAGAGAGCTGTGAGGAGAGAGAGACGAGATAGAGAGAAGGTAGGTGGTGGTGGTGGCGCGTCTATGACGGCTCCGGAGGGGTTTCGATCGATGGCGGCAGCAACCGTCACATCCAGCGGGCGACGGCGGTGCGGTGGCGTGGCGGCGGAGCAGCGTCGCGGCTGCGACGATGCATCGGACCAGTGGCGGCACCGGAGCAAACAACAGCGGCAGCAGCGACAGAATCCGTTTTCCGGCTTCAAGCGACAGCAGCGGCGGCGGCAGGAGTTCCGGTTTCAGTCAGTCTCGGTTCGGTTCTCCCAGTCTCGGTTCAGGTTAGGTTCATTCGTTTCAATTTTGGTTCGGATTCGTGTCAGGTGATCATGCTCTAACTCTCAATTTCAGGTTGGTTTGTTTCGGTTCAGACCATGTTCAGTTCGGGTCAGTTCTGGTTCGGTCAACCCGGTTAGACCTGGTCAAGCTCGGGTCTGGTCAAACAGTCAAACAATCCACGGGTCAGCTCCGGGTCGAATCTCGGTTCAGTCAAATTCATGGCTCATGTTCAGCGGGTTCGGGTCTCGGTGCAGAGGTTCGGGTTAGCAGTGAGTCAATGAAGGTTTTGGCTCCGATTCGGTTCAGTTGGTGTCACTCGGCTCAGCCTCGGTTTGTTTGATGTTCGGTCAACTCAGGTCAAAGCTGGTCAACTGTGGTCAAACAGTCAACGGGTCAGCTTTGGTGTTCACTCGAGTTACAGAGGCAGCGGTTCAGCTGTTCCGGTTCAGGTCACTCATCCCGGTCAGATCAGTCGTCCCAGTTCAGCCTCGATTCGGTTTAGGTACGGGTCGTGCTTGATTATTTCAGTTTTGCATTCATTTTTAATTGGTTTGTTTTGCTCACTTTTGGTTCCATCTCGGTTCAGCAGGCTCGGGTCAAATCTGGTCAAAAGCTCGGGTCATGGTCAACCTTCCGGTTTTAGTCATCGCGAGTCAACGTCAGTCAACTTGGTCAACGAAAGTCAACCGGTCAACTGCTGGTCAATTGTCGACCGAGACTGGGTAAAAACCTTAAACGGCGCAAAAACCTTTATTATTATTGTTCATATTATTTATCGTTTTAATCGTAACACATTACTTACTTGTACACTAAACGTGTGTTGTAAGTTGTATAAATATATATATTTTCGTTACATAATTTGTATAAATATATTGTTTTGTTGATTGTTGAGTTTTGAAAACATTTAATCGACAACTAGATTGTCGGGATCGTCCAAAAACAAGAGGAAACTCTGCCCGATTTTCTACAGGTTGTATATTTATTAAACTATTCGACAAAATATACTTATTAAACTATTCGATAAAATATATTTATTATTTGAACTATCCGACGGAATATATTTATCGATATTATTTTTTGTCGACAAAAATATACTTACTTTCTTTATTATGCTTTTCGACAAGAGCATAAATTTATTTATTATAATTCTCGACGAATATACTTATTTACTATACTTTTGACAAAACATATTTACTTATTATATTCATCGACAAAATATAAATTTATTTATTATAATTCTCGACAAATATACTTATTTACTATACTTTTGACAAAACATATTTACTTATTATATTCATCGACAAAATATAAATTTATTTATTATAATTCTCGACAAATATACTTATTTACTATACTTTTGACAAAACATACTTATTCATTATATTCATCGACAAAATATAGATATATTTATCATATCTCTCGACAAATATACTTATTTATTTTACTTTCGACAAAACATATTTATTTTACTTTCGACAAAACATATTTATTTTACTTTCGACAAATATATTTGTACACCATTCAACAATATACATATATATCTCATACAATTCGTTAGAATACAAATATATATATACCAAATATGCTTTTCGTCAAATATATATATTAATTATTTGACAACACTCCTACAACCCTTTTGATGAATTTAATTTAGAAATTCCTTTCTTAAACGATGTTAACTATATACGTACTTTCAACTCCAATTCGAATCCTTCGTCGTAGCTTCTATTATTCATGTACATTCGTTTGCCATTTTTAAGGTGACCTCGATGTCCCCTTTCTCCCACTCATCAACTCGTCGTGGAATTTTCCAAAGAAGACTTAGCAATTTTGTGAGTACACTCAACCCACTTTTGTTTATAACATTTTTGGGTGTAACATGTTTTACCTATACAAAAATCACAAACACTTAAACTTTATGAAACGCACAAACAATCCTATACCCATGAATACTTGAATCGTATACTTGTTGCTTGTCTTGGATATTCGTTATGCTATGCTTTAGTCATTAACTATTTTTAGCCTTCGTTTGACATGCTTAGCGCTATAGGAATTCACGCATCCACCTCCATCGCTTTACACGTGAGGTCATGTTAAAACATCGTGATTGCGTTACTGGTTTGATTAATAGCATTGCATGCCTTGATATTGCTCTGGTATAGATTTAGTTGCCATGAGGATTGTTAAAACTTTATTCGTATACGTATGCTATGCTTAAACTTGTGTACTCGCCTTTGCTTTTGCATTGACTTTATTTTAAAACATGTAACAGGTTGAAGGAGATGACGCTATGAAAACAATATAGCAAGGACTAGATACACACAAATTAGACGTTAGGTTTAATGTCGACGTATCAATTTTGTTATGACTTTGCAAATGTTAGATTGTTCTTTGTTTTGTTACATTGATGTATTTGACAATCCTTATGAAATGAAATATGGTTTAATTAATTATTGTCACTTAATAATGTTGTGAGCAATGAGCAATCTCGTTTTCGTCTCATCCCGATGTTTCCGCCATCGGTTGGGGTGTTACAACAGTTGTTTTAGCATGGTTAGAAGCTCTTCTATACAGAACTTTGAGTAGACACAAAATATGCTCCTACCCTATAATGTGACAATCTTGGTGTAATACATCTTTTTGCAAATCCTGTGTTTCATGCCCGAACAAATCATGTTGAAGTTGATTTTCACTTTGTACGAGAAAAGGTTGTTCAAGGACATTTGCATCCACAATTTATATCTATAGGAGATCAGATTGCGGACATCTTTATGAAACCTTTGCGAACTCATAGATTTGTGTTTTTACGTTCCAAGCTATAGGTCACCCTCGACTTCAGTTTACGGGGGAATATTAGACATATTGTGATGAGTTACAGAAGAGGGTAGATTACGTAAATGTATACATGGTATAAATACCTCTTGCAGTACTACTTTTGGAATACAATAAATCACAATTACCAAACATTCCTTTTGTCATTTCTCAATTTGTGTCAACCCGTTAATCTACTAACATGATCAGTTAAACACGTTACGCGTGTCATAAATGGGTTAAGCAGGTTAAAACCGTTTAGACACACTTTAATGGTGCCGTGAACGTGTCAACTCATGTATGATCTGAAACTATTTACCTCAAATGCTATCCCGTTAACTTCGTGTCAAATCATACCATATAATCATTTCATATCATAAATTGCCTGTTCTAGTTGGTATAAACATGAGTGAATTCTCTCCAAAAAATAGTTGGTGGTAACATCTAATTTGGATCTTTCATCGTGTTTGGTGTATTATCTTTCATATTTTCCAATTAAAAGTAGAAGAAAGCTATTCAAAAATACCAAACATAATTGTCCTAGTATTAAATTTAACAGTTTTACGAAAGATTTAATCACCCTAAAAGAAAAGTGGACCATTTGATTTTTAAATCGACAAAGTTTTCTACATGGAACTGATGTCTTGTCTTTTAAAAATGTTGGTGTCTTATAGGTCATGTGGTTGTCTTTTAAGTTCTACTTTAGTTGAGACTGACTGGAGATGTGTTTGATTGGGCTTGAATTTATGGGCCTATGATCCATGTTTCCAAAATCTTTCGACCATTGGATCCTTTACAAAAGCCATATCTTTATCATGGCATAGATGATCCGACGTGGCAACCACGTGGCATGTTATGTGTTACATAAACTTTTACCTAAAATTATTTATTTAACTAACAAATGTGTATGCTTAATAGCGCATTAAATATAAGTTGATCATAACAATGCACATGCAACTTTACTTTTGTTTGTCTATTTATTTATATTTAGAAAATTATATTAATTACTTTAACCAAATATATATTCACGGGGTGAAATACGTAACATGTATAGAAAGTCTTTTCTGTGTGTCTAAGAAATGTTTCACTAATTTGGTTATTTTTTGCTTTAAAATATAAATCTAGCTAGTTATATAATACAATTAAATAGTTATATCTCTTTTTACATTTTTTATGATCCCTAGTCTATTATAAATCTTTTGAAGAAAAATGTCCAAATAGTCTATATAATTTATCTAAATTTCATCTATAGTCTCTAAGTTTCTAAAATTATAGCTATAGTAATGATTGTCTATCTTGTCACGTCAAATTATAGCCCTAAATGGGCTAATCATTGTTTATTGTGAATGCTTTTAAAGTAAATATTTTAATTATAGGCTCAAAGAATATGGGGTAGTTGTAAGGTGTCTTCTCTGTATTTAAGAGGTAGATGGTTCAAATACTGCAAGGTACGAAATATGATTATCTAGAATTAGGTTAGTTTATCATTAATTAAAAAACCTTTAAAGTACGTTTGTATGTGAGGTAGCTTTGATAACATGCACGTTTGTATTTCGATTACTTATACATTATTAGTCATAACTTGGTTTTGAAAAAAGTTTATATCAAGATGTAAATAAAAGCAGACATGTTGTTATGCCATACTCAGAATTATATAAAATACCATATCTTAACAATTATAAGAGAAAAACAAAATATGTTTAAAACTAATAATAACAATAAAAATGAATCTAATAGTTAAAATGAAAATAATAATACTGTTTATGTGTCTTTATTTTAATAGAACGAGATTCGGCTACAAAGTCCATTTTTTCTACAAAGTATACAAAGGCATAAAAACAACAATTTCAGCCATAAAACACATTCAAACCTTACAAATAACAGAGTGAAGATCACTAAAACATAATATTCAAACCCTAACAGTACATAAAAACTTCAAACACATAATCCTAGAACTATGAATATAAAACACAATATGATTAATGTTAGTCATTCGATAATCAAATCCTTATAATCCAAAACACAACACAAAACCCATAAATATGGTGTTTTAGTAATCTTCACTTTGTTATTTGCGGGTTTTGAGAGTGTTTTATGATTGAGATTATGATGTTTTATGACTTTTTACACTTTATAGGAAAAATGGACTTTATAGCCAACTCTCACCCTATTTTAATATAGAATCTTATTGTTGTTGTTGCTATTACTTAATACAAAATATGCAATCTTATAATACAAAAATTTAAGAGTGTTTAATGTGTTTGTGTTCGCTAGTTGACCGGTTAATTAATCCTAATACAAACCTGTTTAGCCAGGTTTTCTTTTCACAGGTTAATTAAAAAGGCACAAATGTATATAGAATAATATTTACATTCAAACAATCAAACATAAAATACCAAATCAAGCATTAAACAACTTTTTTCGACACAAGTTAATACTTACATTTAATCGAAAAGTTGTTTAAAAAGGCATCATACAAACCTGTTTATACTCATTTCCTTTTATCTTTCTTAATTTCGACATAAAAAAACAAATGAAGCATTAAACAACTTTTTTTATAAAAAATCAAAAAATAAACAAGTCAACTCATGAACATGAGCCAACTAGCCAAACGTATTCATAAGTGAGTCGGAATGTGACTCAAATCTGTAAATTTTGTGTTAAATTAATGTGGTATCAAAAGTATATATCATATGCATACACTGTTTGTTTATTTATTTATCTTTTGTATGTAACTATATATGTAATATGTTTTACACATTAAGAACATGTAGTTGCATTAGTAAATGAAAAGCAAAACTTTACTTTATAATATTGGAAGTCTTCCAAAAATACAAAATTACATAGAATTATCTGCATGGGTATAGTAGGGGTCCTGCATGGATGTGCACTACATATATGTACTCATCTTAGTCTCATCTGTAATTAGATTAAACTAAAATTTTAATTAAGCTAGGTTATTAAGGAAGTTAGGCCTAAAGAACACAAAAATTTGATTAACATTAACTAAAAAGCTTAATTAACATGTTAAATGTCATCTTAGGCTTCCCCTATAAAACCAACACCATCTTCATTATCTTTCTTCATAAATCAGAAATCTCTCTTCCATTCCTCTCTCTCTCTCTACCTTTCTTTCCTGCACTCTCTCTCTCTCTCTCTCTCTACATTTTGAGAAGAAAAAAAAAGCAAAACATTAGTACATAAATGGAGAAAAAACCTAGCAATTCTTCACAGGATGTTGAAGTTAGAAAAGGACCATGGACAATGGAAGAAGACTTGATTCTTATAAATTATATTGCAAATCATGGTGAAGGTGTTTGGAACTCTCTTGCAAGATCTGCAGGTAACTTTTTTATTCTTTTATTCATAAATTTTGTGTTTTAGGAACCCTAGTTAGATATATGATGATGTGTTTGTATAATCAGGTCTAAAAAGGACCGGAAAAAGTTGTCGGCTTCGATGGTTGAACTATCTCCGGCCAGATGTAAGGAGGGGTAATATTACACAGGAAGAACAACTTTTGATCATGGAGCTTCATGCTAAATGGGGAAACAGGTTGGTAATTCTTTTCATTAGTATATATGGCGTTTTTTCTTCGTGCATACATGTGTCACACGATCAACTGCGTGTATATGTGGTATACACGCAGTCGCTCGTATTGATCATATCTTCTTTCTGTGTTATGCTTGGATTTTTAATCCGGAAAATATCATTTTTGCATGATTAATGATGTAATTTTTTCATTTATGCACAACTTCCTAATATTTGTGTTTTCTTGCTAGTGGGATTTTTTTTCTGGATAAACTTTTTAAATGGTTCAACTTATGTTCCATCAACGTGTTTCAGTTTCTATAGTGTGACAAAAGAGTTAAAGTCATGAAATGTTCCATGTTTAACACAAAGAGTAATATTTATCGACCACATAATTTGACGGATAGGTGGTATCTGTATCGATGGATTATCAAGGATTATATCATTGTTTAAAGTCATCTGGCTATTATTTTTAATTAATTAAACTCATGAACTGAGAAATTAAAGATTTTATATAGAGAATAATATAAGAGGCATCACCAGCCGGGGCCTAACTTGTGAACAATCAAAAGATCAAAACGACAAATAAAGAGTTTCCATTTTTTGATTCCTTTCCAATCCATCACATGTTTAAGTCTCATTTCATAAACATTAGAAATTGACTGATTCCAGACTGATTTGGCTCATCAATGTGTTGGTCCTTTATGTTTAGGGTTCATGCCGATGCACTTGAGTTTAATCATATTTTAAGATAAAATAGACCACGTATTTCGCGATTTTAATCATGCATCTTGAAATATATTGATCTTTTTCTATGTAAGAAAATAGTTTTTCTTGATATAAAATATATTTTTTCTTAAAAATATGAATCTAAAAATTCTTGCTTTCTTTGGCTACTAAGAATAGTAAGTTATAAAAAACAAAAGCTAAGATATGATTTCTGATTTTAAAATTCATAAGTTAAAACATTTTAAAACAAAAAAGGGATTTCCTCCGGAAAAAAGATGTTTTAGTTTCGTTAACTTACCAAAAAGAAAGTAGTTTTTTCTTCTTAATCACGGCTCACGAACGCATCGACGCTCTTGTCGAATGAATCTTCGGACCATCGACAAGATGAAATTCGGATTCCAAACTCTAGCTGAGAATTTAAAAAAAAGCAACTTATTTTTTTTAATCTATTGATGTGGTTTTGCCCCATTTGTGAAATGAAATGAATGAGATGCGAGTTGATCAGCCTCCTTTAAATATACACCGATTGGAAAAAAGTAATTTGGACGAATTTGAAACGTGGAACATGATGACTTTGAATTTGCATTGTGGATCATGTTATGTGTTTGGTCTTATGTGAAGAGTAGATGATTTCATGTGGGCCATAATATCTATCTCAATTTTTGGGGCAAAAAGTTATATATTGAAATTCAAAGTACGGTAAACATTAATTTTGAAGTGCAAACTCGGCCATTGTACGTTGAATAAAGTTTTGAGTTTTTTTATTGTGTTAACTATTTAACTTATATATATATATATATTTAAATATATTATAGATGGTCAAAAATAGCCAAACATCTTCCTGGAAGGACCGATAATGAAATAAAGAATTACTGGAGAACAAGGATTCAAAAACATATCAAACAAGCGGAAAATTTCAACGGACAAACATCTTCAGGGCATACCGATCAAGTCACTGCAAGCTCAACGCAAACATGCAACGCAGTTAATCCGATGGACACGTACTCTCCACCTTACGATAACTTTCAGAAATTTTCAGGTCCATTTCCACCTGAAACAAACGAGAACATATGGAGTGTGGAGGATTTATGGTCCATGCAGTTACTAAATAGCGACTAAATTATTTTCTATAAATTATGAGTCTTATAGATCTATATAGATTTACTTATATAAAATTATAAGCCACAAAATTAAAAATATTGTTTGACTTGCTTCTTTGTTTATATGTAGTCAAACAAAAACGATGATTATGCTCTATATATCTTCTGTATCGACTCATGTATCACTATAACAAAGTTCAAGTCCTTACATTTTCGTATACAATAAAACTGGTGGATTAATTAATGTACGCTTTTCTTGTGACAAATACATTATATTACTTTAGAGCTTCCCTTGATGTTTATTTCTATCTGTAATAATTGAGCGTGTTGGGTGATAGAATCAGTTCTTGGTTGAAGGTCAGGTCGGGTCAACGTAAAGTTGTTTTCTTTGATAATCATTTGGGGCTTGAATTTACGTTCTAAAAAACTTCACTTGTAAGTTGTAAATAGGATTTTACCAGTCACAGTGCTTGTGTTATTAAAATATACAAAACAATACTTAAACCGTAGCTATTCGGTTACTAATCACGGTACTTGTGCTATTAAAATATACAAAACAATACTTAAACCGTAGCTATTCTGATGTATAATCCTTACTAAAAATATCACTATATGATTGCTACTGATCTATTTGATTTGGTTGATGAAAGTACATAATCTTTTAGGAAAAATCATAATCATCAAATTAGCCGATTTGGTTTAGTTTTGTTTAGTTGTCTAACCTCAAAGTAATCACGTTTTTGGTTAACTAATCTGTCATTAATTTTCGCTATTATTTTCTTTGTGCATTACTTAGTTGAAACCTAGATTAACCATATTAAAACATTATTTTCTTCTTTAATTTTGGCAAATTCTATAAGGCTAATTTTGGCTTGGAATCTAGTTTATCTAAACGACAAATTAAAACATCAATCAAATCAAACCAGTAAGAGAGTGCCACGTCGAAAAATGTGGAACAATCTTAAGTTCTATTTTTGGAAATTTCAATTTTAGCTTTCTATATTTATCCAAACTAATGCATGAGTTTGTGAGTGTTGATGGGGACGTAAGCCTAACTTTTTCCCGCCATTTAAGAAAAGTCTTCACATGCATTGATGCCATATTATTCACCTCTTCTACAAAATAGAATTAACTATGTACAAATAAAGTTTTATGTTCAGGTGTAACACGTTAAATTCTAAATAAGTAAATTCTTTTTTTAATGGATAATTTCTTTTTAACCCAGTAATATGTTGGTTCGAGTCTTTAATCCCAAGACATCTAAAGTTCGGTGCTCCTAATAAATTTGTTCTTACCAAGAGGTCACTAACCACATTGGTTCTAAATAAGTAAATATGTATAATAGTTAAAACGATATCGTTTTGGTGATTACTATCGGGGCGCTCCGGTGATAGTGTAAATTTTGGACAAATTTAACGTTTTTTTAATTTCGCTACCCCTATTTTAAAGAAAATTTTGAAACACTGTCACTTAACGTTTGTTCTAAATCTGTCACTATTACTGTATTGTTTGAAATATCATAGAAACAAAGTGTTAAAAAGTCCAGTGTAGTCAAATCAAAGAGGTAAAGGCATAGACACACCTCATTAGTGTCCACACAAAGAGCATGAAGATATAACCCCACAGATTTCAAACAACTTTTTGAATATTTATAATGATTTTGTACCAAAACATGTTTTATAAACATTAATTTAAGTTAATGTAGTAGCGTTGTGAAATCATATATACTTCACTTTAGGAAAGGTTAAACTCATCAATTGTCCAAACATAGTCAATTTTTATGTAATTGACATGAATAAGGTCCCAGTATGTTTAAAAAGAATTCAATTAAAGTATGTATAGGTATATACAAATATTAAAACACACTTCAAGAGTTATGCAAGATATTTCTAAATTATGTTATATGTAGTCAGGGGCACAGGATAGAAGGGCCAGGAGGGGAGAGGGGCCTGAACAGTAGTGTCCGGTATGTAGTTTTCATATAGAATTTTTTAGGTAAGATATATACGTTTTCGACCCCCTGATCGGAAATCTTAAGCTTTGCCACTGTATGTAGTATTTCAAAGTCTACTCGACAAGCTGGTGCAAAACCTTCACTTTTGATCTCGACACCTGTGATATGCAATACACACAAGTTAACAAAATAAGGCTTAGGAAGTGCACGGGTCCAACATATGCCGTGGTGAAACCATTGTAGGCGTAGGGTATCTTTTTAAGTTTGTTTGATTTTATGATGAATATAAGACAACTAAGAACCAATCTATGAACTTTAAATCTATGATGATCTATCGTAGCCCTAAAATGCTCATTTAGGATGCAATTCAATCTAAATGAAAATGTTTACTACCAATGCGATTTTTACTTTTAATAATGACTCAACATACAACTTATCTAAGTTATAAACTACAGGAAAATCACACTTTGATGCATGTCTCATTTGGAACATGATTGTACACTTGCATTGGTCACAAAAGCTTTCCTCTTAACTCAATTCTTGCTAATTTAGCCCTTATCAATCCAAAGTATAACTTACCAACCCAAAATAGGTCTTATGACCAAAATTAATCTTTAACATGACCAAGTTACCAATTAAATCTATACTTCATCAATCTACACTTATTTGGTCATGTTAATGTCATTTTATATGAGCTTAAACACCAATTCACAAAATCATAATATTCTAACCCGAAATGGCCGAGTTGTTATTAAAATCAAATATCTGACTGTTATTTCCCGAGTTTACATATTTACATGCCAATATAAGCAATCTAATTAATGTGGCGAATTCTAGTTTTATTTGAACTTGAATTCTATTTTTATATGTAAACACTATGTATACCAACAATTGGGTCACTTCAAATAAACCAACTACTCATCAAACCCGTAATATATGTTCTTTGAAGTGTCTATATCATTTGATATAATCATTTTCAAACGATATTTTCTGTTATTAAAGAAACGTAAAAGGACATATTTTTTGTGAACTTTTGGTATGAAACGCAATGTATGATGTCGATCTTAAACTATAAATAAAAATACATCATTTGTAGCATTGCTATACGTCATTAGAAATGAATAAAGTATACATATATTGGGATAAATCAATGAGCATTGTTACTTTTGTGAAGTTATTTGAAAAGAATAAAAGGGTAGTTTGTTGTGGGCCTTTACTATTACTCAATAGGATACGGAAGCAACTCTCATCACATATAGACTTTATTAATTACTTTATGTTATTTTATTGCATGTTATGAATCACGTGTTTTAAATGGCAGAATCACTTTAACAATGTAAGAGTTAAATTTCGTCACGTGGAAGATAAGGTGAAATCACATGTTGGGTCGGTCACCATTGGAACATGCGGTACAAACCTTTTTTTTACTTTTCATGGTTCAAGAATCATAAAAATACGAATTGTCATAGTGTTACTTGGGTCCTTTTATCGAGTGTTTCAGCTTCTGGCTGACCTATTTTCCTATATTTCTTTAGTACTTTTGCTATTAAAAAAAATACAAAAGCCGTGAGGATAAAAAAGTAATATTAATTCATATGTGAATACTGATGGAAGTAAATGAGAATCATAAAATTAATCTTTATAAACATATAATTATATGCTTCTACTTAAACTTCAACTCATATTTAATTATTAGTTCAACTAAAATCACATTTCATATGAGTTAACATGTAATTTTATGTTCTAATTGTGGTTCTTATATGAACAATTATCACAAGAAATTGGTCTTGGTGACATAAAAAAAAGGTGCCACTAAAGTAAAAAAGGTTGTCAATGTTAAAAAAGAGAGAGAACAAATAAAAAGTTATGTAGAAGAAGTGATCTAAAAATATGACTAAAACCTACAACTATAAAATCATTAACATTTACCCACACAATGACACACTCAGGGATTATTTTCTAGGGATGCGAACGAAGGATTTAACCAAATTTTCAGAAAGTACGATTGAGATTTTACCTTATAAAATACACTATTTTTTTCAATAGGTGCGTTCACCCACCCAGCCCGCTACCTAAGTCCGCCCCTATACCCACATTTTTTAACTATTATAAAATTGTTATTAGTGACACTTTTAAATGGGTCACTGGTACCTCTACACCAAAAAGTCTGTAATGGGCCTAAAGCTTTTTTTAGTGGGACACAAGCCCAGTACCTTCCGATAAATGGATCGCTTTATGGGTCATTGTTTACGTTTTTTCTTTAGAGCGTTAACTTTGATCATATTGTTGCACTTTAAACGTATTTTATTATTTATTACGTCATTTCTTTAGAGAGTTAAATTAGATCATATTGTTACAATTTAATTTAAATATATTTATAATTATAATATAATTTATGTCAAATCTCATCGCAGTTATTATTTTAATTTGGCCTACCTACAATTGAATTGTGGTTAACATTCCACAAAGTGTTTACTTCAGTTCACTAGTTCGGTCGATGCTTTATATCACTCATGAGTGGCCTCGTACACTTTGATGTTTTTTTAATAAGATTGAATTTAGTTTTGATGTATTGATCGTATGTTATATTTTCTTGCTTACACGGGAATAAAATTAGGTGAAATGGTTTTTTATTAATTATAAGACATAATTGCATCGTAGTTCATGACTCCCGTGTGGCGTATCTGTTTTATGGGTTTGCTCCATAGGTATGAGAAGTTACTCATTGCTCAAACGTAACACATTGGATTCTTTTTCGCTAAACGACGTTAAACCACCCCACCAAATCACGCCAGCGACCACACCATCTTCTCTGGATCCCTTATTATTTCCATGCTAGCCCACCTTCTTTTCCTTTTCAAGCATGTTGAGTATGTTGTTTGATTCCAGTAGTGTTTGTTGTAGTTTATAGAAAAATTTACAAAAATACTTCTTTGTTTTACTGACCTCCCACTTGTTATAAAACTATTATCCTTTGCTAATTGAATTCTAGCATATTGGATGGTGATTTTTGTCCTAATTCAGTCTAAGCGGTGTGCTTTATCTTAGATTGAACTTGGATACTGTCCTATGAGCTAGTTAGAGTGGTGTATCTATATCCGAGGGCGTAACCACTTACAAAGGAAGGGGCAGTTGTCCCCCTGAAAATAAAAAAAATGTTATTTTTAAGCAAAATCCCGATCGACTGTCTTAAAATTTTAGTTAAGCCCCTGATTGCCCCTATGAAAAACAATCATGGATCTACTACTGTGACACTGTCTATATCTATGGTTACTTATAGCTAATATCTATTCCCTACCGACCCAGTGTAGTATAGTTGTGTTCTAACTTTTAAGCGATCAGACAACACATTACCTATCATATTCCCATCATTGCACACGAGCTTGGGGTACTGAAACTTGTTTGATGTGAAATCGATTATTTAGAGACATGCTATCATAATAATTGGTTTCAAGTATTTTATAAAATGGCTCTAAGGCTAGTCGTTGTGGGTTCACTAGCAACCCATTTACGGTGCCACATAGGCTGTTAGTGACGGTTAACCCACACAGCTAGTTAATGACGGCCGTGAATGGAGAAATCGTTAATGTGTTAACTATGTTAATGGGAAGAAGGTCGGGATGATGGTGGGGCCCATGAATGTGGAAACCAGTCACATGCCATCTTTTTTTATTTATATTTTTTTTATTATTGGTTAGTATTGAGTGTTTAGTTGATCTACAACATATTGTTAACAAGTATTTAGTTAATGGTCAAGTTCTTATGTGACACCAACGTGGTGGTGATGTGACAATAGTATAATTAGCCCACCACACATAATCTAATTATTTAGGGGTTAAATAACCAAATTTGGATAATTGACATATTTTTCAATAAAAAGATACTAATTGTTGAAAATTTTATATAAAGTTTATTAAAAAATAATGCAAGTATTATTATAAATGATCAAGTAAATTGTTATATTTAAGATTCAAATATTTTCACGACATATAATTATTTGTTGTTGGTCGTTTTTCTTTAGCTACTTAAGAAATAAATATAATTTACCAAACACTATTATCCGAAGATTCTCAGTATAACATGTCATGAAAAGGACAAGCTGCATTTCCACACACATATGTTCATATTCCACTTTATGCGAATTCTATTGATATTATGATATATGAATCAATGGTCATTTAAGCGACTTATTTGTATAGTTTGATTATATGCTTTGAAACTTGAATAGATTTGTTACATTTGTATAGTCTGATCACATGTTGAAAACATATCATTTTGCTAATGCAACCAAACTAGTGAACTACTAAATTAAAATGTATACATGTGAAAATGTCATTGTTATTGGAGGTGGTTAGATTAGACTCGAATGTGTTGTATCCTTGTGTTGGTGTGTTTGTAAGGTTGAATTTCTTGCTGTTGAAGATTGATATAATAGCGTAGGTTAAAACATTGTTGTAGATTTCAAGTTGTGTTAAATTTAAGTTATATTTAATGAAGATTAAAATTAGCAACCTTCGGACATTTGGTCTAGTGGTATGATTCTCGCTTTGGGTACGAGAGGTCCGAGTTCGATTCTCGAAATGCGGGAATTTTAAATTTTTGTCATGTATTGGCTATTGGATTTTTTTTAGCTATTAGAAAAAATCGTTTTGACTGAATTTTTTCGGTAACATTTTTGTTTATCTTTTGATAATTCTCCATAGATTAAATTTTCGTTTTACTCCTTGAGGTTTGTCACCTTAACGGTTTTGTTTAAATAATTTAAAAATAACTATTTTTCTCTAATATGTTTATTTTTTTTTCTAATCTGCTTCTTAACATAACTCTATCTAAAATATTTTTAAGAGTATTTTAGTAATTCAAGTATAAAACTAAAGATATTTTAATTAAATTACAAATAAAAATTATATTGTATATATTATAATATAATGTCTGTACTCTTTTTCTCTCTCTACATCTTCTCTCTTCTCTCTCTACACTCTCTCTTTCTTCTCCATCACCACCTCACCACCACTGTGCACAGCCCCCACCCGGCAACCACCTTGCCTAGCTCCACCGGACGACCACCACCCCTACTCGACCACCAACAACCATCGTACCAAAAGACACCACCACCACCCCCACATCAACCACCGGAGCTTCCAATGGACACCACCGTCACCATAATCATTCGAGTCTGAAAAGTCGCTGGAGATGGAGTCCTTGGCTCGAAACCTAGGCGGCCGTCACCTATGACTGGCACGAAACCCAACCCATTTACTCATTCCGTCGTTGATTCAGATCGTCTCCAGATTCCTCGTCTCTCGTGCCACCCACCATTGCAAACCAGGTCTCCAACTTTTCTAATTCCTAGGGTTTACTAGATCTGAAACAAAGGTTTCCCAGATCTGAAACAGAGATGCATTCCGTTGAATATGGTGTAACAGAACTGGTGACAATAGAGGTGGTGTGGCGGTGGTTTGGGTGGTTTCTAGTGATTTGGAAGGGTAGGTGGCGGTGGTCGTTGTTATCAGCAGGTGGTGGTGAATGTGGTGGCAGGTGGTGGTTGTTTGTGTTTTGTGAGAAAGAAATAGTGTAAAACAAAATAAGATTGATATTTATGTTTAGGTTGAAAGACTCAAATGCTGATGCTTTTATCTATTAAATTATTAAAATATCTTTCTATTATTAATATTTTGGATGACGTTAAAGGTCGGGGCAAAACGATGATAAATTACTAAACCATTAAAGGAAATGACTTATTTTTAAATGATTAAGGTGAAACCGTTAAAGTGATCAAACCAAAGGAAACAAGACGAAAGTTTACTCATCTACTTATCTTAATATCAAAAAACGTTAGGATATTTTTGGGCATTAATGAATAAAGATGCTCCTAAACAAACTGAAGGTCTTCACCTAAAATAACATGTATTGAAGAAAATTGTTGATTTCACACCATTTATATTATCCATTTTATAAAACGCTAAATTGTTTTATTATTTCATAATTATATTTGGTTTTGTATCCAAGTTAGATCAATCTAAAACCTTGATGTATTTGAAAACCGACCCTCTCTATTTTAAAGCTCCAAGAACCGGGAGAATGGACGGCCGGATTGAGAACTAGGTACCTAAACTGTCGGTTAAGTCTACTTAAATCAACCTCCTAGTAGTTCCTGCCTGGGGTGCTCAGGTTCAAATCTCACTTCGATCGAGCTGTAGTCATGTATAGCCTTGATCGAGATACGGTTCAAAAAAAAAAAATAGTTGGACCGAGTTTTGAATTTTTATATTTTTACTTTACAAATATCCAGTTTACTATTTTAGACTCCGTATTTCGTGTATCCTACGCATTATGTTTTGTTAGCATTGCAAATGCAAACCATAAAAATAAAAGAGTTTTTCATATATTTTATTTTATATTAGTGATAATATATAGGGAAAAGTTAACGTACAATAAACGTGCAATGCGTATGATATTAAATTACGCATGTTATAAAACTCAAACCCTAATCACGCATAAAAAACTATAATTACGCATGTGGTCACAAAAAAAAACAAAATTACACATAATGAAACACCCTAAATACATATTGACCCGAAACAACGCAGCGGAAATACTGGCTCAAAAATTCTTTCCAATTTTTGACTATATAAGCTACTTGAAGGTTCCTTGGTAAAAATGTTGGACACTTTCCTGAAATGATTTACAACATTATTCTTAATTAACTTTTTTAAGGTAACACACAGATACAAACATGAGACTTCTCTTCCCGTACAATCCTTGCTCCTTGACTCGATCTTTAACCCTTTACATTCCATAGTTACGTTAACTCGGTGCAACCTGCAATCTCCACATACATTCACATTATCAATATCCAATGACAATATACATAGTATTAAACGTTCATATTTAAATGAATCACTCCCTATTCTTTCTATTCATGAAATCCTTTCGATTATCGTTCCATGTATGATCTTGCATTCCAATCGTCAATCTTCAAGATCAACATAAGTAAACCTACACTTTCCATTCATTCTCAGAGCAATAATTAGTAACGTTAATGCTCATACGTATTGAAGCCGTGTACATACATACAGGCCCTTATTTACCCATAAAATTATACTAACATGTAATTTAGCCCCACACACACATACATGCTTACATACTTATTCATATCATGTAATCACTAAAGCAATTTAATAAGTTCACATAACTCCCTATTGGTTATTTTCACCGTTCGGGGTTCATTTGGGGTTACGGAACATATTTTAGGAGATATGGAACTCACAATACGAATAACCAACAAAAACAACATATCAAGTTTGTGGGAGGCGTCGGCGACGCCCTCCTATAGCGTCGGCGACGCCATCTAAAATATTGCGTCGGAACTAATGTTGCGTAGACAGTGGGTTAGTGCGTCGGAGAATGGGGCAGCGTCGGCAATGTCACACCCCAACCCGCAGCGGAATAAGAGTCGGGGCATAATTGGGTTATCACCAAAGCTCATGACATTTACTAATATGTTTCATATTTAATAAAGTCAAAGTTACATTTCCAAATATCCAAACATGTTCATACAATACAAAGAAAATAAACCAAACATAACAATCCCAACTCTAAATTATTTTATTCTTCTAGTCCAATCCTATGTGTTCCTAGCTGCTGCTGGTTCACCTGTATCATGTGTAAAAAAAATGGGGGTTTTTGGGTCAACATAAGTTGGCGAGTGAACCTTATTAGATAAACATTTATTAATGAATTACTTTTTGGTTTATCAATGAAAAATTGTGCATAATCATAAATGAGCAAATGTAAATAATCAAGCAGTGGCAAATAACAATCACAACTATAACATACAATAACATATGATAGCATACATTAACATACCAACAACATACGATAAATAACATAAATGAACTGTGCGATCAAGGCTCAATCAAACGGAGCCGATCGTATTGCATGTACTGAAAATGAAAATGTCTGAGCGATCAAGGCTCAATCAAACGGAGCCGATCGTATGTGGGCACGCCAGGTTCAACCTCATAATGAAATGGGGAACATGCTCAACGCTCATAATGTAATGGGGAGCGGCGGCCTATGAAATTGCATGTACTGAAAATAATAAATTTGCATCCAACAATAACTACACATCAGAAACAAACTGAATACACATGTTCATGATATGATGTATGCACAATGGTTTAATTATAATATATATAACAAGACACATGATACACCCCAAAACGTGATTAAAACGGGGAATTTGTAAAGATTCATTCACATTGGGTGCGTTGGATTGGAGATGGTGATATGCGCACGAATTAGATGAGCGGAACAACGAGAAATACTAACCTAAATAATAACGGAAAAATATATTAAATGAGTGGATTTTATTAAGGATTTTAATGAAGTTTTTTAGATATATTTTTGTGAGTTTAAGGCTATTTTCTATCTTTAAAAATGTTATTTTTAAGTATTTTTAATTGATTTTTAAATTAAATTAAATAAATAAAAATATAAAAAAAATTGTTTATTTTGCGTTGACCGTTGACCGTTGACCTGTTGACTTGTTGACCGGTTCGGTCAGTGACATAGTTTGCGCCGGGTGAGGCTCGAACCCGAGACCTCCCGTACGCGTGCACGCAGCTCTACCAACTGAGCTACGTGTCTAACCCGAAATAATCTTGTTTTTAATTATATTTATATACTAATTCGGTTTAACCAAAATTCTTTTAATTTCAAAAACATTTTAATTCAACGAACCGGTGCCAGTGACGGGTTTCGAACGCGCGACGTGTGCCTTAATGTTGCACACAGTCCACCGCTGGACTGTGTGTCTAACCTGGTTATTATCTCGGTTTTTATTATACTTAACAACTAACTGAGTTAACCCGGTTTAGTTTTTAAACAAAAAGGCATTTTATTACATAAGGAGTGCGTGTAGCAGGGATCGAACTCGGGACATGCGTATATGTTTTGCACACAGTCCACCGCTGGACTGTGTGTCTAACCCGTTCATTTTACTGGTTTTAAATAAACTTATAACTTAATTAACATCGTCTTCTTCATTCAATATTTCCGTCGACTGAATCACTGATCCATTTTATGTTTTTACGATTATCAAACATTCTTAAGGTTAAAATAAAATGACAGAAACGGTGTTGGAAGTAACATACCGTAGGAATGATATATCACAGAATTTCCGGCAATTGCGTCGGCTCTGTTTTTATGCTCTTCAACTGAACAAGACAATTAACTGTTTTGATTAGTCAATCGTGGAATTGAAGTGATAAACAAACGTTAACAGCGGGATTGAAGGTCCTTACCGTTTCACAGACGGAAATAAAGACTTTCAGGAAATTTCCGGCGAACTGGAATTAGTTGAACACAACGCCTGAATTCGATTTCAATTGAGAGGTTTAAGTTAGAAATAGCCTAATAATTGTTGAACTGCAATGATATTGAAAGATTTACCGTTTGAGGATGAATACGGTTTTCCGGTGAGATTTGCAGAAAATTCCGGCGAGCTGATTTAAGCGTTTCGATGGTCTGAAAATGTGACGAAAGTGAAATGGGATGCTGGTATGATATTTCTGAGTCGCGAGAGTGGTCTTGAGTTGAAGTAATCTGGACTTGATTACTTTTCAGTTATAAAAACCGATAATGATGAGACTTGATGCTCAATCAATTCCGACTTGATTAAAAATCGTCGGTGCATCGGTTATAAACTGAATGTGCGAGTAAATAAGCGATTTGACGATTGATTTGCCGATTTCCGTTTCTCAGTTGGCGCCACCGGTTTTAACCGAGTTTGTGTATAAATCTCATTTGTTTCCTAGAGATAACAGAAAAGACAAAGTGGCGGAGTGGTGATGTGAGTGTGTGTTAAGGCGTTGGAGTTGTTCTTAGCTGACCCGGGTTCGAGTCCCGGCAGCAACATATTTTTTTTATTTACTTTGTTTTAACTTTTTATCAAATATAATTTTTATAGTTTAGTTTATTTATTAATTATGTATCGTTTTAAATCAAAATAATCATAAATATTCAACGTAACTTTTATAACTTGATATTCGATTACAAAACGGAGCGGGTTTTGAAAACCCGATTTTTACAAATGTTACAGGCAACGGCTAGGGTGGCCGTCGGCGACGCCCCCTCTGTGTTATCGACGCTGTTCCTTCTTGTTTAAGCTTACGTAACCCGTTTCCGATTCTCGTTCCAACCCGGGCTGACTCATAATGTCCCGTAACATCCCATAACATTCCGTAAGCTTCCCATATTCTTTTTAACTCTTAACCACATGCCCACTTAATCAAAATTATATTTGGACCTGTTTGATTAATTCGAGTTAAGTTCGACATAACTAATTATTACGGCCCGCTATATATTACTTTCCTTAGTACCATGATTATTTAAACATTCTTGCATAACTCTCCTACCATAATTATTCAAGACTCACACCCTACACATTCTTTCTACATTTTGACCCGTTCACTTTTATTATGAATTTCGAACGTAAACATCCTATGACTCATCAAAACAAATCGCACCTTAATTCTTACTCTTATCCGTTATTCCTTACACAATCCCCTGAATTCAACATAGCAATGTTTGTTTACAAAAGAAGAAGTGATTCCGGAAATCACTTACCTTAGCGTCCGTATTTGTATCCGTTACCTTGTCTCCCTTTTTGACCCGTTAGCCTTCCATGCTTCCATCCGCCTTGACATGATTCCTACACTTTCATGTCATAACCTTCACATTCTTGTTAGTATACATGATTGTACGTGTTAACGGTCGTATCAAATGCATATCTCATATTTGACTTTCATTAGTCAATTCTAACAAGCATATGGCATATACCCAAAATCACATCTTTTCAAACTCATATTATCCAATATGTCATCACATATAACATATATTAATATATCACGTACCATATGACTTTCTATAATCTACAATTGTGACAAAAAGTCTAACCATGCTTTTTATGCGTAGTTGACTTTCAGAAGTCAACATTTATCACATGAACTTTCGACATAACTTCATATATCCGTGTCATCATATTAGGCTATACGAATGACACTATGTACATTTCATACTCATGATGCAATATACTTACAACCACATGATCACTTAGCTACGTCATACACATGTATAACCAAATCAATACAAACTCAAGTTCTCATGATCCTAAAATGGTCAACCACATTCAAAGCTAGCAATTTAACATAATCTCAACATCAATAGTTACTAGTAAGTCCGCAAGCTATACATTTCATACACATCCGTTTCTAAATTATCATTAAGCCACTAATCCAAATCATGGTGTGCACCACCATTCAAACATAGAGTACTAGTTCTTAAACCATTCCTTCACCGAATCATGTCATCAACTACATTTTACATATACTTATCAAATACATTCCTAATGTTGTTTTACTATCAAGTATATCATCATCACTTTCTATACATGTTCACCTATTATTTTGTATACAATTCTCATCTAATAATTTCACCTATGCTTTTAATCAAACACTTGGTGTGCGTATTACTATCTAATGCACAATGTACAAGTAATTTATGCCTACCTTCCTTGCTCACAACATCAAGCATCATGAACATTTTTCTAGTCATAGATTGCACATGCAATACTATTAGACCATCCTTAGAACACCATCAACTTCCTAATTTTCGTATAAGAAATTTGTTATAAACTGTTTGTTTTCAAAACTTTAGTTCCCGACCTCTGATCGGAATTTCCTTTGAAGGTATTAACGATCCATATGCCAGAAAGCTACAGTCAAAATTTCAGCTCAATTTCGGAAAAATCGATTATATTAAGCTGTATTTTAACTAAAACGGGAATACGAACTGCTATGAAAATGGGTTTCAAAGCCATACTTAAACAGCTCTATTTCTTATTTCCACCGTTCAAAATGATCATCTATATGTTGAAAACCATATATAAAAAACTCAAGACGTTTCAACGGTCGGATTTTGCGGATCGTTTGGTTCTTTGTAACTGGATTATTGGATAACATTCTGGACAGATTTGATTTATACACTTTTAACAAATTTGAGCAAGGATTTAGAGAAATAAGAGCTTACCATCACATTCGTAGCACGATAATTGGTTCCAGGTTGTAAACCACAACTCCGACCACCACCGGCCACCGCGAATCACCGCTAACCGCCACCGCCGGCCACCCCTCTTTCTCTAGTTCTCACACTCTCTCTCTTGTTTCTCTCTCTAACTTGAGAGAAATTCTGCCCAAATGAGCTATAAGGGTCTTTATATACATTGAACTTTGGATATTTACATAATCCTCCCTTCATGTTTGATTTTTACGACAATGCCCCGTCAAGTTATGGCGAGTCACAATATGAGGTAGCCGTATATCTCTGAACCGAACCCGTTATATTTATCGACATATATTACTAAAATACATTCCGTTACAATATCTGATACTCAGCAAATTATTTTTTCCCTTATAAATAATTCACAACGAATTATAAAGTATACTGCATAACTTCATCTATGTCACACCCCGACCCGCAGCGGAATAAAAGTCGGGGCATGATTGGGTTATCACCAAAGCTCATGATATTTACGACGAAGTTTCATATTTATTAAATTCAAATTACAAATTCAAATATCCAATAAACAAAATTCAAACAAATACAAAAAAAAAAAAACAAATCTAAATGTTTATTCCAACGCAATAACTTGTTTATTCTTCTAGGCCATCCTAAGTGTTTCTTTCCTCAACTGGATCACCTGTATCATGTGTACAACAGGGGAGATTTTGGGTCAACAAAAGTTGACGAGTGAACCTTAATAAAACATTTTAAATAATTGCTTGTTTTATTTGTTAACGAAAATTCGTGCATAAATCACATGTGAGCAAATATGTATATGTAAACAATCACAAACCACATTGAATGAATATATGACATGAATGATGACGTATTTGAGATCAAGGCTCAATCAAATGGAGCCGATCTAATGAGGCACCTGATGCTCAACCCGTATCCCACGAGGAACTGGTGGGCCTATGAAATGAGTGCACTGACATGATAAATTTATTCCACATAATAATCACACAACAACCATTACACATTTGATAACAAGATGATATAAGCACAAGTGTTTAAATAAAATAAAGGAATTGTACGACACATGATACACCCCAAAACATGATTAAAACGGGGAATTTGTAGGGATTCACTCACCTTGGGTGCGTATTCTTGAATGGTAAGGAGAGCGCACGAGTTGGGAATTTAATCAACGAGAAAGTACTAACCTAGAAATAATAACGCGATAACTCGGTAAATAAATTAAATTAATATTTAGGTTAAAATCCTTTGTTTAGGTTTTTAAGTTATTTTTGTGGCTTGTGTTGATATTCTAGACCCTTGAAAATGTATATTCTTAAACTTTTATTTGATTTTTCTTTTAATAAGAACCTTAGAATTAAAGTATAAAAAAAATAATAATAAAATAATATAAAAATCTTGTCAGTCTGACAAGCATGTCAGACCGGTTCGATGGGAGTAGGCATGCGCGTATGCAGAGTTGAACCCGGGACCTCACGTTCACCTGCACGCAGCTCTTCCAACTGAGCTACGTGTCTAACCCGTAAGATTTCGGATTTTAATTATTCTTATATACATCTTGGGTTCATTCAAATTTAGTCAAGGTTTTAAAAAGGTTATACTGGATCAAACCGGACGCACATCAAGGAATTCGAACCCGGGACCTTGGTGGTGTTTTGCACACAGTCCACCGCTGGACTGTGTGTCTAACCCGGTTAAATCTTGGATTTTAATTATATTTGTATACATACTGCCACTGCTATATTTCTTTCAAAATAAAAACGGTTATGTGCATTGATGCGGTCATGAGCCGGATTCGAACCAAAGATGTGAAAGCTGTGTTTTGCAAACAGTCCACCGCTGGACTGTGTGTCTAACCCGTTTAAATCTTGGATTTTAATTATATTTAACCCGTAACCCACTTCATCTCCTTCATTCGAATTCTTTTACCCAGAACATCCACCCGCCTAAGAAAAACAGTCTCCCAATTTCCTTAAATGATTTATAAAAGATAATTAAGATAATATAATATCGAAGTATCAAGAACTTTTACCGAATTGATTTAGTCGGCGGTGATTGATTTCGGCTCCTGCTGAAATCCGGCGAACAGGACTTCCGGCGAACAGAGGGGAAAGTTATAGAGTGAAGGAAAAACAAATTGAAGACTGAGCGAATCTGGATGGGAGGCTGCATTAAGTATTTATAGAGGGAGACTTGGGCTTGGTTTTAGGAAAGCCGCGTGCTAAGATTGACGATTGCTTGCGGGAATGACAGCTACCCGATTGAAGTTGCCAAGAATAACTCGGCGCCAGTTGTCGGAAAGTTCAAACAGAAAAGGAAAGGCGCGTGTGGTGATTTGGCGATGATTTGCAGGTTTTCCCCCGCTCACAGATAAGTGATTATAAGTGATGGCGCGCGAGATTTGTTACAATGTGTGTGTGTGGTCTAGTGGTGTTGGTGATGTGTGAGCAACTGGGCGACCCGAGTTTGATTCCCGGTTCACCTTTGTTTTTTTTATTTTTTATTTTTACACTTTTTAATTGTCTATTAAGAAGTAATTGTTTATAATTGATTATTTATTATATTATTTTATTTAGCTTATTAATTATTTTATATTTTAATCAATAATGAAAATAACCGAATGACCATAATAAATGCACTTTGATAATTTGGGGCGGGCTTTCGAAACCCGACTTGTACAAATGTTACAGTATCCCCTACTTTTAGAAATTTCGTCCCGAAATTTAAGTAGTAGTTGTAACTGGAAAAAGATGCGGGTACTTTTCGCGCATTGAGTCTTCACGTTCCCAAGTAAACTCGGGTCCTCGTTTTGACTCCCAACGCACCCTGAAGATTGGAATGCGACTTCGCCTTAACCGCTTCTCACCAAAATCCATGATTTCCACTGCTCTTTCAACGAAGTGCATTGATTCATCGACTTGAATGTCTTCTAAAGGGATATGGAGGTTTTCGTCGGCGAGACACTTTTTCAAGTTTGATACGTGGAACGTGGGATGAATTCTGTTGAGTTCTTCTGGTAGGTCAAGCTTGTAGGCTACAGGTCCTACTCTTTCGAGTATCTTGAAAGGTCCTACGTAGCGTGGTGCTAGCTTGCCCTTTTGGCCAAAACGAACCACTCCCTTCCACGACGATACTTTCAAAAGTACTTGATCACCAACACAAAACTCCAGAGGCTTTCTTCGTTTGTCAGCATAACTCTTTTGACGACTTTGAGCCGCTAGAAGATTGTTTCGAATTTGGAGGATTTTGTCGGTTGTTTCTTGAATCAATTCAGGTCCGGTGATTTGCGCTTCACCAATTTCATGCCAACATACTGGAGATCGGCACTTACGACCATATAAAGCTTCGAAAGGAGCCATGCCGATACTTGAATGATAGCTATTGTTGTACGAAAACTCGACTAATGGTAGGTGAGCGTCCCAGTTCCCTTTGAAGTCTATGACACATGCTCGAAGCATGTCTTCAAGGGTTTGGATGGTGCGTTCAGATTGACCATCAGTTTGAGGGTGAAAGGCGGTGCTAAGGTCTAACCGTGTACCCAAAGCGGTTTGTACGGCTCGCCATGTTCATGAAGTGAAACGACCATCACGGTCTGAGATGATGCTTAACGGTACACCATGTCGACTTACGATCTCGCTTATGTAGATACGAGCTAACTTCTCGTTCTTGAAGTCCTCGCGGATCGGAATGAAGTGAGCTGATTTTGTAAGACGATCAATGATTACCCATATGGTGTCATACCCACTGGAGGTGCGAGGTAACCCGGTAATTAAGTCCATGGTTATGTTTTTCCCACTTCTATACAGGTATTTCGGGTTGGACTAGAAGTCCTGAAGGTCTTTGATGTTCAGCTTTCACTTTGGAACAGGTAAGGCACTTGGAAACAAAAACAGTGATGTCCTTTTTCATGCCAGGCCACCAGTAGGTGTATCGTAGGTCTTGATACATCTTATCGGCTCCTGGGTGTACAGAGTATCGTGTTTTGTGTGCCTCATTCATGAGGAAATCACGAAGGTTATCGCGATCAGGAATCCATATGCGGTTTAAATAGTATAGAATACCGTCGGATTTGGTTTCAATTTTGAGTTCAGCTCCACATGACAGCTCATCGCGTACGTCATTTTCTGTTACAGAAACATGTTGAGCTGCCCGGATTCGATCCTGGATATCGGTTATGATTTGCGAATATAGAAGACGAATAGAGTTTGCATATCCCTTTCGACTGAGTGTATCGGCCACCACATTTGCCTTGCCAGGATGGTACCGTATTTCACAGTCGTAATCGTTGAGAAGTTCGACCCATCTTCGTTGCCTCATATTCAACTCTTTTTGGTTGAAGATATGTTGGAGACTCTTGTGGTTAGTGTATATTTCACACTTGGTACCGTAAAGATAATGTCTCCATATCTTGAGAGCGAACACAACGGCTCCAAGTTCCAGGTCATGGGTGGTGTAATTCTTCTCGTGAACTTTGAGTTGCCTCGAGGCATAGGCTATCACTTTTCCTCGTTACATCAACACACAGCCTAGTCCTTGCCCTGATGCGTCGCAATAAACCACAAAGTCATCGCAACCCTCAGGGAGTGTAAGGATAGGTGCGTCACAAAGCCTTTGCTTCAAAGTTTGGAAGGCCTCCTCTTGCTTAGGTCCCCAAATGAAGGGTTTTCCTTTATGAGTCAAGGCCGTGAGCGGAACGGCGATACGGGAAAAGTTGGCAATGAAGCGTCGGTAATAACCAGCCAAGCCAAGAAATGACCTAACTTCGGTAGAGGTACGTGGCGCTTGCCATTCCTATACTGCCTTGATTTTCGAATGGTCGACGTGAATCCCTTTGTCATTGACGACATGACCAAGAAATTGTACTTCTCCTAACCAGAATTCGCATTTTGGGAACTTCGCGTAAAGCTTTTCAGTCCTTAAGAGTGTAAGAATGAGTCGAAGGTGTCGCTCATGATCGGATTTTGACTTGGAGTAGATAAGAATGTCGTCGATGAAGACTATGACGAAACGGTCGAGATAGGGTTTGCATACCTATTCATTAAATCCATGAAGACAGCGGGGGCGTTGGTTAAACCGAAAGGCATAACCATGAACTCGTAATGACCATAACGAGTTCGGAAGGTGGTTTTTGGGATATCTTCTTCGCGCACTCTAAACTGATGATAACCAGAACGAAGGTCGATTTTGGAAAAGCAGGTGGCGCCTTGAAGTTGGTCTAGGAGGTCATCAATGCGAGGCCGTGGATAGCGATTCTTAACTGTCAACTTGTTGAGTTCTCTATAATCAATGCTCATGCGAAACGTTCATCTTTCTTCTTCACAAAAAGAACAGGTGCACCCCAAGGCGATGAGCTAGGACGTATGAATCCTTTGTCATCAATTCTTGCAGTTGACTGGCCAACTCTTGCATCTCGGATGGGGCTAACCTATAAGGAGACTTTGCGACCGGTGTAGCGCCGGGCACAAGATCGATTCGAAATTCGATTCTCTCACAGGAGGAAGTCCTGAAACGTCGTCAGGAAAAACTTGCGGGAATTCCTTCACAATTGGAATATCTTCGAGCTTCCTCTCCTTGCCTCCCTTCTTGACGATGTGAGCTAGAAATGCGACGTAGTTCTTGCGAAGATAACTTCGGCTTGAAGGCAGGACATCAATTTGAGTCCTTTCGAAGGGGTTTCCCCAAAGATACGTAGTGTCTGACCGTCAGCGAGGGGAATTCGAATGAATTTTTCGTGGCACACCACCTCCGCGTGATGCTGGCTGAGCCAATCCATGCCGATGATAACATTGAAACTTCCCAATTTCATAGGAATGAGATTAATTGGGAAGTCGTGATCATTTAGGGTGAGAGTACAATCGCGTATAATAGAATTTAATGTAGTGGGTTTTCCGTCAGCAACTTCCACCGTTAGAGATTCAATGAGATTAACACAAGGTTGGTCGAGGATAGATTCGAATTCTAAGGACACAAAGCTCTTATCCGCACCAGTATCGAATAATATGGATGCATAACTACCATTGATGAGAAACGTACCGTTGACCACATTGTTGTCAGCCCTGGCTTGGTTGGCATTGATATTGAAAGCTCTTCCTCTGGCAGGTGGAGGAGCTTGGTTAGCTTGGTTTACCGGGTTCACTTGAGCTTGGGTATGGATGATGTTCACTAGGCGTGGACAAGTGTTCCTGAAGTGGTTTGGGTCCCACAATTGAAACAGGCTCGCATGGGTTGCATCATGGGGTAGTTGGGTTGGTAGTAAGGTTGGGTTGCGAGTTGAGCAGGCGGTAGAAGTAAGGGTTGTTGGGCTTGGCCCACCATCTGATTTTGGTTTGGGTTGGAGGTTGACCGCGGTTCATTCGCTGAAGGGTTCGACAGGTTTGGATGGTGTGACCCGCACGGCCACAATTTGTGCAATGTTGGCAGGGGTTTTCGGGAGGGTGATGGTATTGACAACGGTTACACTTTGGGTGTGGGCCAGTGTATGGCCTTTTGAATGGTGCGGCTGGAGGGGCAACTTGGGTGATTGGTGCAGCAGTGATGGGAGTGTTGGTTTGGGTGACGGCAAAGTTCTTGCCATTTCGTTTCCTCTTACCAGCAAACTTCAAGGATGTACCTGGGAGGTTTGGAATTGGGGTCTCAATTGGTGCTTTCTTCTTCTCATCTTTGAATTTGCCGTTTCGAATGCGATTTTCAGTGAGTTCCGTAGCTAACTCCATTGCGGCTTCAAGTGTTGCAGGCGAAGTGCTTAAAACCGAATCTTGGATTTTCGAGTGGGAGGCCTCGAATGTAGTGTTCGACTAGGCGGTATAAGGGGGTAAACAAATTGGGGATCATCTGGTTCAATTCGAGAAATCTCTTATTGTATGAAGTGTGGTCTCCTTCCTTTTGTTTCAATGCGTGAAACTCGTCTTCTAGCTTTTTGATTTCGCTTCTTGGACAAAAACGTCTCGTCATGATTTCCCTTAACTCTTCCCAGGTTAAGGCCATGGCATATTCAACACCTCGCTTACCCTTTTCCGTGTTCCACCAGGTAAGGGCTACCCCAAACAACCTTCCAGTCGCGTAACGTACCTTACGGTCCTCGGGACAGTCGCAATTGAGAAAGGTGTTTTCCATCTCCTCAAACCAGTGAAGGAGGGCGGTGACACCTTCAGTCCCTTCATATTTTGGGGGATCGCATGACTTGAAGTGTTTGTAGGTGCATTGGGGGTTTTGGGAGGAGGGTTGGCGATGCTTTGTTCTTCTTGGTTGGGAAGGTTGATGGGATTAGCGGTGAGGGCTTGTTGAACTTATAGCACGATGTCAGGAAGCACTGCGGCCATTTGTTTAGCAATTTGCGTGGCCAAGCGTTCGTTTGACTTTCCTGACTTTCTACCTCCACGTAATTGCCTAGCCGACATCTACAGGAACATATGTAGGAAGATTGTGAGTTCAAGAATTTCCTAGGTGTCATGTGTCGTAAAAAGAATGAAAACAACATAACTGAAAATAATTTAACTACATCCATAGGACGTCTTGGGTTTGCTCATGTTTGGGCCTCCAAATGTCCCCCATACCATTGCCTGTGTAGTCATGTGGGCCCCCATGACTATTGGGCTTGGTAGGATTCACATTGGTGTCGGCGAGTTAACACTCGCACCACCTGAATGAAAATCGTAAAACATGATTGCGAGATGTATGGTAGGAGGGTGTCCAGGTGTAGACACAATGACAACTCAAAGTGGGGTTAGCTCACACGACGTTTGGTATAGCATGCTTTGGCCTAATAGGTCCTTCGTACTCTCATCGTTAGTCCCCAGGTAGGCAAACTGGTCCTTTATTTTGGATTTATACGAACGCCAAGCCTAGACATGGACGTTCCGACTACCGGTACTCGTACCCTTCTAGTTACTACATGCCCGTCGTGAAAACTCACTTTGATGTGATTTGAAAGATACGAAATCATTGCAAAAATATGGAAATCGTGAGGTGTGTGCTTTCATAGATATGGCATGTTATGAGGATATGAACTATGATGAGCATTGCATATTAACATGTACTTGTGAGTGTGCTTGCATAATATTGGGTGTGAACATGAAACATATAAACATCATTAATTTTGCTGACACATAAACATTAAAATTTAATCGACTATAGTATAGGCTCTAAGGGTCTAATAACCTATCCTATATCCCTGTAGTCACAAGCTCTGATACCAATCTGTCACACCCCGACCCACAGCGGAATAAAAGTCGGGGCATGATTGGGTTATCACCAAAGCTCATGATATTTACTACGAAGTTTCATATTTATTAAATTCAAATTACAAATTCAAATATCCAATAAACAAAATTCATACAAATACAAAAAAAAAAAAAAAAACAAATCTAAATGTTTATTCCAACGCAATAACTTGTTTATTCTTCTAGGCCATCCTAAGTGTTTCTTTCCTCAACTAGATCACCTGTATCATGTGTAAAACATGGGAGATTTTGGGTCAACAAAAGTTGGCGAGTGAACCTTAATAAAACATTTTAAATAATTGCTTGTTTTATTTGTTAACGAAAATTCGTGCATAAATCACATGTGAGCAAATATGTATATGTAAACAATCACAAACCACATTAAATGACTATATGACATGAGTGATGATGTATTTGAGATCAAGGCTCAATCAAACGGAGCCGATCTAATGAGGCACCTGATGCTCAATCCGTATCCCATGAGGAACTGATGGGCCTATGAAATGAGTGCACTGACATGATAAATTTATTCCACATAATAATCACACAACAACCATTACACATTTGATAACAAGATGATATAAGCACAAGTGTTTAAATAAAATAAAGGAATTGTACGACACATGATACACCCCAAAACGTGATTAAAACGGGAATTTGTAGAGATTCACTCACCTTGGGTGCGTATTCTTGAATGGTAAGGAGAGCGCACGAGTTGGGAATTTAATCAACGAGAAAGTACTAACCTAGAAATAATAACGCGATAACTCGGTAAATAAATTAAATTAATATTTAGGTTAAAATCCTTTGTTTAGGTTTTTAGGTTATTTTTGTGGCTTGTGTTGATATTCTAGACCCTTGAAAATGTATATTCTTAAACCTTTTATTTGATTTTTCTTTTAATAAGAACCTTAGAATTAAAGTATAAAAAAAATAATAATAAATAATATAAAAATCTTGTCAGTCTGACAAGCATGTCAGACCGTTCGATGGGAGTAGGCATGCGCGTATGCGGAGTCGAACACGGGACCTCACGTTCACGTGCACGCAGCTCTTCCAACTGAGCTAGTGTCTAACCCGTAAGATTTCGGATTTTAATTATTCTTATATACATCTTGGGTTCATTCAAATTTAGTCAAGGTTTTAAAAAGGTTATACTGGATCGAACCGGACGCGCATCAAGGGTTTCGAACCCGGGTCCTTGTGGTGTTTTGCATACAGTCCATCGCTGGACTTGTGTCTAACCCGGTTAAATCTTGGATTTTAATTATATTTGTATACATACTGCCACTGCTATATTTCTTTCAAAATAAAAACGGTTATGTGCATTGATGCGGTCATGAGCCGGATTCGAAGCAAGATGTGAAAGCTGTGTTTTGCACACAGCCCACCGCTGGAATGTCTGTCTAACCCGTTTAAATCTTGGATTTTAATTATATTTAACCCTTAACCCACTTCGTCTCCTTCATTCGAATTCTTTTACCCAGAACATCCACCTGCCTAAGAAAAACAGTCTCCAATTTCCTTAAATGATTTATATAAGATAACTTAAGATAATATAATATCGAAGTATCAAGAACTTTTACCGAATTGATTTAGTCGGCGATGAATGTTTCGGCTCCTGCTGAAATCCGGCGAACAGGGCTTCCGGCGAACAGAGGGGAAAGTTATAGAGTGAAGGAAAAACAATTGAAGACTGAGCGAATCTGGATGGGAGCTGCATTCAGTATTTATAGAGGGAGACTTGGGCTCGGTTTTAGGAAAGCGGCGTGCTAAGATTGACGATTGCTTGCGGGAATGACAGCTACCCGATTGAAGTTGCCAAGAATAACTCGGCGCCAGTGTCGGAAAGTTCAAACAGAAAAGGAAAGGCGCGTGTGGTGATTTGGCGATGATTTGCAGGTTTTTCCCGCTCACAGATAAGTTGATTATAAGTGATGGCGCGCGAGATTTGTTACAATGTGTGTGTGGTCTAGTGGTGTTGGTGATGTGTGAGCAACTGGGCGACCCGGGTTCGATTCCCGGTTCACCTTTGTTTTTTTTTTTTTTTTTTTTTACACTTTTTAATTGTCTATTAAGAAGTAATTGTTTATAATTGATTATTTATTATATTATTTTATTTAGCTTATTAATTATTTTATATTTAATCAATGAAAATAACCAAATGACCATAATAAATGCACTTTGATAATTTGGGGCGGGCTTTCGAAACCCGACTTGTACAAATGTTACAATCTAAATGGTAACCACACTAATGTGCTATAATATCTCTTAATTACATAACACGAATTAATCTCATTTACACATTTTGGGGTGTTACACATAAGTAAACCCTAATCACGCATGTTATATTCATAATTACGCATGTTATGCGTAGGGCTGTTTAAAAAGCCCGTGGCTCGAGACTCGCTCGAAAAAAATTCGGCTCGAAGTCAGCTCGGCTTGGTTTGTAAACGAGCCAAGACCGGCCAAGGTAGGTTCGGTTCGTGGCTCGCTCATTAGTTGGCGCGTTGGCCGCTCTTTTAGCACGTTTAAATTAAACCTCAAATTATGTGTATGAGTGTGTGTTTATATACATATTCTAATATATCTAAGCAATGTTGTTTAATTAGTAACATGGTTACTTTTTTTATCGAAATAAATAGATTGTTAAGCTATAGTTTTAATTATTAATACTGATTTAAAAGATATAGATTAAGGTAAGTAACATTAAATCTTTTCTTGTTCGTTTTATAGTTAGCCAAAAATTACTATTCTATTTAAAACGTCAGTGGCTGGAGGCTCGCTCGAAAAAAGCTCGGCTCGAAGTCAGCTTGGTTTTAAATGAGCCGGCTCGGCTCGATTCGATTTTTAAACGAGCCTGGTTCGGTTCGGCTCGACACGTTTACAGCCCTAGTTATGCGTACACATCACATTTTAAGAACTATTGTATTTTAGACTCTAATAATATATATATAGGGGGAGGGATAGAAAGGAAACTCACTTGAGTTAAGAAAACCCAAGAAAACCTTATGTAACAAACTTTTTTTTTGTAAAAATTAGGGAATGTAAATAACATGTTATTGAACGTTTTATAATAAAAAAAACCGCCAAAGGGATTTTTATGAAAAATTTTAAAAATTCAATTTTTTAGCATATATATATAAAGTGAACTTTTAAATTTAAAAAAAATCTCTTTGGCGCTTTTTTTTGTTATATAACGTTCAACAACATGTAACTTACATTCCATAATTTTTTTTTACAAAAAAATAAATTGTTACTTAAGGTTTTCTTGAGTTTTTGTAACTTAAATGGGTTTTCTCTCTATAATTCCCATATATATATATATGGTGGGGGTTCTAGAATAAACATTAATGTATTTGTGAACTAAGTGAACAAATCCTAGTAATTGATTTACATTATCATATCGTAAAATACACTAGTGATTTTCATTATCAAATCTTGACTATTAATTCACTTGTGTATTGATAATCAATGGTTAGGATTAGTTCACCAGTGTTCACTATCAAGTGGAGTGTTACAAATGAAACTAATATATATATATATATATATATATATATATATATATATATATAATATATATAGTAGTTGGCTATAAAGTTCATTTTTCTACAAAGTATAAAAAGTCATAAAATACCTTAATGTCAACCATAAAACATACACAAAATCCACAAATAACAAAGTGAAGATTACTAAAACGCCATATTTGTGGGTTTTGTGTTGTGTTTTGGTATGATTAACATTAGTGTGTTTTATATTCATAGTTATACGATGGTGTGTTTGAAGTTTTTATTGACTGTTAGGGTTTGGATATTGTGTTTTAGTGATTTTCACTCTGTTATTTGTGGGTTTTGAGTGTGTTTTATGACTTTGTACACTTTGTAGGAAAAATGAACTTTGTAGTCAAATACTACCCATGTATTATATGTTGTTTAACCGGTTTTTAGAACCAGTCCTAACACAGCGGATTCCATAACTACTACGATTATGAAGAGTAGATATATTCAACTTTTAATTAATACGAGTGGTGCATTTTCTTTACCAAAGTAAGTTGGTTTCCAGTATGAAATTTTCTTTCTTCTTTTGATTTATGACTGGTAGAGAATTAATTGCGGGAAGGTGGTCGGTGGTTGCTATTTTGATTGATTTTCTTCTTTTTGACTTTAGTCGTTGAACAATATAAAGCAGCCATCTTAACCCCACTTTTATCTACGTTAGCTCATTTGTTTATTTTTGTTAGGAAACTCTGGAAGGTTTCAAAATTCTTTATGGTTAGGGTCTGATTGGGGAGTTCAAGCACTTTCTTTATCCATATTCTCAACTTCAAAAATAACTTAGAATAAGTTGTTTAGAAAAAAAAAAAACAAAAGTTCATAAGATTCATAGTTGGAGTAAGTATTAGAGTAAGCTTAACAGTTGTTATTTATGTATCCGTTAGCTTGCATTTAAAAAAAGGTATTAAACTTAATAGTGATTATTATTATTTAAGGTCTTGAATGGTCAAATTGTTAACACATTAAACATCACGTCACCAATTTAACCAAGTATATATAGCCGAATCAAATTCCCCTTTTTTATTTGAAGTTATAGACATTTAATCAAAACGTTGGAAAAGTTTGTCTTTTGGCGTTTACAAAAGTTTGTTCCCTAAATAGAAATTTCATTACCACTCTACGAAAGTAGCCATTATTATAAATGGTTAGAAAATTATATCAAAGTAATAAATATCTTGAGTGTTTATAATAATTTAACAAAACAAATAGTTAACAGGTAAATGGCTCATACTAAGCAAAGGGGTTTTCGCCAAATGGCACAAGAAGTTGAAAAAATGTGTTCATCCCCAAATAGTAAGGTTTCTAGTACTATGATGACCAAAGATTAGAGGGTGTGTGAATTAGCCATTCCAAAGAAAAATGTTATATTAGATTTCATGTCACAACAACTATGAAGATAATTACTTCAAAATGGATAATTCTAGTTTCATATATAATTGAAAGATTATGTCTTATGACCGGTCATATGTCATATATCTAGTCAGCACCCGCTACTTATTACCCCTTTGCGTTCATAGATTTCAGATATATCCGTTTCAACTTCCATTACCCCTTACTTGAATCCAACCTTAAACTCACCGCAAAAAAAAACAACTTGAAGTAGCAAATACTCTCCCACACTTCACTAATTTTTTAAAGTTATATATACACAATGGAATACTTGAGGTCACCATGGATATTTTCAACTATTTTTAAGGCTTTATATACATTAGTATATTTGAGTTTGCTGTGGATATATTCGAGTTTGATATGGGATTGATTTCAGGTAATCGCTAGGTACTGGCTAATATCGTACCCGGACCCGATAAAATCTAAATAACCATCCCTCACCTGTCCCAGTATTCGTCCCTGAATGTTTTGGCTTTCAGTTTAGTTTTGAGTTTTTATGTAATTCCTAGTCACAACACTCAGTTTACCATGGTAAAGCTGCATCATCTAATACAAAAAGCGACATTTAAAATCTAAATTCCGACACGCTAACATACACTCGTGCATCTATGCACTTGGGACATCAACCTATCAAGCTTTCTATCTGACAATTCGAATCTAAATACATTATCATGTGAGACAGTGTTTATGTGAAGTCCCGTTTCTTGTTCTAGTCTTTGAACCTTGTCAGGGCTACGTAGAACTTCGTCAAAACAAACATACCGCCCGCCACCAGTTTTGTTCATTTCCTGGTGCACCTTTATGTGCGCCTCTGCTAGTTTGTTAACATCAACCGTTGCTAACAAACCGTGTTCATACATATCTTGACCACCTGCATATTCTTGTTGCTATGAGCCATCTCACTTTTCATATCTTTAAAGTAATTATCAAGAAAAAGCTAAAAAACTGACCTTTGAGGTATGCGATGGTGGATGATGGATTTGCACAGAAGTAGCGAGGGCCCGTGATGAGACCCGAGCATATTGTGGTCAATTTCAACCCCGTTTCCTCAGCTATTCGCCATGAGGCCCGTTCGGCTTTTAACTTACCCAATGCATACCATAGCTGTAATATTTCAAATAACAATAATTAATTCGATTTTAAAATGTGGTGGTGTATGCATTTGATGATCAGTTGTATGTGAAATTGTGAATAGAGTTTTATTACCTTTTTGCTAGTGCAAAAGGATTCATCACTCCAGCTATTGTGGTCTACTATAGGGGAGAGGCTGCTA
Source organism: Scalesia atractyloides (assembly GCA_947069175.1). Taxonomy (NCBI): domain Eukaryota; kingdom Viridiplantae; phylum Streptophyta; class Magnoliopsida; order Asterales; family Asteraceae; genus Scalesia; species Scalesia atractyloides. Next base: position 64,047,172 of record CAMTDV010000028.1, on the reverse strand, counting down.
TTGGAAGTGTCTCTCCATATGCATGTCAGTAGAGATGATGTAAGCACATAGTTTCTAACAGATGGAGTTGCTGCACAGGCTTCTGCTACATTTTCAGCTGCCTTTGCTTCTATTTCTGCCATGGATTTCTGTCAATTTCATATGATTTAAAGATCAGATGCAACTCGGTTTTCACGCTTGTTGCCTTAGTTTAATCGGTAATCAAATGGGGATACACAAAGAAATCATAGTTTAAGGATCTAGACTGAAACCATATCAAAGTAAATATATCTTAATCAATTGTACATTCATCTGAATTTAATAAATCCCCAGTCGTCTTCAGCCGGTGGAAAACGACATGATTATTATTTAATACCACTAAAAGAGTTTAATAAAATACAGAAATGTCTCTAGAAGGAAACGAAAAGCATTATAATAAACCAAAAGGCCAACATGATGTGCATTTGTGAAACCAATTATATGTCACCTAACTACTTTATATCACGCTGTAGCACATGATTTCATCATAGATCTTTTCATAAATAATCATATCTTCTGTCAAGTTATAATAAAAAAGGACAAAAGTTATAGATGATACAACGAGACTCACGGAGTAACCGGAGAATCCGCTTGGATCAATGAAAGCAGTTGTGTGAAACACCGTATAACATCCATCAAAAGCTTCCATTAAGCTCTGGCGATCGTTGCATTTTGCTACAACGACTCCTATCCGATTGCTGTTTGTAATTCTCGATGAAGTTTCGATATCTTCTGAAACTTCAATCTCTCTTAACCGATCTATATCTTCTGTGATATCAAACTCTCCGGTTAGTTGAGCATAATGCTGATTTGATAGCAAATTAAGTGCATATTACACGTTCTTAAGATCATGATTTAACAAATCTAGAGCATAGATCATAGATATTGAATGTTTTCATTCAGTTAGTCAATGTACAAAGTCAACACAATCAATTCAACAATTTATACACAAAAAACAGTGATACTTTCTTTCGAAAATGGTAAAACCAAACACGGAGTATAGAATTCAACTTTACAAATTTAGAACATAGATCATAGATGCTGAATATTCTCATCAATAAGCCAATATACAAGTCAACACGATCAATTCAACAATTATACACACAACAGTGACAATTATAATTTCATTCATAAACAATCAATTCAACAATTCACACACAAAGTCATAAATTCATTCATAAACAATCATTTCAACAAAATATACACAAAAACCGTGATAATTTCATACATAAACAATCAATTCAACAATTCATACACAAAAACAGTCATAACTTCATTCATAAACATTCATTTCAAAAATTATACACAAAAACAGTGATAATTTCATACATAAACAATCAATTCAACAATTCATACACAAAAACAGTCATAACTTCATTCATAAACAATCAACTCATCAGTTTAAACACTAAAACAGTGATAATTTCATTCAAACACAATCATTTCAACAATCTATACACAAAAACAGAGTTAATTTCATTCATAAACAAGCAATTCATCAATATATAACAAAAACCGCTCACACATAAACGATAAAACCTATACGAAATAAGAACGTTACCTTCGTTATCAACAATAATTCGAACGGAATATCCTCTAAGCACGAGCTGTTTCACGATAGCAATTCCGAGAAACGAGACGCCGCTAGTGACGCAAACGAGCTTCTTATTTACGGTATATTCGTTTCGGTTACGTGACGTGAGTCGCCGGAGATTGCGCTCGTCTTCCGTACTGACCTTAACGACGACGGCGGAGCAGGACAGTAGCATCCGGCGGAACTCTTCGATCTCAGATCTCCGGCTCTCCTCTGTCCGTACGAATCCCATTGAAGTCGTTTTGTTAGAGCAGAAGAATGTGTGACAGTTATGGGAAGATGGTTTGAAGAAGAAAAACTGATTGGTATCATGCCTTCACCGTTTGACGTTATATAGCTCCAGAATATGCTGTGTGGCTCGGCGGATTTGTTATTTGTTGATAATTATTTATTAATATTGAATATATTATTAAATTATTTATTGTGAAAAACATGGATGTGGTAGGGTGCCATATGGTGTAACTTAGGGGACATCAGATATGGTGATTACCAAATGGTTGTTTGTAGTCTATGGTTATCAAAGTATGAAATCATAATATTGTTTGTAGTGAGGTTAAAGGTTTAGATCTTGAAAGATGTGTAGTTTATAGTTAGAAGGGGTTGTTTGGTTTGCGCCACGGTTCTAAAACAACGTATCGGATGTCGTGTACTCTTCGAGTAATCGCTACAATGTAGGTTATTGAGGCTCAAATACTCTCCTCCTAGGCTGAGTACCCAATTCCGACTAGAGAGCGTCTAGCAACTTTTGCAATAATCGTTTGCGCTAGAAAGTGCTGAACTATTAAGATGTCTGATTACGTAAGAGCATCCTGAACCAGTAAGAGGTCTAACTTGGCTCAACCTGACTAATTGGCATTGGTGGGTCGAGGAGGTGGTGCGTGAGTGGCCGGTTATGAACACAAATGAATAGATAAATGAGTAAAATTTTATTCAGCATTATTTTGAAACTTAACGGATAAGAGGCTTACTGATTGATTCATAGGTTCTGTCAGTGAACCAAACACACTTAGGGGTTGTTTTGTATCTTTTAATGAAGTTCTTAATGATTCAGAACTCTTATTACTGTTCAGCACCTGATGGTTCAGATTGTTTGTTTCGCGAGCAGGTGTTTAAATGGTTCAGACATTTACATTAGAATGGTTAAGACCTCTAATCTGGATTGGTCAGACATTTGCCTCTGAACGGTTAAACATTATACTAGCTCTTAATGGTTCAGACCTCTTATTGGCTCTGTACTTAATGGTTCAGTCCTCTTACTAGTTCAACACCTAACCATTCAGATGTCAAAAAGCCCCTTAATGTTGACTGATTCAGAGGTAACCTTTTAATGGAATCATTAAGAGACTATCAAACAGCCCCTTAGACATTGCTTTTCGTTTACACTAATGCACTTTAATAAAGTCATCATGCCGTAAACTTTAAAATAACCGTTTTCCTTTTACACCGAGTGTTAGTACTGCACTTGATACTGCCGCAACGCTCGGGGTAAGTTACTAAAGTAATCATACATTCCCTAAACTTCAGTAAGTTACTTATTTCCCTTCTTTTACAACTATATCGAGTGCTTGTACTATACTAATACCACCACAACGCACGGGATAAAATAGTAGTTAGACGATTCAATTATAACCTATTTATTCTTTTTAGTTTTCATTATTTTAAATCGCTCCATTAAAATTAGTTGTCAGCTAATGTATTAAACTTATAGCTAAATATTAGTTTTAGCCTTTAATATATAGGTTTTAAGAGTATACTGGTAATATGTCCTTCGCGCGTTGCGCATCGGGCACATCGCAAACATGGAACAAATCAATCCAAGGGTTATGTAATGTGTCAATCATATGAAAACACGTATTTTTGACGCATCTGATATAACTGATTGTAATCTATATAAGCATTGTGATTTGATAAAAAAAATTAAAGTGAATATAATTTATACCATATAAAAGAAATGAAATCGAAACCGGGTTGGGTTGTTTTCGTGAGGTTCCACCTAATCACTACACCACCCATACATTTCATCAAGACTTAGGGCGTCAAAAGGTACAATAACCCCTACATCAAAACGTAGATCAACTGAATACATACATAAAATAAGCATTCGTATTATATTTGACCCGACTCGTTTCGAGAATAAAATTACGTCGAAACATAAATTCATACCTTTTACATCGAAACGTGAATATTACCGACAGGTACATAAAAATAAGCACATGAGAAAACATAGCTTTTTTATAAAACGTAAACCAACAAAACGTAAATAAAAATAAGCATGAAAACGTATTATATTTTACCCAATTGAATTTATACCGTTTACATCGAACACCGAAACGTGAAGTTATGTTGTTTACGTTGAAACGTGTATTTATATCAACATGTGCACAAAAAGAAGCACGCAAGTAAATAGTATTTTTTTAATCAAAGAATGAAAATAAGGTGCCCGTGTATTGCGGCGGGACACGTTTTCTACTACATCTTTAAGGGAATGTTTGCGTTCATTAAGCGCGATGGCACAGTAACATTAACATGTTTAAGCATACAAAAGAAACGTATTAAGGTACAATAAGATTTAACAAAATGTATAAAGTTGTGACGAATTAGTCATCCACTTAGAATTTATAGCACACGTAACCATGAGAAAAAAAATAAAAAATAAAAATCTGAGCGGTAAAAGTGAGAATTTTGATACTTAAAAGGGGAGATGTGTTATCATATAAAAGCTTAAGAGAAAAAGATTAGTTAACAAACTAAAGGGGTGGGGGGCATATGAAAATGTCACCGACATTTGTATTTATACGTTAAAACGTAACTACTGAAAGCGTATATGAAAATTAGCATGATAACGTATTATATTTGACCAGAATGAATTTATACCGTTTACATTGAACGCCGAAACGTGAATTTGTACTATTTACGTCAAAACGTGTATTTATACCAACACGTCCACAAAAAGAAGCTCGTGAGTAATAGTTTTGTTTAATTTAAAATGAATAAGGTACATTTTTGTTTAAGTTTAAAAACGAAATAAGGTGCATTTTTGTTTAAGTTAAAAATGAAATAAGGTGCATGTGTGTTGCGGCTGGACACACTTTATACTACATGTATAAGGACACATTTCGCTCGTTACGCACGATGGCACGGTGATATTAACGTGTTTAAGCACATGAAAGAAGCGTATTAAGATACGTTATGATTAAACGAAATGTATAAAATTGTGATGAATTAGCTACTCGTTTCGAATTTATAGCGACAAATAATCATGATATACAATTGAAAAAAAAAGAACAGAAGAATTAAAAACATGGGTGGTAAAAGTGGAAATTTAGAAATTTAAAATGGAGATATGTTAGTATTTAAAAGCTTAAGAGAAAGTTCAGTTAACAAACTAAAGGAGGGCCATATGAATAGGTCACCCATATTTCATATTTGTATATAAGTTACATAAGATGTATATGATTTAACGTAAAATACGATACCTGAACGTAACTAGAAGGATTCCAATCTTCAATTTTGATCCTCTCTAATAGAGTTCTCATATTCAAATTCGGTAAACAATGGTGGACTATCTTTAACCCTCTTGGGGGACACATGCACATCGCCAGTTGTATTTTACTAAATTTCGTTAGTTAGTAGGGTACTAGTGAGGTAATTAAGGATTTTCATGATAAAAGCATATGTGGAGTGTTACAGCACGCAGGAACACGGGCGACTTATATCCTTTATTTTTTTTTATGGTAAATTTGGATAACTGACGAACCACTGGAATATAATCGTGTCATCAGCGGGACCACCTGATCATATCCATCTCCACTAGGCAATAATGCCTACACCAATTCAGGAGGAAACCCAATAAATCTGAGAAAACCCCTCATGTGGGAATCGAACCCATGACTTAATGGTCATAAGTGTTATCCCACCTCTAAGACGCCACTAGGATTTAAATCCTAGATTATATTTGGTGGAAATTTTAAACAAATTCTTCCAATTGATCCAAATGGTGGAAGATTTTAGACATATTGTGCATTTAAACATTACTTTCTAGGGTTGGTTTGTATTTTAAACAATCGGTTTTCACTCATGGTCGATTATATGTTACGTTATCGAGAGTAATAATAAGAGATGGAGCTAAACTACCAATATTAGATAAAGATGACAAAACTACAAATACAACAATAAATGTGTTGTATAAAGATGTCTTTGTTGTTATTTTTGTGGTATTTATTTATTTCAATCCAGTTTGCAATTTAATATTTACGTTATTACTTAAACGTTTATTTCATTTAAAAGATTCAACACTGTTAAGTAATATATTTTCATATTGATCTACCCGTGTAACACACAGGTAATTAAACTAGTTTCATATATATATATATATATATATATATATATATATATATATATATATATATATATATATATATATATATATATATAATCAATCATAAGACAAATGATGGCTAAGAACTTTATACACTATCCATCCAAAATGAGTAAATATCCGGATTTTAGTATTTTACGATGCAACTGTACCTTACTATTTTTTTATATGCATCTCTTTAAACTTTTATCAATTCATATTCAATGGAAGTGGCATGTCGTTGGATTTGTCATGTAAATGAATATCCATAAACTAATATCATAGTTAAGAGAAACTAATGTTCAAGAAAAGAAACTTTAAAATAAAATCCTTGTGGGTGAAGAGATATGGTCCTGGATTCTTTACGGGCCTAGAACTAAACCCATATATGAGAAAACAACTGGCCTAAGTAACCTGCATGCAGGTTTCACTAGTCGTGCAGCAGCGTGCCAGCACGGATGAGAAAGTGACATGCAGCCAATCACTGTCTTAATAGTGTATTGTCAAGAAAAACATAAATAAAAATGCTAGTTTGGTTTCACCAGGCTTTCGTTTGGTTTTTGAAAGTGATACATTTGTTTTAAGTAAGCGTGGTATGTTTGTTGGAAAGGGCTATGTCCAAAATGGCATGTTCAAACTTAATGTAATGTCTGTTAAGAAAAACATGAATAAAAAGTTAGTACTTCTGCTTACTTTGCTGAGTCTCCTAGTGTTTGGCATGGACGTCTTGGTCATGTAAATTTTAATTCGATACGTGGCTTAATTAAATCAGATTACATATCAACTTTTGCCATTGACTCTAAAGCAAAATGTAAAACATGTGTTGAAGCCAAATAAACAAGATCATCCTTCAAATCAGTTGAAAGAATAACTGAACCCCTTGATCTGAAACACACTGATGTGTGTGATTTAAAATCAATTCCCACCAGAGGTGGTAATAAATATTTTATTACCTTTATCGATGACAATACAAGGTATTGTTATGTATACTTATGTAAGAGTAAGGATGAAGCAATTGACAAGTTATCTTGTATAAAGCTGAAGTTGAGAATCAACTCGACAAGAAAATAAAACACGTGTGAAATGATAGAGGAGATGAATATGTTTCACCATTTGGGGAAGTGTGTGCAAAAAGTGGCATAATACACGAGTGTACCCCTCCTTATATACCCCAATCAAATGGCATCGCGGAGCGAAAGAATCGTACACTAAAAGAAATGATGAATGGCATGTTGATAAGTTCTGGGATGAGCCGGGACATGTGGGGGGAGGATATTTTGTCAGCCAATTTTTTGTTAAACAAAATATCTTTAAAGAATAAGGATGTAACACCTCATGAGTTGTGGTGAGGACATAAATCATGCTATAAATATTTGAAAGTGTGGGGGTGCATGGACAAGGTGATTGTTACACCCCCTAAAGCACTTAGAATATGGCCCAAAACTGTTGACTGCATTTTCATTGGATATGCCAAAAACAATAGTTCACATCATTTTCTTGTATATGAATCCAAGAATCCTGATGTGCACAAGGACTCTATCATAGAGACAAGGCCATGAAATGTCACTTACTTTGAAGAAGAGTTTCCAGTGTTAGTACAAACTCATGCGAGTTCTTCAAATCATGCAAGTTCATCAACAATGGTTGATGAGATTGTTCGAGAGGAAACTCAAGAACAATCAGAGGCTGAAGAAGGTGAGTCAGGAAGAAGTAAAGGCAAAGGACTAAGAAATCCTTTGGGCCTGACTTTCTTACATACATGGTTGAGAGTGAGCCTCAAACCTATCGATAAGCAGTCACCTCTTCAGATGGACCTCAATGGAAAGAAGCCATCAAGAGTGAAATTGATTCTATCTTGCAGAATCATACTTGGGAGCTAGAAGATCTTTCACCAGGGTGTAAGCCACTTGGATATCGATGGATATTTAAGAAAAAGATGAAAGCTAATGGCTCCGTCGACAAGTATAAGGCAAGGCTTGTGATCAAAGGGTTTAGACAAAAGGAATGTCTTAATTATTTTGACACATACTCGCATGTGACTAGAATAAACTCTATTAGATTGGTACTTGCAATTGTAGCTTTTAGAAATTTGGAAATACATCAAATGGATGTAAAAACCGCATTTCTTAATGGGGAATTAGAGGAAGAGATTTACATGGAGCAACCAGAGGGTTTCTCTGCTCCTTGCCAAGAGGGAAAAGTGTGTAAACTCGTCAAGTCATTATATGGCTTGAAGCAAGCTCCAAAACAATGGCATCAAAAGTTTGACCAAGTTATGCTTAACAATGGTTTCAAAATAAATGAATTCGATAAATGTGTCTATGTGAAAGACACTTTTAAAGGTTATGTGATCTTATGCCTTTATGTAGATGATATGCTTATCATTGGGAGTGATGATAAGATGATCAGATCTACTAAAGACATGTTGAAAGCAAGATTTGACATGAAAGATATGGGTCTAGCTGATGTGATTCTTGGAGTAAAGATCATTAGAACTCATACTGGTTTGGTACTACGTCAATCTCATTATGTTGATAAGATCCTCCAGAAGTTCAATCCAGAGGACACGAGTATAGCTCAAACTCCAATTGATACCTCTTAACATTTGTCAAAAAAATAGAGGCGAGAATGTTGCTCAATTTGAATACTCAAGGATCCTTGACAGTCTTATGTATCTCATGTCATGTACTCGGCCAGACTTAGCATATGTTGTGAGTAGGCTAAGAAGATATAACAGTAATCCAAGTTCAGAGCACTAGAAAGGTATGACAAGATTATTAAGGTATTTGAGATACATGAGAAACTATGGACTGCATTATGGCCAAAATCCAGCTGTTGTGGAAGGATTCAGTGAGGCCAACTGGATATCCTATATGAAAGATTCTAGATCTACAAGTGGTTATGTGTTTACCCTTGGAGGAGCAGCTATATCTTGGAACTCGTCCAAACAAACACTTATAGCTAGATCCATGATGGAATATGAGTTTATCGCGTTAGATAAAGCTGGAGAAGATGTAGAATGGTTACGTCAATTCTTGGAATATGTTCCAAGATAGCCTAAGCCTGTGACGGCTATTTACATACATTGTGATTGCCAATCAGCTATTGGTAGAGCTCAAAATGCAATGTATAATGGCAGATCAAGGCACATACGACGTCGGCATAACACAATATGACAACTACTCTCAACTGGAGTTCTCACGATTGAATATGTGAAGTCAAAGGATAACATTGCGAATCTGCTTACAAAAGGCTTAAGCAGGGAGGTAGTACATAAGTCGTCAATGGGAATGGGACTAAAGCCTTTGGAGTAAGTTTGTACAACGGAAAACCTATACTAGAAGATTGGAGATCCCATGATCTAGGCTCAATAGGACCACCTAACTGTACGAACTGAGGTCACTATGAAGTAGTACCTCAACATACAAAAGAGTTACAAACTTCCTAGTCCGTTCCTAGTTAAATTGGTGATATCAAGAGAGGTTAAGCATATGGCTTTTAATGATATGGAAATCACCTATGTTAGAGAGAAGTGTAGTCGCTTCAAAGGAATTGGGGGCACAATTCCTAGAACTCTCGCAGAAACTAACACATTACTTTCCATGTAAGTAAATCCTCGCTTTATGTCCATATTTCTGATTTATTGGTAAAACTTTGTTTAATTGTTATTTAACAATATTAGTTTTTACCCTTATCATCTCAAAACATATAAATGTTTTCCCTTTTCATAAGACTTTACGTAACCACATTTATCTATGTGATCTTTACTTTTCCTCAATAAAATTTTATTGAAAATTTCTACTTGGATGGTCACCCCATAAAAGAGTATAGATCTAAAATCTTGGATGGGGTGACCATCCAAGTAGAAATTTTCAATAAGATTTTATTGAGGAAAAGTAAAGATCACATAGATAAATGTGGTTACGTAAAGTCTTATGAAAAGGGAAAACATTTATATGTTTTGAGATGAGAAGGGTAAAAACTAATAATTGTTAGATAACAATTAAACAAAGTTTTACCAAATAAATCAGAAATATGGACATGAACCAAGGATTTACTTACATGGGAAGTAATGTGTTAGTTATAACAAGTTCATGATATCATGTGTTTATCATTTACTTGGCCCCAGGATAGTGTTCCATGACCATAACGGACACAACTATGAGGGGTTAGCCAGACCAGGAAGAGTAATGTGTGATGTGTAATAACGTCTACGTAAAAAGGGGTTGGTTCAAGGACATCGCGTCTACTAACTGCTAGGAGACTAAGTATATGTCACAAAAGAGGGTTCAAAAGGAAACCTACCTATCATCTATTACTTAACCATGAAATTTAATCGTGATACTTGAGCGTGGGGGATGATCTCCATTCATGTGGGGGATTGTTGCGAAATGAATGAGAGATCATAAGCTTTAACTGTGTGTTGGAACTTTAGTGTGTGGGAAGTTGTGTTTGTCCCACAATGGTAGAGAGATAAATCTTTTTTGATTTATAATTATAATTCTATACACGAATGTATTCTTATGTGAAAAGTCACGCCTAGTGGCAGCCAGTAGGGTGCAAAGCACCCAACAATGCACGCGCCCGGGCACAGGCACGAGGACCGGAACGAGGACGATGGGCGCAATGTGACGTTTTGATGGCGTACTTTGCACTTCACACGTTTCGCATCACCACTTGAAATTTGGTTTCAGACAGTAGCGGAACTAGAAGAAAAATTTAGGGGCATCCCAATTTTTTTTCTCTAGGGTCGTCGACATGTCTCTCATAATTCAGGAACCCTGTACAACTAGTAAAAATAAGCCCTTAAATATTTCTTTTACCTAGGGTCATCCTTAAGTGAAATTACGCATTAATTAGGTAAAGATACGTGTGTGTTGTGAAGCTACTTTAAAAGGAAAAATTGTTAATTTACCTTTCTTAATCCATACTCTATAATATAGTGTGATTTTTTAAGACCACACAGTGTGGGTGTGGAAATCCGACGTGGAGCTCGGCGTTGTGTTTGGGGCTGAGGATCTTCACAGGCGTGGGGGCAAATGTATGGGTTAAATGACCGCGTTTCATTGGTAGGTGAATTTTGAGTTAGTTTTTTTTATTTGTAGAAACGACACTTTAAAAGAAAAATTTTGTAAGGAACTTTTTTCAAAAGCCTACGTTTATTAATATAGATGTTTTTTATGCTTTTTAAAAAAATTAGAATATGTTTTAAATTGAAGGAAAATAAAAGGTTTAGTTTAGTATATTACAATTATATGTATGAATATTAATTCAAGAGTGTAATTTTTGACTTTTGTATATTTCTGCTTTTTCATGTTCCCGATGCTCGTATAATATAATATTAATATATATGTTATGTTCTTCAACCTTTTCACAAAGCCACTGCAACATCCATCGGAAAATTTCGTTTTCTGTCAACCTTGAAATTTGATATCATTTGATCTTCTCCTACACTCAGTTTATCTTCTCCTACACTCAGGTATCCGAACATTTGTTCAGAGGTATCCCATAAATAAATAAAATGGAGACTAAAAAAATTGCAATTCAGATCATTACTGCGAATACGGGTTGAGCCGTAGCCCGTGCTACGACTGCTTATATGGTGGTTCCGCCCCTGATTTCAGAGAAGACGATATGGAAGTAAGTCAAGTAAGCTACAACTAGTTTGAGACAATTTGCTTTTTCTTATCCTTTTGTTTATCCAAAATAAAGGAATGAATTCAAGTCCTCAATGGGCCACACTCATTAACCTATATGGCTATATTTAACCGTACATTATATATACCACAACACCAATCCATGGATAGTGGGATCTCACAAAATGTGTAGTTGTATTTATTGTTTTTCTAATGACTTTATCGTTAACAGCACGATTTGAAATAAAATTTCTTTTAACTATATAAGAAAGAAAAAAATTAAATAAAAAGGAAATTTGATTAGTTATGCAAGTGCCCCTCCATTTCTTTCTCGCTAACATAATGGTAGAGGCCATGTTTAGAGCCCCTTTTGGCTATGGCGTGGTGGCGTTGGAGGCGCCACCCAGTTGAGGTGACTGGCGATGTTGCCCCACACCGTTAAGCCTTAACACGTTTAATTATTTACTATTTTGATTTTTATCGGATAATTTTCATTCCTTAAATAAAAAAAATAATACGTAATTGTGTTTATTTTTTTTCTCAAACACTCCAGATAAATTTGTTGAAAATGAAGTTGTATTCGAAATAGGGTATTTTTTATATCATAAGTTTATACCGAGATGTAACTGTGAGTTTAATTAACTCGAAAATTTATACCATCTACAAATTATTGGCTCTTTCATTGTAAGGTTATGCGGTATGGGGCATCATCTCGTAGTCACCTCAGCAAAAAAAAAAAAAAAAACGAACAATAGCCCCCTCCCCCAATCCGTAGACACCATTTGGGGGGATGCTATTGAAGCCCAATGAAGACAATGGCGACCAGTCGTGAGGTGGATTGTGGAACCCTTTGTTTGACTAGCCGTTGCCAACGGCTACTTTTTTAAGATTTTTTTATTGTAAAACCAAATTTTTACCTTATAAATATACTTATTCAACCCATTTTTTTAACACACAACTCACCGGTTCATCTCATCTATTTAACACAAAACTCATCTCTCACAACCCACAACTTCATCATGTTTCCGTTCAATAACGAACCGAACACCTTTTCTCCAAACAATCCATGTTACATACAAACACCACAACACTCATGGACCATCAACGCCAACACCGGTGAAGGTGAATACTGACCGCTTCCGACCAACATTCACCAAAATGTAACATGCAATCACCACAACCTTGACACAGAGCTCCACTTCAAAGACCGTGTCTTTACATGTACCCGCCCGCATTTGACCGATACATGTTTTAACCCTTGTCTCTTATTTCTCCTATGTTGCCACCCGATACCCAAACCTTAGTACCCAATAGCCAATCCAATCCCAAAATCGAAAACTGCGAAATGTCATCCTCACGGAGACATCATAGAAAGCAACCCCACAAGCCATGAACAAAAAAAAGTCATGAAAAGTAAACGATGAAAGAGGAGTTAACCTTGGCATGAGCGTGGATCAACAAATCCGAAGATAGACGATGAAAGAGGAGTTAACCTTGGCATGAGCGTAGATCAACAAATCTGAAGATCCCGCTGTTGGTGATACTTTTTTAAAGTGTCTATTTACAATTTTAACTTTATGTTACGTGTTTAAAATTGTATATAATTTTATTTACTTAAGCAATTTTTAAAAGTGTTAAAAAAAGTTTATTTACCTAAGCAATTTTAAAATTGTTTTTAAAAAAAGTTTAAAGTATAAAATTTAAAAGTTTTTTTAAAATATATAAATGTTATAAATGTTGACGTAGGCAATGATCAATGTAACATCCGTCAAAAACGGATTTACCAAACCCGCTCCGTTTATCAACCGAACAGTCAGTCAAATTTTTCGTTGCGAATTAAATGCCCAAAATAATTTTAAACGATCCGTAATCAATTATTATGCGGGAATATGTATTTAGTTTTTGAAAATCTGTCAAAAATAACAAAATAAAAATGTTTTACCCATGCCGGGTTTCGAACTCGGGTCTGTATCCGGTTCAACCAAAGACTTATCACTCAGCCGACAAACCACTCCGCCACTTTGATTTTCTGGTAAATAAAGGAATCACTTAATTCAAATATTAAAGTTCGGAAATCAATTTCTGTGTTTTGCGCCCAAATTAGCAGTCGTCGGAAATCCCGACGACTTCGCCGTTTATTTACGTTATCGCTCAAAGTAACCGAAGACTTAACTATTACGACGGTTATAACCGACGTCTGAACCCGCGACATCAGCTGTAACCGCCGGAGAACGGATGACTCCGAATTAAGACCGAATTCAGACCCCATTCATCTCAATACTACCCTATAAATTCAACCACAACTCGCCAGAAGTCTTTCACATTCAAATCGCACCTTTTCTCGGCGAAAAATCAATCGCCGGAAATACTTGATATACCGCCGGAAAACCGTATCAGTAATTTCTAAGCTTACTGGAACCCCCTAAACCTTCACCGAAGTCACCCACAACCTTTGTAACCTTTCGGAAGACTCTCTGCTGCAAGAGACTTGTCGCCGGAAAAAGGGTTCTGTCGCCGGAGTTCTGCCGGAAAACAGAGTAAAACCAGTCGGTACATCTCACGCTTAATTCCTTCCCTTTTTACTTTTATCTCATTTGTAATTGATCATTAAACGCTAAAGAAACTTGAATCAACATTTGAATCCGTCAGTCGTCACTTCCGGTGAAAACCAGTGAAGAAGACGACGTTACGGTATTGGTTAAGTATAATTAAAATCAAGACAATTACCGGGTTAGACACACAGTCCAGCGGTGGACTGTGTGCACTTTTAAAGCTATGGTCACGAGTTCGAGTATTGTCCCTCACACGCCGCCTTGATAAAAATTCCTTTTTTTCGCAAAACTGAACCGGAGTGTTTTCGGTATATGTTAAGTATATTGATAACTGAGTTTATAACCAAGTGCGACACACAGTCCAGCGGTGGAGTGTGAGTCCGCTAACCCACAGGTCCCGGGTTCGAGACCTGTGGAGCACACCGGTTCTGAGATTTAATTCGTTTTTAATAAATAAAGGATTTCTGTTAATTCTAATTAATATATATATGTAATTAAAATCGGATATATAACGGGTTAGACATGTAGCTCAGTTGGTAGAGCTGCGTGCACGCGTACGGGAGGTCTCGGGTTCGAGCCTCACCCGGCGCACAACAATATGCCTATGAACCGGTCAATGATAGTCAAAGTCAACGGTCAATGTGTACTGTAGCAAAAATAAAAATATTTTTTTTATTATTTTTATTTTATTTTATTTAAAAATCAATTAAAAATACTTAAGAATAACATTTTTAAGGTTAGAAAATAGCCTCAAACTCACAAAAATACACCCAACAATCCCACTAAAATAGATTAATAAAACCCGTTTACTTACCAAACCATTATGCGATTTATCTAGGATTAATTTCACTCGTGGTTAACACCATTTCGCGTGCATTCAACCTCATCAACCGAACGCACCCAATGTGAGTGAATTCTTACAAACTCCCCTTTTTATTCATGTTTTGGGGTGTATCATGTGTCGCTTAAATTAATTCTCTTATGCAAATTCGTGCCATACCATTATATGAACTAAATTAGAATGTAACTATTGTTTGGTTGTGATGTATTACATATTGTCAAAGTTGTATGCAAATTATTCAGGCCCATCAGTTCCTCGTGGGAGACGAGAACAACGCGTGCCTCAAAACTCATTCATTAAGGCCCATCAGTTCGTAAGAACAACGCGTGCCTCAAAACTCATACATTAGGCCCATCAGTTCCTCGTGGGAGACGAGAACAACGCGTGCCTCAAAACTCATTCATTAAGGCCCATCAGTTCGTAAGAACAACGCGTGCCTCAAAAACTCATTCATTAGGCCCATCAGTTCCTCGTGGGAGACGAGTCGAACATCGCGTGCCTCAAAACAATCATTTGGTGTATGTGAGTTTAATATTCAATATTATGTGTTGTGTGAATAAATTTACATCTACATTTACTCATATGTGGTATGCACATTATTTATAATCAATTGGATAAACTTGTTCAAATGTTTTCCATAGGATTCACTCGCCAACATTATGTTGATCCAAAAACCT
Organism: Scalesia atractyloides; assembly: GCA_947069175.1. Lineage (NCBI taxonomy): Eukaryota > Viridiplantae > Streptophyta > Magnoliopsida > Asterales > Asteraceae > Scalesia > Scalesia atractyloides. Next base: position 64,031,497 of record CAMTDV010000028.1, on the reverse strand, counting down.
TTTTACACATGATACAGGTGAACAGGTTGAAGCAAGGAAAACATAGGATATGCCTTAGAAGAGAACCAAGAAGCTTAGACAGATAGTTAGAATATGGTGTATCATTTATTTCCATTAAATTGTATTAATGAATATGAAACATATAATAAATGTCATGAGCTTTGATGATAACCCAATTATGCCCCGATCACCTTTTCCGCTGCGGGTCGGGGTGTGACAGATTGGTATCAGAGCCATGACTATAGGGATATAGGATAGGTTATTAGACCCTTAGAGCCTATACTATAGTCTGCCTAAATTTTAACTTGATTAGGTGGTTACATACAAACTTGTGATATTTATTTGTTTCATATTTGTTTACATTTCAGTCAAACATACATGCTCATATACATATTCATTATACATATATACATATTCATTATACATATATCGATGTTCATGTATTCAATTTATTTTCATACTCTCAATATCCAAAGATTTTGTGCAATTTTCAATTCTCATCAAAGTAAGTTCTGCGACGGGCATGTAGTAACTGGAAGGGTACAAGTACCGGTAGTCGGAACGTCCTGTCTAGGTTGGCATTCATATAAATCCAAAATAACGGACCAGTTTGCCTACCTGGGGACTAACGATGAGAGTACGACGGACCTATTAGGCCAAAGCATGCCACACCAAACGTCGTTCGAACTAACCTCACTTTGAGATGTCACCGTGTCCATGCCTGGACACATTCCGAATATCACACGTTGTATACATATTTCTTGATTTTCTCCGGGTTTTGTGTACGCAACCAGGCAGAAACCGTGCGAACCATATGAAAAACCGGTATTCATGGGGGCCCACATGATTACACAGGTAAAGTATGGCGGCATGACGGGCCTAACAGCGAGCAAAGCCCAAGACATCCTATGGATGTAGTAGATTTATTTTCTATATTTACTTTATGAACGTTCAATCCCAAACACGACCCACGATCCCAAAGGCATCCAACTCATACTCTTGACATGTATTCCTTGTAGATGTCTTCTAACCTCGCCCGTAGGAAGATGAGAGCAGAAAAAGCCCGTGAACGCATGGCTACCCAAATCGCTCAGCAAATGGCGACCGTAATACCCAACATCGTAGTTCAAGTTCAACAAGCCCTTACCGCTAATTCCGTTAACCCAACCCAACAAGAGGATCAAAACACTGTCAACCTTCCAGTCACTAAATGCACCTACAAACATTTCAAATCCTGCGATCCTCCAAAATACGAAGGTACTGAAGGTGTCACCGCTCTTCTCCATTGGTTCGAAGAAATGGAGAACACTTTTCTAAATTGCGATTGCCCCGATGATCGCAAAGTGCGTTATGCTACCGGTCGTTTACTTGGAACAGCACTCACATGGTGGAATACAGAAAAGACCAAACGAGGTGTTGAAGAAACTATGACCTTGACTTGGGAAGAGTTGAAGGGAATCATGACAAGACGGTTTTGCCCAAGAAGTGAAATCAAGAAATTGGAGGATGAGTTCCATGCTTTGAAACAAAAGGAAGGCGACCACACCACATACAACAAGAGATTCCTTGAGCTAAATCAAATGGTTCCCAACTTGTTCACTCCCCTCTACCGTTTGATCGAGCACTACATTCGTGGTCTTCCATCAAAGATTCAAGACCCTGTAATAAGCACCTCGCCTGCAACTTTGGAAGCAGCAATGGAGCTAGCAACCGCGCTCACCGAGAACCGAATCCGGAACAAAGATTTCAAAGAGGAGAAGAAGAAGGATAAAGCATCAACGGAAACCTCAAACCCCACCCGAACCGAATCCTCTACACCACCTACATCTAAGAGAAAGCGTGATGGGCAAGTCTTCGCCGTCACCCAACGCAAACAACCAGCTTCACAAGTTGTACCTCCTCAAACTATCCCAAACGCTCAAGTAGCACCCAACTCAACTTACCCAAATAAGAAACCTTACATTGGACCTCACCCTCAATGCAACACCTGTTTCTATCACCATCCAACTACTTCACCCTGTCGACTATGTGCGAATTGTGGACGCTACGGTCATTTGAGCAAAGTTTGCCGCACCGCTCAAAACCAAACCTCAACCCCTACTCAACCCATGACCCAAACATATCAACAACCTCAATACCCCATGAACCCATATGTTCGAGCTTGTTTCAATTGTGGCGACCCTACCCATTTTAGAAACACGTGTCCTCGTTTGGTTAATATCATAAACGCCCAAGCTCAAGCAAACCCAGTTAACCAAGCAAACCAAGCAAACCCAGCTCCACCACCAGCAAGAGGAAGAGTTTATAACATCAACGCCAATCCTGTTGAAGATGTTAACGGTCCAAACCAACCACTTAACTAGCCTTCTCTCACCAAGAATCAAGATTCAACTCTAATCACTTAGTTTTTATGTTTTTCTTTATGTTATCTCAATTTTCACGTATCTCAATTGGAATTTTATCCAAGAATTTTAATGCAAATTACTAGTTCAGTTGGTTTTATACTCATTGATTTAATATTCATATCATCATAATTCACGACATATCTCAGAAGTTGAGTTGTGTCTCACATGCAATACATTTCATTTTACATTTCAATACATGCAATACGCTCGGCTCCGTTTGATTGAGCCTTGAGCACACAGATCAATTTACATTTCCAGTTCATGCAATACGTTCGGCTCCGTTTGATTGAGCCTTGAACGCACATACATTTTCATTATCAGTATCTTGTGGTTGTGGTGTTTGTTGTAGAGTCGCATAGAACTAATCATAACTGGCGGATGAAGTCAATGAGAATTTGACAAGAATATGGTGGATACGCCGCTGGTACTTCCTATATATAAGTATTCTTGTCAAATGATCGGAGGCATTATCAGGCGGTTATGAGAGGTTCCATGCATAGGCTGTTTGTGTGATTAAGTTATTCATTTTCAATACATGCAATACGCTCGGCTCCGTTTGATTGAGCCTTGAGCACACAGACAATTTCATTTTCAGTACATTCAATACGTTCGGCTCCGTTTGATTGAGCCTTGAGCGCACAAACATTTCAATTTCAATACATATGATACGATCGGCTCCGTTTGATTGAGCCTTGATCGCAAAGATATATTTCATTTCAGTATTTTTATGTTTGTTGTATTGGTTGTAGAGTTATAGGACTAATCATAATTCACTGATAAAACCAATGAAAATTTGACAAGAATATGGTGGATACGCCGCTGGTACTTCCTATATATAAGTATTCTTGCCAAAGGATCAGAGGCGTTATCAGGTGGTTATGAGAAGTTCCATGTAGGATTTACTATTGCCTTGGTTGAAATTGTGTTACATTTATATCATCTCACTATTTAAAGAAATTGGATTGTGATCCATTTCTATATAGACTAACCTCTCCATCATAACAAACGAGAGAGGAACCATCACCATTCAAACATATATGCTATCAGAATGTGGATACAATTGTTAGTTGTTGTGTTTATTTGTGTAGATTGTAGAATTTCTGCCTTAGGATATAACCCTAAGCATATTCAAACTTTTATGCGTGATATCATTTTAGCGAATCATTCCTGCTTAACAATACTTATACAGTAGGCAACAAAAAGCGATTCCTGTATTAGGATACTTAACCTTTACAAGGAACGTTACCGCCTCAAACAAAAACTTAAACCCTTATTTCTTCTAAGTATGTAACTGTCAAAACTAAACACCATCATTCTTTTAGTCAATTATATCCCTGTTTAAATTTCGGGACGAAATTTCTAAAAGCAGGGGATACTGTAACATCCGTCAAAAACGGATTTACCAAACCCGCTCCGTTTATCAACCGAACAGTCAGTCAAATTTTTCGTTGCGAATTAAATGCCCAAAATAATTTTAAACGATCCGTAATCAATTATTATGCGGGAATATGTATTTAGTTTTTGAAAATCTGTCAAAAATAACAAAATAAAAATGTTTTACCCATGCCGGGTTTCGAACTCGGGTCTGTATCCGGTTCAACCAAAGACTTATCACTCAGCCGACAAACCACTCCGCCACTTTGATTTTCTGGTAAATAAAGGAATCACTTAATTCAAATATTAAAGTTCGGAAATCAATTTCTGTGTTTTGCGCCCAAATTAGCAGTCGTCGGAAATCCCGACGACTTCGCCGTTTATTTACGTTATCGCTCAAAGTAACCGAAGACTTAACTATTACGACGGTTATAACCGACGTCTGAACCCGCGACATCAGCTGTAACCGCCGGAGAACGGATGACTCCGAATTAAGACCGAATTCAGACCCCATTCATCTCAATACTACCCTATAAATTCAACCACAACTCGCCAGAAGTCTTTCACATTCAAATCGCACCTTTTCTCGGCGAAAAATCAATCGCCGGAAATACTTGATATACCGCCGGAAAACCGTATCAGTAATTTCTAAGCTTACTGGAACCCCCTAAACCTTCACCGAAGTCACCCACAACCTTTGTAACCTTTCGGAAGACTCTCTGCTGCAAGAGACTTGTCGCCGGAAAAAGGGTTCTGTCGCCGGAGTTCTGCCGGAAAACAGAGTAAAACCAGTCGGTACATCTCACGCTTAATTCCTTCCCTTTTTACTTTTATCTCATTTGTAATTGATCATTAAACGCTAAAGAAACTTGAATCAACATTTGAATCCGTCAGTCGTCACTTCCGGTGAAAACCAGTGAAGAAGACGACGTTACGGTATTGGTTAAGTATAATTAAAATCAAGACAATTACCGGGTTAGACACACAGTCCAGCGGTGGACTGTGTGCACTTTTAAAGCTATGGTCACGAGTTCGAGTATTGTCCCTCACACGCCGCCTTGATAAAAATTCCTTTTTTTCGCAAAACTGAACCGGAGTGTTTTCGGTATATGTTAAGTATATTGATAACTGAGTTTATAACCAAGTGCGACACACAGTCCAGCGGTGGAGTGTGAGTCCGCTAACCCACAGGTTCCGGGTTCGAGACCTGTGGAGCACACCGGTTCTGAGATTTAATTCGTTTTTAATAAATAAAGGATTTCTGTTAATTCTAATTAATATATATATGTAATTAAAATCGGATATATAACGGGTTAGACATGTAGCTCAGTTGGTAGAGCTGCGTGCACGCGTACGGGAGGTCTCGGGTTCGAGCCTCACCCGGCGCACAACAATATGCCTATGAACCGGTCAATGATAGTCAAAGTCAACGGTCAATGTGTACTGTAGCAAAAATAAAAATATTTTTTTTATTATTTTTATTTTATTTTATTTAAAAATCAATTAAAAATACTTAAGAATAACATTTTTAAGGTTAGAAAATAGCCTCAAACTCACAAAAATACACCCAACAATCCCACTAAAATAGATTAATAAAACCCGTTTACTTACCAAACCATTATGCGATTTATCTAGGATTAATTTCACTCGTGGTTAACACCATTTCGCGTGCATTCAACCTCATCAACCGAACGCACCCAATGTGAGTGAATTCTTACAAACTCCCCTTTTTATTCATGTTTTGGGGTGTATCATGTGTCGCTTAAATTAATTCTCTTATGCAAATTCGTGCCATACCATTATATGAACTAAATTAGAATGTAACTATTGTTTGGTTGTGATGTATTACATATTGTCAAAGTTGTATGCAAATTATTCAGGCCCATCAGTTCCTCGTGGGAGACGAGAACAACGCGTGCCTCAAAACTCATTCATTAAGGCCCATCAGTTCGTAAGAACAACGCGTGCCTCAAAACTCATACATTAGGCCCATCAGTTCCTCGTGGGAGACGAGAACAACGCGTGCCTCAAAACTCATTCATTAAGGCCCATCAGTTCGTAAGAACAACGCGTGCCTCAAAAACTCATTCATTAGGCCCATCAGTTCCTCGTGGGAGACGAGTCGAACATCGCGTGCCTCAAAACAATCATTTGGTGTATGTGAGTTTAATATTCAATATTATGTGTTGTGTGAATAAATTTACATCTACATTTACTCATATGTGGTATGCACATTATTTATAATCAATTGGATAAACTTGTTCAAATGTTTTCCATAGGATTCACTCGCCAACATTATGTTGATCCAAAAACCTTTTTACACATGATACAGGTGAACAGGTTGAAGCAAGGAAAACATAGGATATGCCTTAGAAGAGAACCAAGAAGCTTAGACAGATAGTTAGAATATGGTGTATCATTTATTTCCATTAAATTGTATTAATGAATATGAAACATATAATAAATGTCATGAGCTTTGATGATAACCCAATTATGCCCCGATCACCTTTTCCGCTGCGGGTCGGGGTGTGACAATCAAGAGGCACATGTTTTTATGAGACGTATCCGAGAAAAGTTTATTGCCAGCATGAACCGCGAATCGTAACGTTCAAACGATTCATTCTCGGAAAAGTGGTAGGTAATGAGGTTGAAATGTAGCAACTTAAACAACATTGCCAACCGCCATATTAACAACGAAAATAGACCGAGCGGTTCAAGGGATGCATACGTCATGTCTGCCGCCCTCGGCGAGCTCAGAGCATCATACGGTTGCTTATTTACCATGATTAAACCTTGGGAGGTGCCACCGGTCAAACCCTATCAAACATCGAATTGCTCCAAGACTAGTTCAGGCACGTCTGTGTCACACCCCCCAACCGATGGCGGAAACATCAGAGTGAGACGAACAAGATTGCTCGAGACTTCATAACACTATTGTGACAATATTTAATTCAAACCGATTTCATTCATAAATAAAATTGTCAAGTACATCACAAGAAATCAAACTACAACAATTGGAAACCTCAAAGTACAACAAAATTCAATAACAATACAATAATAAAATCTAGTAATTCTAGATGCGTTTCTAAGTTGTCCCTATTAGATTTCGTCAATATCAACATCATCATCCTGCAACATGTTTAAAAGTATAGTTCAACACACAAGGCATTGGCGAGTACACAAGTTTAATATAGCATAAGTATGAAAAGGTTTAAATGAATCCACATGGCAAAAATAGTTAACTAGATTAATGTATCAAGGCATGCAATTTTACAGGTTAACCCTCTGACTACTGCAAGAATTAAAGACTTAACATGACCACAAGACTACGGGCGTGCGTTACTCCTATAGCGCTATACATGTTAAGGGGAGGCTTGTATGAAGTTAATGACAAGCGAATAACATAAGAATGTTCCAAGAATACAAATCAAGTATCACGTATTTAAGCATGTTTAATGGATTGTTTATGTTTTCATAAAGTATAAGTGTGTTTGCGTGTATTCTGATAGGTTAAACACGTTGCACCCAAAATGTAAAGCGTAAAAAGGCTTTCGAGTGTATTCACGGTTTTGCAGAGCTTCCTTTGGTAATCCCGTGAAGAGTAGGTTGTGTGAGTATTTGGATAATAACGGAGGATTCAGATAGGAATTAAAGTATGTATTCAAGAAAGTAATTATCCAGCCTTAAATACTCGTTTTTGACACTATATATCCCATATGAGTTGTTGTGATTTCATGGGTTAAGTGCCCATTAGAATCGTAACGAGAGGTTCAAATCCTAGATAATATATCCTATTACCATGACAAGTAACCATGTCGATTATCATCAAGGATTCCGTTATGTGTGTGTATATATATATAGTTTATATAATAATTCTAAGCTAAGTCCATTAAGAGTATCATAGATTATCATGTAAGTCAAGCCTAGAAGATTAACCTCATTGTATGATTCACCAATACACAAATCATCACAAGGATGATTCGGATGGTCATGAATGAAAAGGAAATATACAACTTCTTACTATATCAAGTAGCCAAGTAAGCCTTAACCCAGGTGAGTCATTCTCGACATGAAAGAGTTAACTAAGTGTTGGAGGCTAGACGAGGTTAAGATACTTTAAGTCTAGCAAATTACTTGAGATAGCAAGGTAAAAACATCAAGTGAGGTGGTGGAATGAAGTTAGGATAGCCAAGGCTTCCAAGTATTCATACATATACCAAAACACAAGTCTTGCCATCAACTTCATGGCAAGCTAGGATGGTTTCATCACTTGTGGGTTGCATAAACCCTTGCAAAAACAGAAAGTTTAGAGGTGTTTGCACCTCTTAAAATCATAAGAATCTATTCCTAACAAGTCTCATAACCTTAGATAGGTTTAAGAACAAGTAGGCACAAGAATTAAACAAGTTTTAATCAAGAAAAGCAAGATATAAAAGTATAAATGAAAGCACAATTTTAATCCTACTTTGGACCTTAAATATGGTGAGATTTCACCTTAGTTTTCAAGACAAGCTTGTGAAAACCTTCTAGGGTTATCCAACTAGAAAGAAGAAAACATAAAAAATAAGAAGAAAAGTGAGCTAAAACTCACTTAGAATGGTTGCAACTTTCTGCCAAGTCTTGGAAATTAGAGAGTAACCAGAAGAAGATGATTTGAGTGTTTTGAAAGTGTTTAGGAGTGTATGGAGGCTCCATTTATAATGGGGGAATTAGGTTTTAGGTAATTAATGAAGTTGGTAGTGGTTGGGAGTTGGAAAAAGGGAAATAGAGCCAAAATTCACGTATTATAAAAGATTCTGTCAGACCTGGTCATTTTGCACGACCGTGTGGATTAAGTGCACGGTCGTGCGGATCGCGGATCGCAGGGTGGTGCACATCAGGTGCTGGTCATGCAGATCGCAGTGTGCGAGTCGTGCGCCTCAATTGCATGGTCGTGCACCACTTGCAAAATTTACCAACTTTCTAGAATTTGTAGTTTGACCCTTAGAGTTTGATAATTCCATTATTTTATGCTAGAAATCATAATTTAGCATGTTTTTAGGTATTTAACGTGTGATAAAGTATAGTATAAGTGTATGCAAGTATAATTTGAGTATCAAGAATGTATGTATAAGTATAGGCATGTATAATAAGTATCGGTTTGCGTATAAACGATTAAATTGTAAGTATAACAAGCATGTTTAAAGTATGAATTTTTATTACAATCAAAGTCTTCGGATTACAAAGTTGGAGTTGAAATACGAATAAGATGTGAATACGAGTTTCCATAAATAGAAATACGATTTCTCTTTCTAAATAAGGAAAGTACAAAAAATGCGAAGCGTTATAGTCTGAGCCGCGCTCGTCCGTAGGTTGATTTAATGCTCATTCTTACTTAGACCTAAACGATGTCAACCTCGGCCTAGACTTTGAGAAACCACATGAATTGTCACAGCCACAACGTACAGACAAAACCAAGGTAGCGACCGCAAAAGCAAGATCCAGAGGCAAATCTACTTCTACAACAACCACAAATACCGAAGGTGGATCGAGTCGTTCGTGGTGTTAGACGAGAAACTTTCTTTAATTCTATCGCTAAAGGAACAAAAGTTCGAGTTTCAAAAGAGTAGGCAAAAATCGACCGACATTCAGTTCCTCAAAGAGTCAATTACACCTCATGTATCGGAGGAGGATCAGATGATCATCGAAATGGAGAAACAAGTGATTCACGCAAAATATCTAAACCAATAGACCTTCGTTATGTTTTATGTAACACCCCGAAAATCGATTTGGTAATTAAACTAAATTAATCAGGGATGAGAGGTTACAATATCACTAGTGGTAAAAAAACCCGATAAACATTAGGACTTCAATAAAGAAACATAATGGATAAATAAAGATGAATAAACGTTTTCATAAGATAAATTTACAAAAGACCCTGGTTATCGGGACTTAATCTAACCTGGGTCGTAACACCCCGACTTTGATAAAGTGAATTATTGTGTTCATTTGTTAAGTGACAAGATGTATACAACTATGAATATTTAACTTAGTTAGTATACGTGTTTATTTAAAAGATAAAGGGTTGTGACATGAAATTAGATAATAGAACATGGAGGGGCTAAATGGAACACTCATAAAAGTTGAAATTATAAAAGAATAAAGCACACAATCACATACAAGTTGTTGTATGTGTGTGATGAACCTCATTTAACCTAAAACAAAGACATCTCAAGAATTGAGGGTGAAATTTGAGCCAAATCCTTGCATGATCAAGGGTTTTTAATCATCTAAAACTACAAATCACAAGGTGGGAGCTTAGAAAGTAATGGGTCAAACAGATTAAAGGTGCGAGGAAGCTCGAACGAATGTCAGGTAAGTAAAACTTACACCTCCTATACTAGAATCACTTAATTAAGAAATGTGAAGTAGATGGAAATAAACATGACTTGTTAAAGTCGTGACCCATGGTGAAGGCCAAACGGGTCAAAATGGGTAAGATTATGTTAGATCACATTTTGGTGATTGAATAAAGAATTTTAGAATTTGGACCCTAAGGTATAAACCGGAATGGGTCAAACGAGTAAAAATATGTTTTTGATATAAAACACTTGTTGGCGCGAACCAAAATGTGTCGAGCAACTAAAAATATAGTTATTGGTATAAACACTTACTAACGCGAACCAAAATGTGTCAAATAGTAAAGATAAGCTTGACATAAAACACATGCTGACATGAACTGAAATGGGTCAAGCGAATAAAAATATAGTTTTTGGTATTAATACTTGCTGATGCGAACAAAAACTGGTTCAAACGAGTAAAAGTAAGTTTTTGACATGAAACACTTGCTGATGTGAACCGAAAAGGGTAAGGCGAGTAAAAATATAGTTTTGGCATAAACACTTGCTGATGCGAACCAAAACGGGTCAAACGAGTAAAAATAAGTTTTTGGTATAAAACACTTGTTGACGCAAACCGAATGGGTCGAGTTAGTAAAAATAAGTTTTTGGTATAGACACTTCTTTATGCGAACCAAATGGGTCGAGCGTATAAAAGGACAAGTAAATCATATGTTAGTGATTAAACTAATGATCGTATAAAAAATAGACCCGATGACGTAAGTCATAATGGGTCAAATAAGTGATATCGTAAGTAAATCACATGTTAATGATTTAAACCATAGAAGGACTTGTGTAGTTGTCTAAAGACTAATCAAATATTGGTTAAAAGACTGAACGGGTCATATAGGTCAAATGGTGATTATATCACCATTTCAGCGTAGTATGTAACGCATGTTATTGTTGACTGTCATACTTACGGGTAAGATTATTATATGGGCAAGTAATATGACTAGTGAAAAGAATTTGCAAGGTATTGAAAATGAATCATTGCTTTGAACCGCGCCAGGTATGGGTAATGGATAAAACTCTTGGTGAGGGCTTACGGTTCGACTAGAGTTGGTTGAGTCAAGGGATGGACTCTAGATCACCTCAAGTGAAGTATATCTAGTTTTTGGGTAGAATGACAATTAGAGTCGAACACATGTCCTTGACGCCAAATATGACTAATTGAGTTTTAAATCACTAAACGAATGGAAACTTCTATGTTCTTAGGGACATAGTAAATCTAGTAGTGATGACGTGTTGAAAATGCTTGCTAGTTTTAATCTAAACTTTAAAAGTTTTTCGATTGCAAAAATAACCAAAGTTGACTAAAATGCTACCTAATGAAATTAATAAAAAGGATAAGGTTTGTCCATTGTTAATGACCACAAACGAGTTGTTGTTGATGGAAATAATTAGAATGTTGATAAGAAACTAAGAGTCATGATTTATATGCGAAATGCCTCATAACAGGTCGGTTGGGTAATTAATTTCGAACAAAAAAAGTGATTTCAAAGCTAGAGGATCCGGGATTCGGATCAAGGTTTGAAACCTACAAATGTGGGGGAAGGTTCTAAAAATAATAAACTTGAAGTGGGTCAAGTTCAGCAAAGAAAACTGCAAAATTTTGGCTAGTTTCTTCGTAGGGGTAAAAACTGCCAATTCTGGAAACATGCTGAAAATGCTGAAGTCACACCCCAACCGATGGCGGAAACATCAGGATGAGACGAACAAATCGTTCAAAAGCATCATAACACTATTGGTTTCAATATGTTTAAATTTCATTTCATAAATAACTAAAGATTCAAATACAAAGTTTCAAAAGAAAAGCAAGCATAACAATTGATTACTAAGATTCGTTTCTAAAGCTTGTCCTAACTTGATTTCCTCATGTCTTGACTATCAACCTGCAACATGTATTAAAATATGATCAACAAAATATGTTGAGCAAGCATACAAGTTTGAAAATAAGTATAAGCATAAAGTTTGTCGCAATTCCATCATGGCAATATATAATCAAGTTTAAACTAGCATTCTTAAACAATCTAAGCATAACGAAATAGCACGGAGACATGGATTAAAACTAGCACGTGTAGCTAATATAAGCGCAACAAGTAGCATGTATATAAAAGGTTAAACTAGCACACATAACTAACATAAATGCATCAGGTAATAAGTTTTATGGTTTGTGTAGTTGTATGCATTTGCTTTCGTAGAATATATATTTGTTAAATGAATACATGTTGCACCCCAAAACGTGTTTTAAAGTGTAAAAGGGGTCGAGTATGCTCACAGTTTCACAACGCATTCCATGTCTCGTGGAGAGTTGAAGAGTTGAAGGATGGGACACCGAGGTAACCCTTCAGTTCTTGAAGAACACGAGTCTCGTTCTCGCATAAGTAAAGAATTAGAGCGTTGGAAGTTATAAAAGTGTTGACATAAAATAATATATTCGTTTATATTTACTTTACAAACTTCATTAGAGTTTCGATACGTTTTTATTGGTGGTTCGGCTATAAAATATATATGTATTTATATGTATTTTCACTAAAATCTGACAGAGTTTCCTCTATTTGTGGAGGATCCCGACAACACAAGTTGTCACTTATATTGGTCAAAACGCAACAATAATCGACGCAATATCAAAATATATATAAAATTTCCATCGATGTGTCAAAACATAATTAATCAATAAGTGTATCGTATCGAACTCAGTTTTAAACTAGATGACATAAATATAACAATATACGTATAAATATAAAATTCACGTCGTTAAAAGTTACCGAGTTCGCGTTGACTGAGTTTGATCTCAGTTGACTGGAGTTGACCGGGCAGCAACTTTGACCCGAAGTTTGACCGTTTGACCAGATTTGACCCGACACCAAAGTTGGCCCGAGTTCACCCGCAACAAACCAAAACGGAAACAACTCGAACCGAGGCTCGAACTAGACTGAAACTCGCAACTGAACTGACGTGCATCTTGAGCCGAACTCGTTGACTGCTTGACTGAACTCGAGCCGAGATGCAACGTGACCCGAACCGAACCAAAACCCCCAACCCAAACCGAAACAAAGCCGAATGAAAACCAACTGAAACTCGAACCAGACCACCGTTGAACGAAACAAAACTGATGTTGACCGGAACCACCACTGTCGGCGCCACCACTGCCGACAACACCACTGTCGCAGCCGGCTTATACACCTTCGTTGTCGTTGACGGTGACGGAGAGGCCGTCGCTCCTCTGTCCGATTCTCTCTCTCTCCCGTCACTTCTCTATCTAGTCTCTCTCTTGCTATCTCACTCTCTCTCCCACGTTTGCCGCCGTGTGCCGCCACCACTGTAGTGGTCGGTCGTTCAACGACCAGTGATGAGGGGAGGGGAGGTTTACAGGTGTGAGATTGAAATAGGGGAAGGAGGGTTGATCGGGTGTGGGTTCGCCGGAAGTGGCGTTGCCGGAGGTCTGCCGGAAATACGGCTCGGTCGCCGGGTCTAGGGGAGCAGAGTATGAGGGCGGCTGGACTGCTGTGTGGTGTGTGTGTTAGTTAGTTTATATATTAGGGTTTAGTTAGGTAGGGTTTTAGTTGGGCCCGAGGCCCGTTAGCTAGTTACGAGGGTTTTTGAGCTGCCTGGACGTACTGACGAGATCTGGTTTCAAGTACAAGTTTCATAAAGTGCTGAATTTATTTTGTTTACTATTATTATTATTGTTAGTATTACTATTGTTATTATTATCTATAAAAATAATAACTAAATAAATAATAATATAATAATAATGATAATAAATTAGACAAATAAATAATTCAGTGGTACGACACGTATTTCCTAAAATAAATTTTTATGGAAACGCGAGGCGTTACAGTCTCCCTACTTTAGGGAATTTCGTCCCGAAATTCATTCAAGAGGAAGACTTAGGAAAGAAATAATGACATTTCGAAGTATGGGTATAACTGAGAATTAGGTGATGAGTAATTAGAGTTTGTATTTAAACATAACAGTGAAACACTGAATTTCTCATGGCACGTTTCACGAGACCTTAGCTATATATATTAACACTTATGTATAGGAAGTACCAGCGGCGTATCCACCATGTTCATACCATATTACGTTCGTTTCGCTAATCGATGCCATGTTACGTTCCGTGTCATAATCAGGTTTGTTTGCGTATTACGAGTAAGACTGATAGCGTATATAGAGTATAAGTATGTAAGTATAGTTGTATTTAAGTATGAGAGAGTATAGTGTATAAGTATGAGCATAAGTGTAAGTGTGCGTATACGCACATTCGTGTACAATACAGATGATATATTTTAGTTTAACCAAGATTAACGGATTACTGGCACGTGAATAAACAGGTCAAACCATCGTGTACCGCAATGTAGACTACCCATCATCGTCAAAACGAAGAGGGTGTAAAATAGTTTACTTAACATGACCTCAAGAATACGGGCGGGCGTCACTCCTATAGCGCTACACAAGCGCTATACATGTTAAAGTGTGGCTTGATCAGAGTTAATGACGAGTCTACCACAAAAAACATGTGAATAAACAAGTCAAACCATCGTGTACGCAATGTTGACTAGTCAATATTGTTGAAACATAGTGTAAAATAGTTTACTTAGTATGAAATAGTTTACTTAACATGACCCAAGTCTCAAGAGCGGTGCGCTACTCCTATAGCACTACGCATAGTGCTATACATGTTAAGGTGTGGTTTTATAACGAGTTTATCACATATAATGTTACAGTAATCCCAAATCAAGTATGATGTTTAGTATGTATCTATAGAATCGTTGCGTAATAGATTTAGTGGCGAAGTTTGTCGTGCATAAATTCGATTTTAGTATAGTGTGACATTGAAATAAAAATGAAAGAATAAGAATTATATAGCATAAAATGTAAGATAGCATAAAAGAAAGGCTTGTTAAAATGTTGGAGTGTTTCGGTTTTAGAAACTTCGACTATTCCAAAGTGGCTCGTAAGTCCTTTCAAATTAGGGAGACATGATTTGGCCTAATAGGTATAATACTCTCGTCGCCAAGCGATTAACGGTACTTTACCCTCCAGTTAGTACATGTCCCTAATTTGATCGAAAAATACGAAACTTTGGCGAGATTGAAACTGAGGAGCGGAACCAGTCATCAACGTGTGAATGTCAATCCTGGTTTGACTTTTCGTCCCCAAATTGTGGTTTATTGAACGTATCAAGTTATAATCTCGAATCGTCAATAAGGATCCACTAGATTATGAAATGAAACTCCCATCAAGATATGGATATCACTCCTGACTTAATGGTGAATTTCGCACAAAATAACATGTAGAGCGGATTGAAACTCGTCACCAATGGCGGGAATCACCCCTGTATTGATGAGTTATTTCGATTGTGGAACAAGAATATACTCAAAAGCGTGTGTTGTGTTTCATGTCTTAGGAAAGACATATTGTAAGTTTTAGGATCAAAAGGCGGAGAAGCATGATAGAAAGAATAACTTTTTAGACAAGTATCACAATGGTCAATGGTATGGTACTTAAACTATAGGCTAGGTCGAACATGACAATTCTACCTAATTCCCTATAGTTATGGCTCTGATACCAATCTGTCACACCCCAACCGATGGCGGAAACATCGGTATGAGACGAACAAATCGTTCAAAAGCATAATAACACTATTGGTTTCAATATGTTTAAATTTCCTTTCATAAATAACTAAAGATTCAAATACAAAGTTTGAAAAGAAAAGCAAGCATAACAATTGATTACTAAGATGCGTTTCTAAAGCTTGTCCTAACTTGATTTCCTCATGTCTTGACTATCAACCTGCAACATGTATTAAAATATGATCAACAAAATATGTTGAGCAAGCATACAAGTTTGAAAATAAGTATAAGCATAAAGTTTGTCGCAATTCCATCATGGCAATATATAATCAAGTTTAAACTAGCATACTTAAACAATCTAAGCATAACGAAATAGCACGGAGACATGGATTAAAACTAGCACGTGTAGCTAATATAAGCGCAACAAGTAGCATGTATATACAAGGTTAAACTAGCACACATAACTAACATAAATGCATCAGGTAATAAGTTTTATGGTTTGTGTAGTTGTATGCATTTGCTTTCGTAGAATATAAATTTTGTTAAATGAATACATGTTGCACCCCAAAACGTGTTTTAAAGTGTAAAAGGGGTCGAGTATGCTCATAGTTTCACAACGCATTCCATGTCTCGTGGAGAGTTGAAGAGTTGAAGGATGGGACACCGAGGTAACCCTTCAGTTCTTGAAGAACACGAGTCTCGTTCTCGCATAAGTAAAGAATTAGAGCGTTGGAAGTTATAAAGTGTCGACATAAAATAATATATTCGTTTATATTTACTTTACAAACTTCATTATAGTTTCGATACGTTTTTATTGGTGGTTCGGCTATAAAATATATATATGTATTTATATGTATTTTCACTAAAATCTGACAGAGTTTCCTCTATTTGTGGAGGATCCCGACAACAAAGTTGTCACTTATATTTGTCAAAACGCAACAATAATCGACGCAATATCAAAATATATATAAAATTTCCATCGATGTGTCAAAACATAATTAATCAATAAGTGTATCGTATCGAACTCAGTTTTAAACTAGATGACATAAATATAAACAATATACGTATAAATATAAAATTCACGTCGTTAAAAGTTACCGAGTTCGCGTTGACTGAGTTTGACCTCAGTTGACTGGAGTTGACCGGGCAGCAACTTTGACCCGAAGTTTGACCGTTTGACCAGTTGACCACACCAAAGTTGGCCCGAGTTCACCCGCAACAAACCAAAACGGAAACAACTCGAACCGAGGCTCGAACTAGACTGAAACTCGCAACTGAACTGACGTGCATCTTGAGCTGAACTCGTTGACTGCTTGACTGAACTCGAGCCGAGATGCAACGTGACCCGAACCGAACCAAAACCCCCAACCCAAACCGAAACAAATCCGAATGAAAACCAACTGAAACTCGAACCAGACCACCGTTGAACGAAACAAAACTGATGTTAACCGGAACCACCACTGTCGGCGCCACCACTGCCGACAACACCACTGTCGCAGCCGGCTTATACACCTTCGTTGTCGTCGACGGTGACGGAGAGGCCGGCGCTCCTCTGTCTGATTCTCTCTCTCTCCCGTCACTTCTCTATCTAGTCTCTCTCTTGCTATCTCACTCTCTCTCTCACGGTTGCCGCCGTGTGCCGCCACCACTGTAGTGGTCGGTCGTTCAACGACCAGTGATGAGGGGAGGGGAGGTTTACAGGTGTGAGATTGAAAGAGGGGAAGGAGGGTTGATCGGGTGTGGGTTCGCGGGAAGTGGCGTTGCCGGAGTCTGACGGAAATGCGGCTCCGGTCGCCGGGTCTAGGGGAGCAGAGTGTGAGGGCGGCTGGACTGTTGTGTGATGTGTGTGTTAGTTAGTTTATATATTAGGGTTTAGTTAGGTAGGGTTTTGGTGTTGGGCCCGAGGCCCGTTAGCTAGTTATCAGGGTTTTTGAGCGGCCCAGACGTACCGACGAGATCTGATTTCAAGTACAAGTTTCATAAAACGCTGAATTTATTTTGTTTATTATTATTATTGTTATTATTACTATTGTTATTATTATCTATAAAAATAATAACTAAATAATAATAATAATAATAATAATAATAATAATATTAATAATGATATAAATTAGACAAATAAATAATTTAGTGGTACGACACGTATTTCCTAAAATAAATTTTTATGGAAACGCGAGGCGTTACAGAAAACATGCCCTCTTTGCACCACACAACGGAGCCCTATTTCCACAAACTTGTTTTTCGTTGTTTTAAATCTCATTGACTGTTTAACTTAAACACTAATGGTTTTTGTTGTTTATGATATGTTTTCTCTAAGACAGATCGGACATAAGGACGACCAAGCATGTGAAGAACCGAACAGTCTTAAAGCGCCATTTCCGCGAAAACATACTTTCGGAAAGTTTAATCATGAATATATGAGACAAAGTTTGTGTATAAAATCTTATTGTTTTCATCTGTAAATTATTTGTGTAATAACACGTTATGTCGGTTCGTCCAGGATGTCAGTTATTCCAAACATGTTTGATATTCTATAAAAAATCTGAGACCTAAATATTCGAAACTTTAAAATATTAATGTACTCGGGCAAGAGTGTTATATGTTTTTTTACAATGTTATGTCCTTTTTTAAAAAATATGCTCTGTATTTTTTTATTTAAGAATTTGATTTTTTTTGTAATTTTGGTTTAATTAATATGTTATGTCTTTTTTCTATAAGATGTTATGGTTTTTAAATATTTGTTTTTTAAATGATATAAATAATAATAAAAAATAATTGATTAGGTAATGATTGAAGGGGCTTCATCCCATATCATAAGTCTTATTATTAAAGAGATGCAAATAGAGCCTCTTCGATAATGTAATGGTTAAATTTCGACTATATGTCACAGTGGTGCCCTCCTATACGTTGCAGCCTAAAGAAAAAAAATATTATTTATACATTAGAGAGGGGATATGGTTAGAACCATATGTTTTATGAGTTATACGAAGGCCACGTCTCATCGACCCCCACATGTTACCGTGGACTTATGTAGTTTAGACTTTCAAAAGAAGATGTTACCAAATGTTGTGAAATTGCTATATTACTTTTTCAAAAAGTTAATAATTGTTTCACAAGTAAAGAGTTTTATTACATTAGCCTTTGGATGCTTTGAGTTAAGTCAAAACTTTTATCAAAGTGGCTTTTGGTAGTTACAGTGTCGGAGGTTAAATGAAAAATCGATAGAGGCTAGACTTTTAAAATTTAAATCAGTAGAAGCCGGACTCTTAAAAATTAACTATTTTAAACTAATTTTTTTTGAAAATTTTCGACAAAATTAACACTACGAGCAAAAAATCAGTGGGTGTTGAGGCACCCTCAGGCCATTGGATAGTGAATTCCCTCTGGAATGGTGGTTAACTAGGTCACCATCACCTTTTGCGTTCACAGACGTGGATAACTTTTTGCCCTTGAGTTTACCAAATAATGGAACTTTTGCTGATCGTTAAAAAAATTAAACTATCTTCTAATATGTAGTTTTATATATTAACTTCATCGAACTTGTATAAAATCTATGTTTTCATGAAATCAATGATACTCAAATTTCGGGACTCAAATAAAAGTTATCAAGACCACAGTCATTTATGAATTAGTCTTCCACAGCTTTGACAAAAAAAAAATATACACAAGCTTTGCTAAAACAACAATGAATACGAACTCCAATATGATAACTCATAAAAAACTTTAAAAAACAAATTAATCATAGTGATTACATTCAGTGCTAGGCTACAATTAACTAAAACCTTCAAAAAAAGTTGGAGCAGATTTTAGTCATTAATCTTTGAGATAAAAGGTTGAGGCGCATCACATCACATGGAAGCAGTACAATTGGCTGGAAGGGTAGGATAGTAATTGCAACAACTGTTAAATGAAATGTTCATAGACTTTTTGACAATATTATATCTAGTGTAAGTTAGCATCAGTGTCACATGTTAATGCCAAATCTGTTCCTACGGTTTGTAAGGTTCTTTCTATTTGAAGAAAATACATCCGCATTCTATTTATGAGTGATTATATTTAAGTAGTTTTGGTAATTTCTACAAGAAGGCAAAATCTCTATCACCCCATTAAAGTATAGTTTTGGTAATTTTCCCAAGAAGTAAAAACCTCTATCATACTGCCAAGGTTAGAATAAAAGTTTTTTATTTAAATAAAATAATAAGCTAAAGTCCATTCTAAAAAAAGCTAAAGAAAAAATTCTTCTCAGGGTTAATGGTCATCACTCATCAACGTTAGAAAAGAACAAAATCTCTTTCTCTTATGAATTTGTTGTATTAAATAGACTTTAACATGTGTTGTTATTAATTTTCAATGACACATGATATCTTAAAACAAAATATAATGATTATTTTAACTTTTTATATAAGATTCAAAGAAATAAAGATTGATGTCAACTAGATAACCCATGCCCGTGCTTTTCTTTGAATCCAAGTTTTTTTTTAACGCCGATTTTCTTGTATTAGGCTACCGCACTTCGTAAATTGGAGAGCCACGTTATCTCACTCTGGCCATACTAAGTTGTTTTAACCGGGCCCACGCTGAATTCAGAGTTTAGCTTGGGCGTTCCCCCGGGAAACCATACCGCCGGCTGCTACTTGATAGTCGTTGTGCCACAACAAGAACAAACCCTCTGGCGTAACACATGGTGGGATGAAAACCCCGGTGGGCTCAAGATACAGCCTGGCAGTTCTGCAAGGAAGCTAGTCTCTATCTATCATTGCCTCATCACCAAATTAACACAAGTGAGATTGAACTTCATTTTCCATTGGAAAATCCAAACCTATCTATCACAAGGCCACAAGTGATGGATTGAATCGAACTGAATGAACCATTCTAGTGTAAACTTTTTCACAGATTGTCCCACATCGAACCTCAGTCACAACTCACAATAAAACGAACCATTTGCTTGATTACGTGTCATTATCTTCATTTAGTTTTCTTCTAGAACCTTTTGTTTTTTTCGTTTGTTTGATTGTTCTTTTGAAAAATCTGGGTGGTTGTAGGTCAAATGTAATCTCAATAATGTGAAATCAATTAGTTCATTACAATTGTATTATGTTCATAGTTGATTAACTATGTGAACTTAATAATAGTAGATAATAAACAAATCAACAGGCTTACAAATCACAATAATAACAACCTTATAAATTATAAATTAAGTTGTGTTTAAACCCTAGTTTGTGAAGTAGGTATTATTATTATTATGAAAATAATAAACAATGTCACTCAAACTTTTATAAAGGTAAAAATAAAAATGTATTATTTTTGGTCATGTTTATAAGTAGACTTGGCAAACGGGTCGGGTCGGGTCATGGGTAAAAAAACGGGTTCGGGTCAAAACGGGTCAATTAAAATACGGGTTGTTTTGGTTCGGGTTGAAACGGGTTAAGTCGGGACGTGTTTGGGTCAGAACGGGTTTCGGGTCGGAAGGGGTTTCGGGTCGGGTCGGGTTGGTTAAAAAATGTTTTTCTTAAAAGAGATTTTGCATAAGGGGGCTATTTTTCGGGTTGAAACGGGTCCGGATTGATTCGGGTTGAGTACGGGTCAATACCTTTTGCTTTGGGTTGAGTGCGGGTCAAAATTGGGTTAAGCGACTTTACCACAACCTTCATGTGGACATACCAAATCTCTCTCACCCATTTGGATTAGAAAATGCCACTATAACTTTGAGCTATCCAAAAATTTCTGCAAAAATAATTCCAAAGTATCACTTTAGTGATGAATCAAGTAGGGGATTATGATGAAAACATATTAATTATAGAGAAAAGACAAACCTTGCCGCAATTCTCATATTGGCAAACGTACTGCCTTTCCTGTGAATGTGAGAATGCTTTCTTGAAGCTCTAGCATCGATAAACGTTTTGCTAGCAATATTTTTATTATGTGTTATCAGTACATGTGACCCATTTCAAAACCAAGCATATACCACCTGTTGCTACAACATCCTGGGGCACCCTGGGTGAATAATATATGTGTAGGTTAAACCAGAATATAAGAAAAACTATCCAAGTATGTAATGGCTGTTTTGATCAATAAATTAATAAGCAGACAAAAAAGAGTATTGCAGGAATCAAGACACGCAGAATTTACATGGTTCAACAATTTGCATACAATGATATACCTTAAAAACTGATTATTTGCTATAAACATATATTTTCAACAAGAAATTTTGCACATGTAATATAATCGTCAACTAAATTACGTTTCTAATACTTCAACCATCTTCATGCCATCTCTTTCCTCTTCTACCTCCACCCCTGAAAAGCAAAACACGAAACAACAAAAAAATATTCTCATTTATTTCATTTTTCCATTCATATTATGTAACACTAACCGAACATTAGCATATGCATAACCCAACCCGCCATTCACCTTATGATAAGTTAGAAAAGGGAATGCTTTTTTTCTCAAAAACAAAAATACAAGCCTACTAGCCAGCAACTAGTTGGCTGCAGAAAACAAACAGAACATGACCTCAACCTTCAATAGTTTTAAAAAATAAATTAGATACTTAAATCAACACAAAGAACATAAAATTCACACATAATTTACATCAATAGACGCTACAACGTAGAATTTTAATCATCAAAACCTAGCACATCCAGCTTATATGTACAGACAAATCAAACTGAAAAATCAACCACTAAACAAACAAATTAGATCAAATTTCTGCACAAATTAGCTGAAATCAACAGATTTAATGTCACACCCCGACCCGCGCGGAAATAAAAGTCGGGGCATGATTGGGTTATCACCAAAGCTCATGATATTTACTAATAAGTTTCATTTGAAATTAACTTCAAATATTCAACCACAAAATTCATACAAACACAAACAAAACCAAAAATTGTTCAATACGTAATAACTTTGTTTAATCTTCTAAGCCATTCCTATGTGTTTCTTTCTTCAGCTTGTTCACAAGTATCATGCGTTAAACAGAAAATTTGGGTCAACAAAAGTTGGCGAGTGAACCCTAGTAAAAAATTTAAATAATTGAATTGTATTTGTTGTTTAAAATAAAAATTGTGCATAAATCATATGTGAGCAGATGTATAGATACAACCAATCACAAACCACATTATATCCACAATGAACACATGACATGATGAATGATGAACTTGAGATCAAGGCTCAATCAAACGGAGCCGATCTAATGAGCCACCTGATGCTCAACCCGTATCCCACGAGAAACTGATGGGCCTAGTGAAATGATTGCACTGAAATGACAAAATGTAACCACACATACACAACAACTATACACATTTGATCACGAGATGATATTTGTACAAGTGTTCAAACAATAAAAATATACGACACATGATACACCCCAAAACATGATTAAAAAGGAGAATTCGTAGAGATTCACTCACAGTCGGTGCGTATTCTTGGTTGATGATGAGTGCGCACGAGTTGAGAATTTGACCGACGAAAGAGTACTAACCTAAATAATAACGCGATATGTCGATAAATAAATAAATTAATATTTCGGTTAAAAACCTTTGTTTAAATTTTTAGATTATGATTGTGTTTTTTATTGATATATTAAAACCTATGAAATTCTATTTTTAAGCATTTCTATTTGATTTTTCTTTTAATATAAATCCATAAAATAAAAACAAAATAAAATAACATTTAAAAAAAACTTGTCAGTCTAACAAGTTATGTCAGACCGGTTTGATAGTGGGATTGGCATGCGTGTGTTGAGACTCGAACCCGTGACCTCTCGGTTGCGTGCACCCAGCCTTCCAACTGAGCTACGTGTCTAACCCGAAAGAATCCTGATTTTAATTATATTAATACACTCCTTAGACTATTTCAGAAATTAATTTAATTTAAAAAGGATTAACAAGATCGAACCGTTGCGCGCCAAGGGCCTCGAACCCGGGACCTTGGATGTGATTTGCACCCAGCCCAACCAACTGGGCTGGGTGTCTAACCGATAAAACTTGTTTTTTTTATTATCTTATATACATACTACGGAATGATATACTTTATCAAAAACAAAAACTGTTTATATACAGTGATACGGTCAAGAACCAGATTCGAACCGGGGACGTGTATATCGTGTTTGCACACAGTCCACCACTGGACTGTGTGTCTAACCCGTTTGAAACAACCGTTTTAATTACATAAAAACACTTAACCCACTTTGTCTTCTTCACTATAAATTAAACCCAAAACTTAAACCCGCCGGAATCAATTTGATTCATTCCGATTCTAAACAAATGTATACAATGATTAAACTGGAAACTTAAAAGATACGAAGGATAACTACCGTATGGCCAGAATCCGGCGGCGATCTTGGTTCCGGGTTTTGTAGAACTCCGACGAGTCAAGACTCCGGTGACAGAGGGATTTGACGTTGTGATTTCAATGAATGAAAGAAAGTGTGAGTTAGAAATGACCATCAGAGAGGTATTTATAGGGAATTTGAGGGTTTGATTTCTACGATTTGATTCCAGATTAATTGACAGCGCGATCTAATTTGAAGAATTTACTAAAAATACAGTTAAACAGTTGTCGAATTTGAGGGAAAACGCGTGGATTGGCGAGATCTCCGGCGAGGTGATTTGCTGAAGTTGCAGGTTTTCTCTTAGCTTTAATATAAGTGCATTGATATGCTAATAATAACAAACTTGTGTGTGTAGCGTAGTGGTGCGGAGTGTGTGTGAAAGCCCGGGAGACCCGGGTTCGATCCCGGTTCCCGCTTTTCTTTTTGTTTCAGTTTTTGATTAATTAATTATAAAGTTTAATTAGCTTTTTATTTATTTGCTAATCCTTTAAGTCTATTCAAATTAATTGGTCATTATTAATTTATTATAAATACTTGATTCTAATAATAAAATAAAATACTAGAGATAAAAGAATATACGCATTTGATTAATGAAATTAATGCGGGTTTTCGATACCCGTTTTACACAAATGTTACAGTATCCCTACTTTTAGAAATTTCGTCCCGAAATTTAAGTAGTAGTTGTAACCGGAAAAAGATGCGGATACTTTTCGCGTATTGAGTCTTCACGTTCCCAAGTAAAATCGGGTCCTCATTTTGACTCCCAACGTACCCTGACGATTGGTGTACGACTTCGTGTCAAACGTTTTTCACCGAAGTCCATGATTTCTACAGGTCTTTCAACAAAGTGAATTGATTCATCGACTTGAATATCTTCTAAGGGAATATGGAGATTTTCGTCGGTTTTCAAGTTTGATACGTGAAATGTGGGATGAATTCTGTTAGTTCTTTTGGTAGGTCAAGCTTTTATGCTACAGGACCTACTCTTTCGAGTATCTTGAATGGTCCCACATAGCGTGGTGCTAGCTTGCCTTTTGATCAAAACGAACCACTCCCTTCCATGGTAAGATTTCAGATGTACTTGATCACCAATACAAAACTCCAAAGGCTTTCGTCGTTTATCAGCGTAACTCTTTTGACGACTTTGTGCTGCTAGAAGATTATTTCGAATTTGAAGAACTTTGTCAGTCGTTTCTTGAATCAGTTCAGGTTCGGTGATTTGCGCTTCACCAATTTCATGCCAACATACAGGGGATTGGCATTTACGACCATATAAAGCTTCAAAATGAGCCATACTGATGCTTGAATGATAACTATTGTTGTACGAAAATTCGACTAACGGTAGGTGAGTGTCCCAATTACCTTTGAAGTCTATGACACATGCTCGCAGCATGTCTTCAAAGGTTTGGATGGTGCGCTCAGATTGACCATCAGTTTGGGGGTGAAAGGCAGTGCTGAGGTCTAAACGTGTACCCAAAGCGGTTTGTATAACTTGCCATGTTCGTGAAGTGATGCGGCCGTCTCAATCTGAAATGATACTTAAAGGTACACCATGACGGCTTACTGTAACATCCGTCGAAAACGGGTTTTCCAAACCCGCTTCGTTTATTAATCGAATAATCAGTTTCATATTTTCATTGTTCATTTAATGCTTATTTTAATTTTAAACAATACATAACTAATAAACATTTTAGATTATGGAAATTAAAATTGTTAAAAAATAAAATTAAAACAATTAAAATGAAAAGGGGCTGCCGGGTTTCGAACCCGGGTCAGCCGGAAACCTTAAACATCAAACACATAACCACTCCGCCACTAACTGACTTTGTGAAATCTAGGAAACAATTAAAACATAAGTTCACCCGTGAATCACCTGTTTGCGCCAAAACTGAAACCAGTAATCGGCTTTCAGTTTTCCAGACGTTTGAGTGTTGATAATTACTGGTTATAACCGACGAAAACATTACGACGCACGATCTCAATCAATTCAGCTTTTACTGAACTTGAATTCATATGATTTCGGGTTTAATAACCGAAATCATTCACTTCCTGAATTACTCTAAACTATATCATCATCTCGCGACTCAAAATCATCCACAGAACCTCCAATTTCACTTTCGCTCTATTTTCTGATTGTCGGAATCGCTTTCTGAACTCGCCGGACTTTCTCCGAAAACCGTGTCTTTCATCAAAACGGTAAGTTTCTCAATTCTTTCATCTTCTATAAGTTGTTAGGCTTTTGCTAACTCAAACCTTTCAATCAGAATCAATCCCAGACGACGATATCGGATAATCAACACTCGCCGGAAGTTTTCTGAAATTCCTAAATCGTGCTATGAAACGGTATTATCATTTAAACCTTCTGATAACTCTTGTTTAGTCCTTCATTTCCACAATTAGTTAATCAAAAACTGTTAATTGGTCCGCTCAGACGGAGTTCATAAAAACAAGCCGACGTCTTCGCCGGAGTTCTGAGAAAGATCATCTTCCGGTATGTTCATTCCCAAAACCTTCCCTGTCCATTTCATTTTAATCAATTATATGTTCGTCAATCGAATTAAACAAGATCAGTATAATAATCATTTTCTATGTTGTTTAATGGAGAAGATGAAGTATAGTTTGTATATAAATTTAATATAAATCGGGTTATATCTCGGGTTAGACACACAGTCCAGCGGTGGCTGTGTGCAATTGAAACATAGCGATACCGGGTTCGAGTCCGTCCTTGTTCTGATTCGTCACAATATTCAGACTTTTTATAAAATCCAAATATGAAAACTTCCAGTTAGTATATAAGAGAAATAAAAACAAGTGTTTTAACCAGGTTAGGCACACAGTCCAGCGGTGGACTGTGTGCAACGTTAATCAACAGGTCCCTGGTTCGAGACCTGTTTAGATTAAATTTATCATTTTCAGTACATACATTATCATAGGCCGCCGCTCCCCATTACCTATGAGCGTGAGCTGTTCCCCATTACCTATGAGCGTGAACGAGGCGTTGCCAACATACGATCGGCTCCGTTTGATTGAGCCTTGATCGCACATACATTCATCATAGGCCGTCCGTTCCCCATTACCTATGAGCGTGAACGAGACGTTGCCAACATTTACATTATCATTCATGTTATATATTCATGCAAGGTGGTTTGTTATTGTATGTTATTGTTTGTTACTGTTATTGTTATTGCATGTTTATTTACGTTTGCTCACATATGATTATTGCACAATTTTCCATAATAAATATAACAAGAAATCAATAATAAATGTTTTCTAACAAGGTTCACTCGCCAACTTTTGTTGACCCAAAAACCCCCATTTTTACACATGATACAGGTGATCCAGTTGTAGCAAGAAACATATAGGATGGCTTAGAAGAATAAACCGGTTTAGACTTTGGATTGTTTAGTTAGTTATTTTTCTTTGTAATTGTATGAACATGTTTGGAATATTGAGGATGTAATTTTGAATTTAATAAATATGAAACATATTAGTAAACATCATGAGCTTTGGTGATAACCCAATTATGCCCCGACTCTTATTCCGCTGCGGGTCGGGGTGTGACAGATTGGTATCAGAGCCATGACTATAGGGATATAGGATAGGTTATTAGACCCTTAGAGCCTATACTATAGTTGATTAGAATTTTTAAATTGTTTGTGTGTTATCTGCAAAATTCATGATGTTTATATGCTTTATGTTTATTGTTACATTCAATGTTATGCAAGCATGTTCATAAGTACATTTTATTATACAATGCCTATCATGAATCATATTCTCATAACATATCATATCCATGAGAGCACACACCACACAATTTCCATGACTTTTGCAACGATTTTTGTATTTTTAAATCACATCAAAGTGAGTTCTCATGACGGGCATGTAGTAACTGGAAGGGTACAAGTACCGGTAGTCGGAACGTCCTGTCTAGGCTTGGCATTCGTATAAATCCAAAATAAAGGACCAGTTTGCCTACCTGGGGACTAACGATGAGAGTACGAAGGACCTATTAGGCCAAAGCATGCTATACCAAACGTCGTGTGAGCTAACCCCACTTTGCGTGGTCATTGTGTCTACACCTGGACACCCTCCGACCATACATCGTGCAAACATATTTCATGGTTTTCATTCGGGTGATGCGAGTGTTAAACCGCCAATACCAATGTGAATCCTACTAAGCCAATAGCTATGGGGGCCCACATGACTATACAGGCGATGGTATGGGGGACATTTGAGGCCCAAACATGAGCAAACCCAAGACATCCTATGGATGTAGTTGCATTATTGATGTTTATGTTATTTTTATTTTTTTTAAGGCACATGACACCTAAAAAGACTCCATAAACTCACAATCTTCTTATGTATGTTCCTGTAGATGTCGGCTAGGCAACAACGTGGGGGTAGAAGGTCAGGAAGGTCAAACGAACGCTTGGCCACCCAAATCGCAAAACAAATGGCCGCGGTGCTTCCTGACATCGTAGTTCAAGTCCAACAAGCTCTCGCCGCAAATCCCATCAATCCTCCCCAACAAGAAGACCAGAATGTTGACAACCCTCCCTCCAAAAAGTGCTCATACAAACATTTCAAGTCTGGCGATCCCCCGAAATTTGAAGGGACCGAAGGTGTCACTGCTCTCCTCCACTGGTTTGAGGAAATGGAAAACACCTTCCTCAACTGCGATTGTCCCAAGGATCGCAAGGTACGTTACGCAACCGGGAGGCTATTTGGAGTAGCTCTTACCTGGTGGAATACTGAAAAAGGTAAGAGAGGAATCGAAGATGCAATGGCCTTAACATGGGAGGAGTTAAGGGAAATCATGACGAGACGCTTCTGTCCAAGAAGCGAGATCAAAAAGTTAGAGGATGAATTTCACTCGTTGAAGCAAAAGGAGGGAGATCATACTTCCTACAACAAGAGGTTTTTAGAGTTGAACCAAATGGTCCCTAACTTGTTCACCCCAGTTTACCGCTTAGTCGAACACTATATTCGAGGCCTCCCCTCGAAAATTCAAGACTCAGTTCTCAGCACTTCGCCTGCAACACTCGAACTGCTATGGAACTAGCTACCAAGCTTACCGAGAATCGTATCCGCAACGGCAAATTTAAGGACGAGAAAAAGAAAGCCCCCGTTGAGGGCCAAACTTCAAACATTCCACCTCCTCCTCAAAGTTTGCTAATAAGAGGAAACGAAACACCAGAAACTTTGTTGTCACACAAACAAATTTCCCCATCCCTGCTGCACCCATTACCCAAGTTGCCCCCTCACCTGCACCATATAAAAGGCCATACTCCGGCCCATACCCAAAGTGCAACCGTTGCCAATACCATCACTTTCCTGATCATCCCTGCCAACATTGCACCGGCTGTGGTCGCGCAGGTCACACCATTCAAACCTGTCGCGTACCTCAGTGAACGAACCGCCATCAGCCCTCAACCCAAACCCACCATCAGATAGTGGGTCAAGCCCAACAACCTTTACTACTACCACCTACCCAACATGTAGCCCAATCCTACTACCAACCCAACTATCCCATGGTGCAACCTATGCGGGCTTGTTACAACTGTGGAGACCCGAACCACTTCAGGAACACCTGTCCA
Organism: Scalesia atractyloides; assembly: GCA_947069175.1. Taxonomy (NCBI): domain Eukaryota; kingdom Viridiplantae; phylum Streptophyta; class Magnoliopsida; order Asterales; family Asteraceae; genus Scalesia; species Scalesia atractyloides. Next base: position 64,001,833 of record CAMTDV010000028.1, on the reverse strand, counting down.
CGCCTAGTGAATATTATCCATTCCCAAGCTCAAGCTAATCCAGTAAACCAGGCTAATCAAGCTCCTCCACCTGCAAGAGGAAGAGCTTTCAACATCAACGCTAATCAAGCTAGGGCTGACAACAATGTGGTTAACGGTACGTTTCTCATGAATGGTAGTTATGCATCCATGTTATTTGATACTGGCACGGATAAGAGTTTTGTGTCCTTAGAATTTGAACCCATCCTCAACCAAACTCGTGATAAACTCATGGAATCCATAACGGTAGAAGTTGCTGACGGAAAAACGGTCTCCTTAAACTCTATTATACGCAATTGTACTCTCACTCTAAACGATCACGATTTTCCAGTTGACCTCATACCTATGAAGTTGGGAAGTTTCGACATTATAATTGGTATGGACTGGCTCAGCCAATATCATGCTGAAGTTGTATGCCGCGAAAAGTTTATACGCATTCCTCTTACAAACGGTCAGACTCTACGAATCTTTGGAGAAACCCCTTCGAAAGGGCTCAAATTAATGTCCTGCCTTCAAGCCCGAAAATATCTCTGCAAGAATTATGTCGCATTTCTAACTCATGTCGTCAAAAAGGGAACCAAGGAGAAGAAACTTGAAGACATCCCAGTAGTAAAAGATTTTCCGCAAGTTTTTCCTGACGACATTTCAGGACTTCCTCCCGTGAGAGAAGTCGAATTCCGCATTGATCTTATACCTGGAGCTACACCAGTTGCAAAATCTCCTTATAGGTTAGCCCCATCTGAAATGCAAGAGCTAGCCAGTCAATTGCAAGAGCTGACTGACAAAGGATTCATACGTCCTAGCTCCTCGCCTTGGGGTGCACCTGTCCTTTTTGTGAAGAAGAAAGATGGAACGTTTCGCATGTGCATCGACTACAGAGAACTCAACAAGTTAACGGTCAAGAACCGCTACCCATTACCTCGCATCGATGATCTTCTAGACCAACTTCAAGGCGCCAGCTGTTTTTCAAAAATCGACCTTCGTTCTGGTTATCATCAACTCAGAGTACATGAAGAAGACGTCCCAAAGACCGCCTTCCGAACTCGTTATGGTCATTATGAATTCATGGTCATGCCATTTGGTTTAACCAACGCTCCAGCTGTCTTCATGGATCTAATGAACAGAGTCTGCAAACCCTATCTCGATCGCTTTATTATAGTCTTCATCAACGACATCCTCATTTACTCAAAGTCTAAGTCTGATCATGAACGACACCTTCGACTCATCCTTACACTCTTAGGAATGAAAAGCTCTACGCCAAATTCTCCAAATGCGAATTCTAGTTAAAAGAGGTACAATTCCTTGGACATGTCGTCAATGACAAGGGAATACATGTCGACCCCTCAAAGATCAAAGCAGTACAAGAATGGCAAGCGCCACGTACACCAACCGAAGTAAGATCATTCCTTGGTTTGGCTGGTTATTATTGCCGTTTCATTGCAAATTTCTCACGCATCGCTGTACCACTCACGGATCTAACACATAAAGGAAAACCCTTCATATGGGGATCCAAACAAGAAGAAGCCTTCCAAACCCTTAAACAAAAACTCTGTGACGCACCTATTCTCACTCTTCTGAAGGTTGTGATGACTTCGTGGTTTATTGCGACGCGTCAGGGCAAGGACTAGGCTGTGTTCTAATGCAAAGAGGAAAGGTGATAGCGTATGCTTCTAGACAACTCAAAACTCATGAGAAGAACTACACCACCCACGACCTAGAACTTGTGTAACATCCGTCAAAAACGGATTTACCAAACCCGCTCTGTTTATCAACCGAACAGTCAGTTAAAATTTTCGTTGCGAATTAAATGCCCAAAATAATTTTAAATGATACATAATCAATTATTATACGGGAATATATAATTAGTTTTTGAAAAACTGTTAAAAATCGCAAAATAAAAATAAATTGTTCCTGCCGGGTTTCGAACCCGGGTCAGTCACGGTTCAACAAACAAACTTAACACATGCGCACTAAACCACTGCGCCACTGGGATTATCTGTTAATTATTGGAATCATTTTATTCATATCATGAGTTTTCCGAATTCAAAACCGGCGCCCAAAGTTCAGTCGTCGGAATCCCGGCAATCTCGCGAGTATTTAATGAATTCTGCCGTTATAACGTAAACTTTAAACATATATCGGTTATAACCGACGTTTGAGTCCGCGACACCTTCTATAACCGCCGGAGAAATTCAAACCAATGAATCCAGTTGGAAATCGGGCCAAATACATCGACGATTTGCCCTATAAAAACCACCTCGAACCTCTGCAAACACTTTCGCTCAAAACCACACCTTTTCTCGGTGAAAACTCTCTCGCCGGAATTTTTCTGTTCGTCGCCGGAAAACCGGTTTCCCCATTCCTGAGCCTTACTGAGCCCCTGAGCTTATACCGGAGATACCCACACCCTTTGTAAGCTTCCTGGAGACTCGCTGCTGCAAGACACTCGTCGCCGGAAGGGATTGCTGTCGCCGGAGTTCTGCCGGAAAACAGAGGAAGATGGTCGTATACCTCACGCTTAATTTCCTTTCTTTTTATTTATATCTCACCTTTGATTAATCATATAACGCTAAAGAACATGATTTAACACATCGAACCAGTCGGATTTTCCGACTCTGGTTAAAATCCGACGAAGAAATGAAGTGCGGTAAACGTATAAGTATAATTAAAATCAAGATATTACTCGGGTTAGACACACAGTCCAGCGGTGGACTGTGTGCACATTAAACACAAACGTCTCGAGTTCGAATCCTGTTTCACACACGCTGCTTCAATAAAAATCATTTTTTTGTTAAACTGAACCGGAGTCACACAGGTATATGTTAAGTATATTAATAACCGGAATAATAACCAAGTTAGACACACAGTCCAGCGGTGGACTGTGTATGTTTAATCAAAGTGCACGAGTTCGAGTCCGGTCTTCTGCATTGACCCGGTCAATTGTTTACCTTTTTAAAATAAGTCAGAAATGAAAACAAATAGTTTGTATTTAAGTATAATAAAAATTGGATTATATAACATGTTAAACACACAGTCCAGCGGTGGACTGTGTGTTAGTTTAAGCCACAGGTCCCGGGTTCGAGACCTGTGGAGCGCACCGGTCCGAACAATTAAATCGTTTTTAAAAAAAAAATAAATGATTTTCGGTTTAAACTAATTAATGTATAAATATAATTAAAATCAGATATATAACGGGTTAGACACGTAGCTCAGTTGGTAGAGCTGCGTGCACGCGTACGGGAGGTCTCGGGTTCGAGCCTCACTCAGCGCACAACAATACGCACTCGAATCGGTCAACGGTCAGGTCAACGGTCAACGGTCAAGTCAACGGTCAGAAAAAGTCAAATTTTTATTATTATTTTATTTAATTATTTTAATTAAAAATCAATTAAAAATACTTAAAAATAACATTTTTAAGGTTAGAAAATAGCCTCAAACTCACAAAAATACACCCAACAATCCTACTAAAATAGGTTAATAAAATCCGTTTACTTACCAAACCATAATGCGATTTATCTAGGTTAATCTCACTCGTGGTTAAAACCACTTCGCGTGCATTCAACATCATCAACCGAACGCACCCACTGTGAGTGAATCTTACAACTCCCCCTTTTAAATTACACGTTTTGGGGTGTGTCATGTGTTATAAAAATAATCGACTTGTTTATTTAAACTTGTGCCATACCACATCATGATCTAAACTTAGATTGTTTATATTGTTGTGATTACTTATTTCTTTTTGTCAAATTATATGAAACTCATTCATTAAGCCCATCAGTTCCTCGTGGGAGACGAGTTGAACAACGCGTGCCTCAAATCAAATTCATTATTGTTCATGTGTGTATCATTGAGTTTATATTGTTTGTAGTTGTGTCATCCATATTATCATGTTTATGCAATTCATTCATTAGGCCCCTCAGTTCCTCGTGAGAGACGAGTTGAGCATCGCGTGCCTCTAAATGTTCCATTATTGTTCATGTGTGTTTTACTTAATATCTTATGATTGTTGAATAAGTTTACATCTATTTTTACTCATGTTTGGTTGTGCACATATTTCATAATCAATTCAAATAAACTTGTTCAAATGTTTTCCATAGGATTCACTCGCCAACATTATGTTGATCCAAAACCTTTTTACACATGATACAGGTGAACAGGTTGAAGCAAAGAAAACATAGGAAATGCCTTAGAAGAGAACAAAGATGCTTAGATTGATAGTTAGAACATGTTGTAACATTTATTGTAAATTTCCATTAAATTGTATCTAATGAATATGAAACGCATAATAAATGTCATGAGCTTTGATGATAACCCAATCATGCCCCGATCACCTTTTCCGCTGCGGGTCGGGGTGTGATAGATTGGTATCAGAGCCATGACTATAGGGATATAGGATAGGTTATTAGACCCTTAGAGCCTATACTATAGTCTGCCTAAATTTTAATTGATTAGGTGGTTACATACAAACTTGTGATATTTATTTGTTTCATATTTGTTTACATTTACAGTCAAACATACATGCTTATATACATATTCATTATACATATATCGATGTTCATGTATTCAATTTATTTTCATACTCTCATTATCCAAAGATTTTGTGCAATTTTCAAATCTCATCAAAGTAAGTTCTGCGACGGGCATGTAGTAACTGGAAGGGTACAAGTACCGGTAGTCGGAACGTCCTGTCTAGGTTGGCATTCGTATAAATCCAATATAACGGACCAGTTTGCCTACCTGGGGACCAACGATGAGAGTACGAAGGACCTATTAGGCCAAAGCATGCCACACCAAACGTCGTTCGAACTAACCCACTTTGAGGTGTCACCGTGTCTACACCTGGACACATTCCGAATATCACACGTTGTATACATATTTCTCGATTTTCTCCGGGTTTTTGTGTACGCAACCTGGCAAACCCGTGCGAACCATATGAAAAACTGGTATTCATGGGGGCCCACATGATTACACAGGTAAAGTATGGCGGCATGTAGGGCCTAACGGCGAGCAAAACCCAAGACATCCTATGGATGTAGTAGATTTATTTTTCTATAATTATTTTATGAATGTTCATTCCTAATGCGACCCATGAACCCAAATCGCTCAACAAATGGCTGTCGTAATACCCAACATTGTAATCCAAGTTCAACAAGCACTCACCGATAATCCTGTCAATCAAGAAAACCAAAACATTGTCAACTCTCCCTCAAATATCACTAAATGCACCTACAAGCATTTCAAATCATGCGATCCTCCGAAATACAAAGGGACTGAAGGTGTCACCGCCCTCCTCCATTGGTTTGAAGAAATGGAGAACACTTTTCTAAATGCGATTGCCCTGACGATCGCAAAGTGCGATATGCTACCGGTCGATTATATGGGATAGCACTTACTTGGTGGAATACAGAGAAGGCCAAACGAGGTGTTGAAGATGCTATGACCTTAACTTGGAACGAATTGAAGGAAATCATGACCAGACGATCGTGCCCAAGGAGCGAAATCAAGAAATTAGAAGATGAATTTTACTCACTGAAGCAAAAGGAAGGAGACCACACCACATACAATAAAAGATTCCTCGAATTACATCAAATGGTTCCCAACATGTTCACTCCTCTCTACCGTTTGATCGAGCACTACATTCGTGGTCTTCCGTCAAAGATTCAAGACCCTGTAATAAGTACCTCGCCTGCAACTTTGGAAGCGGCAATGGAGTTAGCAACAGAGCTTACCGAGAACCGAATCCGAAACAAAGACTTCAAGGAGGAGAAGAAGAAGGATAAAGAATCGACTGAAACCTCCGACTCCACCCAAACCGAATCCCCTTCTCAACCCAAGTCTAAGAGAAGAAGAGACGGGCAACTTTTCGCTGCTACCCAACGAAATCAACCAGTTTTACACGCCATACCCCTCCAAGCTATCCCAATCACCCAAGTGGCACCCAACTCAACTTACCCAAATAAGAAACCATATCTTGGACCTCACCCTCGATGCAACAACTGTTTTTATCACCATCCCCATACCTTACCTTGTCGTCTATGTGCAACTTGTGGACGCTATGGTCATTTGAGCAAGGTTTGCCGCACCTTTCAAAACCAAACCTTTTCCCCTACTCAAAACATGGCCCAAACTTATCATCAACCTCAATACCCCGTGTTCCCATATGCTCGAGCTTGTTTCAATTGTGGCGATCCTACCCACTTTAGAAACACATGCCCTCAATTGGTTAACGTCATCAACACTCAAGCCCAATCAAACCCAGTTAACCAAGTAAACCAAGAAAACCCAACCGCTATGCCACCAGCAAGAGGAAGAGTCTTCAATATCAACGCCAATCCTGTCGAAGATAATGACGGCCCAAACGAAGATACCCAACTAGTCCTTTTCGCCAAAGATCCAGATTCAACTCCTATCGTTTAGTTTTATGTTTTTTCTTTATCACATAGAACCAAACATAACTTAAGGATAAAGCCAATGAAACTTTGACGAGAATACGGTGGATACGCCGCTGGTACTTCCTATATATAAGTATTCTTGTCAAAGGATCAGAAGCATTATCTGGCGGTTATGAGAGGTTCCATGTGTAGACTGTTAGAGTAATTATTATTTATTGTTTTCAGTATATGCATTTGCCGAGGCCGCAGCCCCCCCATTTATGAGGTTGAGCTTGATCCCCATTTTATTATGCGGTTGATCAGTGGCGTGCCCGCACGATCGGCTCCGTTTGATTGAGCCTTGATCGGTCATTTCATTTTACATTTCAATACATGCAATACGATCGGCTCCGTTTGATTGAGCCTTGATCGCACAGTTCAATTTACATTTCCAGTTCATGCAATACGTTCGGCTCCGTTTGATTGAGCCTTGAGCGCACAGACATTTTCATTATCAGTATCTTGTGGTTGTGGTGTTTGTAGTAGAGTCGCATAGAACTAACCATAACTTGCGGATAAAGTCAATGAAAATTTGACAAGAATATGGTGGATACGCCGCTGGCACTTCCTATATATAAGTATTCTTGTCAAATGATCAGAGACATTATCAGGCGGTTATGAGAGGTTCCATGCATAGGCTGTTTGTGTGATTGTTGTTTAGATTAAGTTGTTCATTTTCAGTACATGCAATACGTTCGGCTCCGTTTGTTTGAGCCTTGAGCGCACATACAACTTCATTTTCAGTACATACAATACGTTCGGCTCCGTTTGATTGAGCCTTGAGCGCACAGACAATTTCATTATCAGTATCTTGTGGTTGTTGTGTTTGTTGTAGAGTCGCATAGAACTAATCATAACTTGCGGATAAAGTCAAATGATCGGAGGCATTATCAGGCGGTTATGAGAGGTTCTATGCATAGGTTGTTTGTGTGATTAAGTTATTCATTTTCAGTACATGCAATACGCTCGGCTCCGTTTGATTGAGCCTTGAGCACACAGACAATTTCATTTTCAGTACATTCAATACGTTCGGCTCCGTTTGATTGAGCCTTGAGCGCACAGATATTTCATTTTCAGTACATGCAATACGATCGGCTCCGTTTGATTGAGCCTTGATCGCACAGATATATTTCATTTCAGTAATTTATGTTTGTTGTATTGGTTGTAGAGTTATAGGACTAATCATAATTCACTGATAAAACCAATGAAAATTTGACAAAAATATGGTGGATACGCCGCTGGTACTTCCTATATATAAGTATTTTTGTCAAAGGATCAGAGGCATTGTCGGACGGTTATGAGAAGTTCTATGTAGGATTTATTAGTTTCTTGGTAACTAATCATAACTTGTGGATAAAACCAATGAAAATTTGGCAAGAATATGGTGGATACGCCGCTGGTACTTCCTATATATAAGTATTCTTGCCAAAGGATCAGAGGCATTATCAGGCGGTTATAAGAAGTTCCATGTAAGTTTTGGTATTGCCTTGGTTGAAATTATGTTACATTTATATCATCTTGCTATTTAGAGAAATTGGAATTGTTTTCCATTTCTACATAAACTAACCTCTCCATCATAACAAACGAGAGAGGAACTTCCACCATTCAAACATATATGTTATCAGAATGTGGATTCAAATACTTGCAGTTGTGTTTATTTATGTTCAAATATCAGCTGTTGTGTTATATTCCATGTAGGTTGTAGTGTTAGAAGTTTTGCCTTAGGATATAACCATACACTTCCAAACATACTCAAACTTTTATGCATGATATCATAGTTAGCGAATAATCTCTGCTTATCAATACTCTTACAGTAGGCAACAAAAAGCGATTCCTGTAATAGGGTTCTTAACCTTTACAACCAACGTTACCGCCTCAAACAAAAACTTAAACCTTTACTTTCTCTAAGCAAGTAACTGACAAACTAAACACTATCATTCTTTTAGTCAAATATATCGCTATTTAAATTTCAGGACGAAATTTCTAAAAAGCAGGGGATAGTGTAACATCCGTCAAAAACGGATTTACCAAACCCGCTCCGTTTATCAACCGAACAGTCAGTTAAAATTTTCGTTGCGAATTAAATGCCCAAAATAATTTTAAACGATACATAATCAATTATTATACGGGAATATATAATTAGTTTTTGAAAAACTGTTAAAAATCGCAAAATAAAAATAAATTGTTCCTGCCGGGTTTCGAACCCGGGTCAGTCACGGTTCAACAAACAAACTTAACACATGCGCACTAAACCACTGCGCCACTGGGATTATCTGTTAATTATTGGAATCATTTTATTCATATCATGAGTTTTCCGAATTCAAAACCGGCGCCCAAAGTTCAGTCGTCGGAATCCCGGCAATCTCGCGAGTATTTAACGAATTCTGCCGTTATAACGTAAACTTTAAACATATATCGGTTATAACCGACGTTTGAGTCCGCGACACCTTCTATAACCGCCGGAGAAATTCAAACCAATGAATCCAGTTAGAAATCGGGCCAAATACATCGACGATTTGCCCTATAAAAACCACCTCGAACCTCTGCAAACACGTTCGCTCAAAACCATACCTTTTCTCGGCGAAAACTCTCTCGCCGGAATTTTTCTGTTCGCCGCCAGAAAATCGGTTTCCCCATTCCTGAGCCTTACTGAGCCCCCTGAGCTTATACCGGAGATACCCACACCCTTTGTAAGCTTCCTGGAGACTCGCTGCTGCAAGACACTCGTCGCCGGAAGGGATTGCTGTCGCCGGAGTTCTGCCGGAAAACAGAGGAAGATGGTCGGTATACCTCACGCTTAATTTCCTTTCTTTTTATTTATATCTCACCTTTGATTAATCATAAAACGCTAAAGAACATGATTTAACACATCGAACCAGTCGGATTTTCTGACTCTGGTTAAAATCCGACGAAGAAGATGAAGTGCGGTAAACGTATAAGTATAATTAAAATCAAGATATTACTCGGGTTAGACACACAGTCCAGCGGTGGACTGTGTGCACATTAAACACAAACGTCTCGAGTTCGAATCCTGTTTCACACACGCTGCTTCAATAAAAATCATTTTTTTGTTAAACTGAACCGGAGTCACACAGGTATATGTTAAGTATATTAATAACCGGAATAAAAACCAAGTTAGACACACAGTCCAGCGGTGGACTGTGTGTATGTTTAATCAAAGTGCACGAGTTCGAGTCCGGTCTTTTGCATCGACCCGGTCAATTGTTTACCTTTTTAAAATAAGTCAGAAATGAAAACAAATAGTTTGTATTTAAGTATAATAAAAATTGGATTATATAACATGTTAAACACTCAGTCCAGCGGTGGACTGTGTGTTAGTTTAAGCCACAGGTCCCGGGTTCGAGACCTGTGGAGCGCACCGGTCCGAACAATTAAATCGTTTTTAAAAAAAAAATAAATGATTTTCGGTTTAAACTAATTAATGTATAAATATAATTAAAATCAGATATATAACGGGTTAGACATGTAGCTCAGTTGGTAGAGCTGCGTGCACGCGTACGGGAGGTCTCGGGTTCGAGCCTCACTCAGCGCACAACAATACGCACTCGAACCGGTCAACGGTCAGGTCAACGGTCAGAAAAAGTCAAAAAAATTTTTATTATTTTATTTAATTATTTTAATTAAAAATCAATTAAAAATACTTAAAAATAACATTTTTAAGGTTAGAAAATAGCCTCAAACTCACAAAAATACACCCAACAATCCTACTAAAATAGGTTAATAAAATCCGTTTACTTACCAAACCATAATGCGATTTATCTAGGTTAATCTCACTCGTGGTTAAAACCACTTCGCGTGCATTCAACATCATCAACCGAACGCACCCACTGTGAGTGAATCTTACAACTCCCCCTTTTAAATTACACGTTTTGGGGTGTGTCATGTGTTATAAAAATAATCGACTTGTTTATTTAAACTTGTGCCATACCACATCATGATCTAAACTTAGATTGTTTATATTGTTGTGATTACTTATTTCTTGTTGTCAAATTATATGAAACTCATTCATTAAGCCCATCAGTTCCTCGTGGGAGACGAGTTGAACAACGCGTGCCTCAAATCAAATTCATTATTGTTCATGTGTGTATCATGAGTTTATATTGTTTGTAGTTGTGTCATCCATATTATCATGTTTATGCAATTCATTCATTAGGCCCCTCAGTTCCTCGTGAGAGACGAGTTGAGCATCGCGTGCCTCTAAATGTTCCATTATTGTTCATGTGTGTTTTACTTAATATCTTATGATTGTTGAATAAGTTTACATCTATTTTTACTCATGTTTGGTTGTGCACATATTTCATAATCAATTCAAATAAACTTGTTCAAATGTTTTCCATAGGATTCACTCGCCAACATTATGTTGATCCAAAACCTTTTTACACATGATACAGGTGAACAGGTTGAAGCAAAGAAAACATAGGAAATGCCTTAGAAGAGAACAAAGATGCTTAGATTGATAGTTAGAACATGTTGTAACATTTATTGTAAATTTCCATTAAATTGTATCTAATGAATATGAAACGCATAATAAATGTCATGAGCTTTGATGATAACCCAATCATGCCCCGATCACCTTTTCCGCTGCGGGTCGGGGTGTGATAGATTGGAGCCGTTGTGTTCGCTCTTAAGATATGGAGACATTACCTCTACGGTACTAAGTGTGAAATATACACTGACCACAAGAGTCTTCAACATATCTTCAACCAAAAGGAGTTAAACATGAGGCAACGAAGATGGGTCGAACTTCTTAATGACTACGACTGTGAAATTCGGTATCATCCTGGCAAGGCAAACGTGGTGGCCGATGCACTCAGTCGAAAGGGTTATGCGAACTCCATTCGTTTTCTATGTTCGCAAATCATAACAGATATCAAAGATCAAATCCGAGAAGCCCAACATGTTTCAGTAACGGAAAACGACGTACGAAAGGAGCTGTCTTGTGGAGCTGAACTTAAAATTGAAACTAAATCCGACGGTATTCTGTACTATCTAGATCGCATATGGATTTCTGACCACAACAACCTTCGTGAATTCCTTATGCATGAGGCGCACAGAACACGATACTCTATACACCCAGGAGCCGACAAGATGTATCAAGACCTTCGATACACCTACTGGTGGCCTGGAATGAAAAAGGATATTGCTGTTTTTGTTTCCAAGTGCCTTACATGTTCCAAAGTAAAAGCTGAACATCAAAGACCCTCAGGACTTCTGGTCCAACCTGAAATACCTGTATGGAAGTGGGAAAACATAACCATGGACTTCATTACCGGGTTACCTCGCACTTCTGGTGGGTATGACACTATATGGGTAATCATTGATCGTCTTACAAAATCAGCTCACTTTATTCCGATCCGCGAAGATTTCAAGAACGAGAAGTTAGCTCGTATCTACATCAGCGAAATCGTAAGCCGTCATGGTGTACCGTTAAGCATTATTTCAGATCGTGATGGTCGTTTCACTTCACGAACATGGCAAGCCGTACAAGCCGCTCTGGGTACACGATTAGACCTCAGTACCGCTTATCATCCTCAAACTGATGGACAATCTGAACGCACCATCCAAACTCTTGAAGATATGCTTCGAGCATGTGTCATAGACTTCAAGGGAAATTGGGACGCTCATCAACCATTAGTTGAATTTTCGTACAACAACAGCTATCATTCAAGTATCGGCATGGCACCTTTCGAAGCTTTATATGGTCGTAAGTGCCGATCTCCAGTATGTTGGCACGAAATTGGGGAAGCTCAAATCACCGGTCCAGAACTAATTCAAGAAACAACAGACAAGATCCATCAAATTCGAAACAATCTTCTAGCGGCACAAAGTCGTCAAAAAAGTTATGCAGATAAACGACGAAAGCCTTTGGAGTTTAACATTGGTGATCATGTACTTTTAAAAGTATCACCGTGGAAGGGAGTAGTTCGTTTTGGCCAGAAGGGCAAGCTACCACCACGCTACGTAGGACCTTTCAAGATACTCGAAAGAGTAGGACCTGTAGCATACAAGCTTGATCTACCAGAAGAACTCAACAGAATTCACCCCACATTCCACATATCAAATTTAATGAAGTGCCTCGCCGATGAAAACCTCCATATTCCCTTGGAAGATATTCAGTGCGATGAATCTATGCACTTCATTGAAAGACCAGTAGAGATCATGGACTTCGGAGAAAAACGTTTAAGACGGAGTCGTATTCCAATTGTTAGGGTACGCTGGGAGTCGAAACGGGGACCTGAGTTTACTTGGGAACGTGAAGACTCAATGCGCGAAAAATACCCGCATCTTTTTCCTGTTACCACTACTACTTAAATTTCGGGACGAAATTTCTAAAAGTAGGGGATACTGTAACATCCGTCGAAAAACGGGTTTTCCAAACCCGCTTCGTTTATTAATCGAATAATCAGTTTCATATTTTCGTTGTTCATTTAATGCTTATTTTAATTTTAAACAATACATAACTAATAAACATTTTTGATTATGGAAATTAAAATTGTTAAAAAATAAAATTAAAACAATTAAAAATGAAAAGAGGCTGCCGGGTTTCGAACCCGGGTCAGCCGGAAACCTTAAACATCAAACACATAACCACTCCGCCACTAACTGACTTTGTGAAATCTAGGAAACAATTAAAACATAAGTTCACCCGTGAATCACCTGTTTGCGCCAAAACTGAAACCGGTAATCGGCTTTCAGTTTTCCAGACGTTTGAGTGTTGATAATTACTGGTTATAACCGACGAAAACATTACGACGCACGATCTCAATCAATTCAGCTTTTACTGAACTTGAATTCATATGATTTCGGGTTTAATAACCGAAATCATTCACTTCCTGAATTACTCTAACTATATCATCATCTCGCGACTCAAAATCATCCACAGAACCTCCAATTTCACTTTCGCTCTATTTTCTGATTGTCGGAATCGCTTTCTGAACTCGCCAGACTTTCTCTTGAAAACCGTGTCTTTCATCAAAACGGTAAGTTTCTCAATTCTTTCATCTTCTATAAGTTGTTAGGCTTTTGCTAACTCAAACCTTTCAATCAGAATCAATCCCAGACGACGATATCGGATAATCAACACTCGCCGGAAGTTTTCTGAAAATTCCTAAATCGTGCTGTGAAACGGTATTATCATTTAAACCTTCTGATAACTCTTGTTTAGTCCTTCATTTCCACAATTAGTTAATCAAAAACTGTTAATTGGTCCGCTCAGACGGAGTTCATAAAAACATAGCCGACGTCTTCGCCGGAGTTCTGAGAAAGATCATCTTCCGGTATGTTCATTCCCAAAACCTTCCCTGTCCATTTCATTTTAATCAATTATATGTTCGTCAATCGAATTAAACAAGATCAGTAGAATAATCATTGTCTGTGTTGTTTAACGGAGAAGATGAAGTATAGTTTGCATATAAATTTAATATAAATCGGGTTATATCTCGGGTTAGACACACAGTCCAGCGGTGGCTGTGTGCAATTGAAACATAGCGATACCGGGTTCGAGTCCGTCCTTGTTCCGATTCGTCACAATATTCAGACTTTTTATAAAACCCAAATATGAAAACTTCCAGTTAGTATATAAGAGAAATAAAAACAAGTGTTTTAACCAGGTTAGACACATAGTCCAGCGGTGGACTGTGTGCAACGTTAATCAACAGGTCCCGGTTCGAGACCTGTTACGCACGCCGGTTCGATAGAATTAAAATCCTTTTTAAATAAATGAATTTTGGAATAAATTAGTTAGTATATAAATATAATTAAAAACAGAAATATTTCGGGTTAGACACGTAGCTCAGTTGGTAGAGCTGCGTGTACGCGTACGGGAGGTCACAAGTTCGAACCTCACTCAGTGCAAATAGTATACACGACCGAACCGGTCAACAAGTCAAAGTCAAATAGTCAACGGTCAACCCAAAAAGTCAACACTTTTTTTATATTTTTTTATTTATTTATTTTAAAATCAATTAAAAATACTTAAAAATAATGTTTTTAAAGTTAGAAATAGTCTTAAACTCACAAAAATATATCTAAAAATCCTATTAAAATTATTAATAAAATCCACTTATTTACCGTACCTTTTCGTCATTATTTAGATTAGTTTTCGTCGATCAATCCTCTAAACTCGTGCGCATTCAACATCATCAAACGAACGCACCCAAGTGAGTGAATCTCTACAAATTCCCGTTTTAATCATGTTTTTGGGGTGTATCATGTGTCTAATTATTTATTACATTTAAACAATTGTGCATCCATCATATCCATGATCAAATGTGTATTCAATATGTATCAACTGTTTGTGTGGTTATTGTTTAGATTAAATTTATCATTTTCAGTACATACATTATCATAGGCCGCCGCTCCCCATTACCTATGAGCGTGAGCTGTTCCCCATTACCTATGAGCGTGAACGAGGCGTTGCCAACATACGATCGGCTCTGTTTGATTGAGCCTTGATCGCACATACATTCATCATAGGCCGTCCGTTCCCCATTACCTATGAGCGTGAACGAGACGTTGCCAACATTTACATTATCATTCATGTTATATATTCATGCAAGGTGGTTTGTTATTGTATGTTATTGTTTGTACTGTTATTGTTATTGCATGTTTATTTACGTTTGCTCACATATGATTATTGCACAATTTTCCATAATAAATATAACAAGAAATCAATAATAAATGTTTTCTAACAAGGTTCACTCGCCAACTTTTGTTGACCCAAAAACCCCATTTTTACACATGATACAGGTGATCCAGTTGCAGCAAGAAACATATAGGATGGCTTAGAAGAATAAACTGGTTTAGACTTTGGATTGTTTAGTTAGTTATTTTTCTTTGTAATTGTATGAACATGTTTGGAATATTGAGGATGTAATTTTGAATTTAATAAATATGAAACATATTAGTAAACATCATGAGCTTTGGTGATAACCCAATTATGCCCGACTCTTATTCCGATGCGGGTCGGGGTGTGACACTTACGATCTCATTGATATAGATACAAGCTAACTTCTCATTCCTAAGTCCTCGCGAATTGGAATAAAATGAGCTGATTTAGTAAGACGATCAATGATTACCCATATGGTGTCATACCCACTGGAGGTTCGAGGTAACCCGGTAATGAAATCCATGGTTATATTTTCCCACTTCCATACATGTATCTCGGGTTGGATAAGAAGTCCTGATGGTCTTTGATGTTCAGCTTTCACTTTGGAACATGTAAGGCATGTGGAAACAAAAACAACGATATCCTTCTTCATGCCAGGCCACCAGTAGATGTATCGTAAGTCTTGATACATCTTATCGGCTCCTGGATGTATAGAGTATCGTGTTTTGTGTGCCTCATTCATGAGAAAGGCACGAAGGTTGTCGCGATCGGGTATCCAAATACGGTTTAAGTAGTAAAGAATACCGTCGGATTTGGTTTCTATTTTGAGTTCGCTCCACAAGACAGCTCATCGCGTACGTCATTTTCCGTTACAGATGTATGTTGAGCTGCCCAAATTCAAACTTTGAGGTCGGTTACAATTTGAGAACATAGCAGATGAATGGAATTTACATATTCCTTTCTACTGAGTGCACCAGCCACTACGTTTGCCTTGTCAGGATGATATCGAATTTCACAGTCGTAATCATTTAGGAGTTCGACCATCGTCGTTGCCTCATGTTCAGCTCTTTTTGATTGAAGATATGTTGAAGACTCTTGTGGTCAGTGTATATTTCACTTGGTGCCATAGAGATAGTGTCTCCATATCTTTAGAGTGAACACGACTGCTCCAAGTTCTAGGTCGTGAGTGGTATAGTTCTTCTCATGCACTTTTAGTTGCCTAGAGGCATAGGCTATCACCTTTCCTCTTTGCATCAGAACACAACCTAACCCTTGCCCTGACGTGTCGCAATAAACCACAAAATCTTCGCAACCCTCAGGGAGTGTAAGGATAGGTGCATCACAAAGCTTTTGCTTCAAAGTTTGGAAAGCCTCCTCTTGCTTGGGTCCCCAAATAAAGGGTTTTCCTTGTGAGTTAAGGCTGAGAGTGGAACGGAGATACGAGAAAAATTAGCAATGAAGCGTCGATAATAACCAGCCAAGCCAAGAAATGACCTAACTTCGGTAGGAGTAGTGGTACTTGTCATTCTTGTACTGCCTTGATTTTTGAAGGGTCGACATGAATCCCTTTGTCATTAACGACATGACCAAGAAATTGTACCTCTTTTAACCAGAACTCACATTTCGAGAACTTAGCATAAAGCTTTTCAGTCTTCAAGAGTGTAAGAATAAGTCGAAGATGTCGCTCATGATCGGATCTTGTCTTGGAGTAGATAAGAATATTATCGATGAAAACTATGAAAAAACGGTCAGCTAGGGTTTGCACACTCTATTCATCAAATCCATGAAGACAGCAGGAGCATTGGTTAACCCGAAAGGCATAACCATGAATTCATAGTGGCCATAACGAGTTCGAAAGACAGTTTTTGGAATATCTTCTTCGCGCACTCTAAGCTGATGATAACCAGAACGAAGGTCGATTTTTGAAAAACATGTGGCACCTTGAAGTTGATCTAGGAGGTCATCAATACGGGGCAAAGGATAGCGATTCTTGATAGTCAACTTGTTGACTCTCTATAATCAATGCACATGCGAAAAGTTCCATCTTTCTTCTTTACAAAAAGAACAGGTGCACCCTAAGGCGACGAGGTAGGACGTACGAATCCTTTGTCAGTCAACTCTTGTAGCTGACTAGCCAATTCTTGCATCTCCGATGGGGCTAACCTATAGGGAGATTTTGCGACTGGTGTAGCACCAGGTACAAGATCGATTCGAAATTCGACTTCTCGCACAGGAGGAAGTCCTGAAACGTCGTCGGGAAAAACTTGAGGAAATTCTTTCACGATTGGAATATCTTCGAGCTTCCTTTCCTTGCCTTCCTTCTTGATGATGTGAGCTAGAAACGCGACATAATCTTTGCGAAGGTAGCTTCGAGCTTGAAGAGATGACATCAATTTGAGCCCTTTTGAAGGAGTTTCTCCAAAAATGCGTAGTGTCTGACTGTCAGCGAGGGGAATTTGAATAAACTTTTCATGGCAAACTACTTCGGCGTGATGCTGGCTAAGCCATGTCCATACCGATGATAACATCAAAACTTCCCAATTTCATAGGAATAAGATCAATCGAGAAATCGTGATCATTTAGGGTAAGAGTACAAGCACGTATAATCGAATTTAACGTAATGGGTTCTCGGTCAGCAACTTCCACCGTGAACGATTCAGCGAGACTAACACAAGGTAGATCAAGAATGGACTCGAATTCTAAAGACACAAAACCCTTATCCGCACCAGTATCAAACAATATGGATGCATAACTACCGTTAATAAGGAACGTACCATTAACCACGTTATTATCAGCCCTTGCTTTGTTGGCGTTGATGTTGAAAGCCCTTCCTCTAGTAGGTGGGTTAGCTTGATTAGCTTGGTTCACCGGGTTTGCTTGGGCTTGGGCATTAATGATGTTCACCAGGCGTGGGCAAGTATTTCGGAATGGTTTGGATCACCACAGTTGAAACAGGCTCTTATGGTTTGCATCGTCGGGTAGTTGGGTTGGTAGTAAGGTTGAGCAATGGGTTGGGCAAGGTGGTAAAAGTAAAGGTTGTTGGGCTTGGCCCACCATTTGATTATTGGTTTGGGCTTGAGGCTGATTGTGGTTTGATCTTTGGAGTGTACGGCAAGTTTTAATTGTGTGACCTGCACGGCCACAACTTGTGCAGTATTGGCAAGGGTTCTCAGGGGGATGATGATATTGGCAGCGGTTACATTTTGGGTGTGGGCCAATGTATGGCTTTTTGAATGGAGCGGCTTGAGGGGCGACTTGTGTGATTGGAGCAGCAGTGATGGGAGGATTGGTTTGGGTGACGGCGAATTTTTTTCCATTTCGCTTTCTCTTACCAGCGAACTTAGAGAGATGAGCCTGATTTGGTTAGGGTTGGAGCTTCAGCAGGTGTCTTTTTCTTCTCATCTTTAAAATCGCCATTGTGGATCCGATTTCCGGTAAGTTCAGTAGCCAATTCCATGGCAGCTTCGAGCGTTTCGGGGGAAGTACTTAAAACCGAATATTGAATTTTCGATGGGAGACCTCGAATATAATGCTCGATCAATCGGTAAAGTGGAGTGAACAGGTTGGGGACCATCTGGTTTAACTCGAGAAATCTCTTGTTGTATGAAGTGTGGTCTCCTTCCTTTTGCTTTAAAGAGTAAAATTTGTCTTCTAGCTTTTTGATTTCGCTTCTAGGACAGAAGCGTCTCTCATGATTTCCCTTAATTCTTCCCATGTTAAGGCCATGGCATCTTCAACACCTCGCTTACCCTTTTCCGTGTTCCACCAGGTAAGTGCTACCCCAAACAAACGTCCAGTAGCGTAACGCACCTTGCGGTCCTCAGGACAGTCGCAATTGAGAAAAGTGTTTTCCATCTCCTCAAACCAATGGAGGAGAGCGGTGACACCTTCAGTCCCTTCATATTTGGGGGATCACAGGACTTGAAATGCTTGTAGGTGCATTTAGTGGGTTTGGGAGGAGGGTTGGCGACGTTTTGGCCTTCTTGATTCGTAGGGTTGATGGGATTGGTGGCGAGAGCGTGTTGAACTTGCAAAACGATGTCAGCAAGTACCGCAACCATTTATTGAGCAATTTGAGTGGCCATGTGTTCGCTAGATCTTCTTTACCTTCTACCACATTGCAAGTGTCTAGCAGACATCTACAGGAATATACGTAGGGAGATTGTGAGTTGGATAGTTTTCTAGGTGTCATGTGTCGTAAAAAGAATAAAAAACAACATTTATGAATAACTGAAGAAAATAACTTAACTACATCCATAGGATGTCTTGGGCTTGCTCATGTTTGGGCCTCCAAATGTCTCCCATACCATAGCCTGTATAGTCATGTGGGCCCCATGACTATTGGGCTTGGAAGGGTTCACATTGGTGTCAGCTTGACAACACTCGCATCACCCGAATGAAAATCGTGAAACATAATTGCGAGATGTAAGGTCGGAGGGTGTCCAGGTGTAGACATAATGACGACTCAAAGTGGGGTTAGTTCACACGACGTTTGGTGTAGCATGCTTTGGCCTAATAGGTCCTTCGTACTCTCATTGTTAGTCCCCAGGTAGGCAAACTGGTCCTTTATTTTGGATTTATACGAATGCCAAGCCTAGACAGGACGTTCCGACTACCGGTACTCGTACCCTTCCAGTTACTACATGCCCGCCGTGAAAACTCACTTTGATGTGATTTGAAAAATATGAAAACATTGCAAAAATCTTTGAAAAGAAATCATGGAAATTGTGAAATCGTGAAGTGTGTGCTTACATAGGTATGATATGTTATTGAGATATGAACTATAACGAGCATCACATATTAACATGTACTTGTGAGAATGCTTGCATATAATTGTGTGTGAAAATAAACATGAAACATATAAACATCATGAATTTTGCATGTAACACATAAACAATTAAAATCTAATCAACTATAGTATAGGCTCTAAGGGTCTAATAACGTATCCTATATCCCCATAGTCACAAGCTCTGATACCAACCTTTCACACCCTGACCCGCAGCGGAAATAAAAGTCGGGGCATGATTGGGTTATCACCAAAGCTCATGATATTTACTAATAAGTTTCATATTTATTAAATTGAAATTAACTTCAAATATTCAACCGCAAAATTCACACAAACACAAACAAAACCAAAAGATTGTTCAATACGTAACAACTTTGTTTAATCTTCTAAGGCCATTCCTATGTGTTTCTTTCTTCAGCTTGTTCACAAGTATCATGCGTTAAACAGAAAATTTGGGTCAACAAAAGTTGGCGAGTGAACCCTAGTAAAACATTTAAATAGTTGAATTGTATTTGTTGTTTAAAATAAAAATTGTGCATAAATCATATGTGAGCAGATGTATAGATATAACCAATCACAAACCACATTATATCCACAATGAACACATGACATGATGAATGATGAACTTGAGATCAAGGCTCAATCAAACGGAGCCGATCTAATGAGCCACCTGATGCTCAACCCGTATCCCACGAGAAACTGATGGGCCTAGTGAAATGATTGCACTGAAATGACAAAATGTAACCACACATACACAACAACTATACACATTTGATCACGAGATGATATTTGCACAAGTGTTCAAATAAACAATAAAAATATATGACACATGATACACCCCAAAACATGATTAAAAAGGAGAATTCGTAGAGATTCACTCGCAGTGAGTGCGTATTCTTGGTTGATGATGAGTGCGCACGAGTTGAGAATTTGACCGACGAAATAGTACTAACCTAAAATAATAACGCGATATGTCGAAAATAAATAAATTAATATTTCGGTTAAAAACCTTTGTTTAAATTTTTAGATTATGATTGTGTTTTTTGATTTAAAACCTATGAAATTCTATTTAAGCCATTCTATTGATTTTCTTTAATTATCTTAAATATAAAAATAAAAATATAAAATAACATTTAAAAAAACTTGTCAGTCTAACAAGTTATGTCAGACCGGTTTGATAGTGGGATTGGCATGCGTGTGTTGAGACTCGAACCCGTGACCTCTCGGTTGCGTGCACGCTGCTCTTCCAACTGAGCTACGTGTCTAACCCGAAAGAATCCTGATTTTAATTATATTAATACACTCCTTAGACTATTTCAGAAATTAATTTAATTTAAAAAGGATTAACAAGATCGAACCGGTGCGTGCCAAGGGCCTCGAACCCGGGACCTTGGATGTATTTGCACCCAGCCCAACCAACTGGTCTGGGTGTCTAACCTGATGAAACTTGTTTTTTTATTATCTTTATATACATACTACGGAATGATATACTTTATCAAAAACAAAAACTGTTTATATACAGTGATACGGTCAAGAACCTGATTCGAACCGGGGACGTGTATATCGTGTTTGCACACAGTCCACCACTGGACTGTGTGTCTAACCCGTTTGAAACAACCGTTTTAATTACCTAAAAACACTTAACCCACTTCGTCTTCTTCACTATAAATTAAACCCAGAACTTAAACCCGCCGGAATCAATTTGATTCATTCCGATTCTAAACAAATGTATACAATGATTAAACTGGAAACTTAAAAGATACGAAGGATAACTACCGTATGGCCAGAATCCGGCGGCGATCTTGGTTCCGGCGTTTTGTAGAACTCCGGCGAGTCAAGACTCCCGGTGACAGAGGGATTTGACGTTGTGATTTCAATGAATGAAAGAAAGTGTGAGTTAGAAATGACCATCAGCAGAGGTATTTATAGGGAATTTGAGGGTTTGATTTCTACGATTTGATTCCAGATTAATTGACAGCGCGATCTAATTTGAAGAATTTACTAAAAATACAGTTAAACAATTGTCGAATTTGAGGGAAAACGCGTGGATTGGCGAGATCTCCGGCGAGGTGATTTGCTGAAGTTGCAGGTTTTCTCTTAGCTTTAATATAAGTGCATTGATACGCTAATAATAACACAACTTGTGTGTGTAGCGTAGTGGTGCGGGGTGTGTGTGAAAGCCCGGGAGACCCGGGTTCGATCCCGGTTCCCGCTTTTCTTTTTGTTTCAGTTTTTGATTAATTAATTATAAAGTTTAATTTAGCTTTTTATTTATTTGCTAATCCTTTAAGTCTAATTCAAATTAATTGGTTATTATTAATTTATTATAAATACTTGATTCTAATAAAATAAAAAAAATGCTAGAGATAAAAGTATATACGCATTTGATTAATGAAATTAGTGCGGGTTTTCGAGACCCGTTTTACACAAATGTTACATTTAACATCGTCTTCACTCAGAATTTACAACAATCGACGCTACAATTGTAGAATTTTAATCATCAAACCCTAACTACAAGCAACTCATCAATATAAACAACTCAAAACTGAAGAGTTAACCACTAAACAAACAAATTAGGTCTAATTTCTTCACAAATTCAGAGAAATCAACACATATTCACACAAAATTTACAACAATTGAGAAGCATGATGCAACATACGATGTTTACCTCTAGGGTTAGAGATGATACCTGAGATGAATGGACGATTTCAGATGCTAGAATCTAGATGGAGAAGAGACGATTTTAAACTTTCAGGCATCATCCTTCATTCCTCCAAAGGCGATTTCAAAGACCCGCTTGATTTGTTGTTCAACATTATAATATCCGCTCTAATTTTCACTTGACCTGTACTGACCCGTTCCAGCCTTTTCATTATCCATTTTGACCCATCAAAAATGTTATTAAACCCAAAACAACCCAAAACAACCCAAAAGCTTATTATTATGACCCAAATGGATCCAAACTCAGTTTAATAGGTTAATATTGCTAGGCCTATCTATAAGATAGTTTCAGTGTAGTATGTGACATTAAACAAGTTCTGCCTCTATAGTCATGAAAATGCGTAAACAAATTATGCTCAAGAATTAGTAATTCTTTACAAAGGTTTTATAATATCCAAACCATCTTTTACCTTTTTCTTTTAAAGATTTTTAAGCTTGTGGACATTTTCCAAGTACATGAATCTTTTCGTCAAAGTAATTAAGTAAAGATTTTTGAATTTTTTTTTCTTTTTGCTGAGAACCAGCATGTCTTTGGCCCTTTTGTCTTTGATACATTTGGTTTCATAGCGTCAAAGGCTATCCACTTCTTGACGAGTGTCCAACGAGTAATCCATTACAATTATTCAACCCTAGGGAGGCAGGGTTTGTCTTTGGAAAGTTGGGGTTTGCAATTCAGAAAAGGGTTGGCGGCGTAGCTTGTTGTCCGTCTACCTTCTGTTTTGATGTAATTGTTTTTATAATTATTATATAAAAAAACTAGCTTTAAAAAATAGTTTTCTTTAAGTACAAAATGGTAATACGGTTATCGATATATATAAGTTGATAACCAAAATTGTTCAAAAATATTCATAGATATAAAAGTAATATTTTATTTGAACATGACTCTCACCTCATAAATATACTAAAATGTTTTCTCGTTTATACTAAACAATTAGTAATTTTAATTTCTCTAAAAACTATTGTCCTCAAAATGTATCAAATTAGTATTAGTATCTTAAATAAATAAGTTAGACTGCTAACCAACAGGAATCTAGTAACATTCTTTAGAATTGAGCTTTGAACACTTATGGACTAAACTAATTGAAATTGATGCAGGATATACCGACGTTGGTCTCGTCACAAAGGTAAATTCTCTTGTGATCGTCATTCAACGTGAGAATAAATATCGAAGGTAGAAAAGATGATCAAGAGTGTGTGTGAGAGAGAATACTTAGAGAGTGAATTACCTGAATCGCATGACGTCAACTGTTTTTGTGTTTGGAACTTGCACGTCTATGTTAAAGAGTAATGGGCCCTACAATGGCGTTATCATAGTGATAATGGCAATTGGGTATGTGATTGGTGGTCAATTAATATACATTCCACACAACTTGTCATATAGGTGAAGTACCGTGAGTAAGCCACTTAGCCACACAAGGTTTTCTACATTTATAATAAGTGATATACGTGTATTTATTATTTAAAAACGTATAAAAATAAAATATAAATAAAAGTTGTGAGATTGAAATAAAGAGTGTTAGAATCGTTTATTAGAAGTCAGATAAGATTATTATTATTTTGACACATTTGAAGTTCAAGACGATGAAAGTAACATTTTTCAAGTTTTTGGTTTAATTTTATTGAAGACATTTGGGTGACTTGCTGGCATTTAAACTTGTTACGTGTTTTGGTTTCATGCATTGCAAACTGTTGATTTTCGGCTGATTGCACTAGAAAACATGCCAACACCGACACTTATACAAAGTAATAAATTATATCTAAAAGAACCTATTTTATATCACCACAAAATATTCCTAATAAATATCAAAGTGAACACCCTTTTCTTAAAGAAAAATATAACACAAACAATTAGAAAAATCAACCAGAACTCCACTAACCTAAAACCTTTATCCATCAAAATGATAGAACTACTATATAGCCTCATCAACAAATTAAGCACAGAACATAGAAATTAAATAATAAAGGGGGCAATGTGATTAATGACCATAACAACAAAAGGCAAAGCTATATCTAAAGAAACACTAAGTCTAAATTATTAGGTTTAGGCTTATGGATTGTAATCCTGACAACACGGTTAATTTTAATCTTTTATTGATCAGCAACTGACATTATTATGAGAATGGATCTGTAAAGCAAGAACATCGTCAAGCTCGTCATAAGGAAGAAAGGTGAGGGGTTCTCCTTGTAACCATCATCCGGCGTGAGAATAAGTATTTGTTTTTAAGAAAATAAACGAGTGCGTGTTAATTATGAGAGAGTAAGATAACCGATCCTTGAACCTGTGGATGAAGGCTGATATTTATAGCCAAAGAGTGTGGAGAAGAAGATGGGCTGATAGGCCTTGGGCTAGACGTTGCTGGAGGGGTATGGTCCCAAAAACTCAATGCCTGCACAAGGAACCATGCCCTCAACAACATAGTACAAGGATAACCTTGCGCGTAATGTGCAATGTTGCGCCTTCCTTGGAATCAGTAGGTCACACAATGAACCTTGCGCACTCAACGCACGGTGAATTAGACCAACATATATACAGGTCACACAATGAACATTGCGCACTCAGTGCAACGGTGAATTAGACCAACGCATACAAGTACACAATGAACCTTAAGCACTTAGCGCAACAGTGAATTAGACCAACACATTCAAGTCAAACAATGAACCTTGCGCACTCAGCACAACGGTGAATTAGACCAATACATACAAGTCACACAATGAGCCTTGCGTACTTGGCACAACGGTGAATTACTTTTAAACATGCAGGATGCTTGATCCTGCGTGGACCAAACAACCCTCCAGACGCGAAGCCTTAAAACCTTGCACAAGACAAACATGACAACAACTCAGTCTTGGGAACAAAAGGAATTAATCCCTACAACCCTGCGCTGGCCAGAAAGCATTGGAAGCCTCGCAGGAGGGAAAAGCGCAGAGAGTTGTTGACTATTTATAAGGGTACGATGTGGTAGAGCTGTGACCTAGTGGTTATTTGGCAAGTTGTACCAGACTGCGTCGCATGAACAATAATGTAGAGGCCAGACTGTGCACCAACCATTCTTACGCCAGTGACTGTCACACATTCTCCACTTTCGGTTGATAGCAGGTCTGACGCCAGGGACAACTGCCTTTACACGTGGCACCATTCAACATCCGACAAAGCACACCTCTTGACAGAGAACATTAATGCTCCTGCAGGGAACATTTAACGTTCGATGCAGTGGGACAAAACGAATATCTCTGGTCGTGTCACACACCGGATTTCCAACCAAATCCATACACCGGTGGGCTCGGGTGGGGAGTATCGTGACGTAAGTTGATAACATCATTGTCAATTAAACACGGCACAACGGAAGTCTTGGAATAAAATTACTATTACAAACCGAATGTTCGAAATACAAAATAATATACAGGCTCGTAATAGAAGATCCACAGGCGGATCATAAAATGTACAAAGAAAGAATATAAAACAGACTTTAGGGCTGATATTCTAAAAGTAGTTAATTAAAACAAAACAAATTATCCTAATTCTAGACTCAAATTATACTCTAGACTCCTAAATTAAACTAAACTACTAACCGGCAAGTGGACCGATCAATTATTGAATAGTATTAAGTAAGTCCGGATTATCGAACCCACATGACTCTCTGATTGCTAAGACTACTAATTTAAACTCAATTACACACTAGGTATATTTTAAGGGGGGGTGTTACTAATAATTCTAAATTATCAATTTAAATAAAACTACTAAAGTGATATGACTAAACTATGAACTTCTAGGGACTTATTAGAACTTTTACCAAGAGATGATAAACTAGTTACCTATGTTAGATTTTTAGAATACTACTCCTTCAATTTAACAATAATTAGTCTGGTTGAATATTTTACCGGGATCATAAACATATCAAAGTTTAGGTTTATTAAAAAGGACTCCCGACCTTCTCAGGAAGACACCTATAATAACCTATCCTTTTTATTCGTTTACCGGTCTTAAAGATTCTTTTTCAATTATCTTTCAATTTAGTAAAGTGCCTAATTATTAATTACCTCTCAATAATTAACCTAGACCAACTTCAATTTTCTAGTGTAGATTAACTGATTCAATTATGACAAGGAAATTAGACTCGGGAATTTCTCAAAACCCTAACCTAACAATTTACCATATTAATTAAGCCAACTAATTGCAATTTCTCAATTAACAAATTAGGTATAATGATAAAGTTAATTTAATGGTTAATCTAATTGTTTCCTCGGTTTTATTGGCCAATTTTACCGACAACTTCACGAATTCCTAAGAACACGAAAAGTAACATAAACCCATTACATGAAAGACATTCACCAAAGTTTATGCAAAACAACCAAACAATCATCAAACAACCAAGATCATGCAAATACCCTAAACTAGATCATTAAAGTTTTAACATTTACCAATTTAAATATTCAAACCATAAACTAAATTAAAGCAAATCAAAGTTTCATGAATCCATAATCCAAAACCTAGGTAACCAAAGAAAATCTAGCCTAACAACATGTTTAAAAACTGAATAAAACGAAGTTGATAACAAGATAGCATGATTGATCAAAAATAAGAAACCAAAGTGGAGATTGGTATGATAAACCTTGAAAAGCTCCTGCCTTTAACTTACGTGATCACCACCACCGTTCCTGTAGCTTAGATATGCCTTGTGTAGCTTCAAACCTCCAGAAAATAGCTCCAAAGTTGCTCTAGATCGTCCACAATTGCCCAAGATGTCTTTGATAATGATAATAATTCTATTATAAACAAACAAATCCCAAAACAACTCTGATTTCGAAGCTTTCTGGATAAACACCTCTCTCGCGGGCCGCGAGAGAGGTTGCTTGTACTGGTCGCACCCTGCGACCGGGTGGAATTTCTGATTTTTCGTTTCGTTTTCCCGTTTTCGATCCATTCACGTCCCGGCTCGGTTCTTTTCACCATTTTCGCTCGTTTTTCCCATCCCTCCAACCGTTTTCACGAAACCAAGACCTGCAAAACGTGTTTGGATTAAAAGTAGATAAATTCTTGACAAATCAAAATGAAAATGCGCTAAAATTGTACAAACTCTACAAGATAAATAGATGTATTATTCAATACATCAAATATCCACACACTTGCTCTTTTTTTCGCCCTCGAAAAAGAATTGTGCATAAACGGAATCATAACCCAACAATTACTCGATTTCAAAAATTACCTATTTTCATTAGAGACAAAATTCATGTTAATCCGATTGCAAGTATTGGGTCCACTTAAACTCAAAATTCAGCTCAAACCTCTTATCATGTAGATTGAATTTAAGTGCGGTCAATCCACCTAGGGTCTCACACTAGAGTTCACAGTATCCCTCATCCCACCTCAAGCTAATGAAACACAAGGAACGAATTATTGAATTCTTTCATAACCATTTTATACCAAAATATAAAGAATTTAAAATCAAGCAATTTCTTTTTCTCTTTTTTTTTCATTTTTTTCCATTTGAGCATTTTGATTTCCTTTTGCATATCTAACCTAGAGGCTGTCTCAACCATAGTCACCATCCCCGAGAGCGACAACGTGGGCTTCGATACTTAAAATTTCAACTAATCCTAGAGGGATCCTCGATTAGAGTCACCATCCCCAAGGCAGATTCCATAGGCCTCAGACTACTTTTCAATCAAGCTCATTTTCTAATTTTTTTCTTTCTTCTTTTTACATGATTAAAAATTCTAAATATTTTAGCTTATAACGGCATTCCTTATACTATTTTTGGTGGTTTCAATTCCCCATTTCTCCTAGATGAGTACCTACTAGTGGACCGACTATTAAGGTGTATTAAGCTCAAAGAAAATAAGAACCGAATCGAGCCTACTCGCACATCCCAAATTAGACATAAACTCACCCCTTTTTACTCTCATATTATTATTATTTGAAACCGAATAAAAGTTAAATTTTCCTATCATTTTCCGTTTACTTTTTCATGCAAACTTCCTTTTCAAAAGACATTTTCGGATTTTTTTTAATTTTTTTTCAAAGTAAAACTAATACTACCCTAATATCCCATCCCCACACTTAAAGTTTTGCATTGTCCCCAATGCAAGGACGAGACAAATACTACGCAAAATAACTAAAACAAGCAAACCAAAAAAGAAGAAAAATACAGAAAAGGAAACGACTTAACTGGTAGTGCAAGCCTGTCGATGTGCCAGGCAAACCACTTGTGTTCTCCAAACCGAACGCGCTTAATATGCAACTCTTAACGCTCTCACGCGAACGGAACATCATATACATCCACCTAGCATCACAGACTTACAAAACATGATAATAATAAAGCCAAATAAATCCGTAGTTTTGCAATATTGTTCATCAACACATACCCAACCAACCAACCAACCCAAAAATAAATTGTCTTAAAAGTACAAACCATAATGACTGAAAACAGCAGAAAAGAAAAAATAAAGGTAAAAATCTTCAGCTACTTCCATCGTCTCTCTTTAGATTCTTCGGACGCCTCGAACACTTGGTAAGGCTGCACATCCTCCATCCCTGCAAACTGGCTGGAACCTGCCTGACCACCTGGCTACTGGAAGTAAGAGGGTACTCCCATGTTTAGATTTTGCATCATGTAGCGCATGCCATCCTCTAACCTCCTCTGACTGCCTCGTGCATCCTTCTACTCTCTAACATAGTTTGGCGCACCCCGCCAAACTGCTGGTCCACATAACCTCTCAAATCTCCAAACCCAGTCTCCATCCTGTCATAAAGCGAGTCTAAGGTTAGTGGGTCCGGACGAGGTTCCCGAAGCGGGTACTGCCGTCCTGGCAGTTCCTGGCGGGTGACTGGCCGCTGGTATCGGGTAGGTATGGCCGCCTGCATAGAAGATGCGGCTTCAGAATCAGGAGGCGGTTGCACTTGAGGCCCTTGGCGGGCTGGTATCAACTGATCGGCTCTTGGGTGGTAAGGATTCCTTCAGCCTGGAGATCTCGTATGCTCATGGCATAGGGGGCGGGCCTTCTCTCATCCTGTCCTGGGGGAATCTGTCAAACACCCCTAGGCTCTCAGCCAAGCATGTAACCAAAGGCCCGCAATAAACCCTTGCCCTGGGTCCCCCCTCCATAGTCTCTTTATTAACCATGCAAATATTGTGGCCAGGTTTGCCGGCCGTCCTTCTACCATGCACATCAAACAAAATAAACTCACTTGGTTAACTTTATTATCCCCTTGTCCCCCCCAACCAACGTAGCAGCAAGAATCTTATGAAGGAAGCGGTGAATGGGATCAGTGATATCGCTTGCCACCATGTTGTTCGAGTACGGGGCGGAAGAAATGGTGCCCCAAAACTTGGCGAGTTCATCTGTCTGTACACTGTGGGGGTGCCTTCTTTTGAAGACACCCTGCAAGCTTGTGGCGAAATCAGGCGACTGAACCTCCTCATCTGAATATATTTGCGTCGCCACCGCAAACTGTGGAATAGTCATTTCAAATACTTGCCTCCCCAAGGCAAAAGAAACCGCGTCATTTTCTGTGAACTTTCCTTGTTGGTACTCGAAAGTGGAATGGAACTCGTAAGTAATTTCCTTGTACTGCCTTGCTCCACAATCCAGTACCCTTCTGAACTTATCTCCCAGTAGCTGCTCGATCCGACCCCTTTGTCCCAAATTATCAATCAACTCCCAATCAATCCGCCTGTAAGGTAATAGCTCACAAGTGACCAAGCTTGAGAGCCTCTCCCACTTGTGGGAGTCAAAATCGAACTGCAAGAGAGGGCTATCCAGGATTCGCGTGCTCTGCCCATGGGGGACACCTTCTCCCCGATACCGGATCCTGCGCCTTCCGAAATAAGAGGGTTGTTGTGGCGCGTCTGCGGGTCACCTCTCTAATGAGGTGTTGGTCCCCTTCTCTTTCTGTCGGCCCTACTTGAGCTACCTTCTCCTGACATCTGCAATACGCACAAGTAAGACAAGTATGACCTTAGAAAGAAAGCAACCACATCAAATAAACGATCGTATAGCATTTTATTCACGGTCGTGGTTTGCATCAGAAAAACAATTTACTTCATGATTAAGATACATTTGAAGCGAGGGTAACATTATAATAAAAACGAATCTCGCCTGAATGGAGATTGAGTACGGGCGAGACTGGACTGAATTCTTTATGCCCGATTAATCAAATGTTACTCACCCCCCCCCCCGAAACATATCCAAACCAAACACTACCCCCCTCTCGGCACTTTAATTGTCCTCGATTAAACCGATGTGCCGAGATCCGAGCCCACATTGAATGTATGATGAAAAATAAAACAAGTTGAATCATGGCAGAACTAACGGGTGGCTTAAAAAACAGATTGTTAGTTTAAATACAGAGTTATCCAACCCGCATCCCCACACTCATATTGGCTCGCACCAAATCCGCAAAATTCCCCCTGCATGAACAGAATCTATCCAAAATATAACCCATACTACTCCTAAAATGCATGAGCAACCCGATGAACCCAACCGCACTTAACCGGACCGACAACTAGTACAGTCGCAAATAGCATAATAACCGCAACAAACAACTATAGCATAAAGAAATGAAGCATAAGAGTTGCGAAAAACCGTACCTTGTTGTAGATCTGGAAGATAAGTACAAAAAATTTGAAATTTTAAAGCACCGGTGAAATGCAAGCGGGAGGGTAAAACCGAGTGAAATCACTTCAAAATGAGTGAGGGATGAGTTTAGGAAGAAAATGTGGGTGATTTGGGTTGAAAATGGCGGAGGTATGAAGAAAATGGGTGGAAAGCCGTATGGAAAATGTTGGGAAAAGTGGTGAAATGTGGGTGAAAATGGGGCTAGGGTTTTTTAAATGCAGATAGGGCCTCTCGCGTGCCGCGAGAGAGTCCATTAAGTCTCTCCGCCCCGCGAGGGAGTAATGAATCCGGATTTTATAAGCCTCTCGCGGGCCGCGACCGAGAAGGCTTGTGCCTCTCCCGCCCCGCGAGAGGCTTGTTTTCACAGAAAGTTTTTTCTTTTTTGTCAGGTTTTATGCCTTAGAAAAATTTTAAGTTTTTGAAACTCTCATGTTAGCTTAGTTAGTTCACGGACTCACACTTGTTCTACCGGATTGATCAAACGTACCTGCAATCGCCCGTGCTCCATGACCAATGCATGATGTGACCTGCAAAAACCAACTAAACCGACCCACGAACAAACAAACAAAATACGAAACATGAATTATATAAACAAAATAATAAATGCCACTAACTACCAAACTCTACACTCGAGCCAAAACTTGAGAATTACGCGGTTTGAGGCGGAACTTCGAGAGGAGTCTCCTCCGTCTCGTGGGATCTAGCGGTCCTCCTATATAATGTTTCAAACGATGCCCGTTGACCTCCCAAGTCCCTCCGTCAGCTTCGTTTTCAGCTCGATAGTTCCATATGGGAAAACCTCATTTACCACGTACGGGCCGGACCATTTGGATTTCAGCTTGCCCGCAAATAGTTTCAATCGGGAATTATATAGAAGCACTTTGTCACCGATTTGAAACTCCTTCACATTTTTCAAACTACGATCGTGCAGCGCCTTTGTTTTCTCTTTCAGACTCCATTACCGCTCATATGCTGCATCCCGAAGAGCTTCTAACTCATGAATTTGAAAGAATCGTCGCTTATGCTTCGGTGAGGTCAGATTTACGTCTTCAACGCCTACAGTGCCTATGCTCTAATTCGACCGGAAGATGGCAGGCTTTACTGTAACATTTGTGTAATTCGGGTTTCAAAACTCGTCCCGTTTCATAGTGAAATTTTTTTAGTTTATGGACTTTAGATATAAAATTTGTTGTTATGTAATAATAATAACAATAATAATAACATTTAAAAAAAAACTTAAATGTTTTCATAGAATAAAAAGAGTTCAATTAAAACAAAGGATAAAATGTAAAAAAAAATAATATAGGGACAAACCGGAATCGAACCGGGTCTCCCATATAATTACACGCACCAAACACCACTGCACTACACACACCTTGGTGTTATAATTCTAGAACAAATAATTCTTATAGCCGAGTTATTGAGTGAACCTGCAACTCAAGGAAAGTTTCCTTTTCGGATCATCAGTCAAGACCAAATTCACGATTTTTAACGCTACTCTCAATCTTAAACAGATGCAACTGATGTTTAATATCAGTTATCACCGAAGATTTCAAGTCATACCTATCTTAAACCTTTAAACCGTAACCGAAAGCATTAAAAGTGATTGAAGACCTCACTGCTTATAAATACCATATTCAAATCATTCCCAAGCTCACTCAAACTCCCAATTGATATTCGGAAGCTGCTCAATCAAAAAGAAACTAGTTCTAAGTCGCGGAGTTCATTTCTGTTCATGGAATCTGTCGTCGTAACCTCTCAGTCACCGGTAATTCTTGAAATTTTGTTTTGACATTAGTTTTATTCTGCTTTGATTCAACATATAGCAATGCCAATGGTTATATTAAAATGGGATCGACAAATTAGAATCTGGGTTATTCCAGATGAAGAAGATGAAGTTTACTTAGAATATAAATATAATTAATCTTGGTGTTTTAATCGGATTAGACACACATCCAGTGGTGGATGTGGGGCAATCACAAAGCATACATCCCGAGTTTGAGCCACACATGTTTCGACTTTCTGAAATAAAACCGATCTTTTTTTAAAACCTATTCAGATCATCCTTCAACATGTATATAAATATAGAATAATTCAGTGTATAACGGGTTAGACACAAGCCCAACTGGTTGGGCTGTGTGCACGTGAACTGAAGGGCTCGAGTTCGATTCTGGATACTTAAACCGGTTTTGGCAATTTATGAAACCTTTTTAATAAAAATAAAATAAGGTTAATCTAACTAGTATATATAAGTAATTAAATCTGGATATATTTCGGGTTAGACACGTAGCTCAGTTGGTAGTGCTGCGTCCACGTATACGGGAGGTCACGAGTTCGAACCTCACACGCTGCCTATAATAAATGAGTCAGACCGGTCGTTGACCAGTCAACCCTTAGAAAAAGGGTAATTTTTTTAAATTAAAAATCCTTTTTATTTTCTTTAAAAATTAGTTAAAAATACCTCAAAATAAGGTTTTAAAGCCTAAAAATTTGCATTAAATTCACAAAAATAAATCTAAAAATCTCATTAAGAGCACTAATTAAAAATATTAATCTCAAATAAAATTTATTTATTTATCGAATTATTACGTTATTATTTAGGTTAGTTTTCCCTCGTCGGTTGAATCATAAATTCGTGCGCATTCATCATTACCGAGGAACGCACCCACTGTGAGTGAATTCTTACAAATCCCCCTTTTTTTCATGTTTTGGGGTGTATCATGTGTCGCTTTATTTATTTTGTTTATTCAAACTTGTGCCATTACCATTATATGATCTAAACATGTGATGTAATATTGTTTGTTGTGATGTGTTTACATTTTGTCAAGTTGCGTGCAAATCATTCATTAGGCCCATCAGTTCCTCATGGGAGACGAGTTGAACATCGCGTGCCTCATTAGATCGGCTCCGTTTGATTGAGCCTTGATCTCATTGTTCATCATTTGGTGTGTGCGTGTGCACTAATTGATACTATGTGTATTGTGATTAAATTTACATTTACGGTTACTCATATGTGGTTATGCACTTTTTTTTAACCAATATAACAAATTCGTTCAAATGTTTTCATAAGATTCACTCGCCAACTTTTGTTGACCCAAAACCCTATTTTTACACATGATACAGGTGGACAGGTTGAAACAAGGAACACATAGGAAATTGCCTTAGAAGAAAAATAATGAAGTCATGAAAAAATGTATTTGAACATGTTGTACTTATATGTTTATTGTAATTTTCCTCTTTAAAAAGAAATAACAAATATGAAACTTTATAGTAAATGTCATGAGCTTTCATGAAAAGCCAATCATGCCCGACTACCATTTCCGCTGCAGGTCAGGGTGTGACATTTACCGTATACGATCATGAAGGGCGTGGTGCCTAATGGTGTCTTGTAGGCGGTGCGAAACGCCCACAAAGCATCGTCCAGTTTGTCAGACCAGTCCTTTCGACTCTTTCCTACCGTCTTCTCTAGGATCCGTTTTACCCCCTATTCGTGTTCCAACCTGACCGCTAGTCTGCGGGTGATAGGCAGTGGAGAGGCGGTGAGTGACACCGTAGCGCGCCAATGCCTTTTCCATGACGTCATTGCAGAAGTGCGTGCCACGGTCACTGATGATGGCTCGTGGGGTACCAAAACGGGTGAACAATTTCTTTAAAAATCTCACCACCACTCGTGCATCATTTGTGGGTAAAGCTTGAGCTTCAACCCACTTAGAGACATAATCAATAGCCACGAGGATGTACCGGTTCCTGCTAGAGACGGGAAACGGTCCCATGAAGTCAATCCCCCAAACATCGAAGACTTCAAAAATCTGGATGGGATGTTGGGGCATCTCATCCTTGATGAGATGTTGCCGGTACGCTGGCAACGATCACATATCTTCACAAACTCTAGGACGTCCTTCACAACGGATGGCCAATAAAAACCGCAATCAAAAACCTTTGTGCGGTGACGTGCGGACCATGGTGACCTCCTGTCAGTCCCTCATGCACGTGCCTCAGTATCTCTGCTCCCTCTTCTCGACTCACGCAGCGCCTCAAAATTCGGTCTCCCCTACCCGAAATAGAAATGGATCGTCCCAAATATAATGCCTGACATTGTGAAAGAACTTCTTCTTCTGCTGCGTAGTCATCCCCTGCAGCACCACGCCATTCGCCAGAAAATTCGGAAAACCACTGCATTCCCTCCTTTTCGGCTGTCACAAACTCTACCGACTCGTGGGGAAATCTATCACCGATCTCGTCTTCCCTAATTGCTTCTCTGTTAGGGTCCTCTAGTCGGGATAGATGGTCAGCAGCTACATTCTCCGCTCCTTTCTTATCTCTAATCTCAATATCGAACTCGGAGAGCAGGAGAATCCATCGAATGAGACAGGCTTCGCGTCCTTCTTTTGAAAAAGGAAACGCAGAGCCGCATGGTCCGTAAAGACGATGGTCTTAGACAGGACGAGGTAAGAGCGGAATTTATCAAACGCGAACACCACTGCAAAAAGCTCCTTCTCTGTAGTGGTGTAGTTCTCCTGAGCGTCATTGAGGGTTTTACTAGCGTAGAAAATAGGGAGGAAATGTTTTTCCCGACGCTGACCCAAAATGCGGCCACTGTCACACCCCGGATTTCTAACCCTAAATCCAAATACCAGTGGGCCCGGGTGGGGAGTATCGTGACATAAATTGATAACATCATTGTCAATTAAACATAGCACAGCAGAAGTCTTGGAGTAAAATTACTATTACAAACCTAAATGTTCGAAATCTAAAATAATATACAGGCTCGTAATAAAAGATCCACAGGCGGATCGTAAAATGTACAAGAAAGAATACAAAACAGACTTTAGGCAGATCTAAGGATTTGCAAGATCCTCTTATTCTCTACCGAGCAGCTTCCGGCTTATTTCGTATTCTACCTGCATATTAGCATTTGGAAGATACGTCAGCTTACGCTGGTAAATACACCCAACTGACTCATTTTGTAACTATTAAAAATGATTTTAAGTGCAAACGGCACAAAATCTTTTATTAACTTAGGAAGGTTAACCATGCAATGGACCATGCAATAATAATTTACCGTATCCCAAGCCCTTACAGGGGAAATAAGTTGAGAATATTTACCTGAGCTAGTCTTCATCTTTTATTTTTAAATAACTTAGCCGTATACAAAAGTACCAAGTCCAGATAGCATTTACCGAGTAGGCTCTAGTCTGGATTATGGCATAAACTAGCCAATTAAATACTAACGGTCTTATAAACCGAATAGTGTACATGATCATTACGTATAACGCTTGATTAAACGATGATCGGATAGAATATAGTTTAAACCTGACGAGTACTTGACTTGTATAATATGGATAAACTATAAACATTTTGGATTTTGAACTTAAAATGATAAGGTTAAACCCGTTTCGGTTAATTTCCGAAAAATGGTTACATATACGTAACCGTGCACATAATAGCGATATCAGGTAACCGGATAAGTTATGGACAAGTTCTATATGCCATTATATTAAGATATCAGTAGGATATCAACTTAGATGCCCGTTAAGATTTTAAAACGAAATTATGCCCCATAAGGGCAATTTGGTAATTTTACACATAGTTTATAAATTATTTGGGATTCTGAGTTGATAACATGTACCTACTGTAAATATTTTAAAATAAGTTTTAAAATTAGTAGGTATCAAGGTTTGGTCAATAATATGGTTTAAAACCATACTATGCGCCGAAATGGCGCTTATGTCGTAAGATGACGTTGTCAAGCGATGTTTAATGAAAACTGACCTTAGGGTCAGACTTAAATGTTTAAAATATGTTATTTAATATAACATATCAGTAGGTAAATGATTTACCTTGAAAAGATTGATTAAAATCATTTTATGAGTCACAAGGACTAAAACTGTCATTTATCGACATAGTTTAAGGACCTGCTTGGAAACTCAGTTTACAACTTGGTTTAACATCCCAAATTATCCTACTTTAATATTACATCAGTAGGAAACTCAATTTCAAGTTTATTATCATTAAAACCTTGTTTTGTTCAAAAAGGGCATTTTGGTCAAATATGGCATAATTATGGAACTTGTGCATAAACTTGGATTTGATTATGATCATGTAATATATCCTCAGAGGGTTATGCTACTTCACATTATGATCATAATGAAACTTTAGATCAGTAGATAACTAATCTAAATCGGTCAGAATCTAAAGTCAAAGCAAAAGTCAAACTTTGCGACTTTCGGTTGCGAACCGACCCTAGAACTGAAATTGACGAGCCGAACATGTTCATACATGTTCTAATAATTATTACCAACTTGTTTAAGTGTCAAAACAGTTTCATAACATATATAAGTTCAATTTTCATTTTTCCAATAAATGGCATGTTTGACTTTTTAATATCATAACTTTGACCCGTCAATTGGTCTAGCAAACGTGATCTTCAGGAGGTGCCCTTTATAGGGACTAACACCTACCTTACTATGATCACTTAGCCATGTTCATTTCGAACAATGGCTGACCATAATGGTCTTAACCGAAAGTCAAAGCGTTTGCCTAAAACGCTGACTTTGGTATAAAGATAAACGAAATGCACAAAGAAGGAACACTTACCAATGATTCCTATATGCAAAAGAACATGTTGGATTGCTCCTTTTAGTTAGTAACTTCCAGAGGAGGGAGACGAGATGAAATGAGAAGGTGCAAGTTGGAATGGTGAACTAATGCACCTATTTATAGTTGGAGAGCTCAAAGGAGGTGAAGCCAGGTGTTTAGGGGTGTAAGAAGAAGCTTACAAGTGTCCCAAAACGTGGCATAGCTGATTAGGAAGGCCATCGTTTCGATTTAATGGTTTTGGAGCTTTGCTTGGGCTCCAAAACAAACTTTCTACTGCAGGTCTGTTCTCGCGGGGTGCGAGAGACACATGCCAGGTCTCTCCCGGCCCGCGACCGCCCCTATTTCATTTTTAAAATTTGACACTTTGGCCCTAAACTATATAAAGCTTATAAAATGATTTTAAATGCTATTTTGGCACTTTTAGCCCTCCGTAGCCAATACTTGGCATACCCGGATTATGCCCGGGCATTATGTAGCTCCCGGTTCGTTAAAAGGTCACTCAGAGGTATAAATTAACATGTTGACACTTTTAATCCCTCTAATATCCAACTTTCACATATTTACAAAATTGAACCCTCTCGTCCAACAAATGGCAGTATGAGAGTTAGGACTTCACAAAGGATCACTCAGAGGCTTATTACAAGCATGTTGATTCCGATGTCACTCAGAGGCTGGGCATGTTGAAATATCAGTCACTCAGAGGCCAAGTTTCAAGCATGTTGACATATCAGTCACTCAGGGCTAATGATTTAAGCATGTTGACATATCAGTCACTCAGAGGCTATTATTTATGCATGTTGACATCGGTTCGTCACTCAGAGGCTCAACTTGAGCATGTTGACGCCTTTAGTCCTTATTGGTCTTTAATAGACTATATAAAAATACAACACTGTCACTGTACTATTGGACACGATTTTTACAGGGTGTTACATCCTCACCCCCTTAAAAGAAATCTCGACCTCGAGATTTTATTCAAAAAGATGGGGGTATTTTTGTCGCATAGTGGACTCAACCTCCCATGTATACTCAGGACCTCTAAAAGCGTCCCACTTAACCTTTACTATAGGTATCATCTTTTTTCGGAGCTTCTTAACCTATCGATCCTCGATCGAAAATTGGTTTCTCAATGAACCTCAGGTTTTCATCAATTTGCACCTCATTGTGCGACATTGCAGCGACTCATCGGCTAGACATTTCTTAAGATTAGATATGTGGAATACATTCATGGATTCCATTAAGCTCCTCTAGCAACCTGAGCTTATAGCTACAGTGCCGACGCATTCATTTATCTCAAAGGGTCCTATATATCTTGGGCTTAACTTGCCCTTCTTTCCAAAACGCATCACTCCTTTCCAGGGTGATACTTTTAGCATAACTTTGTCCCCTATTTGGAATTAAAGAGGTTTACGCCTCTTGTCAGCATAGCTTTTCTGCTTATCCCTGGCAGCTTTGAGATGATCACGGATTTGCACAATCTTTTATGTGGTCTCCAGGACAATCTCAGGTCCTGATAGTTGGGCTTCCCCAACTTCTTCCAAACATACGAGCGTTCTACATTTTCTCCCATATAAGGCCTCAAAAGGAGCAGCCTTAATGCTAGTATGATGGCTATTATTGTAGGAGAATTCTATTAGGGGTAAGTGGCCATCCCAACTTCCGCCTAAATCAATCACACATGCCCTGAGCATGTCTTCTAGAGTCTGTATAGTACGTTCACTTTGGCCATCAGTCTGCGGATGGTAAGCCGTACTAAAGTTTAGTCGTGTGCCTAAAGATTGTTGGAAACTTTTCCAAAAGTGAGATGTGTATCTAGTATCTCTATCGGATACAATAGATACTGGCACACCGTGTAGGGACACTATCTTTCCATATACAACTTAGCCAATTTATCTGAATTATACGTTTCTTTTATTGGCAAGAAGTGTGCTGACTTGGTCAGGCTATCCACTATTGACCCAAATAGTGTCATTTCCACTTTTGGTCTTAGGTAACTTGGTAATCAAGTCCATAGTTACCATTTCCCATTTCCAGTGGGAATTTCTAATTGTTGTAATAGTCCTGACGGTTCTGATGTTCAGCCTTAACTTGCGAACATGTCAGACACTTAGCTACATAAGTGGCTATGGACTTCTTCAAACCCATACACCAATAATTTTCTTCAAATCTTGATACATCTTGTCACCACCCGGGTGAACAGAGTATCTTGAATAATGCGCTTCCTGGAGGATTGGATTTCTAAGTCCTCCAAAGATCGGAACCCAAATTCTATCATTAAATCTTAGGATTCCATCCTTTCCAGGCTTTAATTGATCAATGGTTCCGCCTAATCCCTCATTAGGGATGTTAGCCTCTAACAAGGTTTGCTTCTACGCATCTAATAGCTTCTCACTCAAGCTATTTCTGAGCTCAATGCTCTTAGCGTTAATCCTTATAGGTTTAACCTTCTCCTTGCGACTTAAAGCATCGGCAACTACATTTACCTTGCCTGGATGGTAGCAAATCCGAAAATCATAATCGTTAAATGTTTCCATCCACCGACGTTGTCGCATGTTCAATTCTTTCTAATTGAACAGGTGTTGGAGACACACACTTTGTGCCATACAAGTAATGTCTCCACAATTTTAGTGCAAATACAACAGCACCCAATTCCAAATCGTGGGTGGTGTAATTCTTTTCATGCACCTTTAATTGTCGTGATGCATAGGCAATCACCTTGTCTTTTTGCATTAGCACACAGCCCATGCCAGTGTGCGATGCATCACAGTAGACTACAAATTCCACAATACCCTCAGGTAGAGATAACACAGGAGCGTTGCCCAACTTGTGTTTAAGAACCTCAAAAGATTCCTGTTGCTTTGGACCCCAATTATACTTAATATTCTTACGGGTCAAAGAAGTTAAAGGAGTGGCTATCCTTGAAAAGTTCTCAATGAACCTCCTATAGTAACCAGCCAGTCCTAAGAAACTACGAACTTCTGTTGGTGTCATGGGCACTTCCCAATTTATTATAGCCTCAATTTTGGCGGGATCCACTTAGATACCACGCTCACTTACCATGTGTCCAAGAAATTGGACTTCTCTAAGCCAAAATTCGCATTTAGAGAACTTTGCATAGAGTTTCTCCTGCCTTAATAATTCTAAGATGCACCGAAGATGTTTCTCGTGATCATCTTGATGACGAGAATAGATAAGTATGTCGTCTATGAAGACAATGACAAACTTACCCAAATATCGCTTGCAGACTCTATTCATGAGATCCATAAATGCTGCTGGTGCATTTGTGAGCCCAAAAGGCATCACTAAGAATTTAAAATGACCATAGCGGGTCCTGAAGGCTGTCTTAGGAACATCTTCACTTCTAACCTTCAGTTGATGATATCCTGATCTCAAATCTATTTCAGAAAAGTAACTAGCCCCTTGAAGTTGGTCGAATAAATCATCGATCCTGGGGAGAGGATATTTATTCTTAATAGTTAGCTTGTTCAGCTCCTGATAGTCAATGCACATTCGCATCGAACCATCTTTCTTCTTTACAAACAGAATAGGAGCTCCCCAAGGTGAGGAACTAGGCTGAATAAAGCCTTTTTCTAAAAGTTCATCTAATTGCGTCCTCAATTCCTTCATTTCCGTCGGTGCTCACCGATACGGAGCTCTAGCAACAGGTGCTGCTCCTGGTAGGACATAAATCCTAAACTCCACTTGCCTATCTGGAGGTAGGCCTGGTAGTTCTTCAGGGAAAACATTGGGATACTCCGAGATAACTGGTTGATCTTCAAGGTTCGGCTTTGGTTCATTTATGGTAACTTGTGCCATATAGATGACACAGCCTCTTCTCAAACACTTGGATGCCTTAAATAATGACACTTTATCTGGCAGTCCATAGTGTGAGTCTCCAAAGATGGTGATCATTTCACCAGATGGGGTCTTAATCTCGATGAGCTTTTTATCGCAGGCAATGCGGGCTTGGTTATGAGATAACCAATCCATGCCTAAGACAACATCAAACCCCGCCAATTTCATTGGCAACAGAGAGATAGGGATGGAATGATTCTTAATGGATATGGAACATCCATCAAGAATAGAAGAAGCAGTTTCTAAGGTTCCATCGGCAAGTTCTATCTCATAAGTGTTATCTAGAGTTCTTACGGGCAGATTTAATAGTTTACTAAACTTATGATCAACAAATGATTTATCTGCACCCAAATCAAATAGTACTCTAGCAAAAATATCATTAATGGGGAAAGTACCTGTTATGACGTTATTGTCATTAACAGCTTCCTTAGCAGTTAGCCGAAAGGCGCGTGCATTCCCCTTCTTGGCCTCTCCAGGCTTTGGATTATTATTCCTTGAATTCTTAGGGCAGCTAGTTGCAATGTGCCATTTTTCATTGCAAATATAACATACAGCATCCTTAAGATCTTTACAATCTAGGGTCTTATGCCCTCTCCTTTTACATATGCCACAAGGTCTAGCTTGTGGAGCAGAAGTACACTGTCCCCAGTGTTTGCGGTTGCAAGTCTTGCAAAATGGCATCACAACCGACTTGCCTTGGTTTCCTTTGAACCCAAATCTCCCTTTATTTTTCTTATTAAACTTATGGGAGTTGTCATCTTCCCTCTTCCTTTTTCCGTCAGTTTCAGACTTAACTGACTTTTGTCTCACTAGATCAAGGGTGAGAGAAAGAGATAGGTCTACAGCAGACCTATAGGTAGTAGGTTGTGCAGCCTTTACCATGCCCTTTATTTCAGGCGCTAACCCATTAATAAAACGCGCAATGCGTTTGGATTCAGGGGTAATACGATAGGAAGCTAACCTAGATAAGGAATTAAAATCGGAAACGTATTTCCGACAATCTAGGTTTTTCATGGAAAGAGACAAGAAGTCTGTCTCTATTTCTCCACCTCATGGGTTGGGCAGTAAGTTTCCTTTACAAGGTCCACAAACTTGGACCATCCCAGATTATACAGGTATACCTTACCTATTGACTGAATCATGGCCTTCCACCATGTTAGGGCATCGCCCTTAAAGGGCTGTGATACGTACTTGATCACATCCTTTTCAGCACAACCGCTGATGTCTACTATAGTCTCCATCTCATCCAGCCACTTTAAGGCTTCTACGGCTCCTTTTTCCCCATTAAAGTCTCGGGGTTTACAGGAGATAAAGTATTTATAGGTACACCCGTCTTTAGCAGAACGGGACCTATCAGCAAAGTCTGATATCCTTGGTTCACTCTTTGCATTTGAAGAGTGAACAGAGCTCTCTTTATGAGCTGAAGATGGTGGAATAGATAGGGGTCTAGAGCGAGTGGCATTGGGCTTTCTTAACCTTTCTATGGCCTTACTCATGGCCCTTTCCACAACCACATCAATGCGAGCTTGGAAATCATTATCATTATTTATGGCTATATTTTCGGCGTCTTTGACGTTCCGATGGCTACTTTGTGCCTCATTAGAATTAGCCATTCTTCAAAGCTTTGGTTCTATATACCAAATAAAATTTTCTCTTAGCCATGGTATAATAACCATATCGGCTTTTAAACATTGGATATAAGAAAATCCACTTGCCTATACTAGTGTGAATAACATCACAACTCTTAGGGTTAACATATCTATATTTGGCCTAGGTCTTAATAGGACCATCATAGGCAAATTACAATTTGGACGGAGTCCATTTATTATTAGACAGGGGATCGCAGTGTCACAACTGTCATAACAATTATATAGCACATAGGCTTGTCACCAAGGACATCTTAATATATGGTACATAGGCCTGTCACTAATGGACATAGGATATGGCACTTAGGCC
Organism: Scalesia atractyloides; assembly: GCA_947069175.1. NCBI lineage: Eukaryota > Viridiplantae > Streptophyta > Magnoliopsida > Asterales > Asteraceae > Scalesia > Scalesia atractyloides. Next base: position 63,958,224 of record CAMTDV010000028.1, on the reverse strand, counting down.
TGTCACTAATGGACATATATAGGGCACATAGGCACAATATTGCTAATGGATGTTTAGTCACCACACTAGTGATATTAGCCGGGATCAGGATTGATCACATAGGCTATATAGAATAGATTATAACCCGAAAGGGTAATACGTCACTAATGGATGTTTTATTTATCATCGCACTGATGATATTAGACGGGATCGAACAGATCACAAGGGCTATATAACCGGGATCAAATAGATCACAAGGGTTATATAAAATACATCTCTAATGGATGTTTAATCACCGCACTGGTGATATTAGCTGGGATCAAACAGATCACAAAGGCTATATAACCGAGATCAAATAGATCACAAGGGTTATATAAAATACATCTCTAATGGATGTTTAATCACCGCACTGGTGATATTAAAGCCGGGATCAAACATATCACAAGGGCTTTTTAGCCGGGATCACATAGATCACAAAGGCTATATAACCGGGATTCAAATAGATCACAAGGGTTATATATAAATACATTTTCTCTAATGGATGTTTAATCACCGCACTGGTGATATTAGCCGGGATCAAACAGATCACAAAGGCTATATAACCAGGATCAAATAGATCACAAGGGTTATATAAAATACATCTCTAATGGATGTTTAATCACCGCACTGGTGATATTAGCCGGGATCAAACAGATCACAAGGGCTTTATATAAGGTTAGGACATAGTCCATTACCTTGAAGGTTAGTGTGATTCCTCAAGTCACACAACCAAGAGTATGCACATTACTTGAATGTTAACATAAGAGGATCTTAATGGTTGATTATAAGTCTCGGTCGCATTGACCTTAATGACTTGGAGGCTTGAACTTAGTCCACCACCTCTAGATCAAGGGATAACTTCCCTTATATATATATATATATATATATATATATATGGCCAAATATGTGGTCTGTGCCACTTGGCAAATCAAAACCATTAAGATCTTTTTTGGAATTATATCGCAGAGCATAAATTCGAGTAAAATCGAGACGCTTGTTTTCAAGAGGATGAATATATATATATATATTATATATATATATATATATATATAAATAATATATATATATATATATATATATATATATATATATAAATGAAACTGATTGTCCATGCAAGGACTAAAAGAAACAAAATGTCCATGTAGGGACTAAAGAAATAACAATGTCCACGTAGGGACTACATATAATAGAAAAGACTTCACTCGTCTTTCTTTCCTTGACTAGCTTGGAGAGTTTCTTGAAGAACTTATTTATCTTCTTCTCCGTTTTCTCCGCCTGCTGCTGCATCTCTTTCATTCTTTCTAAGGCATCATTAATGGTCTCTAGTGGTGGTGGAGGTTGGGTTGAGGTTGTGGCATAACCGGATACTGGTACCCATAAGTTGGATATCTAGTCGGTGGATAAGTAGGTGGAAAGAAGACGGATAAAGTGCATTGTGCATAACCGCCTGTCATGTACGGTCTTGCGAGCAGCTTGAGAATGCACAACCGCCTGCATGTACGGGTCTTGCGACCATGCTTGATAGTCTACCAGCGTAGACGGATTAAATAGATCATATCTAGACGTGTCCTGATATGTGGGGATTGGGTATACCATGTGTGTTGAACAGCTGTGTTGGTGTTGTTCCACTATAGGTGGAACATTAGAGGGTCCACCCATTTGTGGGTCCTCTTGAATGGTGGGGTAAGAATTGGCAAAGGTGGCAGCGATCCCGACCTTTGTCCAGCACGTACTGACATACGTGCTCCATGCTTCTTTCTTGGTGGCTCAGGTGGTTGTTGAGGTTGGTCCACTGGTTCCATGTGGACATCTTCTTGAACCGGAGGTGGTTGAGAGTGGTGAGAAGGAGTGTGGGTGAAAGTGAATTGGTTCCAGTATTGGTCCCCCTCATTAGGACCTTGGTAGGGCGATCCGGCATACGAGTTTGAATCGCTCGAAATTTCAATAGGATGCACATTTGATCCCGACGGTGGCATCTCTGGGTCGGAGTCCTCGTCCATAGGATGTGGCTCGTCCAACTGATTTTGATCGGCTGGAGGCGTGTTTAAGTAATGGTTGGGGTTAAACTCTTCATGGTAGGAGTGATGAGAATGGGAATGGTGAGAATAGTAGGAGTGATGTGAGTGGTAAGAATTTTGGGAATGTGAGGGCGAATGTCTATTAGAGACAGAACGTCTCGCTGGTTGCCATGGAGACGAATCTCCTGATTCTTGATATGCATCTGAATTATGAGGTTGAGGAATACGCCCCGATGGTCCTCCCCTCATTGGACCTTTTCCTCATCCACTTTGTCCTCTCACACGTGGCGGCATTTTCCTGTTAAAATCAATTCAAAAACATACTATAACTTAATAATGAAATGAGTAACCTAGGTCAATGCCTAGACTCGGAAGTCTAAGGAATGTGCTCGTGTAAGTTTGAGACTAAACACAAAAGGCTAGTGTTTAATTCTCTCAAACGTTGGCTCTGATACCAACCCTGTCACACCCCGGATTTCCAACCCTGAAATCCAAATACCGGTGGGCCCGGGTGGGGAGTATCGTGACGTAAATTGATAACATCATTGTCAATTAAACATAGCAAAGCGGAAGTCTTGGAGTAAAATTACTGTTACAAACCGAAATGTTCGAAATCTAAAATAATATACAGGCTCGTAATAGAATATCCACAGGCGGATCGTAAAATGTACAAGAAAGAATACAAAACAGACTTTAGGCAGATCTAAGGATTTACAAGATCCTCTTATTCTCTACCGAGCAGCTTCCGGCTTATTTCGTATTATACTTGCAGATTAGCCTTTGGAAGATACGTCAGCTTACGCTGGTAAATACACCAAACTGACTCATTTTGTAAATATTAAAAATAATTTTAAGTGCAAATGGCACAAAATCTTTTATTAACTTAGGAGGGTTAACCATGGAATGGACCATGCAATAATAATTTTACGTATCCCAAGCCCTTACAGGGGAAATAAGTTGAGAGTATTACCTGAGCTAGTCTTCATCTTTTATTTTTAAATAACTCAGCCGTATACAAAAGTACCAAGTGCAGATAGCATTTATCGAGAAGGCTCTAGTCTGGATTATGGCATAAACTAGCCAATTAAATACTAACGGTCTTATAAACCGAATAGTGTACATGATCATTACGTATAACGCTTGATTAAACGATGATCGGATAGAATGTAGTTTAAACCCGACAAGTACTTGACTTGTATAATATGGATAAACTATAAACATTCTGGATTTTGAACTTAAAATGATAAGGTTAAACCCGTTTCGGTTAATTTCTGAAAAATGGTTACATATACGTAACCGTGCGCATAATAGCGATATCGGGTAACTGGATAAGTTATGGACAAGTTCTATATGCCATTATATTAAGTTATCAGTAGGATATCAACTTAGTTGCCCGTTAAGATTTTAAAACGAAATTATGCCCCATAAGGGCAATTTGGTAATTTTACACATAGTTTATAAATTATTTGGGATTCTGAGTTGATAACATGTACCTACTGTAAATATGTTTAAAATAAATTTTAAAATTAGTAGGTATCAAGCTTTGGTCAATAATATGGTTTAAAACCATACTATGCGCCGAAATGGCGCTTATGTCGTAAGATGACGTTGTTAAGCGATGTTTAATGAAAACTGACCTTAGGGTCAGACTTAAATGTTTAAAATATGTTATTTAAGGTAAATGATTTACCTTGAAAAGATTGATTAAAATCATTTTATGAGTCACAAGGACTAAAACTGTCATTTATCGACATAGTTTAAGGACCTGCTTGGAAACTCAGTTTACAACTTGGTTTAACATCCCAAATAATCCTACTTATAATATTACATCAGTAGGAAACTCAATTTCAAGTTTATTATCATTAAAACCTTATTTTGTTCAAAAAGGGCATTTGGTCAAATATGGCATAATTATGGAACTTGTGCATAAACTTGGATTCTGATTATGATCATGTAATATATCCTCAGAGGGTTATGCTACTTCACATTATGATCATACTGAAACTTTAGATCAGTAGATAACTAATCTAAATCAGGTCAGAATCTAAAGTCAAAGCAAAAGTCAAACTTTGCGACTTTCGGTTGCGAACCGACCCTAGAACTGAAATTGACGAGCCGAACATGTTCATACATGTTCTAATAATTATTATCAACTTGTTTAAGTGTCAAAATAGGTTTCATAACATATATAAGATCAATTTGTCATTTTTCCAATAAATGGCATGTTTGACTTTTTAATATCATAACTTTGACCCGTCAATTGGTCTAGCAAACGTGATCGTCAGGAGGTGCCCTTTATAGGGACTAACACCTACCTTACTATGATCACTTAGCCATGTTCATTTCGAACAATGGCTGGACCATAATGGTCTTAACCGAAAGTCAAAGCGTTTGCCTAAAACGCTTGACTTTTGGCTATAAAAGCCCATAAACGAAAATGCACAAAGAAGGAACACTTACCAGTGATTCCTATATGCAAAAGAACTATGTTGGATTGCTCCTTTTAGTTAGTAACTTCCAGAGGAGGGAGAAGAGATGAAATGAGAAGGTGCAAGTTGGAATGGTGAACTAATGCACCTATTTATAGTTGGAGAGCTCAAAGGAGGTGAAGCCAGGTGTTTAGGGGTGTAAGAAGAAGCTTACAAGTGTCCCAAAACGTGGCATAGCTGATTAGGAAGGCCATGGTTTTGATTTAATGGTTTTGGAGCTTTGCTTGGGCTCCAAAACAAACTTTCTGCTGCATGTCTGTTCTCGCGGGGCGCGAGAGACAAAGGCCGGGTCTCTCGCGGCCCGCGACCGCCCCTATTTCGTTTTTAAAATTTGACACTTTGGCCCCTAAACTATATAAAGCTTATAAAAACGATTTTAAATGCTATTTTGGCACTTTTAGCCCTCTGTAGCCAATACTTGGCATACCCAGGATTATGCCCGGCCATTATTGAGCTCTCGGTTCGTTAAAAGGTCACTTAGAGGTATAAATTAACATGTTGACACTTTAATCCCTCCAATATCCAACTTTCACATATTTACAAAATTGAACCCTCTCGTCCAACAAATGGCACGTATGAGAGTTAGGACTTCACAAAGGATCAATCAGAGGCTTATTACAAGCATGTTGATTCCGATGTCACTCAGAGGCTGGGCATGTTGACATATCAGTCACTCAGAGGCCAAGTTTCAAGCATGTTGACATATCAGTCACTCAGAGGCTGTTATTTATGCATGTTGACATCGGTTCGTCACTCAGAGGCTCAACTTGAGCATGTTGACGCCTTTAGTCCTTATTGGTCTTTAATAGACTATATAAAAATACAACATGTGTCACTATACTATTGGACACGATTTTTATAGGGTGTTACACCCATAGCATAATCGTTCGCATCACACATGAGCTCAAAGGCAAGCTCCAGTCTGGTGAGACGTGGATAGGAGCACTCACTAGTTTCTCCTTAAGGATCGTGAAAGCTTTTAAGCAGTCTTCGCCTAAGACAAAGGGTACATCTTTCTCGAGAAGTCGAGTCATGGGGCGGGTGATCTTTGAAAAATCTCCAATAAACCGTTGGTAGAAGCCCGCATGACCAAGAAAGCTGCGGATGGACTTGATGCTAGTCGATGGGGGAAGTCGGCTGATAGTATCGATTTTTCGTCTACCTCTTCATCTCGCTCCTCTACCTCCACCTCTACTCCCTCTCTACCTACCTCCTTTAGAATTTACCACTGCGCGTAGTAATCGCTTTCGCGTGTTGGTTCGCGGGTTGGGTTGGGTATTACCCGCGAACTAGCCGTGTGGCTGCTCTTGCAGCTGCTTAGTGATACTACCGACCAACCGCTGCTGATCTAAGAGTGCGGACTGTTGATTTTTCAAGAGCAGATCATGTTCCGCGAGAGTTTTCTGAGTAGCCTGATCTTTGACAACTAGTTGGGATAACAGCTCTTCGATCCTATGTAGACTACCTCCGGACCCGCCACTCCTAGTCTGACCTCCTGATTTGAACCCCCTCAACCACTTACATCTGTCTACCTTTTTCTTCAACTCCTGTATCTCCTTCGTGACCTCTCTCTTGAAGCTATCTAGAGCAGCAACTACCGTAGTTTCCAAGCTAACTTGGTGTAGAACCCGGGTAACCGGAAGTGTACGTGAAATAGGAATTGAATTCCTGCCGACAGTGCTGTAATCGACATCAGAATGGGCAAAGCTCTCGAAAAGTTCATTGCACATGGCTACTGATTTCTTTCCCATCAGATGGCCACCAGCAGAGGTGTCGAATCGAGCACGGGTCTCAAGGGTGAGACAGTTGTAGAATTTATCTACAAGTGCCCGGTCTGATAGACCATGTTGGGAGCAACGGGATACTAAAGTTTGGAACCGCTCCAAGCAAGATGGTAGGGCTCGTCAGGCTCCATTCGAAACGAACGGATCTAATCGTGAAGGCGGGATGCTTTTGCGGGTGGAAAGTATTTCTTAAGGAAAGCATCCTGTAAAGAGGCCCAAGTAGAAAAAGTGCCGGGTAGTTGGGAATCAAGCCAGATGGCAGCCCGATCCCCAAGAGAAAAAGAAAGACTTGGAGAAAGAGGGCATCATGACCCGCGCCCTCCATATTTAATGTATGACATAGACGGGTAAGGCGATTGATGTGTTCGGGCGCATCCTCATCATCACGACCGCGGAATTGGCAAGAGTTAGTGATGGCGGTCATGATGTAGGAAGGGATTTGCCAAGCTCGGTCATTGTTCATGGGGGTAAGGTAATGGGTGAGTTCGAACCGGTGAAACCGGTGGTGGCTTGTTTGTAGAGGTCTGATTGTTATTATCGGCCATATGGAAGTTGGGTGGTGGCTGTGGTGGGTTTACGTTTCTATGGACTACACAGGGTGATGGAGAATCGGGTGGTGAAGGTTTAGGTGTAAAATCGAAATCGGGTGGTATGAATGAATGAGATGAACTTGAAAAAGTTGAGGAAGAAGCACTTACCTTTGGTGCGGGGGAGAATGGCGTGTCTGTCGGCGGCTTAGGTGGAGGTCCTTGCGAGCGCGTGTGGGGCATCCACTAAACCGGAAACACGACAAACACGAGAAGTTAGCACAAATGATTCAATTATAATAAAAACAATTAACTATTAAATAATTTAACAGCTTAGACTCCTACGACACAAACGAATAGGATAAACACAAGTGTAAAAGAAAAAGCCTAAATCGAGTAATCAACGCAATTGCCAACGAGAGAGTCCCCGGCAACGGCGCCAAAAACTTGATGTTCTAAAAGTAGTTAATTAAAACAAAACAAATTATCCTAATTCTAGACTCAAATTATACTCTAGACTCCTAAATTAAACTAAACTACTAACCGGTAAGTGGACCGATCAATTATAGAATACTATTAAGTAAGTCCGGATTATCGAACCCACGGACTCTCAAATTGCTAAGACTACTAATTTAGACTCAATTACACACTAGGTATATTTTAGGGGGGGGGGGGCTGTTACTAATAATTCTAAATTATCAATTTAAATAAAACTACTAAAGTGAAATGACCAAACTATGAACTTCTAGAGACTTATTAGAACTTTTACCGAGAGATGATAAACTAGTTACCTAGGATTAGGTTTTTAAATACTACTTCTTCAATTTAACAATCAATTAGTCTGGTTGAATATTTTACCGGGTATTAACATATCAAAGTTTAGGTTTATTAAAAGGACTCCCGACCTTCTCAGGAAGACACCTATAATAACCTATCCTTTTTATTCGTTTACCGGTCTTAAAGATTCTTTTTCAATTATCTTTTCAATTTAGTAAAGTGCCTAATTATTAATTACCTCTCAATAATTAACCTAGACCAACTTCAATTTTCTAGTGTAGATTAACTGATTCAATTATGACAAGGAAATTAGACTCGGGAATTTCTCAAAACCCTAACATAACAATTTACCATATTAATTCAGCCAACTAATTGCAATTTCTCAATTAACAAATTAGGTATAGTGATAAAGTTAATTTAATGGTTAATCTAATTGTTTCCTCGGTTTTATTGGCCAATTTTACCGACAACTTCACGAATTCCTAAGAACACGAAAAGTAACATAAACCTATTACATGAAAGACATTCACCAAAGTTTATGCAAAACAACCAAACAATCATCAAACAACCAAGATCATGCAAATACCCAAAACTAGATCATTAAAGTTGTAACCTTTACCAATTTAAATATTCAAACCATAAACTAAATTAAAGCAAATCAAAGTTTCATGAATCCATAATCCAAAACCTAAGTAACCAAAGAAAATCTAGCCTAACAACATGTTTAAAAACTGAATAAAACCAAGTTGATAACAAGATAGCATGATTGATCAAGAACAAGAAATCAAAGTGGAGATTGGTATGATAAACCGTGAAAAGCTCCTGCCTTTAACTTCCGTGATCACCACCACCGTTCCTGTAGCTTAGATATGCCTTGTGTAGCTTCAAACCTCCAGAAAATAGCTCCAAAGTTGCTCTAGATCGTCCACAATTGCCCAAGATGTCTTTGATATTGATAATAATTCTATTATAAACAAACAAATCCCAAAACAACTCTGATTTTGAAATTTTCTAGATAAACACCTCTCTCGCGGGCCGCGAGAGAGGTTGGAGGGTCCGGTCGCACCCCGCGACCGAGGTTTGACTCCGAGATAATTATCCCTCTCTCGCGGGCCACGAGAGAGGTTGCCTTGTATCGCTCGCGCCCCGCGGCCGGGTGGAATTTCTGATTTTTCATTTCGTTTTCCCGTTTTCGATCCATTCACGTCCCGGCTCGGTTCTTTTCACCATTTTCGCTCGTTTTTCCCAACCTTCCAACCGTATTCACGAACGAAGACCTGCAAAACGTGTTTGGATTAAAAGTAGATAAATTCTTGACAAATCAAAACGAAAACGCGCTAAAATTGTACAAACTCTACAAGATAAATAGATGTATTATTCAATACATCAAGGGCAGATCTAAGGATTTGCAAGATCCTCTTATTTCACTACCGAGCAGCTTCCGGCCCATTTCGTATTGTACCTACAAGCTTAGTCTTTTGAGAATACGTCAGTTTTCGCTGGTATATAAATCATTTTGAAAACATTTTAGAAATTAGATTTAAGTGCACAGGGAATAAATATTTTATAACTTGGGAAAGTTACGTTGTAACCTTGTTAACAGATTCACATGTTTGCCCATACATACAGGGCCCAGTACAGAGACCGAGACATGATTAACTACACACCACTTAGAACTCACAGAGGAGTTATCCCCAACGTATTGGGTAATTTGCATTTGAGCGTCTGTCAGGTGTATGCCTACACCCCGCGCTAAGGTCGTGACCATTATCTAATGTAATGAGCTGAGGATATCCAGGACACGGTAGTTAACCCCTGAGTTTAAGTTATCAAACAAAACTGATTAAAACGAAATATGTGGATTTAATAGCCACAATCCGGCATTCGATTGATCCCATTTCCGACCAAGCGGTAATAATTTACCGTATCCCAAGTGCGTATAGGGAAAATAAGTCAAGAGTATTTACCTGAGTTAGCCTTGTTTAAATTGCAAGATTATATCTCAGCTGTATTCAAAATGAACTAGGTGCAGATAGCATTTACCGGAAGGCTCTAGTCTGGATTATGGCATAAGCAACCAATTAAAATGCTAATGGTCTTATGCAAGTCATAGACTTAGACCGACTAGCGTAATGGATCAAAAACGGTACGCTAGATTAAGCGATGACCGGATAGAATGTAGTTTAAACCCAACAAGTATCTTGACTTGTATAAAATGGGTAAACAATTAACATTCTAGAATTTGAAACTTTAATGACAAGGTTAGACCCATTTTGGTTAATTTTCGTAAACTAGTTACATATGCTTAACCGTACGCATATTAGTGATATCGGGTAACCGGATAAGTCATGGACAAGTTTTATATGCCATTATACTTTAATTAAGTTGTAATATCAGTAGGATATCAACTTACATGCCCGTTAAAGTTTTAAATGAAACTATGCCTCATAAGGGCATTTTGGTAATTTCATACCGTATAAGAGGAACTTGAATATAATTAAATGTTATAATTATAAGTATTCTGGAAAAATAATTCATTTATGTACTAGTATCAGTAGGATATCAATTATATGTGTAATTTATATTTTATGACCAAACTATGCACCAAAAGGGCATTTTGGTCATTTTCACATAGTTTACAAATTATTCGGGATTCTGAGTTCATATCAAATAAATACTGTATAAATATTTAAAATAAGTTTTAAAATCAGTAGGTAACAAGTCTTGGTTGATACTTATGGTTTAAAACCATACTATGCGCCGAAACGACGCTTATGTCGTAAAATGACGATTTATGCGATGTTTAACGAAAACCGATGTTAAAGTCAGATTAAAATGTCTTAGGTATGTTATTTAATATAACATATCAGTAGGTAAAAGATTTACCTTGAAAAGATATGATTAAAACCATTTTATAAACCCATAAGGGCTTTATCGTCATTTACCGACAAATTACAAGGACTTGTTCATAATCTCAGTTTATAATCTGATTTAACATCCCAAATAATCCTACTTATATTATTACATCAGTAGGAAACTTATTTTCATGTTCATTATCTTTTAAACCTTATTTTATATATAAAGGGCATTTTAGTCAAAATGGCATAATTACGGAACTTGTGCATAAACTTAGATTCTGATTATGATCATGTAATATAACCTCATAGGGTTAGGCTACATTATATTATGATCATAATGCAACTTTAGATCAGTTGGTAACTAATCTAAATCGGGTCAGAATCGAAAGTCAAAGCAGAAGTCAAACTTCACGACTTTCGGTTACGAACCGACCCTAGAACTGAAATTGACGAGCCGAACAAGTTCTTACATGTTCTAATATTATTACCAACTTGTTTAAGTGTCAAAACAGGTTTTATAACATATATATAAGATCAATTTATGATTTTTCCGAAAAATAGCCTGTTTGACTTTTTAATATCATAACTTTGACCTGTCAATTGGTCTAGCAAACGTGATCTTCAGGAGGTGCCCTTTATAGAGACTAACACATACCTTATTACGATCACTTAGCCATGTTCTTACGAACAATGGCTGGACCATAATGGTCTAACCGAAAGTCAAGGCGTTTTCCGTAAAACGCTTGACTTTTGGCTATAGAAGCCTATAAACGAAAATGCAAGAGGAAGGAACACTTACAAATGGTTCCTAGAATGCAATAGAACTAAGTTGGGTGCTCCTTTCAGTTAGGAATTTACAGAGGATGGAGCAGAGTTCAAAATTAGAAAGGTGCAAGTTCAAATGGTGAACCTTGGCACCTATATATAGTTGGAGAGCTTGAAGGAGGTGATGCCAGGTATTAAAGGGTGTAAGAGGAAGCTTACAAGTGTCCTAAAACGTGGCATAGTAGTTTGAGAATCCATAGTTTCGAGTTATTGGTTTTTGGCAACATGTGTATGGCCAAGCAAAACTTTCTGCAGATACAAGCCTCTCGCGCCCCGCGAGAGGCACAGACCTTACCTCTCGCGCCCCGCGAGCGCTTCATAGGCAGAATTGAAGTTTGCCACTTTTAGTCCCCTCAACTAATTAAAACCTCCTAGAACCTCCTAAAACATCGTTTTAGCATATTTAACCCTCCGTAGCCAATATTTAGCGTACCCGGGATTATGCCCGGACATTGTCGAGCTCTCGGTTCGTTAAAAGGTCACTCAGAGGTATAAATTAACATGTTGACACTTTTAATCCTTCCAACGTCTAACTTTTTATAAAATTACGGATTTAATCCCTCTCTATCCAACAAATGGGACATGTGAGAGTTAGGACTTCGTAAAAGATCACTCAGAGGCTCATTATAAGCATGTTGACTCCAATGTCACTCAGAGGCTGGACATGTTGACACAATGGTCACTCAGAGGCTATGTTTTAAGAATGTTGACACTAATGGTCACTCAGAGGCTCGGTTTATGCATGTTGACATAAGAAGATCACTCAGAGACTTAGTTTGAGCATGTTGACGCTTTTAGTCCCTGTTAGTCTTTAATAGACTTACAATAAAAATATAACACGTGTCGCTATATTATTGGACACGATTTTACAGGGTGTTACAGGTCGTCTGGGCCAGGCCCATCAACCCATCTCCTGGGCCCACTTACTTTCGGCTATAAAATAAGTATCGAACCACAAGGTAAACCATCTACATTGACAGTCACAAATACACAGAACTTACGAGCTAACTTATTGCCTACTACTTGAGCTTACTTCCTTACTACTTGCAATCACCAAATACTTATTTTCACGCCGGAGTGTGGTCACATAGAAACCTTCCCTTTTCCCCGTGACGGGACTAACGTCACTGCTAGTTTTGCAGATCAGTCCAAGTGAGATCACCCTAAAGAGCGAACGGAGAAGCAACCTTCTATGTAGAAAGACTAGGTTATAACCGATATATCTTCGGATATCCCTTGGTTAAACCCGTGTTTCTTCAGTTGCCAACAAGGAATATCCGGTAGGTCCCCTCTGACACAACAGATAGTGTTTGCATAGGTAAAGGGACGTTGGTGCACATTGAATGGTGCCACGTGGGATGCCGATTGTACTTCTTGTCGAGTATATCATCAGCTGTGAGTGGAGATCATGGAGCAGTGAGTGGCACGTGATGATTGGCTACATGTCATTATGAGTTAGCCTCATGTCGTACGCGAGACCATACCCAAGAAAAGCCTTGATGATGACTTCTTGGACCTCTCGCCATCTACATAGATGTTTCTTAAGTCACGCGCAAGGTCAGGACTAAGGCAAGAGCAATTCTTATACTTAGTCTTATAGAAAAGGATAAGTATTCCGACCTTGTGCCGACAACACAGTTGTTTCAAAGGTCGCACGCGGGATCAGGAGGAAGATGAAACCACCTCCAACACTTGGTCCTTTGATGAAAGATCAAACCACTTCCAACACTTAGTCGTGCGAAAGGAAAAGCGTAGGGCAACACAAAACAAGTACAAAGGTATAAATGGCAGAGTCGTGTGCCAATAGGTGCTCAACAGGCTATATTGGATCATGATGCACGATAAGCAATCTTGCAGGGGACAAAAAGTACACAAGGACACGTACGTGGCACCAATCAGCTTACGCCAACCAGTGTCTCACGTCTCCACTCAACTGCTGATGATAGACCAGACAACAAGAACAACTGTCAGGACACAAGGATCCATTCACCTTGTGCCAACTACCCTCTCGCCTGGAATCATTAACGGTCATGGCAGAGGACGCAGAATGGATATTCTTTATTGTCGACCTCAGGCCCAAGGCCCATTAGCCCAACTCCTTCACGAATCACCCCCGCAATAAATAGAGACTTCACCTCCAGGTTTAAGGATCACTCTCTTACTCTCTCACTTAATACACACACTATTATCCTCAAAAAACGATACTTATTCTCACACTGGAGGGTGGTTACATGGAGAACCCCTATTCTCCTCCGTGTAACGAGCTTACGGTATGTTGTTAGTTTTGTAGGATTATTGTAGCTATTTGGACGAGACGAAAGAATATTAACCTTTATTTATTGAGGAACAAACCACAAACTAAACCTGGTTTTAATTTGGTGTTTCTTCACATGCCGAGTGTACTTCTTGTCGAGTATGTCATCAACTGTGAGTGGAGATCATGGAGCAGTTAATGGCACATGATGATTGGCTACATGTTACTATTGTTTCATGCACGATTGATCATTGGAGGAATTGTGTGGGTAGGGTCTGGCACGCTCTGATTGGCTGCAGGCTCCTGCCTTATGTACTTACCTTAGCTGTCATTACTGTGTGCGCGCAGACAAGGTTCACCCAAGAGCTCTAGAAATAGCTAAGTGTTGTGTTGATTAAGTTTGGGCATGGTCCTTGTGGTAGCCGTTAAGGCTCGCGTGCAGATCCAAGTTGGCTCGCAAGCATCGCAATGGGGTGCCGCGATGGGGCCCGAGCATCAAGTTAGGCATGGGGAAGGGTGAAAGTAGTCGTTGGGTTTTTTAAAATGAATTTTAATTTTAGAACCCATATAAACTCTTTAAACCTTTAAAAAGTACCCACATTTCTCCATTAACCTTTAAAAAACCTCTCTTACTCCCACATTTCTCTCATATTAAAAAGAACTCTCTTAATCTCACAAAAAAATTGAATGGAATGCATTTTCTTCATCACATTCTTCCGAAGAAGACGATCTCATTATTGAAGCGGGTAGGATGACGGTTAACTACTTGGTTGAGCGGTCTCAGAGGCGACGAGGGCTAATGCGACAACCACCACTTGATCGTGATCTAAAGGGAGCTAACCAAGCATTGATACCCCACTATTTTAGCCTCGTATGATATTTGGATTTGGCATGCGTTAATTGCTAGGTTAAAATCAACCTAAATGTTATCAATCGCTAATATTCGATGACATTATCGACGGGGTTGAGCTAACACAATCGTTTTATGCAAACGGGAACATTTCAAGTATGGCTACTACCTGGTTGACGGTATTTACAACGAGTGGTCGACACTTATTCAAGCGTATTCGTCTACAACTGATGACAAACGAAAATACTTTACAAAGAAACAAGAATCAGCAAGAAAGGATATTGAAAGAGCATTTGGAGTTTTTAAGAAAATATTTCATTTGATTGCCAACCCAATACGATTTATGACACGGGAGAAAATAATAGACGTCGTCTACACTTGTTTACTTCTACATAACATGATTCTGGAGGACCAAAGTATGGCTATTCGTCAAAACTACCAAGGTGATGTCCCACATGGTGATACAACAATCACTGATGTTCAAAAACTCCTAAACATAAAAAATATCAAGAGCCGTGGGACACAAAAAAACCTTCGCCATGAGTTGGTTAAGCATTTGTGGGCTTGACGACCCGATGATTTTGTATTAGACTACTATTATTTGTTGCTTGTAATCTTTTTATTTAATGTGATATTGTTTAAAAAATAGTGTTTTCTATTAATATTAGTGTACAAATTTAGAAATGATAAACATATAATTAAAAGGTAAAAAAACTCACTAGAGCCACCATTCACGTGGACCACAACAGGGTCATGTGGCTTCAGAAGTGACTTTATCCGGTGTTCAGTCAGCGCCAAATGAAGCAATATTACAGGATGAATCTTAATGCTCACCTGAACCACAACGAATAGTCTTACGTGTATGTCGTGTGCATGATTAAGACCATACCCCTTGAATATCATTTATCTAACCTATAAATTACGAGCCTACCTTTTATTACAGTGGTAGATTCCCAAACACGGAGGTAGGACTGTCCAAAAAACTCACGACTCGAAGCTCGCTCGGATTTAGTTCGGAAAAAGATCGCTCGATATGGCTCGGTTTGAAATTGAGCCGAGCCGGCTCAGCTTGGTAAGAAAGTGAGCCTAGCTCGGCTCATAACGAGCTAAATTGGTTCGGTTTGGCTCGCTTTTTAGCTCGGCTCGGCTTAGCTCGGATTATTTTACTTTTAATGTATTTTATTTTTATATACTTTATAATATATTATTAAAAAATCAATGATTATTTACATGTATTTATGAGTGTAATTGTATACCTATGGCATATTTGAAGGTGGATTACCATGCTAATAAACTTATATTGTATTTCATTAAAATTTAAAACTTATTTTGTGTTGTTGAACTTGATTTTCGCCTGTAATGTATAAGGTTGAACTCATTTTGGATGTGCTCTTTTATTTTTTTTCGAATAATATTTTAGACTGTTGAATTTTAGAGCTATGTATTAAGTTTTCTTTTTGAATTCGAGCCAAACTAAGCCGAACCGAGCCAGCTCGGTTTAAAATCAAGTTGAGCCCGAGCTCAGATTTGCACTCGGCTTTAAATCTGAGTCGAGCCAAGCCAACTCAGTTTATAATCAAGCGGAACCTGAGCTTGGCCTAGCTCGGCTCGACTCGGATCATGGACAGCCCTTTGGAAAAATGTGGACTAGGTTGCAATGATTCGGGTCATTTGTTGCTAAAATAATAATTTATCCCTGGCTTCAATGAATCCATCTTTATATGACTATGAATTATGAATTCTAATTTTCAATTCAAAATATATTTTTTTATAAAACAAAAACAATAAAAAAGTAGAACTCATCCTTCGTCAGGGAGCAAACTAACTGGGGTTACTAGACTTAGAAAGTTTTGCAAGATTATGAAACAAGTCACAAGTGACAAAATATAAACAAAATCTGTGTTAAGTTAGAAAATTGTAATATTACAAAACTAAATGGGTGAAAAAACCTTACAATTTAATGGGTGAAAAAAACCTTACAATTTTATTCCTAAGGCACTTGGTGCCCCTGCGGATTAATGCTAACATTATTGGGCTTACCAGTATATTTTCACTTTTCAAATAATATAACTACTACGCGTCCAACATGAAATATCATTGTTTGATGTTTTCTTTTCTTTTCTTGTTTTTTTTAATCAAATCACCCAATTTTTTTCAACTACGAAATTTTTAAATAATATTATTACTAGAAGAAAATATATGCACAGCTAATGTTCTTTTACTATTTAAATAGACACCATAAACAAAATGAAAATCATGAAAGTCGCATTTTCGTGATGTGGAACCAATTTCACACCTATAGTCATGACTTGCGCAAAAACACAATGTTACGCGAGTATTAGTTGCTTATGTCTTAATAATAGAGAATACAGAGTTTGAAGCTGGTACGTGCATTGAATGGTTATACGAGAATCAGAGTCATACATTAACAAACGTGCGTTGACAATGAATGAGCTATTAAGTAGATACCTGAATATTATTTGTGTAGCATTTATTTCAGGTTTGTTTTTTATGTAGTAGCACTAGACATAAAAGATGATACGTGACTACATTTTGTTACATGGCAGTGTCTTGTAAGTCATGGCTATACCTATATGCGTGGAATAGTGATGCCATTAGCATAGCATACGTATATATCTTTTGAAAATGGTTAGTTTTGTGATTTTCTATAAGCAAAAATTCATCTGTAGAATGCAACAAATTCAAAAAGAAAACCTTTTAAGGACCTTGAACATGGTTTCCTGTCCATTCATCAACTTCTGCCATTGCAATTTCTTAGCAAGCATGTTGTTTCTGAAAAAGAAAAAAAAAAACCCAACTATGGATTAAATGTAGGTAGTTAAAATGTTGCAAACCGAGAACACTAGAATGGGTTTCATCCCTATGTTAGATTCGGTGATAAAGTTAAAAATCGTATTTTATTTCTTGGAGTAGTGAAAAAGGGAACCAAAAGAAAGCAGTGGGGGTTTTGCGTTGGAGAAGTTGTGATGGGATAAAAATATGCGGTGTGGAGGTGAAGAAACACCGGTTTAACCTAGGGATATCCGGGGATATATAAGTTATAACCAGGGGGTTCTGCATACAAGGGTTAGCACTTCGCTCGTTTCTTAGGGTGATCTCACTATGGCTGATCTGCAAAACGAACAGCGCCGTTAGTCTCGTCATAGGGAAAAGGGTGGTTTTCTCCGTGACCACACTCCGGCGTGAGAATAAGTATTGGGTGATTGCAAGTAATAAGTGAGAATGCTTGTAAATGTAATTGCAAGTGATTGTAGATGTGAATGCGTGGTTTACCTTGTGGTCCGATACTCATTTTATAGCCGAAAGTAAGTGGGCTTAAGAGATGAGCTGATGGGCCTTGGGCCTGGCTCAAGCGACTAGAGACATCCCTTTTGTCCCTTGCGTCAGACATTAAATGTCCCCTGTAGGGGAATTAATGTCTGCTGTCAGGAGGAATGGTCTGTCGGGCGCTGAATGGTGTCACGTGTAAAGACAGTAAGGGCGGATATCTCTATCGTCAGAACTGCTACCAGCCGAAAGTGGAGAAGGTGGAACAGTCACTGGCGTAGATATGGTTGGTGTACAGTCTGGTGTCTGCGTCACTGTTCATTTGACACTGTCAGACGCAACCTGCTGAGCAACCATTCGTCACAGTTCTACCACTATGTATCCTTGAGTATGGTCAACACCTCATAGTGCTTACCCCTTCTGCGAAGCTGTCAGTATTTTCCCACCAGCACAGAGTAGTAGGGATAAATCCTTTTGTCTACAAGACTATGAGGTGCTCTCATGTTTGTCTTCTCCTTGCAAGGTTTTAGGATTTATGACTAGAGGGTTGTATGCTCCGCACAGGGTCGAGTAGCCTGCGCGTGTAAGTCTAACTTGTCGTTGCGCCAAGTAAACAAGGCTCGTTGTGTGGCTTATTGGTGTTAGTCTAATTTACCGTTGCGCTAAGTGTGCAAGGTTCATTGTGTGACCATTTGGTGTTGGTCTAATTTACCTTTGCGCTGAGTGCGCTAGATTCATTGTGTGACCATTTGGTGTTGGTCTAATTTACCGCTCCGCTGAGTGCGCACGGTTCATTGTATGACCAAGTTGTTTTAAGGAAGGCGCACCATTGCATATTACGCGCAAGTTTATCCTTGTAGTTATGATGTTGAGGGTATGATTCTATGCACAGGCGCGTGGTTTTGGGACCATACCCCTCCAAGTCCCCCAGTCCAGTGTTGTTCCTATACGCATGTTGGTAAGTAGGGGGAGTGCTGGACTAAAAGAATTGTTGCATGCGTCATTATTTGTAATGGCAAAATTTTGATAAGGGTTGGGGAAAACGTTTGTGTGAAGGAAACACTTTGTCATCAAGATCTTGAAATTTGAAAACTCTGCCAATCTGACGTTGCAGGAGGGTTGGTGAGAAAAACGTGGGATTTGAAAGGATGTCTGACAGCTGTTGCGTGCACTCAGCCGTTTTGCCTGCCATTCATTAATTAATTGGCAGAGAAAGTGGCGGCCACGAGCGCATATTAACCATCGTTGGCAACGTGCCTGCCACGCGTCTTTCTCTATTTGGCTGTTGTTGGCACGCGTGTGTCACGTTCTCCAACCGCATTTAATGCGAGCACTATAAATAGGTGCAACCGTTTAGGGTTTTCTTCATCCTTCAACATTCTCACCTCAAATTCTCTGTGCTTTCTTGAGTCCTTGAGTTACTTTTTTCTTCAAAAAATCTATTCAAACTTCCCTTCTTTCTTTGACTATGGCATCTAGAGGTCCGGAGTCTGCCTCTACTACTGAGGCTTCTACCTCTCTGCCGGCTTGCAAGATGAGCCGGTAGACTTTTGACCGCCTGATCTGTGGTTTCAAGTTTCCTCCGAGCTGGGGTGCCCGGTTTCCGGAGGAGGGTGAGACAGCCGCCGATGCACCGGCCGGCTACATCACCCTTTTTCAAGAGTTTTTTGGTGACGGCAACTTCCGGTTACCTGTTACAAAATTTTTTCTTGAGATTTTGCAGTTTACGGCTTCCACCTATCCCAGTTGAGTCCGATGGGAATGGTGAGGATTAAGCACTTTGAGTTTTTGTGCCGGTCGACGGGGTCTGTTCCAACCGTCAACCGTTTCCGTATTTTTTATCAACTCCAATGTTCGATTGGGTTTTATTCTTTTCAGCACCATGCGCAAGCATGAAAATTTTGCTCTCTCCCCCCAAGTCCTTCCATGATTGGAAGGCAAAATTCTTTTTTGTGAAGTCTGGCGTTGTTCCCGCTTCCATGCAGTTCCGGGGGCTGGATGAGATTCCGGCGGAAACCCTCCCTATACCAGTGTTGGACATCTGATATACGGATTTGGAGGAGATTCTAGCAATCCAGTTGCCAGAGAGGATATTGGTGGCGGCTGGTATGAGTCTGGTTTGGAAACCAACCAGCCGGCATCGGCCACTGTACATGGAGAGGGATCGGAGTAAGTGCTCTTACTTTGTTGTTGTATTTCTTGGTTCTTCTTTGCTTGTAGGCTGATATACATTACTCTTTTGTAGGGGCCCCGTTGTTCTTGGTCGCCTTCGATAGGAAGGAAGGGTGGGTTGAGAGGCTCGCCGTGCGCCCGGATGAGCCCACCTGGTATACACAGGTGTTGGGTAATTTTGCACTTCCCAGGGCACGGATGAGCCCAACTGGTATCCACGGATGGCGCCAATGAAGAAACACTGGTTTAACCTAAGGATATCCAGGGATATATAAGTTATAACCAGGGGGTTTCTGCATACAAGGGTTAGTTCTTCGCTCGTTTCTCAGGGTGATCTCACTATGGCTGATCTGCAAAACGAACAGCGCCGTTAGCTCGTCATGGGGAAAAGGGTGGTTTTCTCCGTGACCACACTCCGGCGTGAGAATAAGTATTGGGTGATTGCAAGTAATAAGCGGGAATGCTTGTAAATGTAATTGCAAGTGATTGTAGATGTGAATGCGTGGTTTACCTTGTGGTCCGATACTCATTTTATAGCCGAAAGTAAGTGGGCTTAGGAGATGAGCTGATGGGCCTTGGTCCCGGCCCAAGCGACCAGAGACATCCCTTTTGTCCATTGCGTCAGACATTAAATGTCCCCTGCAGGGGAATTAATGTCTGCTGTCAGGAGGAGTGGTGTGTCGGGCGCTGAATGGTGCCAAGTGTAAAGACAGAAAGGGCGGATATCTCTGGCGTCAGACCTGCTACCAGCTGAAAGTGGAGAAGGTGGAACAGTCACTGGCGTAGATATGGTTGGTGTACAGTCTGGTGTCTGCGTCACTGCTCATTCGATGTCACACCCTCAATTTCCACTTGCGGAGTATTACCTTGAGGCGTGTGATCAAACCAGAATCTCAGACACTAGCAATGTCGAACCACTTTATATTATTTATTTAAACGTTTTCCAAAAACATTTTTGTAAACATGCATAGTCATTTTCAAAGTTCAAAGTTTCAAACTTTGCGGAAGCATTAGAGTAAAGTAACGGGCGCCAACATAAACGCCAAAACCAAAATCCCAAAAATAATCATTAATAAAGACTCGATAAAAATTCTTGATCAAATGCAAAGTGGGTGCACCTAGCGCTCCTAGCATCCTGAGAAACATGAAAAGAAACAAGTTTCAACATTAAAGAAGAGTGAGTTGACAGGTTTTATAAGTTCACATGTTCGGTTTAAAAGATTGGTTTTCCCCGTTATCCCTAACCCGGAATAACGACATAATTCCATTATCCCTAACCTGGAATAATAATGTTGGTTCGTAAATAAGTTCAATGTTAACTTGTAGGTAGCGAGCCTAAAGTTACGTCACGTAAGGAGGTTCGCGATCGAAGCTGACTGTTGTTGCCTCTGAGTTGCCAGATCTATCACTACCATGGCGAAAGTTAGGCTAAATTAATCACCGTTGACCATTCCGGTCGGCTAGCGCGACTAGCTCGGGGGGGCTTGTCGGGCCCAGTAGTACTACTATAATTTCCCGCTATCTAACCCAATACTAACGATCCGAGAATTGGTTGAGGACTTCCGTGATAAAGCTACTTAGTGACCATAACATACGTTAACATTAACTTAGTTACCGAATAGTTAACGACGTTAATTTTGCATAACGTAAAAGATAGAGTTGTAGAGCGTATACATGTTTATCCCCCTGTTGTTCAAAAACCGGATAAAATAAGAGCCGTGAACTCACCTTAAATTGTTCGGTTAGATAAACGCGAAAGAAGTAAAGGTTGGAACCGCTAATCGCGTCCTAACATGTCAACCGATTCAAAGTTAGTGTGTGAACACACTGACACAAAACCCTACGCATAACTAACACACAGTACTGCACACGTAATAACTAATTCGAAACCATAATCATGCATGCAAAGTATCACCATACAAAATAACGACCAAATCAACTTGTCACAAACACAGGCTAACTCATACAACACTTAGACACACACACAAACGTAAGTTATCATGTTTCAGCTTGTACACTCATAACTAGGCTGTTTTAGAGAAATTTTATAAAATAGTTCCCATGTTTCAAAAATTCCAATCTTTTTATAGAGGGTGCCAATTAGCCTGTAAAATTTAGTGTAAAATTTTCAAATCCTAAATATTTACCAATTATTTATAAAAATTTATATACTAGTCTGCAGTCAGATTCGTCGCTTTCTGACTGCAGTCCACAAGAAAAATCATTTAAAAATCATCATTTATCTGATTAACGAAATCCCAGTGTGAGATTTTCGGAAACTCTCGTCTCCAGTTACTGTACAGATTTCGTGACCTAACCCCATACAGACTGTGAAATCCGACTCGATAAACAGTCTGCAAATTCTGTAGAAATTACGCAGCTTCAGCTGCTGCACTAAATGATCATTTAAAAATAGCAAACGGCCTCAAAAAATACAAATCCGGCGCCATTCAAGTGTTTTTCAAAAATACACGTTTTAGGCTTTAGAAATCCACTTTTTGATAAATAATGATCAGGTTACAGCCAACTGAAGTTAGCTGTAAATGTCAATCAGCTTTCTGTTTTCGACTTTATTGTATTAGAACATGTTTAAACGGCCATGACGCTTAGTTGTATCGATTTATAGCAGGTTAACTCATCAAATATCATCTAGCACCTCAAGATTCACACAAACCCTAGGTGAATAACACCCTAACATCATCACGAACGCAGCAAACACTCATGTATACCTACATATCATTCTACTAATCAAGTTAAACATTAACATGAACAAGATCACCATGAAACACTACAAATACAGTCATGTATACACCGATTCAATACGAAACAATCATGAAACGAGACTAACCTTGCGAAGATGAGTGTTACACTAGAGAGGGAGTAGCGAGAGAGAAAGAGGGTAGCGAGAGAGAGAGAGATCGCGATTGGGGGGGGGTCTCCACTGCCGTCGACTTCAACTAGGGGATTAGGGTTTTGAATATTTCCCACAACAAGCATGTAAACGTATCATAGTAGGGGGATCACATAAGGGGGCGGTTTGGGTTATTCCTTGGGCTGCAAGGGGTGTGGGCGGGTTGGGTTTTGCTTGGTCGCGAAGTCGAAACGTTTCACAGGCTCGGTTCGGTTCGGCTTATAAATAAAATTTACTAACCGATCATTATAATCTGATAAATAACTACACACAATACGACTCGACAATTATTCGCGACACGAAGTTTATAAAATATTAAATCACGTATTTGGAGTGTGACACAATAGATTCACAAACGTCTAATAACACGTAGCACGTAATTTAGATACAACCCGTTAAAACTCCCAAACAACGTGTATTCCCTAAATACTAAAGTTAGCGTAGTTATTGCGAGCGCGTAATTAATTCTCGGAATTAAATCAGCGTAGGAATGAATAACAATAAAGTAGCGCGTTTAAGGTTCCTGAAAAACTGGGATGTCACATTATCCCCATGTTGAAAGAATTTTCGTCCCGAAAATTGAGTAAACGCGGTTTAAGGAAATCCCAGGCTGTCATATCATCCCCATGTTGAAAGAATTTCGTCCCGAAATTCAGTTGGCGGTAACATCAGATTGCTGCTCAGCTGCAAAAAGGTGTGGATATTTGCTTTTCATTTGGTCCTATCATTCCCACGTGAACTCCGGTCCACGCTTAGAGTTCCAACGAACCTTGACGATCGGTATCTTGTTGTGCCTTCGAGTCTGATCTCACGTCCATGATCTCGATAGGTTGTTCCAAAAAAATGCAGTTGCTCATCCACTTGAATCTCATCCAATGGAATGACTAGGGTCTCATCTGATAGACACTTCTTCAGATTGGACACGTGAAAAACGTTGTGAACTCCACTGAGTTCGGCAGGAAGGTCTAACTGATAAGCTACGGGCCCGATACGCTTTGAAATCACAAATGGGCCTATGTACCGTGGATTTAGTTTGCCTCGTTTTCCAAAACGAATTACACCCTTCCAAGGTGACACCTTCAGTAGGACACGGTCACCTACTTGAAATTCGAGCGGTTTGCGTCGTTGATCAGCGTAACTTTTCTGTCGATCCCGTGTCGTTGCCATGCAGTTTCTGATTTGCACAATCTTTTCAGTAGCCTCAAGTATCAACTCAGGACCTGTGAGTTGACTGTCACCGACTTCTGCCCAACAGACCGGTGATCTACATTTGTGACCGTACAATGCTTCAAACGGTGCTGCCTGAATACTCGCATGGTAACTGTTGTTATACGAGAATTCCACTAAAGGCAGATCCCAACTGTTCCCGAAGTCTACCGCGCATGCCCTAAGCATGTCTTCCAAGGTTTGAATGGTCCTTTCACTTTGACCATCCGTCTGAGGGTGTAAGTTGTGCTCATATCTAAGCGTGTACCCAACGCTTTCTGAAGTGACCGCCAAAAGTTGGACGTGAAACGAGCATCTCTGTCTGAAATGATGGACGTTGGCACCCCGTGCCGAGAAACTACTTCCTTAATGTAGATGCGAGTCAACTTATCCATCTTATCTGTTTCTTTGGTCGCTAGGAAGTGTGCAGACTTAGTTAGACGATCCACGATCACCCAGATGGTATCGCAACCACCAGGAGTTCGCGGGAGTTTAGTGATAAAGTCCATCGAGATCTGATCCCATTTCCACAATGGGATCTCAGGTTGTTGAAGTAGCCCTAATGGCTTCTGGTATTCCACCTTGACTTTCGCACAAGTCAAACACTTGCTCACGTAGGTGGCTATATCCGCTTTCATGTTGGGCCACCAGTACGCGGCTTTAAGGTCTTGATTAATCTTATCCGAACCAGGATGGACAGAGTATCTGGATTTGTGAGCTTCGTCCATAAACTAGATTTCTGAGGTTTCCGTAGAGAGGTACCCATATACGGTTCATGAAATACCGGGTACCATTGGGTTTCACTTCCCAATCGCGTTCCATCTTTCCCACAAATTCGGCCTTGATGCTCTCTTCCTTAACATGCTTCTAGCTGCGCGTCGCGTATCTGTTCGGGTAACCCAGAATAAATTATGAACTTAGTGCTCGAACCCAACGAGGTTTCAAGTGCTCCTTTCGACTGAAGGCATCAGCTACCAGTTAGCTTTACCTGGGTGATACTGAATGGCACATTCATAATCGTTTAGGAGTTCGACCCAGTGACGCTGTCGCATGTTCAACTCCTTCTGATCAAAAATATGCTGGAGGCTCTTGTGATCCGTGTAGATTGTGCACTTGGTTCCATATAGGTAGTGTCTCCAAAATCTTAAGTGCAAACACAATTGCTCCTAATTCCAAGTCATGTGTCGTGTAGTTCTTCTCGTGGACCTTCAACTGTAGGGATGCATACGCAATGACCTTATCACATTGCATGAGCACACATCCCAATCCCTGAATGGAAGCGTCACAATATACCACAAAATCATATGTACCCTCTGGCAAGGACAAAATGGGCGCACTGCAAAGCTTCTGCTTCAGTAATTGAAATGCTGCTTCCTGTTTGTCACCCAAGCATACTTGGTGCCCTTCTGAGTGAGAGTGGTAAGCGGTTGTGCGATCTTGGAAAATCCCTCAATGAAACGTCTGTAGTAACCAGCCAAACCCAAAAATTGGTGGATCTCTGTCGGTTTCCTGGGTGCTTCCCAGTTCTTGATGGCATCGATCTTGGCGGGATCAACGTGTATACCCTTTTCATTCACGATATGCCCGAGGAACTGAACTTCCCGAATCCAGAATCACACTTCAAAATTTGGCATATAGTTTCTCCTGTTGAAGTAGTTCCAGTAATAACCGCAGATGCTCAGCATGTTCTTCTTCACTCTTAGAGTAGATGAGTATATCATCAATGAACACGATGACAAACTTGTCGAGATACGGTTTACACATGCGGTTCATGAGGTCCATGAACACCACGGGTGCATTGGTGAGACCGAAGGGCACGACCAAGAACTCGTAATGGCCATACCGAGTGCGAAATGCCGTCTTGGAGATATCCTATTCCCTGACGCGTAGCTGGTGATAACCGGACCGTAGATCAATCTTGGAGTAGTAGCTTGACCCTTGAAGCTGGTCGAAAAGATCGTCGATGCGAGGTAAGGGGTACCGGTTCTTGATGGTAACCTTATTGAGTTCCCTGTAGTCGATGCACATGTGGAAGGTCCCGTCCTTCTTCTTGACAAAAAGGACTGGAGCTCCCCATGGCAAAGTACTGGGTCGGATAAATCCTTTTTCCAACAATTCCTGAAATTGGGTAGACAGCTCTTGCAGCTCTGCTGGAGCTAAGCGGTACGGGGCCTTGGCGATAGGAGTCCCATAGGCTCACCAATTCGATTTCAAACTCTACTTTCGATGTGGTGGGCGACCGGGTAACTCCTCTAGAAACACATCTGGAAAGTCACGGATGATGGGGATATCTTCAATCCGCTTCTCGTCCTTAGGCTGCTCGGTGACCAGTGCGAGCAAAGCAAAAGAGTTCTTTCTCCGAAGATACTTCTGAGCTTGCATTTAAGAGATGATGTTCGTGATGACGCCTGCCTTCTCGCCTTGTATCATCAAGTCTTCGTCGCTAGAGAGCGGAATGCGGATAGTTTTCTCGAAACAGAGAACTTCAGCTCGGAATTCGATAGCCAGTCCATTCCGACTACCACGTCAAAACTACCCAGAGTAGTTGTCATCAGATCAATGGTAAAGGTGTGACCCACGAGTTTGAGTTGACAGCCGGTCACTAGATGAGTCACATCTACAGATTTACCATCGGCTAGTTCTATGACGTAAGGGGTCTTTAGGGTTTAGGTGTGAAATTTAGGTTCTTCCTAAAAGACTCAGATATAAAACTCTTATCCGCACCCGTATCAAAAAGTACAGTAGCAAAATGATCGTTAAGTGGAAACTTACGTGACCACATTCGAGTCGTTTCTGGCCTCCCCACGACCTAGCGTGAATGCACGTCCTTTGGCACCTCCTGTGCCACCATTTCCATTGTTGCCATTGTTGATATTGTTGTTGTTGTTGTTATTAATCCGACCATTGTTGTTGTTGCGAAGTTGCGGGCAGTCTCGCTTGAAATGGGCAGTGCTACCGCACTGGTAGCATCCCCAGTTATTACCCTGCTGCTGACCCTGGTGCTGGTTCTGATTCTGTCGTGACATAATCTCCCCGCGACAATCCTTTGCCGCGTGTCCTGCTTTGCACATCGTTGGCAGCGATTTCCGGCGCAAGGGCCTGAT
This sequence comes from Scalesia atractyloides, assembly GCA_947069175.1. Lineage (NCBI taxonomy): Eukaryota > Viridiplantae > Streptophyta > Magnoliopsida > Asterales > Asteraceae > Scalesia > Scalesia atractyloides. The sequence continues at coordinate 63,931,143 of CAMTDV010000028.1, read as the reverse complement.
GATGGAGGTTACGATTACATTGCGGCTTCCGTCCTGCATAGCCGCTCGAGTTCTGGGTTTGTTGGCAGACTAATTGTTGTGACCCCGATTGTTGTTGAAGTTGTTGGACCGCTTCTGGTTTCCTTGTTATGGCTGTGCTGATAAAGACTACCGAGCAGGTGAGTCTTCAAATTTTCTTTTATTGTCAGGGACAATTTCAGTTGCACCCCTAGGTGCAACTTCCTTTGCTCCACCGCCTTATCGGTGAGTTTATGTGCCAGCCTAATCGCTTGTTGCTTCGTCGTAGGGTTACTAGACATTACCATGCCTTGGATCTCAAGGACCAGACCCCCAAGATAAAACTCAAGTCGTTTAGCGACGGTGTTAGCCAAATCGGGACAAAGGAACACCAAATCATGATGTCTTGCCGTGTACCTTCAATTTCTGACCGACCATCTTGTGGTTGTTCCAATTGCTGAACTTTGTCCCGCGGACAGTATTCCTCCTTGATTAGAGCTTTGAACTCGGTCCAGGCCTTTGCGTTCGCCGCAGCAAGCCCACGCGTTTGGACTTGTGCGTTCCACCAGGTTAATGCCACATCTTCCAACGTCGAGGCAGCATACTTGACCTTATTAGCTTCGAGGCAATTGCACATTGCGAAAACCGATTCAGACTTTTTGACCCAACGGACCAGTCCTATGGGTCCTTCAGCTCCCGTGAACCTGCTCGGTTTCGCATCCAAGATCATCTTGTAGGGGTTAAGACCCCCTCCTGAGGATAGAGGATAGGTAGTCAGCGCGAAAGTCTACTAGCCAAACTATTAGATTTTCCCATGAAAATTTAATAATGGTTACCTGCTGGTGCGTTAGGAGCACCTGCCAGAGCAGCATTCACATGTTGTTGGATTAAAGCGGCCAATTCTTCAGCTGACATGTTGAGATTTCCGCGACGACCGGCTGCCATTTCAGATCTTCGCAAGACAACACAAACACATACCGATAAGTATATATCCAATATAGTTATCATATTCCACACTTCAATGATCACACAATTTATGTCAACCCAACAAATTAAACAATCAAAAGGAACATTCAATTAAATAAATTGTAATGTCTCACAAAATACCAACCAAACATATCAGTTTAATTATAAAATTTCCAAGTTCAAACATAAGTGGAAACAAACAAACTAAAGGAAACAAAATGAAGATTGGCAAGACGGGTTAGTCATCTATGTCTCCATCCCCCAAGTCACTATCACTGCCGTCTTCCTCTTCAGCGTTTTTCAGCTTCAACAGTCGGGTCCTGTTCCGGCTCTTCTTCCTCCGGATCCTCCTCGGGTCTTCCTTTGGATCCTCCTCTTCGTCTTCTACCGGCGCTGGAGGGGCCGGTGCTGGTGCGGGTGCTAGGATAGGTGGTGCATGGTTCTGCTCCGGTTCCTGAATCCTCCAACTGGACTCAAGAACTCTGTCTTCGAGCCAGTCAGCCCTCAGCTGCTCAGCACGAAGGTCCTTAGCTAAAATGCTTCGAACTCTCTTATTCTCATCTTGCACCTCCTCGAACTCTTCAGTTTTACCAGTCAGCTGACGTATCAGCCATCCCTGTGCTTCGATAGTCTCTTGCATTCTCTCCAGTTGTTCCTGTTGTTTCCTTAGCACAGCTCTAAGTAGATCGTCCCCCACTCCTGAAGAGTTGGCCGGTTTAACTGGTACAGCAGTGGTTGGACGGGAGGACGACTCCCCTCCTAGAGCAAGTCTTTTCCTGGCAGCTGAGCGTATCTCCACGCCACGAGGTGGTGAGGGTTCGACCATGGGTGCGTTCCCCGGCGCCCTTGATAGTCGAGAACTGTCGGATGATGAGTGACATAGCCTGCCGGGTTGGTGAAGTTAGTAACGAGCCGTATATCCAATATATATATATATATATATATATATATATATATATATATATATTTTCCTTAGCACAGCTCTAAGTAGATCGTCCCCCACTCCTGAAGAGTTGGCCGGTTTGACTGGTACAGCAGTGGTTGGACGGGAGGACGACTCCCCTCCTAGAGCAAGTATTTTCCTGGTAGCTGAGCGTATCTCCACGCCACGAGGTGGTGAGGGTTCGACCATGGGTGCGTTCCCCGGCGCCCTTGATAGTCGAGAACTGTCGGATGATGAGTGACATAGCCTGCCGGGTTGGTGAAGTTAGTAACGAGCCGCGTATATCACAATATAATATATATAATAATATATATATATATATCACATAGAACAATTGTAGTATAACACATAACAAGATATCACAGTTTGGTGCCAACTAAGTCTAGTGTCGGGTAACAGCTATAGTTTAGGTCTACTTTAAATGCAAACCTGGTTCTCTATAGCTAGTGGCTCTGATACCAATCTGTCACACCCTCATTTCCACTTGCGGAGTATTACCGCGAGGCGTGTGATCAAACCAGAATCTCAGATAATAGCAATGTCGAACGACTCTATATGATTTATTTAACGTTTTCCAAAAACATTTTTTGTAAACATGCGTAGTCATTTTCAAAGTTCCAAAGTTTCAAAGTTTAGCGGAAGCATTAGAGTAAAGTAACGGGCGCCAACAAAAACGCCAAAACCAAAATCCCAAAAATAATCGTTAATAAAGACTCGATAAAAATGTCTTGATCAAATGCAAAGTGGGTGCACCTAGCGCTCCTAGCGTCCTGAGAAACATGCAAAGAAAACAAGTGTCAACATTAAAGAAGAGTGAGTTCACAGGTTTTATAAGTTCACATGTTTGGTTTAAAAGATTGGTTTTCCCCGTTATCCCTAACCCGGAATAACGACATAGTTTCATTATCCCTAACCTGGAATAATAATGTTGGTTCGTAAATAAGTTTAATGTTAACATGTAGGTAGCGAGCCTAAAGTTACGTCACATAAGCCTTCGCGATCGAAGCTGACTGTTGTTGCCTCTGAGTTGCCAGATCTATCACTAACCATGGCGAAAGTTAGGCCAAATTAATCACCCGTTGACCATTCACGGTCGGCTAGCGCGACTAGCTCGGGTGGGGCTTGTCGGGCCCAGTAGTACTACTATAATTTCCCCGCTATCTAACCCAATACTAACGATCAGAGAATTGGTTGAGGACTTCCGTGATAAAGCTACTTAGTGACCATAACATACATTAACATTAACTTAGTTACCGAATAGTTAACGACATTAATTTTGCATAACGTAAAAGATAGAGTTTTAGAGCGTATACATGTTTCTCCCCCTGTTGTTCCAAAACCTTATAAAATAGGGGCCGTGAACTCACCTTAAATTGTTCGGTTAGATAAACGCGAAAGAATTAAAGGTTGGAACCGCTAATCGCGTCCTAACATGTCAACCGATTCAAAGTTAGTGTGTGAACACACTGACACAAAACCGTACGCATAACTAACACAGTACGACACACGTAATAACTAATTCGAAACCATAATCATGGATGCAAAGTATCACCATACAAAATAATGACCAAATCAACTTGTCACAAATACAGGCTAATCATACAACACTTAGACACACACAAACGTAAGTTATCATGTTTCAGCTTGGACACTCATAACTAGTCTGTTTTCGAGAATTTTTATAAAATAGTTCCCTGTTCCACAAATTCCAATCTTTTTACAAAGGGTGCCAATTAGCCTGTAAAATTTAGTGTAAAATTTTCATATCCTAAATCTTTACCAATTATTTATAAAAATTTATATACTAGGCTGCAGTCAGATTCGTCGCTTTCTGACTGCAGTCCATGAGAAAAATCATTTAAAAATATCGTTCATCCGATTAATGAAATCCCAGTGGGAGATTTTCGGATACTCCCGTCTCCAGTTACTGTACAGATTTCGTGACCTAACCCCATACAGACTATGAGATCCGACTCGATAAACAGCCTGCAAATTTGCAGAAATTACGCAGCTTCACTGCTGCACTAAATGATCATTTAAAAATAGCAAACAACCTCAGAAAAATACGAATCCAACATCATTTGAAGCGTTTTTCAAAAATACACGTTTTAGGATTCAGAAAATCCACTTTTGGATAAATAATGATCAGGTTACAGCATGAGTGGCTGTAAATGTCAATCAGCTTTCTGTTTTCGACTTTATTGTATTAGAACATGTTTTAAACGGTCATGACGCTTGGTTGTATCGATTTATAGCAGGTTAACTCATCAAATATCATCTAGCACATCAAGATTCACACAAACCCTAGGTGAATAACACCCTAAACATCATCACGAACGCATCCAACACTCATGTATACGTACATATCATTCTACTAATCAAGTTAAATATTAACATGAACAAGATCACCATGAAACACTACAAACACAGTCATGTATACACCGATTTCAATACGAAACAATCATGAAAGAGACTAACCTTGCGAAGATGAGTGTTACACTAGAGAGGGAGTAGCGAGAGAGAAAGAGGGTAGCGAGAGAGAGAGAGGAGAAGATCGCGATTGGGGGGGGGGGGGTTCTCCACTGGCGTCGACTTCAACTAGGGGATTAGGGTTTTGAATATTTCCCACAACATGCATGTAAACGTATCATAGTAGGGGGGTCGCATAAGGGGGCGGTTTGGGTTATTCCTTGGGCCGCAAGGGGTGTGGGCCGCAAGGGGGTGTGGGTGGCGGGTTGGGTTTGCTTGGTCGCGAAGTCGAAACGTTTCACAGGCTCGGTTCGGTTCGACTTATAAATAGAATTTACTAACCGATCATTATAAACTGATAAATAACTACACAGAATACGACTCGACAATTATTCGCGACACGAAGTTTATAAAATATTAAATCACGTATTTAGAGTGTGACACAATAGATTCACAAACGTCAAATTACATGTAGCACGTAATTCAGATACGACCCGTTAAAACTCCCAAACATCGTGTATTCCCTAAATACTAAAGTTAGCATAGTTATTGCGAGCGCGTAATTAATTCTCCGAACTAAATCAGCGTAGGAATGAATAACAATAAAGTAGCGCGTTTAAAGTACCTGAAAAACCAGGATGTCACATTCGACATTGTCAGACGCAACTTGCCGAGCAACCATTCGTCATAGTTCTCCACTAGTACCCTTGAGTATGGTCAACACCTCATAGTGCTTAGCCCTCATGCGAAGCTGTCAGTATTTTCCCGCCAGCGCAGAGTAGCAGGGATAAATCCTTTTGTCTACAAGACAATGAGGTGCTCTCATGTTTGTCTTCTCCTTGCAAGGTTTTAGGATTTATGACTAAATGGTTGTATTTTCCGCACAAGGTCGAGTAGCCTACGCGTGTAAGTCTAACTTGTCGTTGCACCAAGTACACAAGGCTCGTTGTGTGACTTATTGGTGTTGGTCTAATTTACTGTTGCGCTGAGTGCGCAAGGTTCATTGTGTGACCATTTGGTGTTGGTCTAATTTACCGCTCCGTTGAGTGCGCAAGGTTCATTGTATGACCAAGTTGTTTTAAGGAAGGCGCACCATTGCACATTGCGCGCAAGGTTGTCCTTGTAGTTATGATGTTGAGGGTATGGTTCTATGCACAGGCGCGTGATTTTTGAGACCATACTACTCCAGGAGGAGTTTGAGTTGGGAGCATTGCTTGATACATGGCGAGAATATGATCCACAAGTTAATAATAAAAATAGGGGTGTAGTGGAGCGTCCCTTAGCTGGGCGTTGCCAGCCATGTGAATTTTTTTAAAACTATTAAAAATTCATTTAATTTAAATAACACACTAATTAAATTAAATGATTACATAGAATATTTAAAAAAAATACAAAGAAAATAAATAAAACCTACACAAATTAAAAAAAAACATAAAGTTACTCCATCTTATATTTTTTCAATATTTCTTTTTTCATTTTCAACGTCAATGTTAATTTTGCGCCAATAAGGTGACTGATGGACATGGCGAGAAATTGTATATCTTCGCGTTTTTCTTTTAGAGATGTCGTTTTTCCGAACGACTCTTGGAGATTTTTCTGATCTCGTTCCTTTTTTGTTGGAGGAGATTACATGTATCAATTTTTGTATTAAGATCTTCCAACTGGTAGGTGTACAACCCTTTACCCGAGCTCGAACTCGGGACCGAACCGATCTTGTTCTTGAAGCCGCTTTTTTGACGTGTCTCTACCGGGTGGACAGGAAAGAGAATCATCAAAATCATCTAAATTAAGATCAAACTCTTGATTATGAGTATAGGACTGAGCTTGGGACGTGGATGTTCTTGCCCTTTTTGATGAGGTAGCAGTAGGGATTCTCGCCCATTTCGAGGCGTACCTACATACATCCCAACAATGCATGTACTTGAAGCGTTCTTCTTATTCTCTCTGTATGTTAGCAAGGCATTCTTGATAAAGTCAACCTCATTTTCACCGCTTCTTGGCGTGTTCTTCGCCTTATGGAAACAAGCGTTGAACGCGGTGACGTTTGTATTATATCACCCTACTTCGACGAGAGACTATCATCTTCACGATACACCTCCGCCCTTTGCATCAGCGTATGAAATTTTTGTTGATCAAATCCAAAAAATCTTTTTGTGTCATGAATTACATATTCCAAAAACAAAATAATATTTTAAACATTATAACAAAAATTAAAACAATAGTATTGTAAACATTGAATATGTTATATAAAAAATACAATGAATCGGATTTTGCGATTCGTCGATCCAACATCTTCTCAGAGTAGGTTCTTCTTGAACCGTCCACTTTAATTGTGTTCGCTGAGCGGCCACTATTGTTTTCTCTTCATCCGTTTTTTTTTCTTGTGGCTTCTTTTTTGGTCGTTTTTTATGACGAACCACCAACGTCTTGCGATTGAGTTTTGGGCACAGAATCAGGTTGGGAAAGGTTAACTGGAATAGATGAATCGTCGTATGAAAAGTCCTTGTATACACAGTTTCCTAAATATGATGCGATTCCGACTAGATCGGGACACGGTGAGTATACTAATCGTGTGGAGGTTGTTGTGGATGGCCGCGTGTAAGGGGTATTTGGGTCAGGTTTGGTGGTGGACGGTTTGGTTGCGGGTTAGGGTTCGGGTTTTCTTGGTATACAAAGGGGTTGTTTGGGTCGTAGCAGCGGTTTGCATTGTAGGATGTTGTGGGTTAATTATATAAAAATAAAGAGATATGGTAAGAAGTAGAGAAGTGGTAAAAAATGTAAAAAATAGGTGGGTAGTTATATTGGTTTAATATGTAAATATTTTTTTTTAATTAAAGTAGCCGTTTGGCAATGGCTAGCCCCAACGGCTATATTGGACAAGTCAACCAAAGTCAGCCATGTCACCCCCCACCCCCGCCCAGGCCCCGCACGAGGCACAATCCCCACGCTAGCGGGGCAATGCCATGGCCAACGCTAGCCTGGTGTGGTCTAGTCAGCGTTGTTTGGCAACCGCTACCCCAACCCACACCCCACACCCACGGTCTACGAAGTCAAAGGGAGATGCTGACATCGAGGTAGAATAAAACAAGAAAATTGTGCGTTTTTTTTTTGTTAGTAAAAGTCAAGCAAGTGACAACCAAGGATTAAAAATATCAAATTAATGAGAATGTGGTAATCAAGTCTTAGTCGCCAAAGGGAAAAGGACAACACAGGTGGGAGAAGGTTTTGGGCTGTTGTCGCTATGCGAGTAAGGGGAGTGCCGGAGAGCCAAGATGCAGATCATGATTGTTGTCATGATAATAATCAACAAGATAGGGCTATTAAGATCAATTAAGTTGATTAAAGAAAAGGGTCTATGTGATCAAAGAGTAGATAAAAAGAAAGAAGTCAATGTAAACGAACCAAAAATCAAAGTGGAAGAGTTAAAGGGTCTTACTTGGAGTTCAAGATCTCGGAGGTACATATCAAGATTAAGGGGGTGAATGAAAGGATTAATCCTGATATAGAAAGGAGTAATTAAATAGTTAGAGATAATTATTAGTTTAAAGTATTATGCTTATCTAGTTATTATATTACTTAGTTAATTGTATTGGTTTAGGATAGCTTGTTTAGCAAGTAATTATCTTAGTTTAAATAGATGGTTTAGGTTACGTAATTATTTGGTTGTTTTTGTTTTGTTTCGATATTAATAAAGAAGAAAAAGTTGTGATCTCGTTGATCATAAAATCCTTGTGTGTTTTACTGTTTTGATCCAGTTGTTTCCAACATACTAGAACCTTCAATTCTCTGTCTTGGAGAAGAAAGAGAGATCTGCATATGATTAGATTATAATAAATCAAGGGGAACTAGCTTAAGTTTGAGGTTTGCTTTATACATTACATCAATGCAACTTGGTAAGAGGTTGTCATTTCATCTCATTTACTTGTGAACCGGATTACTGGGATTATGTTTTAAATCTAAACGGTTAAACTCGTAAAATAAACAAAAGTAATATATAATTTTAGACAGTGACGAATACAGAAATTTTTTGTAGAGTGGTCACATATGTGAATCAACTAAAATGATTCAGACAAAAAAAAGATAGTAAGTTAACATAGTTCATTATGTATTTAAATGTAATATATAACCCTTAAATTTGATCAACAATCTGTGATAAGATGAGATAAAACCTTTGAGGAATGAGCAATTCACATTAAAAAAATTAAAAATTTATTGATCCCGATAATTCATATAAAAAATTGCTAAATGCTATGCACTTTTAAAAATATTGGGTACAGGCCTACACAAAGAGCAATAGTAAAAATAAAATAAAAAATATACAAAAGATATAGAAAATTATTAGTATTCTCCAATATATTTCAAGAACCTAATGCAATTAGCATTGAATCATCTAAACTGATATTGGAAGTTTTGAAAACCTTTTAAAATCATTGGAGTTAATAAATATAATACAACTAATTAGCATCCGAAACTGGACCTCAAAAAAACATGGAATCGATTATTTTTGTACTTGGATGTTTTTTTACCCGTAACCGAACTGAACCCTACCCCTAGAATATGGATAGGGTACACATTTTGAGATCAATACCCGCACCCGATTTATGTCAGGAAACGTTCATACCCTATACCCAAACCCAGTTCTACCCTATACTCAATACCTGTTTTTTTACCCGATAGAATACCTGAATTTTTAAAGTATATTTTTATGTTTACTCTACAACTTTAATATTACGTTTCTTAAAAAATGCATATTATAAAGCAAATAATATGTACTTAAGTGAATTTACTTATTATAATTTATTTTAATTATTTTTACAAATTAAACGTCAAATTTAATTTCTAAACAAATTTATTTTTGCGTAAAATAATTAAGAAAGGCTTATTTTTTAAGCCGGGTAATAATACCCGAACCTATATCGGGTTCCAATACTCGGTTATACTCATCCCCAATCATGTTCTATAAGGTACATAGGGTGTGATTTTTCTCCTCGATACTATACTTGAATCCTACCTGGTTTCTCTTAACACTCAATTTTTCCAATACCTGATTATACGTGAAACCAATTTTATACCAAGAACAAAGTCTTAGATAAAACCCGATTTGTGCACCTCTGCAACTACGTGTATGCTACGTTAACTTTAGCCAATTAAACAGCGGTCGTCTAAATAAAGGGATAAAGCCAAACAAGAAAGGAGAAAGTACAAACGAAAAAAAAAGTGTCCAACATAAAAGAAAACAAGAAAGCTTCAAAACTAAAGAGAAAAGAAATCTAAAATAAAGCATGTATTCACTACTCTAAAATATTGAGTAAAACTCCGTAGGTACTTTGTTTGTTTTATATCTTGATGAGTTCTGTTTAAAGATAACGGAAAACATGAATGAAATACCTGTAATGATAGACAGGCCAACAGAGAATCTAGTCAGAGACGCAGTCATGGAGTTCGACATATTTGTCAGTATGATCTGGTTCCCCCTTAGGGTGTAAGATTATGATGGTGATAACCAAACTAGGGATGAATTCGGTTTTGGTTATGGAGAGAGAGGTGGGGCGATAATGATGATGATGTTATGAGTAAAAGTGTCTAACCCTAAACCTCTCTAATCATCTCCTTATATATACACCTAGAAGGAAACCCTAATTAGTTAATGAGGGTAATATGGTCCATCAACAATTACCAACTAATATATAATAGGATTAATATTATTTTGATCTAATATAATATAAATAATAATGATGACTATTAGATTAAATACATATAAGTAAATATTTAATCTTACATTCTCCCACTAAGCCGAATAATCATTTATTATGAGTATTAGATTAGTTTGATCAGAGTTAATACTCATGTTAGCTTTAAACCAAGAAACGTAGCAGAGAAATACAACCGTTGAATCAGCATTCGACTCAGGGACCCCATTAGTCATACTACAGCCTCAATTAAAACCTAACAGTTATGATCAAAATATGCAAAAAAAGCCCTTTAGTCATGGGGGCCACATGACTACTAAGGCCAAGTATGATGGACATGTGGGAGCCTAAACATGAGCAAGGCCCAAGACATCCTCTGGATGTAGTGAATTTATTTTTCTTATTTGTTTTGTGAATGTTAATTTAAAATTAATATGACACATGACACCTAAAACGTCAAACTCATAAATCTCTTTATGCATTTCTTGTAGATGACTTCTAAGCACCCTCGTAGAGGAGGAGATTAGGAAAATCCGGCGAGCGCATGGCTGCTCAAATAGCCCAACAAATGGCCGCCGTGATTCCCAATATCGTGATTCAAGTTCAACAAGCTCTAACTGCTAACCCCACCAACCCAATCAATCAAGAGGATCAAAATACTGCCAACCCTCCCACAAACACCACTAAGTGCACTTACAAGAATTTCAACTCATGTGACCCTCCAAAGTGCGAAGGGACTGAAGGGGTCACCGCCCTCCTTCGATGGTTTGAAGAAATGGAAAATACTTTTCTCAATTGCGACTGCCCCAACGACCGTAAAGTTCGTTATGCTACTGGCCGTCTATTTGGGGTAGCATTAACTTGGTGAAATGCCGAAAGAGGCAGAAGCGGCGCCGAAGCCGCAGTAGCCCTGACTTGGGAAGAACTTCGAAAACTCATGACAAGACGCTTCTGCCCAAGAAGCGAAATTAAGAAGCTGGGGGATGAGTTCTACTTCTTGAAACAAAAAGAGGGAGATCATATAACCTACAACAAGAGGTTTTTCGAGTTGAATCAAATGGTTCCCAATTTGTTCACTCCCCTTTACCGTCTGATCGAGCACTACATTCGGGGTCTTCCTTCGAAGATTCAGGACTCTGTGATGAGTACTACACCTGCAACTTTGGAAGCAGCAATGGAGCTGGCTACAGAGCTCACCGAAAACCACATTAGGAATAGGGACTTCAAGGATGAGAAATAGAAAGATAAAACACCAACTGAAACCTCAAACCCAACCCAAACTGAATCCCCTTCTCAATTTACTACCAAGAGGAAGCGAGACGGGCAAAATTTTGCTGTTGTACCCCTCCAAGCTATCTCAATCACCCAAGTGGCACCCAACTCAGCATACCCAAACAAGAAACCTTACACTGGTCCTCACCCTCAATGCAACACCTGCTTTTATCACCATCAACCCACCATACCCTGCCGACTGTGTGCTAATTGTGGGCGTTATGGTCATCTGAGTAAAACTTGTCATACTCCTCAAAACCAAGCTTCACCCCTACCCAAAACATGATCCAACCCTATCAACAACCTCGATACCCCATAGTTCCATATGTTCGAGCTTGCTTTAATTGTGGTGACCCTTCCCACTTTAGAAACACGTGCCCTAAGTTGGTTAATATCATTAACGCTCAAGCTCAAGCAAACCCAGTTAACCAAGCGAATCAGGCAAACCCATCACCTCCACCAGCAAGAGGAAGAGCCTACAACATCAACGCAAATCCAATTGAGGTCAACAATGGTGCAAACGAGCAACCCAACTAGTCCTCGATCGCAAAGAAACAAGACTCCGTTTCAACCGTTTATTCTTAATGTTTTCCATAAATTTCATTCCTTGTTTAATTATTCAAGAGAGCTTTGTTTTCAATCTCGGAATTTATGTATAAAAAAAAATTAATGCCAATAACGCAATTTATATCACGTTATGACAAGTTGTTTCATTACATATCTCTATTCACCGTTTAAATTTCATGTCATCATACATCACGACGCACCTCGTCTCATCACTTAAAGAAGTTGGGTCGTGTCTCACTTTTTTATAGACTGACCCCTTCATCATAATACACGAGAGAGGTACCACCGTCATTCAGTCATGTATCCCTCAGATTTGAGACTCAAGCTTTGGCTGTTGTGTTTTGTAGATTTTAGGACGAGTCACTTAGAACTAATCATAACTTACTGACAAATCCAATGAAAATTTGATAAGGATATGGTGGATACGCCGCTGGTACTTCCTATATATAAGTATTCTTGTCAAATGATCAAAAGCATTGTCAAGCGGTTATGAGAAGTTCCGTGTAGGTAGTGTAAATTTTAATTTGGATAACGACATGGTTGAAGATTTCGTTTTGTGATATAACTTTATCTTTTCGACGCATCGATTTTCTCAAAACTCTTATGCATGAGATCATATCCAGTCAATCAACTATGTGTATCGACGCTTCTCACCTCAGGCATCAAAAAGCGATTCCTATAGCAGGGTATTCAGCCCTTACTAGGAACGCTACCGCCTCAATAAAAACCAAAACTTCACAGTCACCTGGTTATGTAAACCCTTAACATCAAATCCAAACCTCACACTCCCTTTTTCTTTTAAAGGATATTCATATTTTTGAATCGACACATTTTGTAGAACAACCTGTAGAAATCATGGACTTTAGTAAGAAACATTTAAGACGAAATCTTTCCGATAGTTAGAGTACGTTGGGAGTCAAAACGAGTACCTAAGTTTACTTGGGAACGCGAAGACTCAATGCGTGAAAAATACCCGCATCTCTTTCAAGTTACACCTACTACTAAAATTTTGGGACAAAATTTCTAAAAGTAGGGGATACTGTAACATCCGTTGTAAAACGGGTTCCAAAACCCGCTTCATTTAAATAATTCAAGTATTTTATTTGAAATTTCGTTCACGTTTATTAATTGTTCAAATTCGTGTTATTTATTTTTGTGGTTAATAAATAAATTATGTAGTTAAATATTAAATAAATAGAAAGTAAAAATAATATTAATAAATAAAGTTTAAAAATAAAAATAAATAAATAAAAAAAGGAGTAACCGGGTTTCGAACCCGGGTCCCAATCGAAACAGCACACACTCCACACCACTGAGTTACACACACACATATCTGATTTTACCTTAAACCATATAAATATTATACCGAAACAAACTTCTAAAAGCAATTATAAACAACCGCCCAGCAAAGTCGTCTGTAACCCCCAGATCTCTATCAATTACTGTTCCTTCTCCGAAATTAATTGAAGAAACTGATCTCCAATCATGCACAATTACTCCATCATCACTCAATTCGGTTACAAATCATTGTAACAACCAATCTTTGACCAAAAAAGGCTGAAACTGAATTCCGAATTTACACTCACACATTCATCTACAAATAAGGATCCTTGCATTATTGTTGAACTCGCTCACTCTCACAAACAAACTCTCTAATCGATCAGAAGTCTCTCCACTTCAAATTAACACTCGCCAGAGAAGTACTTGTCGCCGGAAAACCTTCACCGGAAATTTAACAGCCCAACGTAACCGGACCATGATATTGTCCGCTTTGGTAGCCAACACGCCCTCGGCGCCTGCCCCTCACATTTTTAAAACGCGTCATGATGGTGAAGGTATCAAGCCCCTTATAAGGAAGCCTTCGTTCCCCTTCACAACCAATGTGGGATATCACAATCCACCCCCCTTAAGGGGTCCAGCGTCCTCGCAGGACCTGACACCACCAGTCCAGCCCTGGCTCTGATGTCACACCCCGACCCGCAGCGGAATAAGAGTCGGGGCATAATTGGGTTATCACCAAAGCTCATGATATTTACTAATATGTTTCATATTTATTAAATTCAAAATTTCATCCTCAATAATTCCAAACATGTTCATACAAATACAAAGAAAGATAATCAACTAAACAATCCAAAGTCTAAATCAGTTTATTCTTCTAAGCCATCCTATGTGTTTCTTGCTGCAGCTGGATCACCTGTATCATGTGTAAAAATGGGGGTTTTTGGGTCAACATAAGTTTGCGAGTGAACCTTGTTAGAAAAACATTTATTATTGATTTCTTGTTATCTTTATCATGAAAAATTGTGCAACAATCATATGTAAGCAAACGTAATTAAATCATACATTAACTATAACAACAACGAACAATAACGTACAATAACAAACCAACTTGTATGAATATATAACATGAATGAAACTGTATATGTTGGCAACGTCACGTTCACGCTCATAATGTAATAGGGAACGGACGGCCTACGATAAATGTCTGTGCGATCAAGGCTCAATCAAACGGAGCCGATCGAATGTTGGCAACGCCTGGTTCACGCTCATAATGTAATGGGGAACTGCTCAACGCTCATAATGTAATGGGGAGCGGCGGCCTATGATAACGTATGTACTGAAAATGATAATTTAATCTAAATTATAACCACACAACTAGTTGATACATGTTGAATACACATTTGTTCATGGATATGTTGGATGCACAATGATTTAAATATAATAGATGATAAGACACATGATACACCCCAAAAACGTGATTAAAACGGGGAATTTATAGAGATTCACTCACATTGGGTGCGTTCGCTTGAAGATGATGAAATGCGCACGAGTTAAGAGGATTGATCGACGGGAATTACCTAACCTAAACAATAACGAAAAGGTATGGTAAATGAGTGGATTTTATTAATAATTTTAATAAGATTTCTAGATATATTTTTGTGAGTTTAACGCTGTTTTCTAACTTTAAAAACATTATTTTTAAGTATTTTTAATTGATTTTTAAATTAAATAAATAAATAAAAATATAAAAAAAATGTTGACTTTTGCGTTGACCATTGACCGTTGACCGTGACTGTTGACTGTTTGGCCGGTTCGCTAATGTGCATATGTGCGCCGGGTAAGGCTCGAACCCGAGAACTCCCGTACGCGTGCACGCAGCTCTACCAACTGAGCTACGTGTCTAACCCGAAATAATTCTGTTTTTAATTATATTTATATACTGTTTTAGTTTATTCAAAATGCTTTTATTTTCAAAAAGGGTTTTAATCATCGAACCGGAGTGTGTAACAGGTCTCGAACCCGGGACCTGTGGGTTAGTGTTGCACACAGTCCACCGCTGGACTGTGTGTCTAACTTGGTTAATATACCGATTTTTATTATACTTAACATCTTCAGTGAGTTAATCCGGTTCAGTTAAAAAGGAAAACATCTTTATTACAGAGCATACGATTTTGTCAAGGATCGAACTCGTGGCGTGTGATATATGTGCGCACACAGTCCACCGCTGGACTGTGTGTCTAACCCGAGATAATATCCAATTTATATTAAACTTATAAACAAACTAACTTCATCTTCTTCGTTACAATATCACAGACAACGATTACCCTACTGTTTCTTGTTTAATTCGATTGACAAACATTCAAATGATTAAAATGAAAAGGCATAGAAGATTTTGGAAGTAAACATACCGGAGAAATGATCTTTCTCAGAATTCCGGCGAAGTCGTCGGCTCTGTTTTTATGGACTTTGTCTGAGCGGACCAATTGACAATTTTGATTAGCTGGATGCGGAATTGAAGTACTGAACAAGAGTTATCAGAATGTTTAAAGGTTTATACCGTTTAACAGTGAGTTCTAGAAATTCTCAGAGATTTTCCGGCGAATGATGATTATCCGATATCGTCGCCTGGAACTGATTCTGATTGAAGGGTTTGAGTTAGCAAAAGCTTAACAACTGATAGACGATGAAAGAATTGAGAAACTTACTGATTTGATGGAAGACACGGTTTTTCGGCGAAAGTCCGGCGAGTTCAAAAAGCTTTTCCGACGAACTGAAAGTAGAGCGAAAGTGAAATTGGAGGTTCTGTGGATGAGTTTGAGTCCGCGAGAGGGTGCTATTGTTGGAGTAATTCAGGAAGTGCAGATTTTCGGTTATTAAAACCGATCACCACATGAATTCAATCCATTCAAGACTAAATTGATTAAAATTGTCGGTTTATCAGTTATGATCAGAAATCCGTGATCACTCAAATGTCTTGAACGTTTGGAAGCCGATAACGGTTTCAGTTAGCGTAACAGGTCGATTCTTGGTTGAACATATGATTTAATTGCTTCCTAGAACTCACAAAAATATCATGTGGCGGAGTGGTTATATGTACACGAGTTAAATCGTTAGACTCACCCGGCTGACCCGGGTTCGAATCCCGGCAGCCGGTTTTCTTTTTTATTTATTTTATTTTCACTTTTTATTAATTATAGTTTTTAAATTCTAATTTGTTTATTAATTATGGATCGTGTAAAATTAAAATAAACATAAATATGCAACAAAACATTTATAACTTGATATTCGATTACAAACGAAGCGGGTTTGGAAAACCCGTTTTTGACAAATGTTACAGTATCCCCTACTTTTAGAAAATTCGTCCCGAAATTTAAGAAGTAGTAGTAGTAGTAGTAGTAGGAAAAAGATGCGGGTATTTTTCGCGCATTGAGTCTTCACGTTCCCAAGTAAACTCAGGTCCCCGTTTCGACTCCCAGCGTACCCTAACAATTGGAATACGACTCCGTCTTAAACGTTTTTCTCCGAAGTCCATGATCTCTACTGGTCTTCCAATAAAATGCATAGATTCATCAATCTGAATATCTTCCAGAGGAATATGGAGGTTCTCATCAGCGAGGCACTTCTTCAAGTTTGATACATGGAATGTGGGGTGAATTCTGTTGAGTTCTTCTGGTAGATCAAGCTTGTATGCTACAGGTCCTACTCTTTCGAGTATCTTGAAAGGTCCTACGTAGCGTGGTGCTAGCTTGCCTTTTTGGCCAAAACGAACTACTCCCTTCCACGGTGATACTTTTAAAAGTACATGATCACCAATGTTAAACTCCAAAGGCTTTCGTCGTTTATCTGCATAACTCTTTTGACGACTTTGAGCCGCTAGGAGATTGTTTCGAATTTGATGGATCTTGTCTGAGGTTTCTTGAATCAATTCTGGACCAATGATTTGAGCTTCCCCAATTTCGTGCCAATATACTGGAGATCGGCACTTACGACCATATAAGGCTTCGAAAGGTGCCATGCCGATACTTGAATGATAGCTGTTGTTGTACGAAAATTCAACTAATGGTAGATGAGCGTCCCAAATTCCCTTGAAGTCTATGACACATGCTCGAAGCATATCTTCAAGAGTTTGTATGGTGCGTTCAGATTGTCCATCAGTTTGAGGATGATAAGCGGTACTGAGGTCTAATCGTGTACCCAAGGCGGCTTGTACGGCTTGCCATGTTCGTGAAGTGAAACGACCATCACGATCTGAAATAATGTTTAACGGTACACCATGACGGCTTACGATTTCGCTGATGTAGATACGAGCTAACTTCTCGTTCTTGAAATCTTCGCGGATCGGAATAAAGTGAGCTGATTTTGTAAGACGATCAATGATTACCCATATAGTGTCATACCCACCAGAAGTGCGAGGTAACCCGGTAATGAAGTCCATGGTTATGTTTTCCCACTTCCATACAGGTATTTCAGGTTGGACCAGAAGTCCTGAGGGTCTTTGATGTTCAGCTTTTACCTTGGAACATGTAAGGCACTTGGAAACAAAAACAGCAATATCCTTTTTCATTCCAGGCCACCAGTAGGTGTATCGAAGGTCTTGATACATCTTGTCGGCTCCTGGGTGTATAGAGTATCGTGTTTTGTGTGCCTCATTCATAAGGAATTCACGAAGGTTGTTGAGGTCAGGAATCCATATGCGATCTAGATAGTACAGAATACCGTCAGATTTAGTTTCAATTTTAAGTTCAGCTCCATAGGACAGCTCCTTTCGTACGTCGTCTTCTGTTATTGAAACATGTTGGGCTTCTCGAATTTGATCTTTGATGTCGGTTATGATTTGCGAACATAGAAGACGAATGGAGTTCGCGTAACCCTTTCGACTGAGTGCATCGGCCACCACATTTGCCTTGCCAGGGTGATACCGAATTTCACAGTCGTAGTCATTAAGAAGTTCGACCCATCTTCGTTGCCTCATGTTTAACTCCTTTTGGTTGAAGATATGTTGAAGACTCTTGTGGTCAGTGTATATTTCACACTTAGTACCATAGAGATAATGTCTCCATATCTTAAGAGCGAACACAACGGCTCCAAGTTCTAGGTCGTGGGTGGTGTAGTTCTTCTCATGAGTTTTGAGTTGTCTAGAAGCATAAGCTATCACCTTTCCTCTTTGCATTAGAACACAGCCTAGTCCTTGCCCTGACGCGTCGCAATAAACCACGAAGTCATCACAACCTTCAGGAAGAGTGAGGATAGGTGCATCACAGAGTTTTTGTTTAAGGGTCTGGAGGGCTTCTTCTTGTTTGGGTCCCCATATGAAGGGTTTCCCTTTATGAGTTAACGCCGTGAGTGGTACAGCAATGCAGGAGAAATTTGAAATGAAACGGTGATAATAACCAGCCAAACCAAGGAATGATCTTACTTCGGTTGGTGTACGTGGCGCTTGCCATTCTTGTACTGCTTTGATCTTTGAGGGGTCGACATGTATTCCCTTGTCATTGACGACATGTCCAAGGAATTGTACCTCTTTTAACCAGAATTCGCATTTGGAGAATTTGGCGTAGAGCTTTTCATTCTCTAAGAGTGTAAAGATGAGTCGAAGGTGCCGTTCATGATCAGACTTAGACTTTGAGTAAATGAGGATGTCGTCGATGAAGACGATCGAGATAGGGTTTGCAGACTCTATTCATTAGATCCATGAAGACAGCTGGAGCGTTGGTTAAACCAAATGGCATGACCATGAATTCATAATGACCATAACGAGTTCGGAAGGCGGTCTTTGGGACGTCTTCTTCATGTACTCTGAGTTGATGATAACCAGAACGAATGTCGATTTTTGAAAAACAGCTGGCGCCTTGAAGTTGGTCAAGAAGATCATCAATGCGAGGTAATGGATAGCGGTTCTTGACCGTTAACTTGTTGAGTTCTCTGTAGTCAATGCACATGCGAAACGTTACATCTTTCTTCTTCACAAAAAGGACAGGTGCACCCCAAGGTGAGGAGCTAGGACGTATGAATCCTTTGTTAGTCAACTCTTGCAATTGACTGGCTAGCTCTTGCATTTCGGAGGGGGCTAACCTATAAGGAGACTTTGCAACTGGTGTAGCACCAGGTATAAGATCGATGCGAAATTCGACTTCTCTCACGGGAGGAAGTCCTGAGATGTCGTCAGGAAAAACTTGCGAAAAATCTTTTACTACCGGGATGTCTTCAAGTTTCTTCTCCTTGGTTCCCTTTTTGACGACATGGGTTAAAAATGCGACATAATTCTTGCGGAGATATTTTCGAGTTTGAAGACAGGACATTAATCTGAGCCCTTTCGATGGGGTTTCTCCAAAGATTCGTAGAGTCTGACCGTTTGTAAGAGGAATGCGCATAAACTTTTCGCGGCATACAACTTCAGCCTGATGTTGGCTGAGCCAGTCCATACAAATTATAATGTCAAAGCTTCCCAACTTCATAGGAATGAGGTCAACTGGAAAATCGTGATCGTTTAAGGTGAGAGTACAATTGCGTATAATAGAGTTTAATGAGACCGGTTTTCCGTCAACAACTTCTACTATTATGGATTCCATGAGCTTATCACGAGTTTGGTTGAGGATGGGTTCAAATTCTAAGGACACAAAACTTTTATCCCCGCCAATATCAAACAACATGGATGCATAACTACCATTGATAAGAAACGTACCGTTAACAACATTGCCGTCAACTCTAGCCTGATTAGCGTTGATGTTGAAAGCTCTTCCTCTTGCAGGTGGAGGAGCTTGGTTAGCCTGATTCACCGGATTTGCTTCGGCTTGAGCATGTATAATGTTTACCAAACGTGGACAAGTGTTTCTAAAGTGGCTTGGGTCTCCACAATTGTAGCAAGCCCGCATAGGTTGCACCATGGGATAGTTGGGTTGGTAGTAGGATTGGGCTAAATGTTGGGTAGGTGGTAGTAGTAGAGGTTGTTGGGCTTGACCCATTATTTGATGGTGGGTTTGGGTTGAGGGATGGTGGCGGTTCGTCCGCTGAGGTATGCGACAGTTTTGAACAGTGTGACCTGCGCGACCACAGCCGGTGCAATGTTGGCAGGGGTGATCAGGAAAGTGATGGTATTGGCAACGGTTCATTTTGGGAATGGGCCAGAGTATGGCCTTTTATAAGGTGCAGGTGAGGGGGCAACTTGAGTAATGGGTGCAGCAGGGATAGGGAATTTCGTTTGTGTGACAGCAAAGTTTCTGTGGTTACGTTTCCTCTTGTTAGCAAACTTAGAGGAGGAGGTGGAATGGTTTGAAGTTTGGCCCTCAACGGGGGCTTTCTTTTTCTCATCTTTAAATTTACCGTTGCGAATTCGATTCTCGGTAAGCTAGTAGCTAGTTCCATAGCAGCTTCAAGTGTTACTGGCGAAGTGCTGAGAACTGAGTCTTGAATTTTCGAGGGAAGACCTCGAATATAGTGCTCGACCAAGCGGTAAACTGGGGTGAACAGTTAGGGACCATTTGGTTCAACTCTAAGAACCTCTTGTTGTAGGAAGTATGATCTCCCTCCTTTTGCCTCAATGAATGAAATTCACTCTACTTTTAATCCATTCTAGACAAACGTCTCTCATGATTTCCTAACTCTCCTCGGTTACCTTATGATTCCCGTAATACCTCTCCCGGTTGCGTATCGTACCTTGCGATCCTCGGGACAATCGCAGTTGAGGAAGGTGTTTTCCATTTCCTCAAACCAGTGGAGGAGAGCAGTGACACCTTCGGTCCCTTCAAATTTCGGAGGACGCAAGACTTGAAATGTTTATATGAGCACTTTTTGGTAGGAGGGTTGCCGATGTTCTGGTCTTCTTGCTGGGGAGGATTGGTGGGATTTGTGGCGAGAGCTTGTTGTACTTGAACCACAATGTCAGGAAGCACCGCGGCCATTTGTTTTGCGGTTTGAGTGGCCAAGCGTTCGTGTGACCTTCCTGATCTTCTACCCCCTCGTTGTTGCCTAGCCGACATCTACAGGAACATACATAAGAAGATTGTGAGTTTATGGAGTCTTTTTAGGTGTCATGTGTCTTAAAGAAAATAAAAATAACATAAATATCAATAATCAACTACATCCATAGGATGTCTTGGGTTTGCTCATGATTGGGCCTCAAATGTCCCCCATACCTTCACCTGTATAGTCATGTGGGCCCCCATGACTATTGGCTTGGTAGGATTCACATTAGTATTGGCGGTTTAACACTCGCATTACCCGAATGAAAACCATGAAATATGTTTACGAGATGTATGGTTGGAAGGTGTCCAGGTGTAGACACAATGACAACTCAAAGTGGGTTAGCTCACACGACGTTTGGTATAGCATGCTTTGGCCTAATAGGTACTTCGTACTCTCATCGTTAGTCCCCAGGTAGGCAAACTGGTCCTTTATTTTGGATTTATACGAATGCCAAGCCTAGACAGGACGTTCCGACTACCGGTACTTGTACCCTTCCAGTTACTACATGCCCGTCATGAGAACTCACTTTGATGTGATTTGAAAACACAAAAATCATTGTAAAAACAATCATGAAAATGATGTGTGTGTGCTCTCATGGATATGATATGTTATGAGAATATGATTCATGATAGGCATTATATAATAATATGTACTTATGAACATGCTTGCATAACATTGAATGTAACATTAAACATAAAACATATAAACATCATGAATTTTGCATGTAACACACAAAAATTAAAAATTCTAATCAACTATAGTATAGGCTCTAAGGGTCTAATAACCTATCCTATATCCCTATAGTCATGGCTCTGATACCAATCTGTCACACCCCGACCCGCAACGGAATAAGAGTCGGGCATAATTGGGTTATCACCAAAGCTCATGATATTTACTAATATGTTTCATATTTATTAAATTCAAAATTTCATCCTCAATAATTCCAACATGTTCATACAAATACAAAGAAGATAATCAACTAAACAATCCAAAGTCTAAATCAGTTTATTCTTCTAAGCCATCCTATGTGTTTCTTGCTGCAGCTAGATCACCTGTATCATGTGTAAAAATGGGGGTTTTGGGTCAACATAAGTTGGCGAGTGAACCTTGTTAGAAAAAGATTTATTATTGATTTCTTGTTATCTTTATCATGAAAAATTGTGCAACAATCATATGTAAGCAAACGTAATTAAATCATACATTAACCATAACAACAACGAACAATAACGTACAATAACAAACCAACTTGTATGAATATATAACATGAATGAAACTGTATATGTTGGCAACGTCACGTTCACGCTCATAATGTAAATGGGAACGGACGGCCTATGATAAATGTCTGTGCGATCAAGGCTCAATCAAACGGAGCCGATCGTATGTTGGCAACGCCTGGTTCACGCTCATAATGTAATGGGGAACTGCTCAACGCTCATAATGTAATGGGGAGCGGCGGCCTATGATAACGTATGTACTGAAAATGATAATTTAATCTAAATTATAACCACACAACTAGTTGATACATGTTGAATACACATTTGTTCATGGATATGTTGGATGCACAATGATTTAAATATAATAGATGATAAGACACATGATACACCCCAAAAACGTGATTAAAACGGGGAATTTGTAGAGATTCACTCACATTGGGTGCGTTCGGTTGAAGATGATGAAATGCGCAGAGTTAAGAGGATTGATCGACGGGAATTAACTAACCTAAACAATAACGAAAAGGTATGGTAAATGAGTGGATTTTATTAATAATTTTAATAAGATTTCTAGATATATTTTTGTGAGTTTAAGGCTGTTTTCTAACTTTAAAAACATTATTTTTAAGTATTTTTAATTAATTTTTAAATTAAATTAAATAAATAAACAAAATATAAAAAAAATGTTGACTTTTGCTTTGACCATTGACCGTGACGTGATTGACTGTTTGACCGGTTTCGCTAATGTGCATATGTGCGCCGGGTAAGGCTCGAACCCGAGACCTCCCGTACGCGTGCACGCAGCTCTACCAACTGAGCTACGTGTCTAACCCGAAATATTATGTTTTTAATTATATTTATATACTGTTTTAGTTTATTCAAAATTCTTTTATTTTCAAAAAGGGTTTTAATCATCGAACCGGAGTGTGTAACAGGTCTCGAACCCGGGACCTGTGGGTTAGTGTTGCACACAGTCCACCGCTGGACTGTGTGTCTAACTTGGTTAATATACCGATTTTTATTATACTTAACATCTTCAGTGAGTTAATCCGGTTCAGTTAAAAAGGAAAACATCTTTATTACAGAGCATACGATTTTGTCAAGGATCGAACTCGCGGCGTGTGATATATTGTGCGCACACAGTCCACCGCTGGACTGTGTGTCTTAACCCGAGATAATATCCAATTTATATTAAACTTATAAACAAACTAACTTCATCTTCTTCGTTACAATATCAAGACAACGATTACCTACTGTTTCTTGTTTAATTCGATTGACAAACATTCAAATGATTAAAATGAAATGGCAGAGAAGATTTTGGAAGTAAACATACCGGAGAAATGATCTTTCTCAGAATCCGGCGAAGTCGTCGGCTCTGTTTTTATGGACTTTGTCTGAGCGGACCAATTAAAATTTTGATTAGCTGGATGCGGAATTGAAGTACTGAACAAGAGTTATCAGAATGTTTTATACCGTTTAACAGTGAGTTCTAGAAATTCTCAGAGATTTTCCGGCGAATGATGATTATCCGATATCGTCGCCTGGAACTGATTCTGATTGAAGGGTTTGAGTTAGCAAAAGCTTAACAACTGATAGACGATGAAAGAATTGAGAAACTTACTGATTTGATGGAAGACATGGTTTTCCTGGCGAAAGTCCGGCGAGTTCAAAAAGCTTTTCCGACGAACTGAAAGTAGAGCGAAAGTGAAATTGGAGGTTCTGGATGAGTTTGAGTCGCGAGAGGGTGCTATTGTTGGAGTAATTCAGGAAGTGCAGATTTTCAGTTATTAAAACCGATCACCACATGAATTCAAGTCCATTCAAGACTAAATTGATTAAAATTGTCGGTTTATCGGTTATGATCAGAAATCCGTGATCACTCAAACGTCTTGAACGTTTGGAAGCCGATAACGGTTTCAGTTAGCGTAACAGGTCGATTCTTGGTTGAACATATGATTTAATTGCTTCCTAGAACTCACAAAAATATCATGTGGCGGAGTGGTTATATGTACACGAGTTAAATCGTTAGACTCACCCGGCTGACCCGGGTTCGAATCCCGGCAGCCGGTTTTCTTTTTTATTTATTTTATTTTCACTTTTTATTAATTATAGTTTTTAAATTCTAATTTGTTATTAATTATGCATCGTTTACAATTAAAATAAACATAAATATGCAACGAAACATTTATAACTTGATATTCGATTACAAACAAAGCGGGTTTGGAAAACCCGTTTTTGACAAATGTTACATCTGATACCATCTGTAACAGCCCAACGTAACCGCACCATGATATTGTCCGCTTTGGTAGCCAACACGCCCTCGGCGCCTGCCCCTCACGGTTTTAAAACGTGTCATGATGGTGAAGGTATCAAGCCCCTTATAAGGAAGCCTTCGTTCCCCTTCACAACCGATGTGGGATATCACAAGACATGTAGCTCAGTTGGTAGAGCTGCATGCACGTATACGGGAGGTCACGAGTTCGAAGCTCACACGATGCCAATAATATCAAAGTCAACCCGGTTCGACCCAGTCAACCTTGAAAAAGGGTATATTTTTTTAACACATTATCCCTTTATTTTTTTTTCTCAAAAATCCTTAAAATATACATAAAAATAAGACCTTGTTAAAGTTTTAAATTCATAATAAATACTATAAAAATAAACCTAAAAATCTAATAGAAGGCATTAATTAGAAATATTAATTTCAAATAAAATTTATATATTTATCGAATTATTACGTGATTATTTAGGTTAATTTCTCTCGTCGATTGAATCTTAAATCGTGCGCATTTATTGTCAATCCAAGAAACGCACCCACTGTGAGTGAATCCTTACAAATTTCCCTTTTTATTCATGTTTTTGGGTGTATCATGTGTCGTTTACATATTCTTGTTTATTCAAACACTTGTGCTGCTACCATTATATGATCTAACGTTTGTGTAATGTTTGGTTGTTGTTATACGTGGTTACATTTTCTCATTTCAGTGGAATCATTCACATTAGGCACATCAGTTCCTCGTTGGATACGAGTTGAGCATCGCGTGCCTCATTAGATCGGCTCCGTTTGATTGAGCCTTGATCTCACAGTTCATCATTTATCATGTTCATGTGTACATTGCTTGATGTTGTGTGGTTTGTGGATAGATTTACATATACGTAAGCTCATATTTGGTTTATGCACATTTTTATCAAATTAATCGATATAACTAATTCTTTCAAATGATTAAATGAGATTCACTCGCCAACTTTTGTTGATCCGAATTTCTATTTTTACACATGATACAGGTGATCAGGTTGAAGCAAGGAACATATAAGATTGGGCCTTAGAAGAAGAATAAAACGTTACTTGAATGTCTTGTTTAGAACGTTATATGCTTGTATGGTTTATGTGTTGGCATTTTTCCTTTTAAATTGGAAATAATAAATATGAAACTTTATTATAGTAAATGTCATGAGCTTTGATGAAAACCCAATCATGTCCGACTACCTTTTCCGCTGCGGGTCAGGGTGTGACAATGCCGGCAGAACATATATTAGAGACATACAAAATCAAACTGAGGAAATTTCATTAATTAAAACATACGTAAGTACAATATGCTATTAAATAAGGTCTTTAGAAAATCCCATATCCGAAACATGTTCTTCGAAAACTTTAGGTGGAAACCTTTAGTTATCGGATCCACAAGCATATCTTTAGTACTAATATACTCAATACAAAGATTATTTTCCTCAACTCGTTCATGTACAAACAGGTACTTTATATCGAGATATAAACCAGCTCCAGTCGAACTGTTAGTGTTCGTGAAACTAACGGCAGCTGAGTTATCACAGTAAAGCTTCAATGGTCTAGAAATGGAATTAACGATTTTGAGTCCACTGATCAGATATCTAAGCAACATTCCATGACAGGTTGCGTTATAAACAATAATGTATTCTGCCATCATTGTGGAAGTTGTGGTTAACTGTTGTTTATGACTCTTCCATGAGATAGGTCCGCCTGCTAACATAAAGTTATAGCCCGAAGTGGATTTCTTGACATCTTTGCACTTGGCAAAGTCAGAATCAGAATAGCCTACCACTTCTAAATGATCACTTCTTCTATAAGTCAGTTTATAGTCTTTCGTCCCTTGCAGATATCTAAGTACTTTCTTAGCTGGTTTCCGCTGATCTAGGCCATGATTAGTCTGATAACGGCCTAGCATTCCAGCAATATAAGCGATATCTGGGCGAGTACAGACTTGAGCATACATCAGTATCCCGACTACTGACGCGTAAGGTATCAGGCTCATCTGCTCCTTTTCAACCTCTTTTGTCGGACATTGGAATGAACCGAAAACATCTCCCTTAACTACTGGAGCGACTGAGGGTTTGTACTGTTTCATGTTATAACGTGTAAGGACACGATCTATGTAAGCCTTTTGGGATAATCCTAAGATCCCTTTGTGTCTGTCTTAGTGAATTTCGAGCCAATGACGTAAGAAGCATTTCCAAGATCCTTCATGTCGAAGTTATGTGAGAGTAATCGCTTCAACTCATGCAACATGTCTAACCTATTACTTGCCAATAGAATATCATCTACATAAAGGACAAGTATAGTAAAGTTGTTCCCACTCATCTTGATGTAGGTGCATTGATCCACTTGATTCTTTATAAAACCTTGTTTCTTCATGACTTCATCAAACTTAAAGTACCATTGACGTGATGCTTGTTTTAACCCGTAAATGGATTTCTTCAACTTACAGACTAGATGCTCCTGACCTTCAGGTTTAACGCCTTCAGGTTGTTTCATGTAAACATCTTCATGTAAATCTCCGTTAAGCAAAGCGGTTTTAACGTCCATATGATGCCGCTCTAAATCAAAATGAGATACTAGGGCCATAACGATCCTTAAGGAATCTTTACGAGAGACAGGTAAAAACGTCTCTTGATAATCAATTCCCTCTTTCTTTCTGAGTGTAGCCCTTTGCAACCAATCCCTCTTTATAGCGTTCAATGTTCCCATTCGGATCTAGTTTTGTTTTGAATACCCATTTACATCCTACGGGTTTGACACCGTTGGGTAACTCTACCAAATCCCAAACGTCATTTTTCTTCATGGATTCAAGCTCATCATTCATTGCTTTATTCCATTCAGAAGACTGATCACTGCTAATGGCTTCATTATAAGAGATATGATCATTGAGCTTTCTGGTATCCATTTCAGTCAGGTAGGTAACATAATCATCCCAATTAGTAGGCCTTCTGTGACTGGATGACCTCCTGAGTTGATTATTGAGTTCAGCGGTGTCTTGGTTTTGAGCGTTTGATGTACCTTCGTTATGAGATATAATGGGTTCTGGTTGTGGAGGTAAATTTGGAGTTGGTGCAGTAGCTTCAGGTGCAGCTGTTGTATTGGGTACAAGAGGAGTAAACGGAGTAATGGTAAGCGACGAGTCTCCCCCCCCCCCCCGGCGTCTTGTACTCGTAAGGGTTGGTACTGCTCCCACTGACCTTAAAATCCTCCTGGAACGCGGTACACTTGGTTTCAACAATACGGGTAACATGGGAAGGACAATAGAAACGATCACCCTTTGAGTGATCAGGATACCCGATAAAGAAGCAGGTAACTGTTTTAGGATCAAGTTTCCTTAGGAAAGGATTGTAAAGTTTCGCTTCAGCAATGCAGCCCCATACTTTCATATATTTAAGACTCGGTTTCCTTCCTGTCCAAAGTTCATAAGGAGTTTTAGGGATAGACTTAGAAGGAACTCTATTGAGTATATGAACAACTGTTTTTAACGCTTCAGTCCAGAGGAATAATGGTAAATTAGTGTTGGCTAACATACTGCACACCATGTTCATAAGGGTAGGATTTCTTCGTTTAGCGACACCATTCTGCTGAGGTGTACCTTGCATGATGTATTGGTTTACAATCCCCTGGCCCTTACAAAACTCATAAAATGGACCAGGAGCTTGACCCACATTAGTATGTCTTCCATAATATTCACCGCCTCTATCTGATCTCACAACTTTATTTTTATGATCTAGTTGTTTTTCAACTTCAGCCTAATAATCTTTAAAAGTTGGAAGAGATTCAGATTTTTCCTTAATGAGATACAAGTACATGTAACGAGAATAATCATCAATGAAAGTGATAAATGAAGTATGTCCTGTTATGCCAGCGATTTGGTAAGGACCACTAATGTCAGTATGAATGAGTTCTAATAAATTAGAGCTCCTAGTGGCACCTTTCTTATTTGCTAGTGTCATTTTACCTTTAAGAAATTTGACACATGTTCCAAAATCAGTAAAATCGAGAGGAGTTAAGACTTCATCCTTTACGAGTCGATTTAATCGTTCTCTTGAGATGTGGCCTAAACGTTGATGCCACAACATGGACAAAGTCTCTAAGTCTCAATTTTGTTTCATCTTTGTGAGTGATTCATTAATATTATATGACAACAAAGATTTGGAAAAGTCAGCATCTACTTCTAATCTATAGAGACCACCATCCTGAATGCTGGTACCATAAACCACATAATCATAGAGATTAGAGAGTTTGCGATGACCATGAGTAATATCAAAACCGTCTATGTCTAACTTTGGTCCTGATACAAGGTTCCGAGTTACCTCAGGAACATATAAGGTATCATTAAGTTTAATGCATAAACCAGTTTTCATAAATAATTGTGAAGTTCCTATGGCCCTCACTTCTAATTCTCTATCATCCCCCACTTTAAGTGTTCTTTGGTTTCTTCCCAGCCTCCGTATTGTAAGGAATCCCTGAGTAGAGTTAGTGACATGAGTCATAGCACCAGAATCAAACCACCAAGAATTAGCAGGAACATTAATATTATAGGACTCATGTATCATGAAAAACCGTTACCTTTCATAGCCAGCCACTCCTTAAAGTCAGGGCATTCCTTTTGCTTATCTCATGTCTTTTTACAGAACTTGCAATAGGGTTTGCCTAAGGAGTTCTTAGAGCTGGAAGGCGCACTTGTATTAGGATTGGGCTTTTGGACTTTAGAAATATCCTTCCTTGGATAAGTGTTCTTCCTCTTCTTAGAGCTGGAGGTAGTAAAGTGTGCAACATTAGTAGTCCGATCCATCTTCATATGCTCCTCCTCCTGCACGCACATGGCGATCTGCTCACTCATCGACCATTTTTCTTTCTGAGTGTTGTAATTGATTTTGAATGCGTCATAGGACGAAGGAAGCGAAGTCATGATGAAATGAACAAGAAAACCATCACTAATCGCCATGTCTAATCCCTTGAGCTTATGGGCCATGTCGTTCATCATCATGACGTGTTCACGGATACCGCTCCTCCCATCATACTTAGTAGTCACCAGCTTGAGGATTAGAGTACTAACGTGTGCTTTAGACGTTCCCTTGAACTGCTCCTCCACAGAAGCCAAGTAGGTTTTAGCATCTACAGAATTAGGGTTGGCTCCTCGAATTGCATTGCTTATGGACTGCTTCATGAACATGACAGACATGCGGTTACACCTAGTCCATTTTTCATGAGCCAACTGCTCAGCAGCGGTACTCTGAGGAGTAAGGTCTTCAGGCTTATTCTCTCTTAAAGCGTAATCAAAATCCAGCAAAGCAAGAGTAAGCATGAGAGAGTCTTTCCATGTAGCAAAGTTATCACCAGTCAATGGTGGAATCCCGCAATTGGGCGCTGCTAGTGGAAATAATATGAGCAAATTATGATACTAAGAAAAGAAGTCTTAATGTGATTAAGGGCAAGTTAAACTAAGGCAGGCATAAGTAATGACCAATTTAATTATGAAGCGTGATATTGTCTATTACTAACATCAAAATAATAGACTTAGTTAAAATTCTACTTAAATGAAGACAAATCAACTTTGGCTAGAAGTGTAATCATCTAAGTATGTATGCAAAGTACTTGTAACAAATCAGCTTTCGCCAGAAATGAGACAATCACTTTAATTATGCACTTGTTAAGTATACTATACATGAATGAATTAGATCAGCTTTGGCCAGAAATAAGACATTCATGTTTATAATGCATAATTAACATAGCTTTTGTAATATTTGAACAATAAGTAGATGTATCAAATCATCTTTGGGCAGAAGTGATACATCAGAAGCTCATTCAAGTTAAGATATTTGGTTTTTGTAAAAAGTTATTTGATTATGATTAATTTAGTTCACAATAATAGCCTAATGTAGTAATGAGATTTCGGATAAAATCTTGGATTTCGGAATTAGTCTGAGATAGGCATCTCGGATGAGTCTCGAATTAGTACGAGATAGGCATCTCAGATGAGTCTCGAATTAGTATGAGATCTGCATCTCGGATGAGACTCGGATTAGTCCGAGATGGGCATCTCGATGACACTCGGATTAGTCCAAGATGGTCATCTCGGATGAATTTCTGATTAGTACGAGATGGGCATCTCGGATGAGACTCCAATTAGTCCGAGATGGTCATCTCGGATGAGTTTCTGATTAGTCCGAGATGGGCATCTCGAATGGATCTCTAATGAGACTTGAGTTAGTTTGAGATGGGCATCTCGAATGGATCTCGGATCCATCTGAAACCTATCTTCCAAGATTTTGAAATCTCTAATCATGGCAGTTAGTTGATAAGTTTTGAAATTCGAGAATTAAGGATTATGGGATAATTTGTTTCCTTTTTTAATGTCAATTAAGTTTATCTAATTATTTCAAAAATTATATCCTTTTATAACAATAACAGATTTTGAAAAGTTTTAATTAGATAACATAGATCAAAAACAAGAAAAACATCCCATAATCCGAATTACATTCCAAAATATAGGAATTTCTTCAAATTTCATAAGAACATGTGATGAACCCTAAAAAATAAACTTAAATTCTGGAACAGTAATCCGAAATCTATGATTTTGATGATTTCGGAACAGTAATTTATCCGTTGAAACATTAGATCCGAATTTTAGTTCACAAAACATGTAATTCGGAACAGTATTTTGGAATTATTGTTAGGTTTTCAAAATTCTGTTTTCTAGATTTTAATCCTAGAATAATGGATTCAAAACAGAACTGATTTATCAACATATGCTCTGATACCACATGTTGATCAGTTCTGTTTAAACATAATGGAAAACATGAATGAAATACATGTGACGGCAGACAGGCCAGCAGAGAATCCAGTAAGAGACGCAGCCATGGAGTTCGACATATTTGTCAGTATGATCTGGTTCCTCCTTAGGGTGTAAGATTATGATGGTGATAACCGAACTAGGGATGAATTCAGTTTTGGTTATGGAAAAAGAGGTGGGGCGATGATGATGATGATGATATGAGTAAAAGTGTCTAACCCTAAACCTCTCTAATCATCTCCTTATATATACACCCAGAAGGAAACCCTAATTAGTTAATAAGGGTAATATGGTCCATCAACAATTACCAACTAATATATAATAGGATTAATATTATTTTGATCTAATATAATATAAATGATAATGATGACTACTAGATTAAATACATATAAATAAATATATAATCTTACATTATATTTTATGTATATACGTTTATAATAATCAAATTTGTTATAAAAAAGATCACTTGTTTCGGCAAAAAAAAAAATTAAATGCTGCATACTCACATTTACATGAGTTGTAAAAAAATATTTATCTTCGTAGAAAATTTACACTAGCGCTTAAAAAAAACTTGCATCGGGCCAAACTACCGACTCGACAAGTTTTTTTAGTTTTTTTTTAAGATGTGTTTATAATATTTTCATCTACGTTTGAGCGAAAAATTTTTGGCACATCTTGCGCGGAAAAAAAAGGTTCTCACGGTTTTCACAACTCGTGGTAGTTCTCATATGAACCTAGCCCTATAGATATATATACAGAGAGAGATATAGATGAATTATATAGAGAAATCCCATTGTATTTAAAGAAACTTAAGAAACTCATTTGTGTGGACACAAAAATGTCATGTGTTACACTCTTCGACAGTCAACTTTTTTAGAGAATTTGTGTACATTTTTTGTCAGAAAAGAGAGAATATTTAAATGTGTTACATTTTTTTGAACTTCAACTTTTACATATTTTATGTGTTTTGATAACAGTTTTTTCAAATTTTTTGAACTTCAAGTGTTACAATTTTCGGTATTTTCAGAATTTACAAAAGTTTTTTGGTTTGAAGTGCACTAACATTATGTTACTTTCTTTTAGTAAATTTTTTAGTGTAATACTTATAGACAGACACACTTTTGAGTCAGGCTTTAACATAATTCTGAAAAACACTTTTTGCAGGCTTTACACTTTCTCTGAAAAAGTAATTTTTTGTACTTTATTTAATCTACATCATAGATTAAATGAATAGGTGGTGAAGATAAGGTTTCCTTAGTTTTCTTAACTCATCAAGGTTTTCATTTATATATATTAAATGGATGGTTGTGAAAATTCATTGTAAATAGTTGTGCTTAAATACTTACGATTTAACACATCGTTTATTACAAATAGTGGTATAGTATTATGTTCTAATGATGTGTCTAATCCCTTTTTGAAAGATTGTATCTCCTCACATGTTCATTGAAGTTAAGTTCACAATTATATTAGGAATTTGTTCAACTATAGACATGATTTCACCGCATTTCATATGATGTATCACATGCATGTGATGTGTTTGCTTTAATTTATGATTGTAGACTCAATCTAATCACGATATATAGTTCAATGCTTTCTTGACCAAATCAACCTTAATTATGTACTAACCTAAATAATATAAATTTCACTATTGTCTTGAATAAATCAATCTTAAAGCTAAACGGTATGAGGAAGGGGGAGGGCTCATAGTCACTATTGTCGGACATATTTTCGGACGGTACTCTCGATTTTTGGTAATATCCGGCTTACACGAAAAGCAATTGACATGCAGATCCTTAGTGAAAATAAAATAATAACCAGTTTTAAAAACATGCTTTTATCAACTATACTTTTAATTAAATAGATTAAGATTTAAGAATATAATTATGTTTCAACCATTTATTATTCATTACTTTAAAAAATTAACGTTTAGAAAATAACACATGTATTCTAACTTTGTTCAAAATTTCCTATTAAAAATAAATATCCATTAGTTTTCGAACTGTCGACAACAAACATTTGTCCGTATTGAGGAGAATAATATAATGATGAACTTTGTTTGCAAGAAAGTCAAGTACCCGAATTGACCGTTTATGGCAATACTTAGCTACAAAGAAAATGAAACAAATATCACACCCAATTAATTTTCATTTTATAATCTTATTAGACATCTAAGTTGTTATATTTCATAATACCGTTATCATAAATGATTTTATTTTTTTTAACAGTCAACGAATTCTTCAAATGGGTTACTGACGAAATTCACCATATCAGGATACATTCGCGTCGTAAACGATTTCATAATTTTAAAATTTATTATTTACATTTATCTTTTTTTTTAAAAACCGTCAGATTGTTTTCTCAGTTTGTAAAAAATTGTCTTCAAAATCTCATTACGTGTTTATCTATTGCTTGCGCACACAAACTAGTCTACAACTCAACAATGATTCACTATTTTGACTCGATATGGTAAATAATAGTGTTACAATGATTCATGATAGAGGTCATGACGATTGATGAGGACTATTGTGCATGATCTAAAGTTGAAATGGGCTTGAATTCAAAGATGGTCAACGAAAGCCATCTTTTCTTTTATAGTGAGGTTACAATTAAGAGTTTTTAAAATTGTCTGAGACAATTCAATTTCTCTGTCTGTCTGAGGTAGATATTGGATTGCCTCAGACAATTCTTGTTTGATTACAAAGTTGCAACCAAGCTCATTTACAAGTTACATCATAGTTTATTTATAATATCAACATGTTTTTGACCATTTTTTAATTTTTTTTCCAAACAAGCTCATTTAGTAGTAAACAATTGTAGAAGACATAACAAACAATGTATATTAGAAACATATTTGTACTATGTTTATAACAACCGACTTTCAAAGTTGAGCTCCATTATACAATAGTATATTAGAAACAAAACAATATAGTATATTAAAAATAAAGCTTGTCTCGAGATTACTTATCATACTGTGCATATTCGAAAACAAATAACAGGCTTCCACTATCTTCTAATTTTATATATTTAAATAGAAATGGCTTGAGATTACTAATCATACATTGCATATAAAAAACAAATGGCAGGTTTCCACCATCTTCTATTTCTATTTATTCAAAAACATATGGCTCGAGATTACTAAACATACTGTGTATATTCAAAAACAAATGGCTGGTTTCCACCATCTTCTAACTCTACAAATTGGCCTTCCCTTTATAAGGTGTCAATTTGTAGAATTGAAAAACATTAATAAAACCTCCTATAAAAGATTACTTAACTTCATGGTAACAATAAAATCTGTCATAAACCTATTTCTTTTTTTTTTCATTAGACTATATAATTTTAAAAAATTTTCTCTCACATCATAAAGTAATTGTCACATCATTGCCACATCATCAGATCACTATCATTCATATTTTTCAATACACTTTGTGTTTGTTTCACAAGTTTTCACATTCGTTAAAATGATATTTTAATCTAAAAAGTAAAAAGAACTGATACATTTGATTGATTGATAGGCAATGTCCCACCAACCCTTAGACCGGACGAAGTGAGGCGTGGGAAGCCCTTCCACGTCCGAAAACACGGCCCCGCGGTGGGGCTTGAAGGTTGCATGGGGGCATGGGCTTGTGGATCTTTACTGGCGTGGGGGCATGTTGGTGAGTGAGGTGAAGGTTATTGATTGGTGGGTTGTTCCTTTAAACACCCTCCTTCAAGGCCCTTTCATCCTGTGGTTTTTGAGGCTTTAAGGGCAAAGCCCCTTCTACTGATGTGGTATGCACATGTCAATCCACGCCCCCTTCAAGCCCCTTCCATAACGTGTAGTATTAGCGTTGAAACAAGAGGGGCCCACATCCATTTCTTCTCATCACGTGTTACACTCCCCCTAATGCATGAAAGTTGCCTCCTCATCGGGGCGTGAGGTGGTAACTCATAGCCTTAAGGCTGATAGGTGTGGAGTAGCGCTCCCAGACACATCAAACCAATAACGCCCCAAACACTATTTTTGAGGTGCTAATAGGGGAGCGCTATTAGTGATAGTTTTTTTTTTGAACGGTGACTTTTTTGTGTTAGGTCATCACACTCCTTAAATTGGAAAGTCAAACTATGTTTAACTGGGCTCACGTTGGCTTTAGAGCTTGGCTTGAGCCTCCCCCCAAGAAACTATACCACTAGTTGTCACTTGACAGTTATTGTGCCAACATAAAAGCAGAAGTATCTGTCGTAATTTAAATTACAGTGAAGATACAAAATCAAATTCCCTAGACACTTTTGTCAATAAACACGAGTTACAAAAAAAGTTACTAATTTAAAAATCATAAGTAATTTGATAAAAGAAATCTCCCACTAGAAGTAAAGTTCAACTTTTGGAAGTGGAGAATGTAGCTCAAGTGTTAAGTTCCAATTTTGGTGTTTCTTTATACTCAATTAAAGTGACAATGAAATGTGAATAACATGCATAATGGAGGACAGAAAAGTAGCATAGTCGATAGTCTCTGATTTCCCTTTTAAGAACCTTGGAACTTTATTTTCCGGAAGCTATAAGGTAGATAAAATGTTCTAATTATTTTTATATTAAGGTTTCAGAATTTTTAAAACTTCTTCAGGTTCGTATATGACTTTAATGGATTAAAATTGGGAAATCCCTGATTGGCTAGTTATTTCAAACAAACTATTTAAGAAAAGAATTGTAGAGTCAGACTATTTTCTACATTCAAATAATTATTATAATTTTTAATAGTTAAGAAAAATGAATGGGTATGCACGTAGCATACCTTTATGCTTACGGGACATGACGCCCCATCCCCTATCCGTCATCTTTGTTCCGTCACACAATGCAGAAGTACAGGGCGTAAGATAAAAAAGATTTGCGCATATAAGCGTAGAAATATATTTTTGAGACGCATGGTAAAGTTCATGGGTTATAATGACATATATGTTTAAAATTTAATTTGAAAAATGTTGGGGTTTGATTGTGTTTTAAACAATGTAACAGTAACTTCTTTTTCTTGTTTTAAATTAGTGTATTAAATATACAAAACAGGTAACCGGATTAAAAAGAAAAAAAAAACCACATTAGATATCTCAATTATGCGATTTGTGTTTGATACGATTTGAAATTGTGATGAAAAAATAATTCTACATCCTTGTTATTCTAACATTTTTGACAAATAGACTTAGTTTTGGTCAACATCAAACCTTATTATTATTATTTTTTCAGACTTAGTAACGAGTTGAAAAAGGAGAATATTAGTTTTTTTTCTACAAAATTCTGACGCTTATAAATCTTTTAGATGTTATAAAAATTCGACTATCTTATTCTTTCCAAGTTTTATAAACTTTGATCATTTTAGATTTTTATATACTCTTACTAATAATATGTTATGTAATTGTTAATGACTAGTAGAAATTCTTTCGCAGCGAAAAACATATATATATTACAAAATAAAAAAATCATGTAATTGTTAATGACTAGTAGAAATTTATTCGCATGATATGGCGGAAAACATGTATGTATTACGAAATAAAAAAAATAGTATTTACAAAGGTATTAGGTGTAATTACATGTAAATTGTCTCATCTAACCAAGAAAATAAAGTTGTGAACAGCCTAAACGGATGTCGGCATGCGTTTTACACTAATTGAAAACCATAAAGACGAATACCGGTACATATATCGATATTGTTCAGTCGGTATTGATATGTTTTGGTACGATACTAGACTACTAGTACTCGATAGAGTTTACTATACCAAATTTTTTTTATTAGTGCACGTTTTATTATAAATTGAAATCTAAATGCTAACAAAAACAAAATTATTTGGTACTAATACCACATTGAAAACGAGTATTACAAAAACCTCATGTTATTATCACTTCTACATTCACATTCTAAAAATATATTATTATTATTATTATTATTATTATTATTATTATTATTATTATTATTATTATTATTATTATTATTATTATTATTATTATTATTATCATGACTAATTTCAAAATTAAGAAATATAATAAATCTTCAGTCGTCTTAAAAGTGATATCCTTTGAAAATGACTTAATATCCTTTCAAAATTTTAATGGCATTTCATTATTAAACACTAGTTACGTATTTAAAAAGTATGTAACCTTCTTGGAATGTTGTAAACATGCGCTTTTAGCCTTATATGGCAGATACAAGTCCTTATGAATCATCTAAGTTTAATTTTTCTAATAGTAGTCCAACACACATAAATAAAATATAGCAGAAGAATTAAATGAACTTTATTTATGTAAAAAAGAACCATAAATTAAGAGAACTAAGAGCTTGTAAAAAAACTCAATAGAAAAACTTATACGAATTCTTGTAGTTTGGTGTGTTTGTGAGACGTTTTTCAAGTTGTTATGCTAGCTAGAAGATGAATCTAGACTTAATCTCATTTGTGGTTAACCTCTATTCGGTTAATTTCAACATGTAGTTAACATCTAATTGGTTATTAAACCTCTAACGTAACCCTCTAATGCAGTGTTTGATGGATATTTTGAACATCCCAACTTTTAACTGCATTTAACATGATCAAATGATGTTTTTGATTTTTATAGGTGGCGATGTGATACTTAAATAAACAAGGAAAGCTAATACACCTTTTTAGAAAATCAAACTTATATTTCAACTTTTATTTATCGTAAAAAATATCAAATTTCTAAAAAGAGTAACATTTTTTAACGACAAATTTGGATCACTGACGGACTACTAGAGTATTATTGTGTCACCAGTGGAACCACCTGATCATATCCATCTCCACTAGGCATAATACATATACATCAATTCAGGAGAAAACCCAATAAATATGAAAAAAACCCCTTGATGTCCTTTTTAACGTGCATAATTTAAATGGTGATCACTTAATTAAATTTTTTTAAAAGGTTAAGAAGACACACTCATCACACTACTAAATTACAACTTGCTTAAAATTAGACTCTAAATCTTCTCCAAAGAAGCTTTACTTCTTACCACTGGACTACAGCAACCCAGGTAACACTTAATAAATATGTCATGTGTATATTGACTATTTATTTGCTTATCAAACACATTTAACATTTAAAACACAATCTAAAGTATTCCACTAGTTTATATAAAATAAAAGGTTAGTTTATTTAAAGAAATATAATTGTTATGTGTGTTTGACCTTTTAAACTATGTCAAAATCATTTCAAACGAATCTTAAAAATAAAATCAAAACTAATATTTAAGACCTCATACCAATCAATGTTGTCTGTTTTACCTAACAATGGCTTACGAATTTGTTTTTTTACTAACCGAGTGGAGAATTTTTAGAAAACCACCGATCATGGAATTACATCCACCTTTATCCCAATCACGCTTAGCTATAGCGTTTTTTTCTCATCTATATCCATTTAAATGCGTCGATAATATAAGATCGGCATTGTTTACTAGCCCCAACATTTCGCGATTAGAACGAATACCGGATATACATGGTGTTATATCAAAAGGGTACTATGCTACTTATCAAAAGCATACCATGTTACCTTTTCTTTTCAGCAAAAAAGGTACTGTCACATTCACATTTGTACTTAAAATAAAATTAAAAGTTTTTGCCAAACAACTCAAATAGTCAAAATAAGCATGTAAAAGTAATGATCCAAATTTTGAAAGTGAGTTCAGAAAAGCATCCGTAGAAACTACAAACCAGACAAACAACAGTGCCTTTCATAACATTACTATCATGTTCCACCATTATAACTTATTATATTATTCTAAACTAACTTATTATATTATTCTAAACTAGTGGTTTTCTCCATACTACGTGACGGGAACTCGGTTTGTATCAGTTGAGTTTGTTCCGGTAACGACACTTGTTATAACGATGAAAGAGGAAACTAAAAAAATAAGTCATGATATGCTAAAAAGTATATTGACCCGTGTTTTTATATCAATCGAAAACCAATAAAAATATTTGTTTTGAGACTACCAATATTTTACTAATGTTCGGTTGAAATCGGTTCGGTTTGTCACGTATCGATACTCATATAGTTTACGATTAAAAATGCGAATTTTAATATTGTTATAGGCACTCGTATAGTTTGTGATATTATTAAATAAATTACTATTCACAATCGATTGTCGTGCGATTTACAAAGATAGCGGCACGATATCCATTTTCAGTATAAGTAAAAAATATAATATTAAAACTTTAGATTTCAATTTATCAAGACTTTATATATATATAATATATATATATATAAATGAAACAACTTTTTATTTTTAAAAAGTTAAGCTATCTCACTTTAATATCTAATTTCTAAAAAAATACATATATAACTAAATATCCCCATTTTCATTCCCGGTAACACTCGTGCACTGAATATGTGAGTTCAATTCTCATGTGACATACAAAAGTCTTCGTCTCTGGATTTTAATGTCAAAATTAATAGGCCACAAAAAGACAAAAACACACAAAAGGATAAAAATATATATATTTAGAATACAAAAAAAATCATGTTTTTTTATAATAATATCTAGTTTTATAACTTAAAACATATAACTTGTAATTCTTATACTAGATTTTGGCTCTCACTATTCTTACACCCTTATATTTTATACCTATACCTCTTTTCACTCTATCTCTATATATACTTATGTATATATAAAAGAGAAATAGTGGGGAGCATTTTTCTTTTTTCACTTTTTTTAGCAAACAATCACCCTCTGAAATTTTACCACTAATATCTATATATTGTTCTGTTTGTGAAAACCATACCACTTCTATATAGCTAAATGTGTATAGGCATTATTGCCTAATAAAAATAGATATGATTAGATTGTTTCACTGATCACACGATATAGTACGATTTAATTCGAGATAAATCAATTTCCAAAATATTGAAATAATAATTAATAAAACAATAGGTAATAGTTAAAACAAATCAGTTATTGGGTTTTATAATAAATTAGTGTATAGGCATTATTGCCTAATAAAAATAGATATGATTAGATTGTTTCACTGATCACACGATATAGTACGATTTAATTCGAGATAAATCAATTTCCAAAATAGTAGCATTTTTTATGTAGACACACTCCAAAGAAATAAAGTAAAGGACAAGGCATTTTATATCAATTTTCTTCTTATTAATATCAAATATGGCAACCCATTAATTAATTAATTAAATAGGCTTACAAAACACAATAAAGAAATAGGAAACTTGATATGGAGAGATATAGGATGATCATGGACCATTCACTCTTACCACTATCAAGACTAACTAACCACTACTTAAACAAAACAATTAACTTAAACTTATGAAATTAAAGATGTTGAACGTGTGCATGGAAGACTTTATGGATCACCTTGATAGGTTTGCAAGATGATGATACTTCAGTAGTCTGTCAATAATTCAAAGTTGTTAAAAAAATAAAACAAGGGTCTGTTTGGTATGACGTAATGGAATGAACGGAGGAATGGAATGAACGAGGTAATGGAATGAACAAGGTAATGGAATGGTTCATTACCATTCCATGTCTTGTTTGGTTACTGTTGTCACAACAAATATAAGACCAATGATAGTAACGAGACCTCCGACGTAAGGGCTCAAGGGTTTCAATTAGCCTAACGCAGGTCGTAAGGTCCCCATGTTTGCAATACGTGGAGTTGGATTGAGTTATTATTGTTTTGAATTCTGGATTGAAGGATCTTCAACCCAGAATGTTCATACTTGATTGTTGTTTGTTATTTTTAGTGAAGAATAGATTAAGCAAGATCTAAAGGGAGAGAAGAGAATTAAGGTGCTGCTATTTATAGAAGAAAGGATCTTCTATAGGAGGAAGCACTTGACTCACGATCCAAAACTGCAGTGGAGGGCTTGCCCTTTTTGGTTGGTTAAAGGTTTTTGACTTGCGGATAATGGAGTTCACTCTCCCTCATGCGCCTGTTGATGCTGGATAATAGAGTTCACACGTAAAGTACGATGTGACTGGACACTGTCTCGTTCCTTTTGTTGCTTATGATAGTTGTTTACTTTTGAACCCTTTTGGCTTTCAACCCTTTAAGTTATTTTGTACTCTGATCAGTTTATTAAGCTTTGAGCTACCCACATCATTAGTTACCATGTGAAAATGCAATGAATCATTATTTTGTGTTGTTTGGTAGGAAAGAATAGACGAAGGACTAAAATCAGTGGTAAGTAGCGGTAGTCGAGGGTAGTGGGTGGTGATAGGTGGTAGTGGTAGCGATGGTCGGAGGTGGCGGTGTGGGTAGCGGCGGCGGTGAGTGGTGGCGGAGGGGGGTGGCGGGTGACAACGCGCGATGGTGGTCGGTGGCGTAGGTGGGTGGTAGCTGACGGCGGAGGCGATGGTGGGTGTCAACTTTGGCGGTGCTAGTGTCGGTGGTGGGTGACGCTGCCGTGCGGTAGTGATGGGTAGTAGTAGTGACGATGAGGGCGGAGGAGTCACAAACGGTGACAATAGGTGTCAATGGATGTGGGTGACGACGACGGTGGGTTATGGCGGGGGTAGAGGTTGGTGGATGCGGCGACGATGGTGGCGTGGGCGGGTGACACCAGGGACATAGGTGGGTGGCGACGACAGTAGGTGGTGGGGGTGACGGTAAGGGTTAGGGTTAGTGTAGGTGGCAGCGATGACGATGATGGCGAAGGCAAAATTGGGTGACACCGGCAGTGGTGGTCGGCGGCAGAGGTAGGTGGTGGCGATGGTAGTCATGGTGGCAGTTGTGGCGGTGTCACCGGTGGGTGGCGACGAAGGTGGTGGTGTGTGGTGGCGGAGTTGAATGACGACGATAGGTGGTGACGACAACGGTTGTGGGTGACGATTTTGGTGGATTGTTGTTTTGTTATTAAAGAGTGAAAGGGTGATGGAATGGAAAAAAAAACAAGGAAGGATAGATGGAATAATTTTAAGATAATAAAATGTATTATAGAATCGGTAATTCCATTCACTCGACCAACCAAACACGTTTTTTTTATATCCTCACAATGGTGCATTATATTCCACATCTAATTAGTGCATGTGGATAGTATAATCAATAAGGTGGAAATATCCTAGAAATTGCAGTTTGGGCATAGCCTACTACGAGGGCGACACCTACATAGATCAACACATTTATTTCTGGAAAGTGAAATCTTTCTTAATTTACGGAGAGATGTGTGACACGTGTACGGCAGAGATGACATGTGGACGAAGAGTTCGAGAAGACAGAATGCCGACGACCTCTTCACAAACCACAACGCTTTTTTTCTTTCATTGCATGAACGAATCTGTACGGCCTTTTTGGCCCATTTCTTTTTTCTTTTCCAAAAATAATTTTTTTTTAATTGTTTGCTTTATTGAAAAGATGAACGACACATCTAAAAAATGTCGTTTTAATAAGGAATAACACTTTAGTTATGTATATTCATAAAAGGAGTATATTATAGTTACATATAAATTTGATTATAGTACAAACTTAACAAATATAAAGATATTATGATTATATTAACATATTTTCATTTTAATTACATATTGGAAAGAAGAGGTCAGGGTTTTACATCACACAACATTGTCGGCACAATACTCCCCACTGGACTTTGCAATTGATTCCCGTCAAAACTGTCTCAACTAAAAACAATGACTTATAAGTGCCGAACTAGTTGATGGTCCGACTAATCGGTCCAATCAAGTTATAAAAAAAGCTTACTGGTAAGCATCATTCTAGACTATATTAGTATTGATTTTATACAACAAAGAAATTAATGAAACCATATTATATTATACTAGATTCATTTGATCTATCAAAATTTTTGTCCAGTAACTACCATATATTTTTATTTATAACAATGTGCATACACTAATACTTTCCTTTTTTAAATAATTACTCACAATATACAACTCTACGAAAACATTTTTGTTCGAACAACAACTCAGATCTACATCCAGGGGCGGACCTAGGTAGAGTTTTGGATGTGCGAGCACACCCCTTGATAAAAATTAATTTAGTGTATTTTATAAAGAAAAATCCTGATTGCACACTTTAAAAATTTAGTTAAACCCGTTCGCATCCCTTGAAAATATATTATGAGTCCAACACTGTTTACATCATTTATTCACAATAAAATTTAAACTCTCACCAGTTAAAAATGACTCCATCTTAACCCCACTGTACCATTACATGCCCATTGGTAATTCTAAGAATATATGATAATGCAATTTTTTAGTTTTATTTAAAGAAAAAAACATCCTAAGTTTTTTAATCATTTTAATACATGTAATAATTAACAAAACAAGAAATTTGCCAAATCATACCCATACTTTTAAAACATTAAAATTTCTTAAAACAAAACAAAATCAAAACATAAACAAGTAAGATATTACAAGATTCCGAAAATTATACAATTATAAAAATATAAAAGAAAAAAAGAAAAGAAAGTAAGCTTTGCATATCATTTTGTGTTTGTTTGCTTGTAAGAAGGGCAATAGGTCATGAAGCTAACTACTCTACATATATCATCATCATCATATACATATACATATATAATATACACACTCTCTCATGTGCATATATCCATATATCTACTCCGTTAACCAGTGTATTAATGGAGAAAGCAAGAGATCTCTGCAACTTCTGACCTAAGTAAGGAATTTTCTCCACTCTGTTCCTTCTATTTTGCTTCTTCTAGGGTTTTGAACCTTAAACCTTCTTCACCAGCTCCATCTGCACTTCAAATTGCTCCAAATTTCAGTTCCTTCACATATATACAACCACTTGTATGTATGACTTCATGTATTGAAGTTCGAAATCGAAGACGTTCGTTGCGGTTTCCGTTTTAGGTTATAAAGTTACGGATCAGGTTTATGAGATCTGTAATTTGCTATATTAAGA
Source organism: Scalesia atractyloides (assembly GCA_947069175.1). Classification (NCBI taxonomy): domain Eukaryota; kingdom Viridiplantae; phylum Streptophyta; class Magnoliopsida; order Asterales; family Asteraceae; genus Scalesia; species Scalesia atractyloides. The sequence continues at coordinate 63,886,820 of CAMTDV010000028.1, read as the reverse complement.
TAATAAGGTGTTAGTTTGTTAACTTAATGTTATTTATAGTTCAAAAGCGTTGTAATAACATGATAATATCTGCAGATTTTATAATTTTATGAATGTGTTACTGATTTGGACTCTACGTTGACTTTTACTGTGTGTTTTGAGGCTGTACTGTGTGTGAATTTGAATTTGGAAGAGTAGATTAGGTTTTTCAATATTTTTTAGCAGATTAGGGTTTATACATTTGGGGATATGGCGTTTGGGAGGCATGAGAGGGTTCAGTTTAGTAAAATCTATTCGTTATCGTGTTTTCGGCCTTCGACTAGAGATGAGCATGGTCAGATTGGACAGAAAGGTTATTCTAGAGTGGTATATTGTAATGATGCTGATAATCCGGAGGCGGTTCAGTTGAGATACCGTGGGAATTATGTGTCGACGACGAAGTATACGGCGGTTAATTTTTTACCGAAGTCTTTGTTTGAGCAGTTTCGGCGCGTTGCGAATATTTACTTTCTTGTTGTAGCTTGTGTCTCGTTTAGTCCGTTGGCGCCGTTTCGAGCTTCTAGTATTCTTTTTCCTTTGTTGTTGGTGATTGGGGCTACTATGGCAAAGGAAGGTGTTGAGGATTGGAGACGCCGGAAACAGGTACATCGCTATTTTTTTTTGGAATCTGTCTATTAGGTTTATACTTTTGATAAATTTTTAATTTATGTGCATTATGCCTACCTTTCTTGTATACCCAAAATGGAATAATCAGGGGAAAATGCCTTTGAAATATTTTTTTTTCCAAATTTTCTAAAATCTTTGTTTTTAGTGTATATATTTGAAACCATGATTGCAATCAATACATTATATGGTATACTCTGTGGATTCTATACATAATTGATAGCATCGGAATTGGGATGCGAACCCAAGGGGCTATCAAACCTGTGTTGAAACTTGTAGTATAAGATCATAGTATGAATAACTTTCACCCCCTAGCAAACAAAGAAAATAATAATATTAACATAAAATAATTATTAAAATAATTCTGAGTTTTATCAATTTCAGGACATAAAGGCGAACAATCGAAAGATCCACGTTTACAGAGACCACTCATTTTCCGAAAGAAAATGGAAAGATTTACGTGTTGGTGATCTTGTTAAGGTCCACAAAGACGAATATTTTCCAGCAGATCTTCTTGTCCTTTCATCAAGCTACCCAGATGGGATTTGTTATGTCGAAACCATGAATCTCGATGGTGAAACAAATCTGAAATTAAAACACGCATTTGATTTCACTGCTTCTTTACATGATGATGACTCATTTCGCCAATTCAAAGCAGTGGTCAAATGTGAAGATCCCAATGAGGATTTATACTCGTTTGTTGGGAGCTTAAGCAACAATGATAATCAGCATCCACTTTCACTTCAACAGGTTCTGTTAAGAGATTCAAAGCTTAAAAACACTGAATACGTTTACGGGGTAGTTATTTTCACCGGGCATGATACTAAAGTCATGCAGAATGCTACAGATCCACCTTCTAAAAGAAGTAAAATAGAAAGAAGAATGGACAAAATAATCTACATTCTCTTCAGCACTTTGATTTCTATATCTTTCATTGGGTCAATCTTTTTCGGGATAAGAACCAATAGAGATTTGAACAATGGAAGTTATAGAAGATGGTATCTTGAACCAAGTCGTACAACTGCTCTTTACGACCCGAAAAGACCCGCATTAGCTGCATTACTACATTTCTTAACAGGCCTTATGTTATACGGCTATTTAATTCCGATATCACTGTATGTATCCATTGAAATGGTAAAGGTGTTGCAGAGTGTATTCATAAATCAAGATCAAGACATGTACCATGAAGAAACAAACAGACCAGCGCGTGCACGAACGTCAAATTTGAATGAAGAATTGGGTCAGGTTGATACGGTTTTGTCTGATAAAACTGGTACACTAACCTGCAACTCAATGGAGTTCGTTAAATGCTCAATAGCAGGCGTTTCTTATGGTCGTGGTATGACAGAAGTGGAATTAGCTCTGGCAAAAAGGAAAAATGCCGAGCAGCTTGATACTGGTAACACCTCAAACATATCAGATGATCATGCTGTGAAATCACGGAAATCAGTTAAAGGTTTTAACTTTTGGGATGAACAGATTATGGATGGTCAATGGGTCAATGAACCTAACTCGGATGTTATACAAAGTTTTTTAGAGTATTAGCTATTTGCCATACAGCTATACCTGAAGTTAATAGAGACATCGGTGAGCTTTCATATGAAGCTGAATCACCAGATGAAGCTGCTTTTGTCATAGCTGCTCGAGAAGTTGGTTTTGAGTTCTTTCAAAGGACACAAACAAGCATCTCTTTGCATGAATTTGAGAATGGAAAGACGGTTGACAGGTGAGATAATAATTTTTTCCCGTATATGCTTGTCTGATATTTTTCTTTCAATGCTCTTTGTGTGGATATAAGACCTGCTAAGCAAAAGCCAGTTGCTTTATTTGCATAATTCATGCGTCTATGAAGTGATAATTCATGCATAATTTGAAATGCTCTTTTGTCCAGGTTCTTTTTTCTTAGAAGAGTAAAATGCCATTTTCGTACCTGAGGTTTGGCCAGTTTTGCGACTTCCGTCCAAAGGTTTGTTATTTCGCATCTGGATCCAAAACCAAAAGGTTTAAAATCTTGCCATTTTCATCTGGCTCGTTAACTCCATCCATTTTTCTCCGTTAAGTCAGGGGTATTTTCCTCTTTTTTGTTAACTTAAAGGGCAATTCGGTCTTTTGAATGCTTGTACATTATGCTAAATGCTTGTACATAAAGTGAACAAAGACCGAATTGCCCTTTAAGTTAACAAAAAAGATGGAAATACCCCGACTTAACTAGGAAAATTGGATGGAGTTAACGAGCCGCATGAAAATGGTAAGATTTCAAACCTTTTGAATCCAGATGCAAAAAAAAAAACCTTTGGACGAAAGTCGCAAAACCGACCAAACCTCAGGAATGAAAATGGCATTTTACTCTTTCAAGAAATATCTAGTGAGTCGATGATGATTACAAAAGTTATATTATTTCAATGATTATCCAAGTGTTTGAACGAAATGATACAAGTTCGGTTTCACCGTTTAAGTCTTTTTCTTTTTACAGATCATATGAGCTTCTTAATATGATAGAATTCAGCAGTGCTCGTAAGAGGATGTCAGTGATCGTTCGAAATGCAGAAAATCAGCTCTTATTGCTTTGCAAGGGTGCTGACAGGTGACAACTGACACATTAATATTTTGACTGTAACCACTCATAATGAAAAACTGTTAATTTTCATTATTTTTGAATGCATTCAGTGTCATGTTTGAAAAACTCTCTAAAGAAAGTAAACCATTTGAAGATCAAACAAAAAATCATATCAACAAATATGCCGAGGCAGGTTTACGAACTTTAGTTGTTGCATATCGCCCTCTTGAAGAACAAGAATATAAAACATGGGAAGAAGAATTCTTAAAAGCCAAAAGTTCAGTCTCACTTGATCGGGACAGTTTGATAGATGCTGCTGCTGAGAAGATCGAAAGGGACTTGATTCTACTCGGTGCTACAGCAGTTGAGGACAAACTTCAGAAAGGGGTACGCATAAAAAGTCAACTTTTGTCCTCATACTTTCTTATTATTATGGAAACTAGAGGTGGCAATGATGACCGTTTGCATATGAAAGGGGAAGAGAGGGAAGGGGGGGGGGGGGTCGGGTCATATTATCTCTTATGGTTCAAATGGCTAAAATAAAAAAAAAGTTTAAAAGGAAACAGGTCAAACACGTGTCGTCCACAGTGTTTTTTATTGCATAAAGCATCATAAATCATTTTATTCAAAACATACGGTTGTTTTTCAAAGAGTAAAAAGCCATTTTCGTCCCTGAGGTTTGGCCAATTTTGCGAATTTCGTCTAAAGGTTTGTTTTTCCTCGTCTTGCCATTTTCATCCGGCTCGTTAACTACATCAATTTTTCTCAGTTAACTCAGGGTTATATCTGTCTTTTTTGTTAACTTAAAGGGCAATTTGGTCTTTTTCAGGGGTATTTGGTCTTTTTACGTAAAGTGAAAAGACCGAATTGTCCTTTAAGTTAGCAAAAAGACGAAATACCCTTGACTTAACGGAGAAAATGAATGGAGTTAACGAGTTGGATGAAAATGGCAAGATTTAAAACCTTTTGGATCCCGATGTGTAAAAACAAACCTTGGACGCAGTCGAAAAACTAGCCAAACCTCAGGGACGAAAATTGCATTTTACTCTGTTTTAAATAATATTTGACACTACTTATTAAAAATATAATTTATACTGTAAGAAGTGTTTTGGGCCAACCCAACTAGGCCCTACCTGTAAGGTTTCCTGTTTCGGCCCCTTACCCAACCCGCATGACTAGTCCATTAAGAAATTGTAATAATATCTAACATGCTACTTATCTACTAGAAACCTACAAATGTTGTTAGTAAAACCTAACCTTAATCAACAATGTTATGTTGGTTGAAGGTTCCTGAATGCATAGAGAAACTTGCAAAGGCTGGAATTAAGATTTGGGTGTTAACCGGTGATAAGATGGAGACTGCAATAAATATAGGGTATGAGCACAAACTTAGTTTACTTGATGTTTGTTTTATTTTCTACAAATTAAATCATTGGCTTTTACTCTTTGACATGTACAGGTATGCTTGTCGATTACTAGCCCAAGGAATGAAACAAATTGTGATCACATTAGATTCTTCGGATATTAAGTCCTTAGAAAAGCTAAGAGACAGAGAGGCCATCGCCAAGGTACAGTTCTTGTATGAATTTACTTACGGTTTGAGTAAAAAGCCATGTTCGTCCCTGAGGTTTGGCCATTTGCGACTTTCGTCCAGAGGTTTGTTTTTCCACATCTGGATCTAAAAGGTTTGAAATCTTGCCATTTTCATCTGGCTCGTTAACTCCATCCATTTTTTCTCTGTTAAATCAGGGTATTCCGTCTTTTTCACTAACTCAAAGGGCAATTTGGTCTTTTTCACTTTATGTAAAAAGACAGAATACCCCTGAAAAAGACCGAATTGCCTTTTAAGTTAACAAAAAAGACGAAAATAACCCCAACTTAACGGAGAAAAATGGACGGAGTTAGCGAGTCAGGTGCAAATGGCAAGATTTCAAACCTTTTGAATCCTGATACGAAAAAACAAACCTTTGGACGAAAGTCGCTAACCTGGAGAAACCCCAAGGACGAAAATGGCATTTTACTCCTACGGTTTCTAATTTGTTAATTGTCATGTTCACTTAATAAATAATTTAGAAATATGGTTCTTTGTAGGCATCTAGAGAAAGCATAAAGAAGCAATTGATAGAAGGAAGATCACAGATTGAGTTAGCTGCATCTAAAAGTAGCTCGGTTTTGTTTGCTTTGATAATTGATGGGAGATCTTTAGCTTTTGCTCTTGATAAAAGTCTTGAAGAGTTATTTTTAAAAATCGCAATTGATTGTTCATCTGTCATTTGCTGCCGTTCTTCCCCTAAACAAAAAGCTCTTGTAAATAGTTTCTTGAGTAAAAAGCCTTTTTTTCCCTGAGGTTCTGTCAGTTTTGCGACTTTTCTCTAAAGGTTTGTTTTTCCGCATCTGGATCCAAAAGGTTTGAAATCTTGCCATTTTCATCTGGCTCATTAACTCCATTCATATTTCTGCGTTAAGTCAGGGTATTTTCGTCCTTTTTGTCAAATTAAGGGCAATTCGGTCTATTTCACTTTACGTATATGCATTTAGCATAATGTACAAATATTCAAAATATCCCTGACTTAACGGAGAAAAATGGATGGAGTTTACGAGCCAGATGAAAATGGCAAGATTTTAAACCTTTTGGATCTAGATGCGGAAAATCAATCCTTTGGACAAAAGTCGCAAAACTGGCCAAACCTCAGGGACGAAAATGGCATTTTACTCTAGTTTCTTATATATTCTTCAGTTTTATTATTTACTTTTTATTAATGGACTTCATGTTAATGTAAACTTACATAACTTTTAACCCATGCAGGTTACTAAGATGGTCAAAGAAGGTACAAGAAAGACAACATTAGCAATTGGTGATGGGGCAAATGATGTCGGGATGCTTCAAGAAGCGGATATTGGAGTTGGAATTAGTGGTGCAGAAGGAATGCAGGTTTTTTTAATCATTTTCTTAAATAATTTGTTTTGAGTTTTGTTTTTTTTTCAGTTATAACCGATGATTGTGTTCTTTTATGAATTGCAGGCTGTGATGGCAAGTGATTTTGCAATAGCTCAATTTCGATTTCTTGAACGATTATTGTTGGTGCATGGACATTGGTGTTACAGGCGAATAGCTATGATGGTAGAAGCATATTTCATCATCTTATTCTTTATTAAGTATGTCATATAAGTAGAACTTAAATGATATTATTGTATTTTGAATGCAGATATGTTACTTCTTCTACAAAAACATCGCTTTCGGGTTCACACTTTTTTGGTTTGAGGCCCATGCTTCTTTCTCGGGCCAACCCGCTTACAATGATTGGTACATGTCATTCTACAATGTTTTCTTCACCTCACTTCCTGTCATTGCTCTTGGTGTTTTTGATCAAGATGTGTCTGCACGACTCTGTTTAAAGGTACTATTTTAAAGGTTATTTCTTCTAATTTGGCATTCAATATTTAAAATTTCTTAACATTCTTAAAGCCCTTTGAGTATTTGATTAGGGCTAGTTAATATTGGTGATATATCACTGATAAATCAGTTATCGGTCCCCATTATAAAATATCGGTACCGATATTATCGGCAATACTGACCGATAGTTGACCGACATATCACCGATTCGTCTTAGTTCTACCATTCGTCTTTCTTCTTATTGCTGCTATTAGTGTTTTAAGACTTAATTGCTAATTGTTAGTGTTTAATTAATGTTAGTGTTTTAAGTCTTAATCAGTTCCTACTTGCTACAATTATTAGTATTATGCAAGTTGCAAAAAGGTTAATTTGTTAATGGTAGGAGAGTATACTGAATTGTTAGTGTTAAATTGCTATAAATATAAATTCTGCATGATATTGAGATTACCGATATCCCACCGCGATCACCAATATCTCAAATATCGATCCTTGACCGATATCCGATTTTTTACCACATTAACTGCATGGGTTAGGGTTTGTTTTCGTATAAATTACCAATGTACTTTCATAGTTATCATGTTTTAGTTATTGCACCGCATCATGCAAACTTTTCGTCCCATTTGGGTCATTATACGAGATGTAGTAAAAGTTTTTGTCCCGTTCAAGCATCATTAAAGTCACCTTATAATTTTTGCAACCAAAATAGGACGAAATATATATAGGTGAAAGTACATTGATATATTATGCTAAAAGCTCATCTGATTATTACTACTTAAAACAAAAATGATACATATGCAAATACTTCTCACCTGCTACGCATTTTATTACAACTTATCATGTTTTTCTGATTATCTAATATCACATACTTTCAAAACCGTTAATGTTACATGTTAAGTTTTATTAAATACCAACTACATGAAAAGAAAGCATACCTGACCGGTAATTTTAAATTGTCAGTACCCAAGGCTATATCAAGAGGGAGTGCAAAACATCCTCTTCAACTGGCCAAGAATCCTCGGATGGATGTTCAACGGTGTTCTAAGTTCCATGATCATCTTCTTCATTTGCAAGAACTCCACAATCCACCAAGCTTTCCGTGAAGAAGGCCACGTCATCGATTACGAAATCCTCGGTGTCCTAATGTACACTTGTGTAGTGTGGGCTGTCAACTGCCAAATGGTGCTATCCATAAACTACTTCACTTGGATTCAACACTTCTTCATCTGGGGGAGTATCTTCTTTTGGTATGTATTTTTAGTGATATACGGGTACATAAACCCCCTATGGTCAACAACAGCTTATCGGGTGTTTGTGGAAGCGTGTGCACCGAGTCCCTTTTATTGGATGACCACTTTCTTGGTGGTTGTGTCGACCCTGTTACCTTATTTTCTTTATAGAGCTTTTCAAACGCGGTTTCATCCAATGTATCATGATGAAATTCAAAGAAGACGGTCGGAAGGGTGTGAGGAGGTGAGTCCTGGTGAGTTGCCAGGTAGGGTGAAGGATAAAATGGACCATTTGAGTGAGAGGATGAAGCACAGCCACAGGGAAATATAGGGTTGGGTTTTGTTTGTTTACTTGTGAAATTACCAACATAGCCTGCTGTTATCATGTATGCTAACATGTAATATGTAAAATGTAAATGCTAGTGTATATATTATTAGTTGTAATTAAACGTGATCCATGTTTTTCACTACAAGTGGTTATGGATCAATTCAAGTCTTTATATCAATACGTGACCACAATAAAGGGATATTGAATTTGAGTGGGACAATATTCCAAGATAAGACATTAGGCCCAAAAGAACTAAAGAAGCACGTTAACAGGCCCAACTAGGCCTGTTTCGTATTTGTAACAATGGTTCCTGAACCTGGTTTGTCTGAACCCGAACCGCTAGTGAAACTGGTTTGGCAAGAACTGGTTAGCGTGTAACCCTAATCAGCGGTTATTAATTGTTTTGCAACTTGCGTCGTTCAAATTGGTTGTACCCTTACCAAACTTACCAGAGCCTAAGTGAACCGATTACTTCGCTTGCCAAAAACCAGTTCCGAAGACAGAACCAGTTCCACCAAGAAACCGACGAGTTGGAAAGTCTACCTTTTGAACTTATTGTGTGCGGAGACCAAAGGCGGACAGAGGATTGTCACCACTCACAACTAAATGCGAGAAGAGTAGTCCTACCGTATCTGGATAAAAAGCTGGAGATTCAGGTACTTGCTCCGGTGGAGCAACAACGAAGGTAAGGAGCCGGTGGTGTTTAAATCCCTCTCCAAATCCCCCTGATCACTTGTATACGTGACTATAACTCACCTGAGTTTTCATCCAATGCACCATGAAATTCTAAAGTGATGATCTGAAGATGGTGAGTTTTACTTGTTTTGAAAGTAACCGTCTACATTAGCTACATTCTCGACAACGTTTGTGTATTTTTTTTCTACTTTTGAACCCAAACTTGTATATAGATTATTGCTTTAACAATAGAGAGAGATAAAAAAGAACTTATATACGAGTCTAATGCTAGTCCTTTCAAACTCAAAATGATTCTGAAGTAATGGTCGAAACTGGGATTGTTAAAAACTAGTTGGATTTCCCTTAGCTCGGTACGTATCTCTACAAGTCCCCTAGTCTGGTACGATGTAGCACAACGATAAAAAAAACATGGTACCATTTGCATGAAACAAGAAATAGGGAATTACATACATAAGATGTGAAGGAGCTACAACTTTTGAGGCGAGATGGTTGAACGATTTAGGGCATAGATTAAGAGACGTGTTTCAATAAAATGGTATCCACACCAAGTAATAAGAGACAAGAGATACTAGTATACTAGGCTTCAACACACTTTGTAAGATGTAAATTAAAGAATGAATTAACACTTTGTTAATGTTACACCTCGATCATATTTGAAAGTAAAGGGTATAAACTAAACAAGCCCTACCAAGAAAAAACCAACAATAAAACTTTAGTCAAAATGTCATTCCATTTAGCATCATAATGTAATGGTCTTATTCTCAAGCTCTGAAAAGCAATAAATGGTATGGCAAAAAAAAGTTTGGGATTGAAACCAAGAATTTCGGAACATATGGACCGAAAACGTAATTATCATAATTTGTTTTTATTAATTCACCTTTTTTTGTTTAACAAGATAACCATCCTCAATCATTAAGCAAGTCCTTATAAAAACAAGAATAGATCGTATTTAGGTGTAAAAGTTATTGTATAAAGAGATATTAGATTTAAATAACTTCAACTTACCATTTGACCAATAACACTCACAACTTACAAATTGTACCACGCCACTCCAACTTTCAACTTATTTTTCTCTGTCTTTCCAAACTAATTGAACCGTAGCCTAGTTAGTGTTTTTGTTGATGCGTCATCTGACCAGACATTTTTGCTAATGTGACACTTTTTTTTGCTGACGTGGCACTTGACATGACATTTTTGCTGATGTGGCATATGATGTAGCATATGTTGGTGTGAAATCTGATGTGGCCCATGATTAGTGACATGATATTTGAAGTTAACTAACATGGTTAGGATTCAATTAGCGTGAGAGTAACAAAGGAAAATAAATTGGAAGCGTCATAGCGCAAATAGAAAATTAAAAATGATAACAACCAATTACTAAATGTTATGATTATTAAAATCCGATATCCATTCTCTAGATCAAACTCCATCAACAACCCATATACCATAAATACCATAGTGTCTTCTCTAAGAAGCCAACATATGTCACTTCCATGGCTTGCCACCAACGCTCGGACCTTCATGGGCATATGCGGTTACTACTTAGTTGTCAATACAAATTATTGTTGATGGTGACGTGGAGACAGCGGTAGTTAATGTTTGTTTAGACACGTAGGCAAGTACAGCATTAACTGACTTTTCTCACTCCAATGTCAAATGTTGGCAAACAAATTATATAACTGAATTTGATTACAACAAAACGAATCATGTTGCTACACGTGTGGTGTGTGGATGCAGCAGATAACTGATTTTAAATAGTTGGGTGGTAGTATGGGGCACCTCACAACGTTACCAATCAATACATTTCTTGTATTTGATATTGATAAATATTTACAACTGATAAGTTGTAATTTATATATATCTACATTTCTTGTATTAAAGAAAGGTTATTAAATGTTATCCTACTAAAGTGTAGTAAAAATGTTTAATTGTTTAATTAAGGGCCTATGATTCAACAGCTTAACTAAGTTAAAGTTGTGTTTCCTTAATAATAACATTCCTGTATTTAGAATATTGAGGCAATGCGTAATCCATTATTATTGGAGTGTGAAGAAACTTATAACGCCCCAAACACTATTCCTCTAGACATTATAGGAGCATAAAGAAATAGGGGGTAATTTTAGTACAAGACCATCCGTAATGGTTTATACTTCTTAAGGGGTATTTTTCTCCACATCAGTATCATAATGTCCCTTTAAAAAACGTGTAATGGTTAACGTCCATTAATGCTCTTTCAATCATTACATTCCGTTTTGTTTCCTGTCCATTGGTATTATACTGGAAATATCTTTCTCTTCATGACCTTATAACACCTAGGGGACAATGTTGGGGCCTTTATCAAGCCCTTCACGCCCCTATAATGCCCAATTACGCATGGCCTAATGTCCAATGAAGAGAAAACAAAATAGAAAATAATGATTGAAAATGGCATTAAGGGGCGTTAACCATTATTTATGATGCTTATGTAACAGATAATGCTTCTTAAAGGCGTTAATCATTACGGATAGGTTGAAAGAAATCACTAAGCTGGATTATAAAAAGCCAGTTTCATAATACTATCATATTTGTTATTTTGATATAGACACAGTTGACAGAGATATTATTGAGTATATTAAATTTAAAACTAGACATAAATAACACAATTAAAATTCATTTTGAATAAAATATAAACAAGAAATTGATGACGTTCCTCTCTCTATAAATACCCAATCTCTCGTCTCCCTCCGTTCATCAAGGCTCAAGGTCTCTTTCAACTCAAAAAACACAACAATTTCCTACATATTTTCACACCCAAAAATGCAAAATCAACAACCCAAAATGGAAGATACTGAATTCGCTCCAAGCTTCAGTTGTTACTCTAATGACAATATAACATCTAGAGCGGTCGCAAAAGCGATCCATGAAGAAGAGGTAGCTCGATTGCACGAAAATGGGGACATCGACGACCAGGATTTTGAATTTTCGTTAGTGTTAAGCGACGAAGAAAGCGATTCACAAGCTTGGACCGTTTTCAATCGTGACATTACGGGTTCAATAGGGAAGTTGTTCATCGGTGAACAAGAAGATTCTTCTTCGTATACATCATCAGAAACCGATGAATCGGATAGTCCACGTTTTAAAACTAAATGCAAGAAGAGTAGTTCTTTCGGGTCTGGATCGAAAAGGTGGATATTCCGGTATTTGCTGAGGCGGAGCAACAGCGAACGTAAGGAGCCAATGGCGAAGGAGGATAGTCCGAAACACAAACGGAATTCTGGCGAGGTTTCGAGGCGGTGGACTACGCATGAGCAATTTTACTGCAAAAACGAGCGGAAAATGAAGTTGAAAAGAGGAGATCTTATCTACCTTACAGGAAGGATCTTGTCAACGGAATGGGGAAAATGCTTTCGTTTTGACACTATATACTAAAAAGCGAGAATCGAATAGTGTAATGTACAAACTGCATGTGGTGTAGCGTTATTAAGGTGTGTAGAAAATGTGTCGCTCACCATGTGGTTATGGGTTCAAGTCCTGTAACAGAGAAGGACGAAGATGTAAGAATTAATGAGTGTGTTAGTTAGTCGTTAAGTAATGGACTGGGCTGCAAATTGGGTTGAAATTGTGTAATAGGGTGCAAGTGGTCTATTTCCTAGTTGTGTTGGGCATCAATTTGATGTACTTTAGTGCTATTTGGGTTGTGTTAATTGAACTTTCGAATTAACTTATTAAGTGGTCCGTTAAATTAAATACGTTCTTAAAAGGTAACTAATAAATAATGTATTTCTTCAAATTAAAAAAAGGTGGTATGATACGAAAAAAAAATTAACTAACCAATAAGGGTGCAGGTCTCTCAATATAATAAAGGAATGTTGGTAAATCTTAGGTTTTTTGTTTCGTATTCTCCGTTTGGTTCCCAATCAGGTTAGCAAAAAACATTTACTTATATATTTGATGATTTGTTTCAAAAATAATCTGACCAATAATTCATGTTTCTAAAGAACAGAGTTTTTTTTTTTTTAATTTGTCCAACCACAATCGTTGCAATCAAGGTTTTTTTCAATTGGTAAGCATAAGTTCTTTCTAATCCTTTTTTATTAATTGTTGTTTTATGTTTTCCCAATCATAAAACCCCTAATTGGGGTAAAAAAAAACAACTAATTTATAACTTACATAAGTTAAACCCATTCATGTTTTAGCTACAAAAATACTGATTTGCTTTTTCTCATATTTTTTTAGCTTGATGAAGAGTGGGTTATTGCTGAAACTGAAAATTGAAATTCCATTAAAAGTAAATCCTGACATTGTGTATAAAGCAAATTTTAATTTAGTTTTGAGAAATTGATTTGGTGTTAAAATTCTTACATGGATGTGTTAGTTTATAGATGGACCGATCCGTAGTTCACGTTTTTTTTTGTCTAGATTTACTTTTAGATGTGTTAGTTGCCCGAAACGATAATTTTTTAAGTGCACCAAGTGGTCTTAGATTTCAAAGCCGTAAACATAATAGTTTTGGCATCAATATTAGTAGTTAACTGTATGGCCTAATAATTTTTCGAACCACAGTTTTTTGGTCTTAAAGACGATGGGAGAATTAAAAGCTTTAACATTGGGGTGTTTGGGATTGCTTTTAACTTACGATTTATTAACTTTTATACGTCATAAGTCACAAATCCTAACTCCTCATTTTCTCCTTTTCAAACCATAAAAACTCCTTCTCAACCCATTATTCAAACGCTATCAAAATGACTTATTAACTTTTATAAGTCAATAAGTTAAAAGTAGCTTCAAAATAAGCTAACCCAAACACCCTCACTGTGACATTCGATACAAATTTTTTGCTTTTAAGTTCGGCCGAAGGGGTAGAGATCCAATCCGGACTCGTCCTATAAAGATGCTCCAAAAGATCTTTCTGTAATAAATATGTTCGATATTTAGTCCTTTGACTATGAAGTTTTTATGTTTAGTCACTTTTACAATGAAGTTTTTGACATGTTTCTTTAATGTCTTCGACAACGATGTATAGAAAGCATTAAGCAGTGACCTTCTGGTGGTTAGTTACCTAAACAAGGATTAGGCGAAAACACAAACAACTAATATCAGTAGTAGGTATAGATTTAGTTGTTTAAACATTTGGAATATTAGAATTAAATTTGATGCTATATTATATTACTGGTGTCATATCTCTAAACATCTGCTTCCAGTGTATCATTTACCTAAAAGATAGTGTAAAGATTTCCTTCAAACATGTATAATACGATAGTGACATGAACATAGGTGGCCATGGTGTATCATTTACACAAAATGGTGAGGGCTGCTATACTCCTAGGTGGCCAATTAAGCGTCCTACTACAGTTTGTGTATTGTTCTTTATGTAAACAACATGACATGAACATACGGACACTATATGAAAAAGAACTTGTATGTTGTAATTTGTTGCAGAGCGAATGCAGACTATTGGTGCCTATCAGATGTGAATCAAACGACAAATGTTGTTTACAAGGAAATTTTTAGAGATTGATGATTACTTTATATTCCTTTAACTTTGTAATTTATATTTTTTGGATTTTGATTGTTGAATGAAAATGAAGTTTCAATCTTTGTTGTTTTCTTTATAATTTTTTATTACTTGTCAAATTAAATTGTTTAACCTGTGTATCACACGGGTAGCTAACCTAGTTGTAATATATTTATGGGTTATTGGATTTCAATAATCCTAAGTTTTACCTGTTGATCGATAATAATCCCAACTTAAAACTTCCTTCCGACAATCCCAACTTGTAAGAATTTGGTCCTAATCGATCATTTTTAAATTGAGATTTAACCCAACTAGTTATATGCTGACTGATGGGTGGTCTTTTGGACAATCCGCAAGCGCGATAAAATGACAAATATTCCGTACTTTAAACGTTTAATTGTTACGATTTGATGTCTACGGTGCGTATGCCTTTGCAGGTACTGAAGAGCATAACGAGGGAGCTTTAGCGTGCTTTTTCGGGAATTGCAAGTGGCTAATTGAGGCTTTGGACTTGAGAGATTGAAGAAGGGTAAAATGGGAAATTTCTGCTGACCACTGTAAGCTACGATGGCCACCGTAGCTTACGGTGGAGTCCATCCTTAAAAGCCACCGTAAGACAGTGGCTGACTGCCGTAAGGAAATTTTGCCCACCGCGTAAGCTACGGGAAAGTTGTAAATGCTCCATTTAAGTCGAATGATGGAGCCTTTTCACATATCCAATGACTGGTGACGAACTGCAGGGCGAAAAGGGGCGAATTTGAGTGTTTTCGTTGGTTCTAAACAAGTTCTAAACATTATTTTGGTGTTATCGATTCGTATGAACAAAACATTGGAAGTATGTTTGATTGCGATAACATGAGAGGCTAGAATTCTTGGTGATCATCTTGTGTGGAAGGTTCGGTAAACAATTGTGTTTCGATTTACAATTTCTAGAATAATTGCTATTTTATGGTGGTTATCGTGTTGATTGATTGTTTGTGATTGTTGGTTGATATTTTGCTCATTGCTTATTTCGTACGTTCTTGGTGTCGTTGACAACCGAGATATTACGGGAAGGTTTACGGGTTGGGTATTAATCAATTGGTCATCGGGTAACGACTCGCATTGTAGTCCGAGTACTTGTTCCCTTTTATGACAAATAGTTAATCAAGCACGAGTCATGTCTATGTGACTCTTTCTAGTAAAATTGAAACACATGCGTTTTGAACTGGAAACTCAAGATGATCATTCCCTTATTAATCTGTTAACAAACCAATTTTTGAATTGTAAGTAGTTAAAGTCTAAATCCATCAATCAAAATCTGAAATTAAACTATTGCAATTTAGGTAATTAGTTATAGTAGCATAACCTTTTTGATAGCACTAGTTCCTCAATTCCTTGTGTTCGACACTCACTTACCGCTAGCTATTAGCAGTATTGTGATTAAATTTGCATGAGACAACGACTTCACGTCAATTTTGGCGCCGTTGCGGGGAATTGTGCGCAACGTGTGTTATTTTGTGTTAGTATAGTTTGTTATTTTTCGGGTTTACGCTAGTTGTGTTAGTGTGCAGGTTCTTACAGGTGTGTGCATACTAGAGAATCTAATCGACTATCACCATTGGCATTTGATCCGGAGATTGAGTGAACTCTACGACGCAATCGGGTTTTGTTACGAGAGAATAAGATTAGTGGTTCCCCAACAACACCATCCACACCTATTTCACCACTCAATACCATGGAACAATTGCCCACCACCACAAATCAAACCTCACCATCTACACCTCCACCAAATTCCACCACTA
Organism: Scalesia atractyloides; assembly: GCA_947069175.1. Lineage (NCBI taxonomy): Eukaryota > Viridiplantae > Streptophyta > Magnoliopsida > Asterales > Asteraceae > Scalesia > Scalesia atractyloides. The sequence goes on along the minus strand of CAMTDV010000028.1, from coordinate 63,870,699 downwards.
CACCCAACTTCGACACATGAAGTTGACCCATCTAACGCCGCATCATTAGTACCACCATTCTCATCTTTCTTTCCCACATCCGGTCAATCCTCATCCACCCAATACCCTTTACCAAATCAACCTTTACCTAGCTCCACCATTATCCATACTTCACCTACATTTCAACCACCAAACCAACCGGGTTCCCATAATCCTTCTTCACAGTTTGTGCAAACATCGGGTGTAGGAGGAGACGGGTATGATGATGGTTATGAAGAAGAATTCGGAGGCTATGAAGATGAAGGTTACTATTATGGTGGTGAAGGAGGTAACTTGGGACCTCAAGGGGGAATGGGGTACCCACAAAGGCAACCTACGGGGGTGCAACAAGTTCGTCCTCAAAGGCCACCGTTCCAACAACCAATGCCTCTACAACAACTCCAAGTTCAACATCAACAACCGCAATTTCAAAGACCGATGCATCAACCTCCACCTCAACAACACTTTGTACCTCAAGGGTTAAGATAAGGTCCAGTGGGCCGACCAAGAGTACCATTGGGTGCCCCGACATCATCGAGAAGTAGAGCGGGGGGTTGAAGCGTATTTTCGTCCGGTTATTACTAATAATCCTTCACCGATAGTGATGCCTCAATGCCCAGATGGGAGGACAGTTGAGGTTAGGACGACAGCATTGCAAAGCTTGCCGAAGTACAAGGGTCTAGCAACGGAGGAACCGTACTTCCATTTGGAGACTTATGATTCCATTTGCAACACTATTGGGGGGCAAGGATTCTCGTAGGATGATGTTAAATTGGTGTTGTTTCAATTCTCGTTGGAAGACAAAGCAAAGAGGTGGTTTCATACTTTACTGTCCGCATCTATCTATACTTGGGCCGATATGCAACAAAGATTTCTTGAAGAATTTTTACGGCCCAAAAGACAAATGAAGCTAGGTGGAGCTTACGTAGTTTCCAACAACAATCAGGTGAAATGTTTCATGAGGCGTTTGAAAGATTCAATATGATGTTGAAGAATTGACCTCATCACGGCATAGCATTGTGGGAGTTGTTGAATGCGTTCCACGAAGGGTTGAGCTCGGAGGATGCTCGTGATTTGATGTCTATCACAAACGGTACATTTGGTACAAACTTTGAACAAGACAATTGGGCATTCTTAGAGGAAATGGCGGTCACATCAAAAAGGAAAGCTTAATCTTCACGGCGGGCTAGGCATGTAATCACAAGACCTCAAGTGTATGTGGTAGATGATGGAGGGGTACAAGCCACGAATCAAGTATATGACGTTTGTACGAATTGTAATGAATTGGGTCATGCGACGGATGTGTGTTTGGTGGGTGTGCTTGAAGGTCAAGTAGAAGAGGTAAATGCTATTCAAGGGGGTGGTCATAATTTTAACATGAACTCCAACACATACCACCTCGGGTTAAGGAATCATCCTAATTTTCGTTATGGGAACCCGGCGAATCAAGCGAATCCAAATTTCCAAGGAGCTCAGTGAAATTTCATTCCACGCCAACAATTCAATCAAGGTGAAACTTCATCAAGTGGGAGTGAAGTTATGGATATGCCCCGGATAATACAACAAGATATGCAAAGGAGAAATCAATTGGATAACGCTCGGGCACAAAAGGATGAGATTCGGGACAAAGCTATTCAATCATTAACCACACAGATGGGACAGCTGGCTAGTGAGATAGCAGCTTTGAAGCAACACAATGGGGAACTTCCCAGTGATATGAAAACTAACCCAAAGAACACAAAGAACATACTGATTAACGGGGTAAGTTTCGTTCCTAAAAATGATAAATGTTTAACTGCTTTTGTTTTTCATGTGAATGCAGGTGCGAATGAAATAAGTGTCGAGAGAAGTGGAAATGATGCACGGGAACCAATTATCCCGATTCAAGTTGGGAAGTTCAAGATACACAAAGCATTGTTGGATTCCGGAGCTGGGATGAACGTTCTCCCCGGTTCCTAGTACGACAAGTACGACTTTGGTCTGTTACATGAGATTGATAGCATGCCGGTGTTCACGGATGCTAGTTGGAAGCAACCCCGAGGGGTTGTAAAAGACGTATGATACAATTGGGCGAGTTTTACTACTCGGTGGATTTTATGGTGATCGACTATGCACCATTGAAGACTTATGAGCAGCCGCAGGAGTGTTGGGTCGTCCGTTCTTGTATACGGCAAACGCTCAAATCGATTGCAGAAACGGAATGGTCACCATGAACTACGAGAATAGTAAGTTGTACTTTAATGTGTTTTTAAAAACCATTCATTACGATCTTGTTAATGACTTGAGTCACATAGTTGCTACTGACGAACATGTTTCAAGTGTTAGCACAATCAGGTCAATTGCACGTGATGTTGATGTGTATAGGTCTGAGTTGAAGAACGGTAAAAATCAGGCAAGGAAGAAGGCGAGTGTGAGCAGGAAAGCGGGCAAAGGAAAACCACCTGATGGTGGGATTAGATTGGGTGATGAGGCTGAATTTGACACCAATTGGCGTGAAACTGCAAACTCTCCAAGAAATTGGATGGAATATGGAGAGAAATGGGAAAGCAAGGGTTCATTTGAACCACCTTGAGTACGCCAGGTGGTGTTCTACTTTTGTATATTATTGTAGACATTATTTTGTTTTGTTTATGGTTGGGTGGAAGGGTGGCGTATTTTGTTAGATATTCATGTTATGGGTTGTGGTGGTATTGGTGGTGTTATATGTGTTTAAAAGAATTTGAAAGAAAAAAAAAAAAGAAAGATGGGATTTGAGAGTGGAGCTAAAGGTGAGGTTGAAGTAGTTTTAATGATCGTTTCCTTCAAAACCATACATTGGGGTCAATGTATCCAAGTGTGGGGATGAAGGAAAATTTTGAAAAATGTTGAAAAATTTTGAACCAAACCAAACGTTGTCAAAGTTTGAATATGCTACCTTAATCTACATGACATATCGGTATCCATTTTTATCCTTTTCTTGGTGAGTTTTGAGCCACATAGATGTGATTGAGAAATTTAATGTTTTTCATTGATTGAGTGGTGGTATGTACATTGTGTTAATAGAACTTGGATAATAGATGCTTGTCAAAACCTAAGTTTACATGCTTGTGAAGATGATGAGGGCATTTAGGTAGCCTCGTCTGGATGTGTGTTGAGTGTGGGTTTGGGGGTTGGACCTCATAAATTACAAATATGAGCTTCATAGTGAGCGGGACGGGAGTTGAACATTAGTAGCCCAATTTAAGCTTGTAGCCTTTCAATTGTTACCCAAACCTATGTCCTACAAAATTCTACCTTTTAATCGACCCGGTTTAGATAGTTTGTTCTTGTTATGTTTGTATTCTTTATTTCAATAGTGGTAATGCGATAGTTGTTATCTTGATGCAATATTGTTATGGTGAAAAAAAGGAGATAAAGAAGAGAAAAAAAAGAAGATGAAGTTAGTTGTAAAGTTAGAGTTAGCTATTTATGTTGATTGTAATAATAAATCGGGTCGATTAAACGAGCTACATGAATATTTCCCACCAATTCTCACCCTTACACATAGCCTTGTTACAACCAAAATCCTTTTGATTCATAAGCATGTTAGACAATTGGTAGGTGAAGACTTGATTATTATCCAAGCTTATTGTCGCACATTTGCATACTTGCATTGAGTGATCTAGCACAATCTTGCTAGTATTATTTTGTCACCGAGAAGAGAGTATAGTGAGGGGTGTGTTATGCAATATGAAGGTAAAGTTGATAACGGGGCAATTTGTTGGTGTTTGGCTTACATGATGATCACTTGTTAGTTTGAAACTTTTGTGAAAGGGTTGCTTGGGGCAAGCAACGTTTAAGTGTGGGGATGTGACGGGTGGTCTTTTGGACAATCCGCAAGCGTGATAAAATGACAAATATTCCGTACTTTAAACGTTTAAATGTTACGATTTGATGTCTACGGTGCGTATGCCTTTGCAGGTACTGAAGAGCATAACAAGGGAGCTTTAGCGTGCTTTTTCGCGGAATTGCAAGTGGCTAATTGAGGCTTTGGATTGAGAGATTGAAGAAGGGCAAAAATGGGAAATTAGCTTACGGTGGAGTCCATCCTTAAAAGCCACCGTAAGACAGTGGCTGACTGCCGTAAGGAAATTTTGCCCACCGTAAGCTACGGTGGGCACCGTAGCTTACGGTGTGAGCTACGGGAAAGTTGTAACTGCTCCATTTAAGTCGATTGATGGAGCCTTTTCACATATCCAATGAGTGGTGACGAACTGCAGGGCGAAAAGGGTGAATTTGAGTGTTTTCATTGGTTCTAAACAAGTTCTAAACATTTTTTTTGGTGTTATCGATTCGTATGAACAAAACATTGGAAGTATGTTTGATTGCGATAACATGAGAGGCTAGAATTCTTGGTGATCATCTTGTGTGGAAGGTTCGGTAAACAAATGTGTTTCGATTTACAATTTCTAGAATAATTGCTATGTTATGGTGGTTATGGTGTTGATTGATTGTCGTAATTGTTGGTTGATATTTTGCTCATTGCTTATTTCGTACGTTCTTGGTGTCGTTGACAACCGAGATATCACGGGAAGGTTTACGGGTTGGGTATAAATCAATTGGTCATCGGGTAACGACCTCACATTATAGTCCGAGTACTTTGTTCCCTTTTATCACAAATAGTTAATCAAGCACGAGTAATGTCCATGTGACTCTTTCTAGTAAAATTGAAACACATGCGTTTGAACCGGAAACTCAAGATGATCATTCCTTATTAATCTGTTAACAAACCAATTTTTGAATTGTTAAGTAGTTAAAGTCTAAATCCATCAATCAAAATCTGAAATTAAATTATTGCAATTTAGGTAATTAGTTATAGTAGCACAACCTTTTTGATAGCACTAGTTCCTCAATTCCTTGTGTTCGATACTCACTTACCGCTAGCTAGTAGCAGTATTGGGATTAAATTTGCATGAGACAACGACTTCACGTCACTGAGGTGGCAGCTTATGTGGCATAACCCTTAGTAATTTGCTGAGATGGCTGCTTATGTGGCACCATCACCACATCCACCTCTACCACCCACCACCGCCACCTTAAACCACCTACCCACCATCTTCAGTCATCGTCACCCACCACCATGGTTTTTATCAAATCATTAGGCTTGCATCTTAAAAGATCGATAAAAAGAAGTAATCAAATGAATGTAAGCCTTTTTCTTTCCCTTATATACAAAATACCAAATTCTTGTTGAAATTTTTAGGTTGAATTAATTTATCACACACGATTTGTTGAAGTAATAATTTGATAAAAACAATGGTGGTGGGTGGCGGTGACTGAAGGTGGTGGGTGGCGGTGGTTCAAGGTGGCGATGGTGGTGGGTGGTGGAGATGGTGATGGTGCCACATAGGCAGCCATCTCAGCAAATTACAAAGGGTTATGCCACATAAGCTACCAAGTCAGCATATAACTGGGGGCCAAATTCTTATAAGCTAGGATTACTAGAGGGAATTTTTTAAGTTAAGATTATTATCGATCAATAAGTTAAACTTAGAATTATGAAAACCCAATAACTCTATATTTATCTATAAAATCTAGGAATTTTAGTTAAATAAACTTATTAAACAAGCATAACAATCACATTGAAGAATGAACAATGTTAATCCTCAATTGTTGTATAACATTATAACTTACCGTGTCTCTTTATTTTCATGTACCCCGACTTCACTTTCATTTATGCTAGAATCTTAAAAAAAATACAAACAAATCTATCTAAACTATATAATAAAAGAAAAATTCAAGGACACTTGTAATCATCTTAGGCCATTAATCTTTTGATTTTTCCGCCAATCTCTTATGGATCTATTATTTATAGATAACCCTCCTACTAAATATTATTTATTTTAATCTCTTCTACTTAATTATAGATAACTATTATTTAATTTAAATTTAATATATACTTTTCATTTATAATATTATTTATTTAATTTTCTATATCATATAATCTTCTTTGTTTATATTATCTTAAGTGTCATGTAACAACTATAATTTTTAGTTTTCTTTTACCCAAATTATTACTTCGTTTGACAAACATCTACTTTTTATTTGTAATATACAAATTTACTCTTATTCTTTTCGATGATGTAATCATCTCTAATAAACTTTAAACTTTTACCATAGTATATATAATGCTAGACATAAAATCGAAAAATATTTTGGATGACATCAATAACTTAAGGCACAATATAATTATATGTATAATATGCACTTTTTAATAAAATAATACCAAAAAAAATCACAAATATAAAATTATTGATTTTACTAACAATAACAGAGTCTTAACTTTTTAAAAAATAATTCAAAAAATATATAATAAAAAACATATGACACTATAACAAAGTTAACCGATTTATCATCATATAACCTCCAAACTATTCAATCATAATTTTTTTCTATCTTATATTAACTAAATAAATAAATACTAATACTAAATCTTATCCTACTTTAATTGTCGAATAGAATACTTCTATTTTTCTAATCAAATATTATCCTTAAATTTAAACTGTTAATTTAAGATATTTTAAAATAATTAAATTATTTATCACCAAAATCAAAACTTTTTATTAATATATTATTTTTTATTTTCATTATTAAAAAATTATTGTATCGATTTTATTACGTAATCTTTAAACAAATTGTATATAACTTACAATATTACTTTATATATAAAATTAGATTTATTACGGCTATAAATATAATTTATATTTTATCACTCAAATGGCTGCTTATTTGCTTCTTGAATAACATGTTTGACAATTGTATCTTATTTGCAATAATCATCTCCGCAATCATCACATTTATCGCGTACCGAGTATATCTATTAGTTTTTCTTTAAATATAATTTTCTTATTATTTGGTATGTAAAATCATATTTATTCAACCCCTATAATAAACGAGGATTTTTAAAGATATTTTTTTATTATTTGGTAAACAATAATACATTTATTCAACCCGTGTAATACACATGATTTTAAAGATATAACTTTTTTATTATTTGATATATAAATTTACATTTCTTCAAACCGTATAAAAGTTTTAAAAACATATATATATATCTTTTATATATAAAATTCATTTATTTAATTCGTGTGGTACTACACACGAAGTTATAACCTATCATATTCCTAAAAAATAGTCATTTGATCGAAGATAGCAAAGACAGTCAAACTAATAAATAGGCTATTCCATTGAAATAAAAACAAATGTGTAAATAATTTTTATTAGAAAATCATTAAAACATGACACATTAATTAACTCTTTTATATTAGGGTTATTGGATTTTATCACTCTCGACTATTAGGTATTGGCCGCTTTCACTCTCAACTATCACTTTGACTCCTAACATGCCAAATTAACACTTTATGTGTTATGTCACTCCACAGGTAAACATTTCTTAGTGTTTGACTTGTGTTTATTGGTGATATTAGGCTAACACTTTGTGAATTACTAATGACTGCAGGTGAATCTGCTCTTAAAAGAAAAAAGGGGAGCAAAAAACCACTCAACCAGAGTGACACAACACACAAAATGTTAAGTTAGAAATGATGAGAGTCAAAGTGATAGTTGAGAGTGATAACGACTAGTATAGTTGAGAGTAATAAAATCCAATAACTCTTTATATTAAACATTAATAGAATTATCTTGTAAGCTTATTCTAGTGTAAAGAGAGAAACATCCTTGCTCATAAACATAAATGTAGGTTATTATAATCATGTGCCATTACATCATTGTCTCATCTTTTAACTAAAGGAAATAAGATTGTGTAAGTTGTTATCACATTTCTCATTACAATTACAATTAATACACTATTATATATATATATATATATATATATATATATATATATATATATAGGTTAACAACCAACTAACCTCAATAACTTAACAAAACTAACTACCTCTATGTATACCAACTATATATACATACACTCTAATATGCCCTCAAGCTAAATGAGAGCATCCACGTGATGCTTGGCCGTAGGCTGTCAAAACGAACACCAGACAATCATTTGGTCAAAAGATCTACAATCTAAAATGTAGTGGGAACATACCAAACATGTAAAGTACCACCCAAAACCAGGTCATGAATAAAATGCAAGTCAATCTCTAAGTGTTTGGTGCGCTGATGGAACACCGAGTTGACTGCAAGACATGTAGGTCCAATATTGTCACACCAAAGAGATGGTGGAAAAGTCATCATGATATGTAACTTATGTTATATAAATGTAATCCATCGTAACTCCACAGTTGTATGAGCAAGCGCTCGGTACTTAGCCTCTGTACTCGACCTAGCAACCGTATGTTTTTTTGAACTCTAATTGATAAGGTTTGGCTAAGAAAGACACAATAACTTGTGGTAGAACGTCGATCATCTAGACATCCAGCCCAATCAGCATCACTATAAGCATGCAAATCAACAAAAATATACCGACGTATACATTACCCATGAGAAATAATACCCTTAAGATACCGTAAAATCCGCTTGACAATGACCTAGTGTCAATCAGTAGGTGTCTGAAGGAACTGTGACACCTTACTAACCGCATAAACAATCTCCGGTAGTGTTAATGCAAAATACTATAATGCACCAATAGTGATCCAATACATTGTAGGGTCAGATAAAGGATCACTAGTATGTCGAGAAAGCCGTCTATCTATAACAACCCGAAAATTTTCGTCCAATTATGTGACGAAACGTGTCCTGAATCTCCAACTAATCCCGATTGGTGAAGGAAGGACCACATAATACTTGATGAAACGTGTCCTGAATACCCAACTAACCCACTATGTAGAAGGAAGGACAAATAGCTAAATAGAAAAAATATAAAGATCACCCAGGATAAAATACAAAATAGTAAAATTCCCATTCTGGAGGTCCTTGGACTTAAGGTACTTTAGTATGTAAGGTTCAAACTTAGGGGGTTAAGCCTACGGACTGTAACGATCTTACGACCGTAAGGTGCCAACACAAGAATAAGCTATCTCCAGTAGCGTTCCAAGCACTAATGCAAAATACTATAATGCACCAATAGTGATCCAATACATTGTAGGGTCAGATAAAGGATCACTAGTATGTCGAGAAAGCCGTCTATCTATAACAACCCGAAAATTTTCGTCCAATTATGTGACGAAACTTGTCCTGAATCTCCAACTAATCCCGATTGTGTGGAAGGAGAGGGACCCACACTAAATACCTTGACTAAACGTGTCCTGAAATCTCCAACTAAACCCGACTATGTAGAAGGAGAGGGACTAAATACGCCTAAATAGGAAAAATATAAAAGTCCAAGGACTAAAACTACAAAAATGTCAAAATTCCATCTCTGGAGGTCCTTAGCCTTAGGTACCACTTAAGTACTGTAAGGGGTTCAAAACCTGTAAGGCGGTTTAAACGCCCCTTACGGACTGTAACCCGCATCTTACGGACCGTAAGAGGTGCCCAACAACAAAAGAATCACAGCTATCATCCCAGCTGCGTTCCAAGCCACCTAGTCGCGAAAATGCCACCATTTCATCTCCTTGTGACACCTATGAAGCCACTAATCAGCTTCTAATCATCCGGGATTACATTGTCATGAATTTGGAGCTTCTAATCATCTATAATCATACCCTCCATAATCACATTAAGTAAGTGAAATGACGGGTCAAGCATGCTTACTTTAAAAGTCAAAAGTCATAACCATGGGGTGTCAGCCAGTGGCCAGCCTCACCCATTCAAACGGGAGGACGTGGGTTCGAGTCCAGCTCGGCCCGAATAATCCTGCTGGGTAGTAACCACCTAGGCAGCTATGGGGCTAAGCTAGCTTGGGGAGGGAGAACCCTTCCGCGGTCAGGGGTACCGTGCATTTACCCTTTTTTTTTACTTTAAAAGTCAAAATGCAACGGTTTAGTAAATTGCATAAATGAACTCTAAAGCTTATAAATCACTTTTTTTGACATCAAATAGAATGTGTAACATATATAAACCTATTTTAGCATGCCCAACTCGTCCATTTCAGTTTAACACGTCATTCTATGTCGAAAGTCAAGCAGTTTGACTTTTACCTTGACTTTCGATTCTGACCCATTTGGTCAACGTTAGAACTTGTTTAAACCCGACATTATGACCATATCAATATAATGTCTAACCCTCTGAAGTTATACCTCTTGGTCATGTTGTTTGGTAGGTCAATGACAAGTCTATATATATATTTTAAAAAGGACAACTATGCCCTTTTCATCATAAAAGCTAAAGAAACGGTTTTAAAACAAAAGTAGCTAACATTCTAACTTCCAAACAGAATCTATAATGTTATAAAATATGTTTTGACACCTCGTACTTGTCATAGACCCAACCGACCTTCTGAACCCGCTTATACGCGCATAACTATCATACGAACCTAGTTCGTATAAACTAAGCGTAACAGGTCTAAATACTTCAAATATCTTCAAAATAGAATTTTTGGTTAATTGACCTTTATCCAAAGAGTCCTTGCACTCAGTAGGCATAGACCACATTTATTCCGATCTACGCTCAATTTAGCGAAACCAAACCTATTCTTAAGTTAACGGGTCAAATCTGAGGAACTTACCTATGATTCGTAGACATTCTAACGGACAACTAATTCTGTTCATTTCGGACTATAGAACCCCCCGATAATCGGACTTGGGTCAATAATACTTAGACTTGCGGCTTTGCTAAACAAAAATCGTTATCAGTTGGAAGCTAGCAAAAGATAAATACTCTTAACTTACTTTATTTTAAAACCTGGGGTATGACAAATATGCCACTTGGAGCTGGTATTATATAAATGAGCCCTGAGATATGCTTATAAATATAATAACTCGGTTTAATCAGTATTACTTGATAACTGAAAACATTGGGGATTGATGGTACCGTGTCCGGGTGCCCTGACTCATGAAATATTATGGCCATACTAAATAACGCTTGGGGTAGGCATACTGACTATAAGATGCGTTATTAAACTTTGGTGTGTACCTTAATCATTATAGCACTGAAAATGACCGACTATGCTTTCTGGTTCCCGACTGTATGACAAGTATTGTAAAACTGGTTACAAGATAAAATCCCAAGAAATATTAAATGATTACCTACAGGTTTTCTCTATCTATGAAATTCTTTTTGAAAAACTATTTTCAAGATGTGTCGATTAATTGTATTTACCAGCGAAAGTTGACGTATTTTCAATAGATTGGACCGTAGGTACCGAACCTTGATGTTAAGCTGCAAATCCAGGTCGGTTATGACAAATGTAACATTCGTAAAAAATGAATCCTAAAACCCGACCCGTTTTTGTAACTCGATCCGTTTTCATATTCCACGTAATTTTGTTTAATGTTTAAGCAATAAAATGTCTTGGAGTCTATGTTTTGATCATACATGTTATCATATCTGGTGAGTTACAGTCTTATACATGTTTTAGACAATCTTGTAAATTCATTTCCATGTATTTTGAAGCAACCCTCCAAATCTCTAAGGTCTAAAACTAAGGTTTTCCTTAAGTTAATCAATAACTTTGGAGACTTCGTGAACATACCTAGCACATCATATCCTAACCTTCTTATCATCCAAAATTCATTATATACATGCCTTAAGATAAGATATGTGTTTGGAGTGTTTAGATGTAAATGATAGCAAGTAAGAAGCTCTACATGTCGTATTCTTAGTTTTGTCATAAGATGACTTTCGGGTGACTTTCTTGCCAACTTTTCTCCATCCTTAAGCTATCATTCTGGTCCATTCAAAGCTCTAAGATATACTTGGTATACTAAGGATCAAGTAGGTTTAAATGGTGCATAAAACTCTAGCTCCAGCGTAACGGGAATCTCAAACACAAGTTTTAGAACATAACCCTCGACCCGCATCAAGACCCAAGGTGCCCAATTCTCGAAACCATGGATGTTGGATTACTCTCTTCCATATGATAGTACTCTGAAAATAATGAACGTAGGCGAAAACCGTGCATGAAACGGAGTTATAACGAAGCGAGAATCGCGAAAACAAGTTTGGTATTTGTTGCTGATTTGAAAGACGCGAAAATCTTGTTGTAAAGTCATCTCACATCGCCCCAATCACCATTTAGTGCTCCATTTCAACCTATAAATACCCTTGCTTGGTTCTTTATAGCTTAGAACTCCTAGTTGAGTATAAACAAGTGGAATAACCAAATTTGGTGGCTCCACAAGCATACTACCCCTTTGGGTGTGGTGTGTAGTAGTTTTATTTCCGCTTTCGACGAGAATGTGCTGCCCTTCAAGCTGTTCTCATTTTGTAAAGTTCTTCTTCGAGGTAATCTTCCTTTTTTTAATATTCATTTATTTATTGCTTTCTTAGTTTAATTAGTTTAGTTTAGGTTCTTAGTTAAGGAGCATTAGGCTCGTTAAGGTAGCCTAGTTTAGGCTCGCCTTTAGGCTTGGTGTAGCCTTGTAGAGGCTCGTTAGGCTCAACGAGTCTAACACATCATGTTCGTTCATTTAGCTATGCCTAGCATAACGTTTACCCTTTTCTTGTTGTATTCGTTCGTCTAGCTTAAATCACTCTTATCAATTGGATTTTATCCTTATTCTCGTGCGGTTTTTCACTAAGGATTAAAAACGCAAACACGGTAGTGAATTGTTACAAACTTCCCATGTATTTTTTATTCATATTTTGGGGTGTATCATGTGTCGTATTTATATCATTTATTCAAACACTTGTGCTACTACCATTATATGATCTAACATGTTATGTAATTTTTGGTTTATTGTTATATGTGGTTATATTTTCTCATTTCAGTCAAGCATTTACATTAGGCCCATTAGTTCCTTGTTGGATACGAGTAGAGAATCGGGTTGCCTAATTAGATCGGCTCCATTTGATTGAACATTGATCTCACAACTCATCATTTTTCATGCTTATGTGTACATTGCTAGATGTTTATGTGGTTCGTGGATAGTTTACATATACGTTTGCTCATACTTGGTTTATGCACATTTTTATTAAATTAATCAACATAATTATTTCTTTCAAATGATTAAACGGGATTCACTCGCCAACCTTTGTTGACCCAAAAACCATTTTCACACATGATACAGCTAAATAGGTACGAAGAGAAGATTGGACATAGGATGGGCCTTAGTAACAAGAAACGGATTAGTGTAATATACTTGTTATAAACATCGTCTTGTGTTTGTAATTTTTTATGTGAATTATTTTTATTGTGAGACTCTTGATATGAATTAATGAATATTTAAAAAAGTAATAGCAAGTCATAAGCTCTCGAGTTAACCCAACCATGCCCCGATCACCTATTCCGCTGCGGGTCGGGGTGTGACAGATTGGTTACAGAAGTATTGACTTTAGGGATATATGATAGGTTATTAGACCCTTAGAACCTATACTTTAGTCAACTAGGACCTATGTATTTATGTGATTTCATGTTTTGTTTGACTTATGATTTGCTATTGCTCACACATTTAAATTCCTTTCATTTCACACACAAACGCATACAAACACTTTATCTGTTACTTGATTATGTGATACGTGCAATGTGTTATAATTATGTCATGAAGTCTACCTATATGTTACATATATACATATCACTCCACCTGAAATGTACCATACGGAACTTATGAAACCCTAATTTATAAGTTCTCGATTTTCTTTAAATTTTCAAAACATTTATCTCCATTTTCCAAATACTTATTTTTATGTTATTCAAACTTTTGTGATGTTTTTTTTTCGTTTTCAAATCTCATCAAGGTGAGTTCATGTGACGGGCATGTAGTAACTGGAAGGGTTTGAGTACCGGTAGTCGGGACGTCCTGTCTAGGATTGACATTCATATAAATCCGAATTAACGGACCAGCTTGCCTACCTGGGGACATCTGATGAGAGTACGAAAGACCTATTAGGCCAAAGCATGTCACCGTGTCCACACCTGGATGCACCCCGACTTTCATACATTACATTCATATTTCTCGATTTTCTCTGGGTTTTAGTGTACGTTACCAGGCTAACACATGCTAACCATACAAAAGCCCGGTAATCATGGAGGCCCACATGATTACGAAGGTGAAGTATGGTGGCATGCAAGGCCCAATTACGAGAAAGCCAAGAACACTTTAAAAGTGTTGTGTTATCATAAGTTATTGTTTTCAAATACACCCCAAAAGTTTTCATTTTATCATGTGTTATATATATATATATATATATATATATATATATATATTTCTTTCGCATCACTGCTAGCAAATCCATCAACAGAATCTCACAATCTCGTTTGCGTAAATTCCTGTAGATGTCCTCTAGACACCTTCGCGGAGGAAAAAGAACCGAAAACTCTGGTAAACGCATGGCTACCCAAATCGCCAAGCAAATGGCTGCCATGATTCCTAACATTGTGATCCAAGTTCAACAAGCCCTTGTTAATAACCAAGTCTAACCAAATGCTATAAATGCTCCCGCAACTACATCCAAGTGCTCTTATAAGCACTTCAAGTCTTGCGACCCCCAAAATATGAGGGAACAGAAGGGATCACTGCACTTCTTCGATAGTTCGAGGAAATGGAAAGCACCTTCCTAAATTGTGATTGCCCTAATGATCGTAAGGTTTGTTATGCTACCGGCGGCCTCGTTGGAACAACTCTAACCTGGTGGAACGCTGAAAAGGGTCGAAGAGGGGCTGAGGCTGTTGTGGCCCTAGCCTGGGAACAACTCAAGAACTAATGACTAAACGGTTCTGTCCTAGGAGTGAGATCAAAAAGTTGGAGGGCGAATTCTACCTCTTAAAGCAAAATGATGGAGACCACATGGCCTATTGTCACACCCCGACCCGCAGCGGAAATGGTGATCGGGGCATGATTGGGTTTTCATCAAAGCTCATGACATTTACTATAAAGTTTCATATTTATTATTTCTCTTTAAAGAAGAAGTTACAATAATCGTACAAATACATCATGCTCAAATACATCTTCATTCAAATTATAAACTAGAGTACAATTACAAAGGAAAACAAAACTAAACATTTATTTCCAGGGCATTTAACTTGTTTATTCTTCTAGGCCATCCTATGTGTTTCTTTTCTCAACCGGATCACCTGTATCATGTGTAAAATAGGGTTTTTGGGTCAACATAAGTTGGCGAGTGAATCTTATTTAAATATTTGAAAGGATTAGTTATATTGGTTATTTGAATAAAATTGTGCATAACCAAATATGAATAAACGTAAATGTAAACTTAATCACAAAACACATAATATCAATAAATGCACAAGCACACACACCAAATGAATGAACAATGAGATCAAGGCTCAATCAAACGGAGCCGATCGAATGAGGCACGCGTTGTTCAACTCGTCTCCCACGAGGAACTGATGGGCCTAATGAATGTTTTGCACGCAACTTGACAAAATGTAAACACGTATCACAATAAACAATATTTACATCATAAGTTTAAGTCATATAATGGTAATGGCACAAGTTTGAATAGACGAAATATTTAGAGCGACACATGATACACCCCAAAACATGAATAAAAAGGGGAATTTGTAAGGATTCACTCACAGTGGGTGCGTTTCCTGGATGACGATGAATGCGCACGAATTTTAGGATTTAACCACGAGAGAAACTAACCTAAATAATAACATAATAATTTGATAAATAAATAAACTTTTAATTGAGATTAATATTTTTAATTAGTGTTCTTAATGGGATTGTTAGATTTATTTTTGTGAGTTCAAGGAAATTTTCTAACTTCAAAAATATTATTTTTAAGTATTTTTAAATAATTTTCTGATTAAATAAATAAATAAAAAAATATAAAAATATAAAAATGTTGACTTTTTGACTTTGACCGTTGACCGTTGACCGGTCGGACCGTGTTTATTCCATGCGCTGAGTGAGGTTCGAACTCGTGACCTCTCGTATACGTGCACGCAGCTCTACCAACTGAGCTACGTGTCTAACCCGAAATATTTCTGATTTTAATTATATTTATATACTATTTAGATTATACCGAATTTTATTTAATTAAAAAGGTTTTTAATCCAATCGAACCGGCATGCCTGTTAACACTCGAACCCGCGACCTTCTGTTGTGTTGCACCCAGCCCAACCAACTGGGCTGGGTGTCTAACCCGATATATATTGAAATTTTATTATACTTAACATCTTACAGCGAGTTAATATGGTTTCGGTTTTCACAGTCCACCACTGGACTGTGTGTCTAACCCGGTATATTTACCGATTTTAAATTCCTTTAAACACATTTCAAACTTCATCTTCTTCAATTCATGAAACCAGAGCATTAACCCGACTGATTAATCAAATCTTATTGAATTGGTTGATTGATTATTACTGATAACAAAAATAATTTAAACAGGAAAGGATTTAAGGATGTTGTACCGAAAAGGTGTGATCTCCGATGAAGTTTCGGTGACTTAAAGAAATTCCGGCGAAGTGTAACTTGCGACAGAGGATCTTTAGGAAGTTTGAGGTGAGTGTGGGTGACTTCCGTCGAAGCTCTAGAAGTCCTATTTATAGAGTAAGGCAATAATGGGATAGATTCGGTTTTCCGGCGAGTGGACGTTTTCCGGCGATGTTTCGGAAACAGCAAAATTGCACAGAGGGTAATGATTGAGAGCTTGAGCGAGTTGGTTTGGATGATTAGAGTCGGTATTTATAGAGTTACAACATCCTGCCTTTAATTATTTCAGTTTCAAGATTTCTATAATTTGGGTTTCGGTTTCGAGACTAAAATTATGTGTCAATGATTTCTAACGGTTAGGTTCCTAAATGCTCAAAATTTGCAGACTGATTAGTCGTGAAAAGAAACGGTTTTGGCAAGCTTTGAATTTGTGTTGTACCAGGGCGGTTATGGTTCTGGATTGCCGATTCTTCAGGATGATATGTTCGGTATGACACATAAGATTTAAATGTTTCCTTAATCCAGCACATATGTGTGTGCAGCGCAGTGGTGTAGGTTGTGTGTGGATAAGTTTGTGGGTGACCCGGGTTCGAAACCCGGCGTCCCCATTTATTTTTTTTATTCATTATTTATATTTAATTATCAATTATAGTTTTTAAATTCTAATATATTTATTAATTATGTATCGTTTAAAATTTATTTGAGCATTAAATAAGCAACGGAAATTTTTAACTGGATATTCGATTAATAAACGAAGCGGGTTTTGGAAACTCGTTTTTTGACGGATGTTACACCTATAACAAACGTTTCCTCGAGCTGAACCAGATGGTCCCAAATATGTTCACTCCTCCTCACCGTCTCATTGAACATTACATTAGGGGTCTTCCTTCTAGTATCCAGGATTCCGTGATGAGCACTGTACCCGCAACTGTCACACCTCAACCGATGGATCATCAGAGTGAGACGAAATAGATTGTTCATCATACATAACACTATTTGCGACAATAATTAGATAAACCAAGTTTCATTTCAAAATAGATTGTCAAGTACAACAAGAAAACAAATACAACAACAAGTTCTCTAATATTCTAGATGAGTTTCTAAGCCATTCCTACCAAGTTCCATCATGATCAACATCTCTAACCTTCAACATATTAAAAGTATAGTTCAATACAACAAGTATTGGCGAGTACACAAGTTTGTAATACATAACATAAGTATAGAAGAATTTACTTAAATCCACATGGCAATTGTATGTAAGGTAAGCTAGCATGCATTACTTAATTGTCAAACCCAAGTGTCCACAAGAATGAATGTGTCCCTCGTCACACGAAGTAACGAGACTAAAGTATGAATGTAACAAGAATGAATCAGCTTTAAGACTTAACAATACCCCGAGGGCGGTGTGCTACTCCTATAGTGCTATATATGTTAAGTTGGGGCTAGCTAAGTTAATGACAATAAGCATGTACCAAAGCATAACATAAGCATGTATAAAGGATTGAGTGTATAAAGCATGTAGTGTGTATGTTTGTGTGTTTTTGTATGTTACATGTTGCAACCCAAAGTGTGTAAAAGGAAATGGGTCAAGTGTACTCACGGTTTTGCAAGCTTCCACTTGTTAGTCCCATGAAGAGTTTGGGAGATGGAAGGATCACCAAGTTATCCTACAAGAGGAAGAATGGTTTAGGTAAGTATTCGAATGATAACGAAGGATTGGAAATGAAAAGACGTTAAAGTAGTTTATACGGGAAAGTAATCATCTAGACTTAATATTCGTTTTTGACACTATGATACCCATTCGGGTGGATGTGATTTCATGGGTTAGGATACCCATTAGAATCGTAACGAGAGATTAAGTACGTAGGTGATGTAACCTAGTACCATGACGGATAACCATGTGATTACCATCAAGAGTTCGGTTAGTATTTATATATATAGTATATGTAGTAAGTAAATAAACATCATGTAAAATAATAAAAGTCATGCATGGAGGTAGGAGGATAACCTTCCTTTTAAAACCTCTCGTATAGTATACCAATGCACAAGTCGTCACAAGGACGACAAGGATGGTCATGAGTAACATAAAAGTGAAAGACAAAAGTAAATGACATCAGCTTGAGACCTTTAGAGGGTTTCTCGCCATAGACATGTAAGGAATCTTTATTCGGAAGAGGAAGGCGAATAAATTTTTCCGAACAAACGACTTCAGCATGAACTCGATTGAGGTAGTCCATGCCTACTATGACATCGAAACTTCTCATTTGCATGGGTATGAGGTTCATAGAAAACACACGATCATTAAGATTCAAAGAACAATTAGAAAGGACGGAATCGACGGTGATGGATTTTCTGTTACCGACTTCGACTTCGAATGATTTTGGCAATCTAGAGCGTTTACACTTAAGCATGGGTTCGAATTCAACGGATACAAAACACTTATCCACGCCAGTATAAAAAAGACGAGAAGCATAAACGTTGTTAATGAGAAACGTACCGGTTTGGCGTCATTACCGTTTTGCGCTTGAGCGACGGTGATCACGAAGGCTCTGCCTCGGGCTTGTTGAGGTTGACGCGGTTGCTGTTGTTGCTGATTGATGGATTGGGGACATGCGTTGGCAAAATGGTTTGGATCACCACATTTGAAGCATGTGCGATTGGTAGTGGCTGGAGGTTGAGGTAGGTTTAGGGCAGGGTTTGCATTGGTAGGTCTTAGGTTTTGGCGACAACGGTCGGCAAAATGCCCAAACCTATTACAGGTTGCGCATTTGCGACACGGGGTGTTGGTGGGGTGGTGGTAGGAGCATTGGTTACACTTGGGCCATGAGCCGGTATAACGCCTTCTTGGTGGTTCTAGGATTGAGGCGGTGGGGAACGGATTGTAAGGGTTTTGGGTTTTGTGGAGTGACGACCGCATAATTTTGGTTAGAGGCCTTCCGCTTCTTACCCTTGTTGTTGCTCCTAGGTGGCTTGGATGGGGTAGGTTCTTCGGTGGTTTCGGTGGTAGCTTGGTATACGTTCTTCGGTGGGGGTTTGTTGGAGGCTTCACGAATGATGCAGTTATTATTAAACTTGGCAGCGAGGCGATAGGTATCCTCTAGGATTTTGGGTGTGGCGGCTTCAACTAGGTCGGCGATGGTTGGAGGTAGGCTTTCAATGTACTTCGCGATAGCCTTGTCGATGGTATCGACTTGGCTAGGGCAAAGTGCACTTAGTTGCTTGAAGCGGGTAGTGATGCTAGCATTGTCGTTCCCCACTTGCTTCAAATTCCAGAATTCGCTCTCTAGTTTTTGAAGCTCGTGTGGCGGACAAAACTCGTCCCTCATCAGCTTTTTAAGATCAACCCAAGGGAGGGCGTGCGTGGCGTCGTTCCCACGAACGTTGCGTTCGGAAGTCCACCAATCGAGGGCTCTCGATCGGAAAACGTCCGTCGCGTTGAGCGTTCGCAAGTGGTCAGGACATCCACTTTGTAGGAATGTTACCTCAATGGCGTCAAACCATTGAAGCAACTGAGTGGCGTCCCCTTCGCCGGTGAAGGGTAAAGGGTTACACGAGCAGAATTGCTTATGGGTAAACGTCGTCTTAGGTGACTCCACCTTCGAATCGACGGAGGTATGGGGCGATTCAGCGTTGGGCGGTGGTTGAACTTTGCTAACAATGTCAGGTATGATTTTTGCCATTTGCTTTGCCATGAATCTCATACAATCTTTCTTCGACATCGAGTTGGAGTTAGCCCTTGGTTTCAACCTTGTGTCAGAGTTTTGCGAAGACATCTAAGGGATAGGAAGGGATGAGACTTGATCGTAGGGTAAGGTAAAATATCACATTGGTCATGTAAATAACATGTATAATTTCACATAAATATCACAAAAGTTTAAACACATAAGATTGCATAAAGAGTATAAATTTAGTTGGTTTGCGAGGATTATTATTGTTTTTGATTGCGATAAACGTGCGAATCGTGCATCGGGTTTGAAATGAATGAGGTGACAAATATTAAAACCACATAGAAATTGAGATAACATAAAAGATAGGCTTAGTAAAAATATTGGAGTGCCTTGGGTTGAGAGGCATTGACTATTCCAAAGTAAATCGAAGATCCTTTCAAATTAGAGGAACGTGCTTTGGCCTATAGGTAAAATGCTCTCGTCGAGAAGCGATTAACGGCATTTTACCCTTCTAGTTACTAAACGTATCTAATCGATCAAAAAATCGAAACTTTGGCGACATTGAAAATCGAGGAGTGGGACTAGTTGACAAGGTGCGGGTTTCACCCCTAACTCGACAACATCGTGCCCTAAGTGTGGTTGGTACTTGCCAAACGAGGAGCAAATTCCGACTCGTTGGTAAGGGTCCACTAGAGTGTGAAATGGAAATTTTCCATCAAGGTATGATATCACTCCTAACTTGATGGCATAATTTCGTGAAAAATCAAATGCGCGGGTTGAGAGTGATCACCAAAGTGCGGGTTTCACCCCTATTTTGGTGAGATCGTCTCTTTTTGTATGAGTTTCTTCTAGTCTTCAAGTGTATATATTGTTTAAATGTCTTGGGAAAGACATTTTGCATGTATTAAGACCAAAAGAAGAGATGAAGCAAAATAAGAAGAATTAACATTTTAAGCATAGATCAAGAATGGTCAAATAGGACACTTAAACTATAGACTAGGTCGAACATGGCAATTCTACCTAATTCCCTATAGTTATGGCTCTGATACCAATCTGTCACACCCCAACGGATGGCGGAAACATCAGAGTGAGACGAAATAGATTGTTCATCACACATAACACTATTTGCGACAATAATTAGATAAACCAAAGTTTCATTTCAAAATGGAATGTCAAGTACAACAAGAAAACAAATACAACAACAAGTTCTCTAATATTCTAGATGAGTTTCTAAGCCATTCCTACCAAGTTCATCATGATCAACATCTCTAACCTGCAACATGTTAAAAGTATAGTTCAATACAACAAGTATTGGCGAGTACACAAGTTTGTAATACATAGCATAAGTATAGAAGAATTAACTCAAATCCACATGGCAATTGTATGTAAGATAAGCTAGCATGCATTACTTAATTGTGAAACCTAAGTGTCCACAAGAATGAATGTGTCCCTCGTCACACGAAGTAACGAGACTAAAGTATGAATGTAACAAGAATGAATCAACTTTAAGACTTAACAATACCCCGACAGGCGGTGTGCTACTCCTATAGCATTATATATGTTAAGTTGGGGCTACCTAAGTTAATGACAATAAGCATGTATGAATTTAGCATGTACCAAAGCATAACATAAGCATGTATAAAGGATTGAGTGTATAGAGCATGTAGTGTGTATGTTTGTGTGTTTTTGTATGTTAACATGTTGCAACCCAAAGTGTGTAAAAGGAAATGGGTCAAGTGTACTCACGGTTTTGCAAGCTTCCACTTGTTAGTCCCGTGAAGAGTTTGGGAAATGGAAGGATCACCAAGTTATCCTACAAGAGGAAGAATGGTTTGGGTAAGTATTCGAATGATAACGAAGGATTGGAAATGAAAAGACGTTAAAGTAGTTTATACGGGAAAGTAATCATCTAGACTTAATACTCTTTTTGACACTATGATACCCATTCGGGTGGATGTGATTTCATGGGTTAGGATACCCATTAGAATCGTAACGAGAGATTAAGTACGTAGGTGATGTAACCTAGTACCATGACGGATAACCATGTGATTACCATCAAGAGTTCGGTTAGTATTTATATATATAGTATATGTAGTAAGTAAATAAACATCATGTAAAATAATAAAATTCATGCATGGAGGTAGGAGGATAACCTTCCTTTTAAAACCTCTCGTATAGTATACCAATGCACAAGTCGTCACAAGGACGACAAGGATGGTCATGAGTAACATAAAAGTGAAAGACAAAAGTAAACGAAAACATCAAGTGAGATGGTGAATCGAAAGTAGGATAGCCAAGGCTTCCAAGGGATCACACACTACCAACTCAAGTCGAGCTTGGAAGGATACAACACTTGTGGGTAAAACCCTTAAATCAAAAGGTTCTTACACTTGGGTTCCCAAATATGGTGATGTTCCAAGTTAGTCTTCCATGGAAGACTTATGGAGACATTCCAAGGTACTCCAAGTAATAAGAAAGAAAGAGAGAAAAGAAAGGGAGAGGTGAGTTAGAACTCACTTGATTTAGAGTGAAGAGCTCTTTGAGTCTTTAGAGAAGAGAAGAGAGAAATGAGGTGTGAGTGAAAGTTAAATGGGATGGGCTATTTATAGGTAAAGTTTGGGAGGGTGTTAGTTGAGGGTAATTAATGCAAGAAACACACAAATGACCAATCCATGAGCTTGAAATGTATAATTCCGGATCGCGCCTCTCTCGCGGGCCGCGAGAGAGTAAAGGAGTCTCGGTCGCGGGCCGCTAGAGGTCTGGCAGGCCACGAGAGTGGAGAAGGTTGTTGGTCGCGGGGCGTGAGGGAGGTAAATTCCAGAATGTTCTTTGATTTTTACCACATTTAGCCCGTATACTTAGTTTTATTATCATTTTTGCATGTTTTTAAGCATGTAACGTATAGAATTATCGTACGCATGAATCTTTGCACGTAACACAGGTGTTAAGCATGAAATATACGATTGAATGTATGCAAAACAAGTATGTATCAAGTATGAATTTTATTACGATTCAAGTCTCGATTACAAAGGTAGAAAAGCAATATGAATACAAGCTTCCAAAGATAGACATACAACAATTCTTTCTAAATAAGGAAAGGTATGAAAAAGCGAGGCTTAAAACATTGGAAACTGCAATGGAATTAGCCACCGAACTCACCGAAAACCATATTCGAAATGGAGATTTTAAAAAGAAGGGCACAACTGATAAGGCTTCGGTGGAAGAGCCAAAAGCAATCAAGGATGAATCTTCTTCCCATTCTGTTACCAAATGAAAGCATGACAGTACAAACTACGCTATTGCCTCGACCAACCCAACTTCATAAGCTGTACCCCTCTAAGCCATCCCAATCACCCAAGTGGAACCCAATCCAGCTTATCCAAACAAGAAACCCTACACTGGTCCCCACCCTCAATGCAACACCTGCTATTATCACCACCAACCCACCGTACCTTGCCGACTGTGTGTCAATTGTGGGCGTTGTGGTCATCTGAGTAACACATGTCGTATTCCTCAAAACCAAGATCCACTTTCTGCCCAAAACATGATCCAACCCTATCAACAACTCATTATCCCGTGGTTCCATATGTTCGAGCTTGCTTTAATTGTGGTGATCCTAGTCATTTTAGAAACACGTTCCCTAGGCTAGTTAACATCATCAACGCTCAAGCCCAAGCAAATCTAGTTAACCAAGCGAACCAGGCAAACCCAGCACCCCCACTAGCGAGAGGGAGAGCCTACAACATCAACGCAAACCCAGTTGAGGTTACGCGATGCGAACGAACAGCCTAACTAGCCTTTCTCCCATCATGAAGACTCAAGACTCTGCTCTAGTTGTTTATTTTATTTTTCTTCCCAATTCAAGCTTTAATAAATTCCATTTCTTGTCCTGACTATTCAAGTTACCATTGTTTTCAATTTGGGTAATAATGTTTCAAGATTTCATTATTTCATATTAATGCCATTAATGCAATTTATATCACGCTATGCCAATTTGTTTATTACATATCTCTATACAATGATTAAATTTCATGTCATTCATGTCATCATACATCATGACGAACCCCGTCTCATCATTTAGGGAAGTTGGGTTGTGTCTCACTTTTTCATAGACTGACCACTTCCTCATAACACACAAGAGAGGTACCGTCCCTCATTTAGTCTTGCTTTCTTCGGATTCGAGACTCAAGCATGGGTTGTTGTGTTTGTTTATGTTTGGTAGATTTTAGGACGATTCACATTGAAATAATCGTGACTTAATAACAAGGCCAATGAAAATTTGACAAGGACATGGTGGATACGCCGCAGGTACTTCCTATATATAAGTGTTCTTGTCAGGTGATCAAAAGCATTGTTAGACGGTTATGGGAAGTTCTGTGTAAGTAGTGTCAATCTCAATTTGGATAACGATGTGGTTGATGATTTCATTTTGTGAGGTAACTTTATCATTATGACGCTCCGATTTTCTCAAAACCCCTTATCATGAGACAATATCCGGTTAGCCATCTCCGTGTTACAATGCTTTTCACTTCTACACCTTAGGCATCAAAAAGCAATTCATGTAGCAGGGTATTCAACCCTTACTAGGAACGTTACCGCCTCAATCAAAATCCAAACTTCACACTCACCTAGTTATGTATATCCTTAGCATCATCGAGATTTTTATTACCTAGCATACTCGAGATCCAATCTATAAGAAACCCTATTAACTAACCCTCAAGAACGGTTCCCTCCTAATTTTGGAACGAAATTCCTAAAAGTAAGGGAGACTGTAACATCCGCCAAAAACGGGTATCCGAAGTCCGACCCATTTTGAAATTTGGATCCTAACCTTTAAACCTTGGAAATTTTCACGAAATAAATAACCTTGAAAGATTTTACTCTTAAATTTAAATTCATTTATCGATTTATTTATTTATTAATTTAATTTAATTAATATCACAATTAAAATCATTAATAAAATCTAGTTAGTTTTGTTAGGTTTTAAAGTGAGTTTTAAGGTAATATGAGTTAGTAGCCAAGTTAGTTCGGATAGTAGAGTTAAGGGGTCTGATTTGTAACATTTCAAAACTTTAAATTTAAAAAAAATATAAAATAGTGGACAGGGATTGAACCCGGGTCTCGCCAACAAACGAAACACTTGAGCCACTCACCACATCAAACCTTTGTTAAAATTTCAATTTCCAAAATCCTTAAACACTGCAATCTCTTTTGAATTACCTTTACCACCCAAATGTTAAATAGCTAAACGGTTACCTCCTAATTTCGGGACGAAATTTCCAAAAGTAGGGGAGACAGTAAACATTCGTAAAAAAAATGAATCCTAAAACCCGACCTGTTTTTGTAACTCAATCTGTTTTCATATTCCACGTAATTTTGTTTAATGTTTAGGCAATAAAATGTCTTGGATTCTATGTTTTGGTCATACATGTTATCATATCTGGTGATTTATAGTCTTATACATGTTTTAGACAACCTTGTAAATTCATTTCCATGTATTTTGAAGCAACCCTCCAAATCTATAAGGTCTAAAACTAAGGTTTTCCTTAAGTTAATCAAAAACTTTGGAGACTTCGTGAACATACCTAGCACATCATATCCTAACCTTCTTATCATCCAAACTTCATTATATACATGCCTTAAGATAAGACATTGTGTTTTGGAGTGTTTAGATGTAAATGATAGCAAGTAAGAAGCTCTACATGTCGTATTCTTAGTTTTGTCATAAGATGACTTTCGGGTGACTTTCTTGCCAACTTTTCTCCATCCTTGAGCTATCATTCTGGTCCATTCAAAGCTCTAAGATATACTTGGTATGCTAAGGATCAAGTAGGTTCAAATGGTGCATAAAACTGAGCTCCAACGTAACGGGAATCACAAACACAAGTTTTAGAACATAACCCTCGACCCGCGTCAAGACCCAAGGTTTAAGCCCAATTCTCGACACCATGGATGTTGTATTACTCTCTTCCATATGATAGTACTCTGAAAATAATGAACGTAGGCGAAAACCGTGCGCGAAACAGAGTTATAACGGAGCGGGAATCGCGAAAACAAGTTTGGTGTTTGTTGCTGATTTGAAAGACGCGAAAATCTTGTTTTAAAGTCATCCCACATCGCCCCAATCACCATTTTGTGCTCCATTTCACACCTATAAATACCCTTACTTGGTTCTTTATAGCTTGGAACTCCTAGTTTGAGTATAAACAAGTGGAATAACCAAATTTGGTGGCTCCACAAGCACAAAACCCCTTTGGGTGTGGTGTGTAGTAGTTTTTATTTCCGCTTTCGATAAGGAGGTGTTCCCTTCAAGCTTTTCTCATTTTGTAAAGTTCTTCTTCGAGGTAATCTTCCTTTCTTTTTTTTAATATATTCATTTATTTATTGCTTTCTTAGTTTAATTAGTTTAGTTTAGGTTCTTAGTTAAGGAGCATTAGGATCATTAAGGTAGCCTAGTTTAGGCTCGCCTTTAGGCTTAGCGTAGCCTTGTAGAGGCGCGTTAGGCTCAATGAGTCTAACATATCATGTTCGTTCATTTAGCTATGCCTAGCACAACGTTTACCCTTTTCTTGTTGCATTTGTTTGTCTAGCTTAAATCACGCTTATCAATTGGATTTTCTCCTTATTCTCATGCGGTTTTTCACTAAGGATTAAAAATGCAAACACGGTGAGTGAATTCTTACAAACTTCCCCTTTATTTTTTATTCATGTTTTGGGGTGTATCATGTGTCGTATTTATATCATTTATTCAAACACTTTTGCTAATGCCAGTTTATAATCTAACGTGTTATGTAAGTTTTGGTTTATTGTTATATGTGGTTATATTTTCTAATTTCAGTCAAGCATTCGCATTAGGCCCATCAGTTCCTCGTTGGATACGAGTAGAGCATCACGTTGCCTAATTAGAAAGGCTCCGTTTGATTGAGCCTTGATCTCACAACTCATCATTTGTCATGCTTATGTGTACATTGCTAGATGTTTATGTGGTTCGTGGATAGTTTACATATACGTTTGCTCATACTTAGTTTATGCACATTTTTATTAAATTAATCAACATAATTATTTCTTTCAAATGATTAAACGGGATTCACTCGCCAACCTTTGTTGACCCAAAAACCATTTTTACACATGATAAAGGTGAACATGTACGAAGAGAAGATTGGACATAGGATGGGCCGTAGTCAACAAGAAACGGATTAGTGCAATATACTTGTTATAAACATCGTCTTGTGTTTGTAATTGTTTATGTGAATTATTTGTATTGTGAAACACTTGATATGAATTAATGAATACTTAAAACAAGTAATAAGAAGTCATAAGCTCTCGAGTTAAGCTAATCATGCCCCGATCACTTATTCCGCTACGGGTCGGGATGTGAGAACAAAGGCTATGGAATTTGTAACTCTTCAGCTTGAGGCCTATAATGTCAGAAGCTCTTTTTATTTTGATCTTGACTGTGGGCATATACTAGAACGCTTGTATAGACTTATATATATATATATATATATATATATATATTCAACCTTTTATAATTAAATAATTTTTATACTTCCGCTGCATATAAAATTGCGATACTGTTATTCAATCGTCACGCTTAAACCCTACTATCCGGGCCCACTGAAAATTGGGGTGTGACACTATCCGAAGAGACATGAGTAGATAATGGTCAACAAGAAGCAAGACCAGTGCACTGTAGTAAATAGCGATGCTGAGATAAGTGTAAAACATACTTAGAAAATGTGGCATGAATACCTAGAAAATATGACAGCTGTCTCAAATCCTTGAGCGCAAACTGAGAATGTAAGCGCCCAATCAAGCTAGTAACAATTATACATCAAATGGATTGATGTTTGAGATCTAGATCTTCATTGGAAAAATCATTAGCATTAAAGATCCATTGCTGGGACTTACAAATATACATGATCAAGCATGATTGTTGAGAAGTAGTTATGATAGATATGTCTATTACAAAAGGTATGCTGACGGTCACTTTGTGCATTTACCCTTGGATGCTGATGATATGCTTATAGCTTACAAAGATTAACAGGAAGTTAAAGCTACAAAGCAACTATTGATAATAGAGTTTGAAACATAAGAACTTGGTAATGCTAAAAAGATAATTTGTATGGAGATTACTAGAGACAACGGTCTTAAACAATTCAGAATGACTTAAGGTTCTTACATAAAAAAGGTGTTGAGTAGCTATCAGTTGCATGGATAAGTGAAATTTGTTATAACTACATTATTTCAGCATTTCAAGTTGTTAAGTCAGGATTCTCCCAAGTCAGAGGAAGATATTGCCTATAGGGAAAAAGGTGCCTTATGCTAATGTACTAGGCAACATAATGTATATTCTGGTGTGTACAAGACCGGACTTGGGATATGTAGTTAGCTTGATGAGTAAATATTTGTCAAAACTTGGAAAAGTCCGCCAGGATGCAGTGAAATGGATTTTCATGTATTTGATTGGAAAAAAAATGTTGGTTTAGCTTTTGGACATTGTAGTAATGCAGATAGATTTAGGGTGTGCATTTGGTATCAAATACCGTACCGATAACAATCTCGAAAATACCGTACCAATTTTTTCGGTACCAGGACTTTTTGGTATTTTCGGTATCGCTACAGGTTCGGTACGGTAGTGGTAAAATACTGAATTTTACCTTCAAATACTGACACTGTACCGCTACCATACTGTGCCATACCGAATATTCAGTATCGGTATCCAGTTTTGACAGGATTCGGTATCGGTATTTTCGGGATCAGTATGGTATCAGTATCATGCTCATCCCTAGATAGATTGCTCTCTTGTTTGTAGATGATGACTATGACATCAATTTAGAAATGGGAACGTCTATAACTCGTTATGTTTTCAAGGTGTTGGGAGGTGTAGTTAGTTCGAAAGCATCACTGCAACATGTAGTAGCTTTGTCTACTATAAAGGCTGGATACATTACTTTGGTTGAGTCCACCAAAGAGGCTCCGCGGTTGGAAAAATTTTGTCACATAACTGGGAATAAAGATTAATGGTACAGTTGTTAAGTGTGATAATCAGGGAGTTGTTCTGTTTTCCAAAAACAATGTATTTCATTAAAGGACAAATCATATTAGTATGAAACCGCACTTTATAAGAGTCGTAGTTAATGGTAGAAGCCATCTTTGAACTTAGTTGAAGGCTATGATTTAGTAAGCATGTCATATCGACTAGAAGCCATCTCTGAATCATAGCCTGGAACTAAGTTTGTGTAGTGTCTAGATGCTTTGGGAGTGGGCTAAAATGTTGGATTTCATTTACGGTGGAGATTGTTGGATGTAAGGTGAAACTCAACAAACTATCACCTTCAATTAGTCAGTAACACAAAGTATAGGTGGTTAAAGTGATAACATGTGAGACTGTTGTGTGGTTGGTTGCTAATTAACTGTTAACGAGTTTTATAAGTAAGAAACCTGTCACACCCCGACCCGCAGCGAAAATAAAAGTCGGTACATGATTGTCTTTTCATCAAAGCTCATGACATTTACTATAATTAAGTTTCATATTTATTAATTCAAATTTAAAAGATAAATCCAAATACATAAAAACAAAAAAACACAAGATAAATGTTCTAAACAAGAAATGTTTTATTGTTCTTCTAAAGCCAAGTCCTAAGTGTTCATCTCCTCAGCCTGTCCACCTGTACCATGTGTAAAATAAAGTTTTGGATCAACAAAAGTTGGCAAGTGAATCTAAATTAAACAATTAACGAATTAGTTATATTGATTAATTTAATAAAAGTGTGCATGGACCAAAAATGAGCATATGTATATATAATCTAACCACAAACCACAAACACAAACAATATACACATGAGCATGATAAATGATGAACTGTGATATCAAGGCTCAATCAAACGGAGCTGATCTAATTGGCACGCGATGCTCAACCCGTATCCAACAAGGAACTGATGGGCCTTCTGTGAATGATTGCACATGAATGATAAAATGTAACCACATATAACAACAAAAATTACATACACATTAATTCATATAATGGTGTTAGCACAAGTGTTTGAATAAATAAAATATGTAAATGACACATGATACACCCCAAAACATGAATTAAAAAGGGGAATTTGTAAGGATTCACTCACCGTGGGTGCGTTTCTTAGAATTGATAGCGATCGCGCACGATTTAGGATTTAATCGACGAGGGAAACTAACCTAAATAATCACGTAATAATTCGATAAACAAATAAATTTTTATTTGAAATTAATATTTTTAATTAATGTTTTTTTAGATTTTTAGGTTTAGTTTTGTGGTATTGTTACAATTTTTAAACTTTAAAAACCTTGTTTTTAAGTATTTTAAATGTTTTTTTAATTAATAATAATAATAAAGAATATTTGGAGTAAATAATAATAAAATAAATAAAGTAATAAAAAATGTTTGACCTTGTCAGGTCTGACCGGTTCTGACTGGTCCGATCGCGTTTAATTTTGGCAGCGTGTGAGGTTCGAACTCGTGACCTCCCGTATACGTGCACACAGCTCTACCAACTGAGCTACGTGTCTAATCCGAAATAACCTCTTTTTTATTATTATATATATATATATATATATATACACTATTAAGTTAATTAAAAATTCATTTATTTAAAAAAGTTTTAAAAGTAATCGAACCGCTACATAGTCCCAGTCTCGAACCCGCGACCTTCGATCTGTGTTGCATCCAGCCACCAACTGGGCTGGGTGTCTAACCCGGTATAATCCGACATTATATTACATTTATATACTTATTATAAGATGATCTGGATAAGTTTTAAAAAGGTAATTTTATTTCAGAAAGTCGGACGCTCATAAGACTCGAACCCGGGACATATACGTTGTGTTTGAACAAAGTCCACCACTGGATTGTGTGTCTAACCTGTTTAAACACCATATATAATTATACAAAAACACTAAATCAGTTTCATCTTCTTCATGAATAGAATACCCAGAACCCGTTCCCGACTGTTAATCAAAGATAATAGTTTTGATTAACTGTTTTAGGGTTGTAACACACTAAATAAAAGATATCAAAAGGATTAAGAGGGTTATACCGACTAGGAGAAAAGGTTTCGGTTTTCCGGTGATGAACCTAGGATTCCGGTGAATGAAATGCAATGATTCAATATTTATAGCCAATCATCGTTTTTCAGTTTTTTTTATTCAATCATTACTTCCGTTTTCAATACGACATTGATTTCGAATCAGTTACAAAGTTGGTTTTGATTTTAGCATTGAAGCTGATTTACAGAATCAGTTATACATTATTTCATAACCGAAGTTGTTAATTAATCTTGATTGAATCGGTTGTCAGTTACCGATTTGAACTTCAAATTTGCAGGTTAGCGTTTGAAATGAGTATAAGATTTAATGATTTCGGTTTTAAACACATGTGGTGTGTGTGGTTTAGTGCTGTTTTGTGTGTGTGAGTTTGTGGGGGAACCCTGGTTCGAACCCGGCTGCCCCTTTATTTTTTATTTTTATTATTTAAGGTTTTATTTATTATATTATTATCATTTATTTAATTCTTCCAATTTATTTAATAACCATTAATTAATAATTATAAATTAATAACTATAAATTAATAACTCGTATTACATGAGAAGAAAATATGCATCGAGACTTTAAATTCAATACTTGAATTATTTAACGAAGCGGGTTTGAGACCTATTTTACAACGAATATTACAGTATCCCCTACTTTATAAATTTTGTCCCAAAATATAGTTAGTAGTTGTAACTGGAAAAAGACGCGGGTATTTTTTGCGCATTGAGTCTTCACGTTCCCAAGTAAACTCAGGTCCTCGTTTTGACTCCCAACGCACCCTGACTATTGGAATACGACTTCGTCTTAGAGGCTTTTCACCGAAATCCATGATTTCTACTGGTCTTTCAACGAAATGCATTGATTCATCAATTTGTATATCTTCTAATGGTATATGGAGATTTTCGTCGGCGAGACACTTTTTCAAGTTTGATACATGGAACGTGGGATGAATTCTGTTGAGTTCTTCTGGTAAGTCAAGCTTGTATGCTACAGGACCAACTCTTTCGAGTATTTTGAATGGTCCGACATAGCGTGGTGCTAGCTTGCCTTTTTGACCAAAACGAACCACTCCCTTCCACACTGTTATTCTCAAAAGTACTTGATAGCCAACACAAAACTCGAGTGGCTTTGTCATTTATCAGCGTAACTCTTTTGAGGACTTCAAGCTGCTAGAAGATTATTGCGGATCTGAAGAATTTTATCAGTTGTTTCTTGAATCAACTCAGGTCCAGTGATTTGTGCTTCCCTAATTTCGTGCCAACATACTGGAGATCTACACTTACGACCGTATAAGGCTTCAAAAGGAGCCATGCTGATGCTTGAATGATAGCTATTGTTGTACGAAAATTCAACTAACGGTAAATGAGTATCCCAATTACCCTTGAAGTCTATGACACATGCTCGCAACATGTCTTCAAGAGTTTGTGTGGTGCACTCAAATTGACCATCAGTTTGAGGTTGAAAAGCAGTGCTGAGATCTAAACATGTACCCAATGCTGCTTGTACGGCTCGCCATGTTCGTGAAGTGAAACGACCGTCTCAATCCGAAATGATACTTAAAGGCACACCATGTCGGCTTACAATTTCATCAATATAGATACGAGCTAACTTTCCGTTCTTGTAATCTTCTTGGATTGGAATGAAATGAGATGATTTAGTGAGATGATCAATGATAACCTAGATTGTGTCATACCCACTGGAGGTGCGAGGTAACCCGGTAATGAATCCATGGTTATGTTTTCCCACTTCCAAACATGTACTCCAGGTTGGACGAGTAATCCTGAAGGTCGTTGGTGTTCAACTTTAACCTTAGAACACGTGAGGCACTTAGAGACAAAAATGGCGATATCTTTCTTCATGCCAGGCCACCAGTATGAGTATCATAGGTCTTGATACATCTTATCAGCACCTGGATGTATAGGGTATCGTGTTTTGTGAGCCTTGTTCATAAGAAAAACACGAATATCGTCACGATCAGGTACCCAAATACGATTTAAGTAGTAAAGGATACCATCGGACTTGGATTCTAATTTGGTTTCAGCTCCACAAGACAATTCATCTCGTACATCTTTTTCCGTGACAAAAATATGTTGAGCTGCTCGAATTCGGTTTTGGAGATCTATTACAATTTGAGAACACAAAAGAAGGATGGAGTTCGCATACTCTTTTCGACTAAGGGCATCAGCCATGACATTAGCTTTGCCAGGATGATAACGGATTTCACAATCGTAGTCATTTAAAAGTTTGACCCATCGTCGTTGCCTCATATTCAACTCTTTTTGATTGAAGATATGTTGAAGGCTCTTGTGGTCAGTGTAAATTTCACACTTGGTACCATAGAGATAGTGTCTCCATATCTTTAGAGCGAACACGACTGCTCCAAGTTCTAGGTCGTGAGTGGTATAGTTCTTTTCATGTATTTTGAGTTGCCTTGAGGCATAGGCTATCACCTTTTTCTTTGCATTAGGACACAACCTAGTCCTTGCCCTGACATGTCACAATAAACCACAGAGTCTTCGCAACTATTAGGAAGAGTAAGGATAGGTGCATCACAAAGTTTTTGCTTCAAAGTTTGGAAAGCCTCTTCTTGCTTGGGCCCCCAATTGAAGGGTCTGCCCTTGTGAGTCAAGGCTGTGAGTGGTACGGCGATACGAGAAAAAATTGCGATGAAACGTTGATAATAACCAACTAGACCAAGAAATGACCTAACTTCGGTAGGAGTGCGTGGCGCTTGCCATTCTTGAACTGCTTTGATCTTTGCAGTGTCGACATGTATCCCTTTGTCGTTGACAATATGACCAAGAAATTGTACCTCTTTTAACCAAAACTCACATTTTGAGAACTTAGCATAAAGATTTTCGGTTCTCAAAAGTGTTAGGATGAGTCAAAGATGTCGTTTATGATCGGACTTGGTCTTAGAATAAATAAGAATATCATCAATGAAGACTATGACAAAACGATCGAGGTAGGGTTTACACACCCTGTTCATCAAATCCATGAAAACAGCAGGAGCATTGGTCAAACCAAAAGGCATAACCATGAATTCATAGTGACCATAACAAGTTCGAAAAGCAGTCTTTGGAATGTCTTCTTCACGTACTCTAAGTTAGTGATAACCAGAACGAAGATCGATTTTTGAGAAACAGGTGGCACCCTGTAGTTGATCTAGGAGATTGTCGTTACGAGGTAAAGGATAGTTGTTCTTGATAGTCAGCTTGTTGAGCTCTCTATAGTCGATACACATTTGAAAAGTTCCATCTTTCTTCCTTACGAAAAGAACTGACGCTCCCCAAGGTAATGAGCTAGGTCGTATAAATCCTTTGTGAGTCAACTCTTGCAACTGACTAGCTAACTCTTGCATTTCAGAGGGGCTAACCGATATGGAGATTTTACAACTGGTGTAGCACCAGGTATAAGATCGATTCGGAACTCGACTTCTTGCACAGGAGGAAGTCCTGAAACGTCGTCGGAAAATACTTGAGGAAATTCTTTAACGATTGGAATGTCTTTGAGCTTCTTTTCCTTGCCTTCCTTTTTTACGATGTGAGCTAAGAATGCAATATAGTCTTTGCGAAGGTATCTTCGAGCTTGGAGGCATAACATCAGTTTGAGTCCTTTAGAGGGGGTTTCACCAAAGATACGTAAAGTTTGACCGTCAGCGAGAGGAATTCGAATGAACTTCTCATAACAAACAACTTCAGTGTGATGCTGGCTAAGCAGTCCATTCCAATAATGACGTCGAAACTACCCAACTTCATAGGGATGAGATCAACTGGAAACTCATGATCATTGAGGGTAAGAGTGCAATCACAAATGATTGAGTCTAGCATAATAGGTTCACCATCAGCAACTTCCACCGTAAATGATTCAGTTAGATTAACCGGGGTAAATCAAGTGTAGATTCGAACTCTAAGTACACGAAACTCTTATCCGCACCAGTATCAAATAGAATAGATGCATAAGTACCGTTACTGAGAAACGTACCGTTAACCACGTTATTATCAGTTCTAGCTTGATTGGCATTGATGTTGAAAGCTCTTCCTCTTGCGGGCGAATTGGCATGTTGGCTTGGTTCACTGGATTAGCTTGAGCTTGGGCATTTATGATGTTCACCAAACGTGGGCAAGTGTTTTGAAAGTTGGTTGGATCACCGCAATTAAAACAGGCTCTGACTGGTTGCATCATAGGGTAGTTGGGTTGGTAGTAGGGTTGAGCCATGGGTTGAGCAGGTGGTAAAAGTAGAGGTTGTTGGTATTGGGCTTGGCCTACCACTTGGTTGTTGGGTTGGGCTTGAGGTTGATTACGGTTTGGTCGTTGAAGGATGCGACAAGTTTGAATTGTATGACCTGCACGGCCACAACTTGTGCAATGAAGGCATGGGTTCTCAGAAGGGTGATGGTATTGACATCGGTTGCATTTTGGATGAGATCCAGTGCATGGTTCTTGAATGGGGCTGTAGGAAGAGCAACTTGGGTGATTGGGGTGACAGTAATAGGGGGATTAATTTGGGTAATAGCGAAATTCTTTCCATTGCGTTTCCTTTTACCAGCAATTTTAGAAGACGATCCTGTTTGGGTTGGGGTTTCAGCAGGTGCCTTGTCTTTCTTCTTCTCATCTTTAAAATCGCCATTTCTGATGCGATTTTCCGCGAGCTCAGTAGCTAGCTCCATTGCAGCCTCGAGAGTTGCAGGCGTAGTACTCATCACGGAATCCTGAATTTTCGAGGGAAGACCTCGAATGTAGTGTTCGATGAGTCGGTAGAGTGGAGTGAACAAGTTGGGAACCATCTGATTCAACTCAAGGAATCTTTTATTGTATGTTATATGGTCTCTCTCCTTTGGTCTAGTCATGAGCTCCCTCAACTCTTCCCAAGTTAAGGCCACAGTGGCTTCAACACCTCGCCTACCTTTCTCTGTGTTCCACCATGTAAGTGCTACCCCATACAAACGACCGGTAGCATATCGCACCTTGCGATCATCGGGACAATCGCAGTTGAGAAAAGTGCTCTCGATCTCCTCAAACCAACGGAGGAGGGCGGTGACACCTTCAGTCCCTTCTTATTTTGGAGGGTCGTAGGAGTTGAAATGCTTGTAGGTGCATTTAGTGGTGTTGGGGGGAGGATTGGCAACATTTTGGCCTTCTTGATTTGTTGGGTTGATGGGATTAGTAGCAAGGGCTTGTCGGACTTGAACTACGATGTCGGGAAGTACGACAGCCATCTGTTGGGCTATATGAGCAGCCATGCGCTCGCCGAATCTTCCTGACCTTCTACCACCTCGAGAGTGTCTAGCAGACATCTACAAGAAATACGTATCGAGATTATGAGTTGAATGTTCTAGGTGTCATGTGTCGTAAAGAAAGATCAACATTCACAAAATAAATGAGAAAATAAATTTACTACATCCATAGGATGTCTTGGGCTTTGCTCATGTTTGGGCCCCCGTATGTCTCCCATACTTTGGCCTAGGTAGTCATGTGGCCCCCCATGACTATTGGGCTTTGTAGGATTCACACTGGTGTTGGCCTGTTAATACTCACACCACCCGAGTGAAAATTGTAAAACATGATTGCGAGATATAAGGTCGAAGGGTGTCCAGGTGTACACACAGTGGCAACTCAACGTGGGTTTAGTTCACACGACGTTTGATGTGGTATGCTTTGGCCTAATAGGTCTTTCGTACTCTCGTTAGTCCCTAGGTAGGCAAACTGGTATGTTATTTTGGATTTATACGAATGCTAATCCTAGACAGGACGTTCCGACTACCGGTACTCGTACCCTTCCAGTTACTACAAGCCCGTCATAGAACTCACTTTGATGAGATTGAAAAACATGAAAACATTATAAAATCCTTGAGAAAGAAATCATGAAAATTGTGAAGTTGTGATGTATGTGTAAGCATGATATGTTAATAATATGTATACCACAATAAATATCACACAATAACATTTGATAGTGGAAGTGCTTGCATGCATTTGTGTGTGGAGTAAATATGAAACAATTAAACATCATGAGTTTGCATGCAACACAGAAGCAATAAAAATCTAATCAACAATAGTATAGGCTCTAAGGGTCTAATCATATATCCTATATCCCTATAGTCATGGCTCTGATACCAATCTGTCACACCTCGACCCGCAACGGAAATAAAAGTCGGGGCATGATTGGGTTTTAATCAAAGCTCATGACATTTACTATAACTAAGTTTCATATTTATTAATTCAAATTTAAAAGAGAATATCCAAACACATAAAAACAAACAAACACAAGATAAATGTTCTAAACAAGAAATGTTTTATTGTTCTTCTAAAGCCAAGTCCTTATTGTTCCTCTCCTCAGCCTGTCCACCTGTACCATGTGTAAAATAAAGGTTTGAGTCAACAAAAGTTGGCGAGTGAATCTAAATCAAACAGTTAAACGAATTAGTTATATTGATTAATTTAATAAAAGTGTGCATGGACCAAATATGAGCATATGTATATATAATCTAACCACAAACAACATAACACCAACAATGTACACATGAGCATGATAAATGATGAACTGTGAGATCAAGGCTCAATCAAACGGAGCCGATCTAATGAGGCACACAATGCTCAACCTGTATCCAATGAGGAACTGATGGGCCTTGTGTGAATGATTGCACTGAAATGATAAAATGTAACCACATATAACAATGACAAAAATTACATACACATTAATTCATATAATGGTGTTAGTACAAGTGTTTGAATAAATAAAATATGTAAACGACACATGATACACCCCAAAACATGAATTAAAAAGGGGAATTTGTAAGAATTCACTCACCATGAGTGCGTTTCTTGGAATTGATAGCGATGGCGCACGATTTAGGATTTAACCGATGAGGGAAACTAACCTAAATAATCACGTAATAATTCGATAAACAAATAAATATTATTTGAAATTAATATTTTAATTATTGCTTTTTATTATACTTTTAGGTTTATTTTTATGGTATTGTTACAATTTTAAACTTTAAAAACCTTGTTTTTAAGTATTTTAAATGATTTTTAATTAATAATAATAAAGAATATTTGGAATAAATAATAATAAAATAAATAAAATAATAAAAAAGTGTTTGACCTTGTCAGGGACCGGTTCGACCGGTCATCGCATTTAATTTTGGCAGCGTGTGAGGTTCGAACTCGTGACCTCCCGTATACGTGCACGCAGCTCCACCAACTGAGCTACGTGTCTAACCCGAAATAACCTCTGTTTTTATTATATATATATACACTAGTTAAGTTAATTTTGAATTTATTTATCTAAAAAGGTTTTTAAAGTAATCGAACCGCTGCATAGTCGCTGTCTCGAACCCACGACCTTTGATCTGTGTTGCACCCAGCGCTACCAACTGGGCTGGGTGTCTAACCCGGTATAATCCGAAATTATATTACATTTATATATTTATTGTAAGATGATCTGAATAAGTTTTAAAAAGGTGGTTTTTATTTCACAAAGTCAGACGCTCATAAGACTCAAACTCGAGACATATGCATTGTGTTTGCACACAGTCCACCACTGGACTGTGTGTCTAACCTGTTTAAAACACCATATATAATTATACAAAAACACTAAATCAGTTTCATCTTCTTCATGAATAAAATACACAGAACCCGTTCCCGACTATTAATCAAAGATAACAGTTTTGATTAACTGTTTTAGGGTTGTAAAACACTAAATAAAAGATATCAAAAGGATTAAGAGGGTTATACCGACTAGGAGAAAAGGTTTCGGTTTTCCGGTGATGTTTTCCGGTGATGAACCGAGGATTCCGGTTACGTCGATTTGAAACAGAATAGAATTAGAAAGTTTTCGAGAGATTGAGCTAGTTGAATGAAATGCAATGATTCAATATTTATAGCCGATCATCGTTTTTCAGTTTTTTTATTAAATCATTACTTCCGTTTTCAGTAACGACATTGATTTCGAATCAGTTACAAAGTTGGTTTTGGTTTACTGGATTGAAACTGATTTACAGAATCAGTTATACATGATTTCATAACCGAAGTTGTTAATTAATCTTGATTGAATCGGTTGTCAGTTACCGATTTGAACTTCAAATTTGCAGGTTAGCGTTTGAAATGCGTATAAGATTTAATGATTTCGGTTTTAAACACATGTGGTGTGTGTGGTTTAATGGCGTTTTGTGTGTGTGAGTTTGTGGGGGAACCCGGGTTCGAAACCCGGCTGCCCCTTTATTTTTCTATTTTTATTATTTTAAGATTTTATTTATTATATTATTATCATTTATTTAATTCTTCCAATTTATTTAATAACCATTAATTAATAATTATAAATTAATAGCTATAAATTAATAACTTGTATTACCTGAGAAGAAAATACACATCGAGACTTTAAATTCAATACTTGAATTATTTAACGAAGCGGGTTTAGAGACCCCTTTTTACAATGAATATTACAAGAACAATGCTTTCGTTAGTTAGTCGATTTTTATTTGTTTTTTCATTCTTTCTTTTGTAATAAGTTGATCAATCAATAAAGTGCAATCGATGAGGGTTTCATCTTGTTCGTGATTTATTATTTTGTTGATGTTTTTGTAACAACGTACAAGAACAAACATGCATAAAGTTTGCATAATATTATGGTATTTATAAAGTTAGGCATTAGAATTTATAAGGGCCGGTCCAGAAAAGGTGTGGGGTGAGCGACGACTCAGCGCTCAAATTCCCCAAAGTCCCGAAAAGTTTTTCTTTTGAGAAACTATATATATATATGTTAAATGTGTATATATACATTTTGTTTCAAGACAATTAATCAAAAGTCTCTTTGTTCTAGTGGTTTCTATTTCCCATTAAAAGAGTTTGGTTTAATTTGATCTTAAGTTTGATTCCTTAAAATCTGTTTTTAAGTTTTTTAATTCCTTTCTGTTGTTTCCCAATTCATTTTACGTTTTTCCTACTGTTTATTTTTGCGTTTTTTTCCAATTGAATTATAGTTTTCATTTATAGTTTAAACTAAAAACTGTTATTATTTACTTATTTCTGTTTTGTTTATTATTTAAATTAAATTTAATAAAACAAATTTACACTGATTTTTTTCTTTTGTTATAAAAAACTAATGAATCGAACACGTTTTGGGCATCTTACGACTATATTTTTTGTTTTTTTTTTTTTTCGTGTGCTAAATTGAGTGTGTCGAAATAAACAAAGTTTCCACTCAGTGCAACAAGAAGGTTTGATCCACTAGTTTGTATATAGTTTTAGATTTTTATATATTTTGAAAAAGTTATATTTTATCGACCTATTTTTCATTTATTCTTATGTTTTCTAGTATATAAATATGTACTAATTCAAATATAATTATTTTTTCTTTACAAAATTGAGTTAGTAACTTTATATAATAGGGACTTTTTTTCTAGTTTCTCCGAGCTCAAAATTTTTTGAGCATTTTCAAAGATGGCACATAAATTTATAAATAGTTGAGATTTGTTTGGATCTTCCATCTCAAATGATTATTATAATCTGAATGATCACTATCAGAATCATATAAGATAATCATGTGCTTAAGGCGGACAGAGCCTACAAGATATTCCACGTGTATTTTTATAAATACACCATGAACAATGTAAGAATACTATTTCATCATCATAGTATAAAGAGATTTACTAGCAAGTGAGTCCAGACATTTGACTTATTGTGTATTATATTTGTTTTACATAACGATATTTCATAATTTAGCAAGAATATTTGAAAAGTTACATGTATTACCGAATTCTTATCTATATGGAATATGAAAAAGGGCACTTCTAAGTTGCAGTTTTAGAAAATCTTGCTTGCTTTCCACACAATGCACGTCATGGGTTCATTATCTAAAATGAAGAACATTTCCCACCAAAAGATCAGTCCAATGCTTCCTATTCCGATGAGATGTTAGTTCCTTTCGTGCAACCTGCTTTGCTGTTCGTACTCTTCTAGAAAGTCAATCCTCTTTTAATATTAGTTTAAGTCCAATTAAATCTTGTTTTATTGTTTTAGAGTATAGGGAGAAAAACGAGTTGAACCAAATACCGCAATATCATTCTCACGTGCAAGTTCCAGCTAGTGGAATAGAACCATCCATCACTAATATTTAAACGTTATCGTATTATAGAAGAAAAGAATATACTTTTAGGAAAATATTTGTTTTTCGCTTAGTCCATTAGATGCCCCAAAAGTGCTCAGCATTGATTTTGTTGACCGTTATAAAAAAAATTAGGGAACAACACCATTAACCAGGAAACATTACCTAGTGCGATTATCCTGAGTGTTGTGGCGGAATCTAAGTTGGTATTGGTTCAACTCATTACAAGGAGGAATTTATTTGGTTCGATTTGTTACGGTATTGAAAAGGTACTGGTATTGAAAAAGAAAGCCTAAAGTATAAAGTTCAAAGTTACTATTCATTAACGATAAAACACTAACAACCTAGTTGGAGCTTTTTTCCCAAAAGAGTGTTGTGGAAAAAGGTATTTATCGTTATGG
Organism: Scalesia atractyloides; assembly: GCA_947069175.1. Classification (NCBI taxonomy): domain Eukaryota; kingdom Viridiplantae; phylum Streptophyta; class Magnoliopsida; order Asterales; family Asteraceae; genus Scalesia; species Scalesia atractyloides. Next base: position 63,829,019 of record CAMTDV010000028.1, on the reverse strand, counting down.
TGTTGCATAAAAAATATTTACCTAAATAGTGTTTTTAAAGAATTTGGTTTTCTGACTTCTATTCTAATTGGACAATCTATAATTTTGTTAAAATAAAACTTTGTATAATATTTATAAAACTGGTTTTCTTTTCTTATTTAACAAACTTATGTTTTCTAATATTTTTTATTTTTAGTATATAAAGAGATTTTAATTCATACAAATTTATGCTTTAGAGAATGACACGGCATTTTCTTATATCACCAGCAACTTTTTTTTTCATGTTTTTGATAAATTCAATCTGTATATAACCTCGATTATGATCAGAGAAAATAATAGTTTTAATATTGAACTACATATATTGTGGGTTTATACAATTTTAAGTTATTTCACAACTTTTAATATACATAAATACATTACTTCTTAAATAAAAAAAGCAAAACTTGTTTTCCAAATTATTAGAACAAGTGTCATTTTAACAAAATTATAGATTTTCCAATTAGATTAGGAGTGAGAAAATTAAATTCTTTAAAAATACTATTTTAGTAAATATTTTTAAAGCAACACCATAATGATAAATACTTGTTTAAACGACACTCTTTTAAGAAAAAAACTCAACCAAAGTTGGCTAAGTGTGTGATACTATGCGTGTATACACCTTGATAATTAATAATTACATGATAAGAGGTATTATTTAGGTTTGTGGATGTTCCGTGGGAATACACCTTGTTAGCTTGATTAGTTAATGTTAATTATCAAAGAAAACGAAACTCAAACGAATCTAATAAAATATAAACATGAAAAGTGCGTATTGGTTTGTTAATATTATTTTTCTGAAAAATGACATATGCTCTCAACGACAAGAAATGCGATCACATTATCTATAAATACCTTGTCACACCAGATTCTCATCCCTCACCACTAAGCTCTCTTTCTATCACAAAATATAAAACAAATCCTAACAAATTCTTATCAAATGCAACAACAAGAGTTAATCGAAGATCCTGGGTTTGCTCCGAGCTTCAGTTGTTACTCTCACGACAGTATAACATCTAGAGCGGTCGCCAAAGCGATGAATGACGAAAATAGGGACGACGTGGATGACAAAGAGTTTGAGTTCTCGTTAGGGAACCTATTCATTGGTGAACGAGAAGAATCTTCATCATTAGAAGCCGATGAATTGGATAGTTCACCTTCTGGGACTTATTGCGAGTGGATGCCAAAGGCGGACATAACTAAATGCAAAAAGAGTAACTCTACTGGTTCCAGATCGAAAAAGTGGATATTCCGGCATTTGCTGAGGCTGAGCAATAGCGAAGGTAAGGAATCGATGGTGTTGAAGAAGGTGGATGGTCCGAAACAAAAGCGGAATTCAGGTGAGGTAACGAATGTTGGGGGGCGGTGGAAGGCACAAACGCTAGTTCACGAACATTTTTACGTGCAAAGAAGAGCGGAAAATGAAGTTGAGAAGAGGAGATCATATTTACCTTATAGAAAGGATCTTGTAGGATTGTTTGCAAATGCCAACGGAATGGGGAAAATGCTTCCGTTCTAATTAAGCTAATTATACGCAATTTTGTTGTTTCATGTAACCTTTGAAGCTGTAAATATGTTTTAGTGATTTTGTTCCCCAACAGACATAATGAATCATTTTTTTTATCTTGAACTATCAAAGACTTTTTATCTTGTTCAGAACGATGTATTGATCTTGAAAATCATACACGTACATACATAAAGCAGTATTAGTTCACATGTGAACTAGTTTATATGTGAACGGGTGTTAGTTTGTGTGTGGACCAGTGTAGGTAATATGCTTGTGAATCAGTTTTATTTGACATATATAAACGGGTATTATTAAAATTCGTATATATAAAACAATATTAGCGATCCAATGGGTCATGATTTATGGTTTTTTTTTCTTACCATGTTTAGAAAAACTTGCTTGCTTTCCACACAATTCACGTCATGAAATCGCTTGCTATATGCATTTACTCTTCTAGAAAGTCAACCCTCTTTTGTTATTAGTATTATGTTCAATTAAATCTTACTTTATTACTCTAAAGTAAAGGAAGAAAAACGAGTTAGACCCATATACGGCAATATCATGCTCACATATTGCAAATTTCACCTAGTGGAATAGAACCATCCATAAGGGGAGTGGGGCGTATACGTGATGGCACATGATGGCTGATGACCACGCGTGAAACATCGTTGCCATCCGTGGCCATCACGCGTGGTCTTCAAAACGTGTTAAATCTATAACGTGTTGAACATTGAGTTACCGTTGCAAAATTCGAACGTCGGAAGGTGGCTGGTGACCGTTTGAGCATTTTATTTTTATATAAAAAAAATCTTTAAACACTATATATAACCCATCAAATTTAACTTTTTAAACCCACACAAAAAATACCATCTCTATATCACATTCTTCAACCAAAAAATGGAAGGCTCAAGCAAACGTGGTTCGGGTTCGAAGAAAAAACAAACACAACCAAAGGTTCGGGCTAATCTTGGCAAGCCCTCGAGATTTCAAAACGAACCGTTTCAAACTCAACCGTTTCCCAACCAACCCTTCCTCACCAACCCTTTCCTCACCAACATTTTCAACACGAACCGTTTCATACCCAACCGTATCAAAACCAACCATTTATTCCACCGTATCCAACCCAACCGTTTCAAACCCAAGCTTTTAATCAAATGTCTATCGACCCACTTGAAGATAACAATCTCATCCACCAATTCGCCTGTGCATATCGCGAACCACAACAACAAGACGATGAATGAAGATGAAGATAGTGAACCGGTTCAAGAAGAAGAAGAAGATGACTACGATGTAGAGGTTGATATCGTCCCAATAGCCGGTGGTCGAGTTTTGGTCAAGGCATACTTGCACACCTCCGAAAACAAAAAAAGAACATTCAAACGAACAAAGAAGAGATTTGTTTTGGTGTCGAGTTATTGCACATTTTACCAAACTTCCCGGTTCGACCGAACGCAACATGGATCAAATAACGTCAAAGTGAGGAAATTTGATTCGAAAAATGAGTAAATTTAACGGTTGCTTTCAATTGGTAATTTTTTTTAATGTTATTATGTTATATTTTTATCTTGTTTATAAACTATTTTTTATCTTCTTTATAAAATATTTTTATGTTGTTTATAAAATATTATTGATCTTGTTTATAAAATATATTTGTAGTCCCGAAATCCACAAAGCGGAGTAAGCGGGGCGACTATCATAAAAAGCGCCCTAGATTAGTATTTCCGGACATACAAATGTAAATCTTTTCCACATATGGTGTCATGAGAGGTTGCGAGACATCACTCGAAGTGGGAACCGGTTGACTTGGTCAACATGCAGGGCCGACGGCTACAAAAAAAGAGGAGGTTCAAAAAGATAAGAAACCTCCGAGTCTGGGAACATGCCTGAAATGAATCTTAACGACATACCTGTTGACGACCCCGAACAAGACTATACACCCACTAGGCCAAATCGCAAGAAAAGTGGTGAATCGTCATCAAGAGGAATGGAAGCGGTGTCGGAGTCCATCACCGAATTCAAAGTTGCTAGGTTGGTGGAAATGTCCGAAATCAAAGAAAGAAAAGAAAAACTTGCTGCTTCAAAACTTAAACGTAACGAGGGTATATTATATACTTAATCCAAAACTAAAAAAATAGTGACTTAAACGTCATGTTACAAACGCACGACACTCTTGACGAACCGTTTAAGTCGATCCTACTTCGACGCAAACGCGAAATATAAGAAAAGTGGGGTTGGGAGATGCCGTAGAATTTTTAGTTTTTTTTTTACTTTGTAGTGTTTAGTTTTTTATTTTAGTTTGTAATTTAGGGTTTTTTAATGTATTATTTTTTTAAATGAAATTGTTATTGTTAATTTATTATTTATAAAGAATTAAAAAAAAACCATCACTAGTGATCGACACCCCCACTAAATTTCATCACTAGTGATAAAATAAGGTTGGATGAGGTAGAGAAACTCAATTAGGTATGGTGAATGATGACTAATGAAGCACCCCACTCCTCTAATATTTAAAGGTGTTATTTTATACATTACTTATGTTTTTCTTTTAGAACGATAGCAATATCATTAAGTAACTAGCAAGGTGTTAGAAAAAGAAACAAATTACAAGTTACAAAAAATAATTCGAAGCAACACCATTTTTAATAAGTTCTTACTAAAATAATAGATCATTAACCTTATAGAAAATAATATAAATAATTCATCTTGGGGGATGAATTAGAATTTAAACACATTAATAATGTAAAAGACAAAATGACAAATAGGTGCGTTTTAAGGCCACTTGGTGTTGGGGGCCGTCCCAGGTCCGTCTTTGGCCGACACGCCCCCAACACCGTTTCGGGTGGCCTGTCGTCGTCGGCGGTTTCCCTCTGCTGACGATGGGGACAGAGCTTCTTCACCGGCTTCTCCCCTTCGTAATCGCCTCTTCTTCCCGTTGTCGCCTCCTAATCGCATCCTTGTGCTCTTAATCTTCTGAATTCGCGCACTGGTCCTCGTAGCTGAGCCTCGAGACTTCGTAGCTGAACAATCGTCGGTTTTGTTCACTTTAATCGGCTCAACAACAACCATCGCGAATCTACAGATGGAGAACACGAATTTACAGCAAATTAACGACAAATTGAGAACGAATTATTGGACAGATGATGAAAACTGTTGGATCGATCAAGTCAAACTGGAAATTAGATGAATCGATGACGACGAATTTGAAGAATATTGATCGTATGAAGATGAATTGGGGGAAAATGAGTGTTGGTGAGAGAGAAACTAGTTTAATTTAAAAAGAAGAAAAATAGGTGGAGTCGGGTCGTCACCCATTTCCAAGCTTCCATCCAGGTGCGTCCTTTAAGGTCTCTGACGCGTTTGCTGACGTGGCGGGTCGTTCTAAAGAGAGGCCCGTCACCCACATTGAGTAGCTTAAAAGGAAGGATATATTAGTAACTATATGTATAGGTATACACGATATATAAAAAGCAATTTAGGAAAAGAAATTGATAAACCGAGTATTTCTTCAAGTAAATTATTAATTACATGCCGTTCAAAAAAATAGTAATTACATCATGAAATATGAAAAGATATTAGAAGGTTGATAACAAATTAATGCTTAATGATAGTGAGAGCATCATCTACGTGAATAACTTTGTAAGCTGAGGTGAAAGAAACGGATGTCAACATGAAGAAGAAAGAACTATGTAAAAATGGATGCAACATGAAGAAGAGAAAGGGGGAGGTTGAGCTTGGCTTCGGGGTGGGGGTAGAGATAAAAAAAACCCTCGGTTTGGATTTTCAAACCGGTTAACCTGACCCGATATCACACCTGAAACCGGGTTGATCCAAATCGATTCAAACCCGACTTAAACCGTCAGTTTCTATATCAGTTCTTAGTCTCGTAACTAAAACCATTTTGAACCTAGACAGATTTGAAAAACTAGCTTTAACCGCTTTAACCCAACTCAAACCTTATAGGGTTTGAATACTTTTCTCCATAGGTGATTTATGCCGGAATTGGCTTCAACTCAAAACGATATTGACCAAATTTGACCAAACTGATTCAACCCAAATCATTGTTGCCAAATAAATTTAAACCTTGAATGCTTGATTTGTTACAAATAAATTTAAAATGAATGAATTTAATAAAATATAAACATGAAAAGGACTTATTGGCTTGCTAATCTTATTTTATTTAGTAATGACAAGGTATTTATTATATCAGCTAAAAGTAATTCATGATTTAAAAATAGAATAAAAACAACCGCACGTAAGCGACAAGAAATGCGATCAAAATATATATATTCCCCTCTATAAATACTTGGTCATACCTCACCTCTCTTTAAAAAACACCCAACAATTTCCATCAAAATGCAACAACAAAAGATAATCAAAGATCCTGGGTTCGCTCCGAGCTTCAGGTGTTACAAAGCGATCAACGACGACGCCGTAGCTCGATTTCACGAAAACAGGGACGCTGACGACAAAGATTTTGAGTTCTCCTTAGTGTTGAGCGACGAAGAGACCAATTCACAAGGTCTTACTGTTCTCAAGCGTGATCGTGAAGTGCAGGGTCCATTACGGAACCTATTCATTGATGAACGAGAAGAATCTTCATCATCAGAAGCCGATGAGTTGGATAGTCCACCTTCTGGAACTTATTGCGAGTGGAGGCCAAAGGCGGACATAACTAAATGCAAAAAGAGTAATTCTACTGGTTCCGGATCGAAAAAGTGGATATTCCGGTATTTGCTGAGGCGAAGCAACAGCGAAGGTAAGGAGTCGATGGTGTTGAAGAAGGTGGATAGTCCAAAACAAAAGCGGAATTCGGGTGAGGTGTTGAAAGTTGGTAGGCGGTGGAAGGCACAAACGCCAGTTCACGAACATTTTTACGTGCAAAGAAGAGCGGAAAATGAAGTTGAAAAGAGGAGATCGTATCTACCTTATAGAAAGGATCTTGTAGGTTTGTTTGCGGGAAAAATGCTTCCATTCTAATTAAGATAATGAACCACAATTTTGTTTAGTTTTGTTGTTTCATGTAGCATTTCAAGTTGTAAATATCTTTGAGTGAATTTTTGGATTTTTTTTTATCTGAAGTTATCAAAGACTCAAAGAGCTTTTTATCAGTGTTTTGAAACCGGCCGCTTGTATCAGAACCAGAGGTCTGCTCGGTCTGGTTCATACTATCAGACACGTTTTAAGTGAAAGCAGCTGGAAATTGATCCTGAAAATTGTAAACATACATATTATGATCAGTGGCAGACCCAGAAATTATTTACTGGGAGTGCGAACATGGGATTAACCAACATTTCAAGAGGTGTGGTCGGGATTTTTACCTATAAAATACACTAATTTTTTCAAGAGATTCGTCCACCTACCCAGCCTATAACCTGGTCCGCCCCTGGTGATGATGGGAGGTCACTAAACCAGTATTAGTACACATGTGAACTTGTTTATATGAGAACCGGTACGTGTTTGTTTGTGTGTGAATCAGTGTAGGTAGTTTGCATGTGAACCAGTTTTAGTTCACATATATAAACCAAATTAATCATTTCCAGAAGCAATAAAAGTCATATTAAACCAAATAGGCGATTCATAATGTCAGGAATTTTTTTTCTTTCATTTTTATCGTCTTTAATGTATATAGTTAGATTACTCAAGATCATAAGATTGAAAAAATGGAGGGGTAAGAAAAGATTTACAACCTTCTTTTTAATATCTGTAAATTTATAGAAAATATGAACAATGCGGCTGTACGATGTGTTGTACAACATAGCTGTCTAATGTGAGTCAATATCAAGCTTTGGTATGTATACGACATGGTCCTGTTGCATCCATTGAATATTGGAAATGCAGTTTTGAAGTACACGACAATGTGAAATACTTCAACATACTCTACTCTTGTGCTGTTTGGTAAACAATTAAGAAAATATGTCAATAGAAATAACGAGTTGATTATTATTTCTGTCATTTTTGCAAAGTTGAAATGGTTGATATATCTAAATTAGAATTTCAAATATCATTGCCGACGGAGAAAACTCTAGAGAAATTCTTGGTCAAGGAAGCATTAAACACTTTTGTTAAGTATTTTTCATCATCTTGTTGGTAGAAATAGGTTTTATAGCCCAAGTATGAGGGATGTGATGCTAGACATATTTAATCTCTTAGATTCGTTGCAAATGATGTTTATACCTTGTTTGAAGCATAGTTGTCGAAGGTGCAAAAGATGAGACTTGGGCTTTAGCGCAAAGCATTCAAAAAGCAAGGATTTTTTTAGGTACATGCATATAGTACAAAAATACAACTTTTTGGGGGTTTTAAACATGTGTTAGGTATATTTAGGGTTGGTTTAGGTTGTTTGGTTGATTTTAGGCTTGTTTAGGGTTGGTATAATTGATTTAGACATGTTTAGACAATTTTTTGCCGGAATTTCGTGGAAACTTAGCTTGAAAAATGTGCACGAGGTCCTGAAAGTGGGTTTTTTTGGAGCAAGACAAGAAGATTGCACCGGGCTTAGGTGCGTCCCTGGATGATCCTTGACAACAAGGTTTAAAGTGTGAATTATATACTGACAAGATAATATACATGTAGTTAAGGAAAAAACGCAGTCTCGGGGTCTCACCAATCGCCTCGATCGCATCCCAGCCGACCGTCACGTGCGATCCGATGTGTATGGGCGGCCTCGGTGTCGGCGGGAACTCGAGATAAGGGTGGCCGTTGTAGCGGATCCACCGTCGCTGGCGGAGCCCGTCGCGAACCATGCAGATGTGGATCCCCGTGTATCTGAGCTTCAATCTCGTCCATAACCAATCTGCAATAATAATAACCATATAACACAAATAATAACAATTAACACATTATATATGTTAAATAAATGAAAAAAAAATTATTCTGGTCGTCTACGGGGGTCATCTAGGGGTAGCCCCGTCTTGTTCAACAAAAAACCCAAATACTTAAAGAACACAACCCTAAAAATCATCAAATTCACACACAATCTACGGTCTAAATGCATAATACATTAAAGATTATTGAAGTACATGTTTGAATACGTACCAGAGATGCTTGAATTCGCAAAAAATACGGTCCAAATACGCTGAATTGGGGCAAATACGTATCTGTGTGTGTTTTGGTTTGAGGGCGTATGTGGCTGGGCGTCTAGCCTGGCCAGTCATATACGATGCATAAACGGGTCGTCTAGATCTAGACGACATGTCTAGTATAAATGGCGAAAGACCATTTTACCCTTGAATTGCCACCTGTCTAGTGTAACATCCGTCAAAAACCGGATTTACCAAACCCGCTTCGTTTATTAACCGAACAACCAGTTAAAAATTTCGTGGCGTATTTAATGCCCAAATTAATTTTAAACGATACATAATTAATAAGTATATTGGATTATCAAAGTTATATTTGAAAAAGTATTAAAAATAGTGGGTTAAAAATAAAACAAGGTTGCCGGGTTTCGAACCCGGGTCAGTCGGGTCAACATGGTCAACAAAGTCTTAACTCCCACACGCTCAACCGCTCCGCCACTCGTGATCTTTGTTTACATATTGAAACAATTAATACATAAATTAAATCTGGAAATTAAAACCCAGTTACACAACGCGCCCAAATCCGCTCACGCCGGAAATCTAGACAATTTCGTCAAAGTTTGCCGTTTCTTTTTGGTCATAACGTAAACATTAACAGTAAGGTCGGTTATAACTGAAGAAATCCATCAATTTCATTCATTACCTTAAATTTCAATTCAAAACCGAAAAATAATATTCAAATCCGGGAGTTATACTTTATTCATTCAGTGAGCTCGCGAGTTTTATCAAAAACATACTCTTCATTTCACTCAGAAAACTTCGCCGGAAGTCGCCAGAATTCTCTGTAAATTAACCGGAAAGTTTCGCCGGGAAACCGAATTCAATCCACCTTTTCTTCTTACCCAAAAATAAGATCATAGAACTCGTACTGACATCACTCCCACTCACCTTAAACCTCTGAAGAACCTCTGTCGCAAGAAATTTCACTCGCCGGAATTTTCTGCAAGTCGCCGGAAAACCGAGATTTCATCTACACGGTAAATACCTCGATTCTTTTCGTTTTAATCCGATTTTAGACTGTTACTAACTTCAATCCAACCATCAGAATCTATCCCAGACGACGTAGCTGGAATATTCAGCTCTCGCCGGAAAAACCTCTGAAACTTCTGATCTTACGCTGTGAATCGGTATAACCCTCCAAACTCCTGTAAATCCTTGTTTAAGTACCTCCATATCATAACTAATCGAACAAAACTGGTAATTTACTCTAACAGCCGAAGTTCACAAACAGAGCCGATGAGTCTTCGCCGGAGTTCTGTGAAAGACGCTGATCGGTATATTCTTTCCCCCAAACTCTCTCCATTCTTTACCTTTCAATTACTTATAAAGCTTGAAAATCGAATGAGACATAAATCAGTTGAATTGTCATAATCGGAAATTTTAATCGGAGAAGACGAAGTACTGATATGATATAAGATTAATTAAAAACAGTTTTATGAACGGGTTAGACACACAGTCCAGTGGTGGACTGTGTGCAAACAATATGCATAACGTCCCGAGTTCGATTCTTGTCACACGCACCTTCACAGAAATAAAATGTTTTTTTTAGAGACCGAACCGGGTTAACTTCAGTAAGATGTTAAGTATAATAAAAACCAGAATAATTACCAAGTTAGACACACAGTCCAGCGGTGGACTGTGTGCCAAACTAAACCACAGGTCCTTTGTTCGAGACCTGTGGAGTGCACCGAGTCGTTACATTAAAATCTTTTTAAAATAAATGATTTTCGGATTAATTTAATTAGTATATAAATATAACTAAAAACAGAAATATTTCGGGTTAGACACGTAGCTTAGTTGGTAGAGCTGCGTGCACGCGAACAGGAGGTCTCGGGTTCGAGCCTCACCGGCGCATACACTTACACAATAAAACCGGTCAACAAGTCAACGGTCCACGGTCAACAAGTCAACGGTCAAAAAGTCAACATTTTTTTATTATTTTTATTTATTTATTTTATTTAAAAATCAATTAAAAATACTTAAAAATAACATTTTTAAAGTTAGAAAATAGCCTAAAACTCACAAAAATATATCCAAAAATCCTATTAAAGTTGTTAATAAAATCCATTTATTTACCTTACTTTTCTTTATTAATTAGGTTAGTTATTCCTCGACGATCAATTCTCTAAACTCGTACGCATTTATCATCATTCACCGAACGCACCCACTGTGAGTGAATCTCTACAAATTCCCCGTTTAAATCACGTTTTTGGGGTGTATCATGTGTCCTACTATTTATTATATTTAAATCATTGTGCATACATCATATCATGAATAAATGTGTATTCAGCTTGTATAAACGGTTTGTGTGGTTATTGTTTAGATTTAATTTATTGTTTTCAGTACATGCAATTTCATAGGCCGCCGCTCCCCATTACATTATGAGCGTTGAGCATGTTCCCCATTACATTATGAGCGTGAACCTGGCGTGCCAACATACGATCGGCTCCGTTTGATTGAGCCTTGATCGCACAGACATTTATCATTTTTAGTACATGCAATACGATCGGCTCCGTTTGATTGAGCCTTGATCGCACAGTTTCATTCATGTTATATATTTATGCAAGTTGATATGTTATTGTATGCTGTTGGTTTGTTAATGTATGTTATTGTTTGTTATTGTATGCTAATTGTTGTTATTGTATGTTTATTTACGTTTGTTCATATATGAATAGTGCACAATTTTTCCATATAAAATACAACAAGAAATAAATAATAAATGTTTTCTAACAAGGTTCACTCGCCAACTTTTTGTTGATCCAAAAACCATTTTTACACATGATACAGGTGAACAGGATGAAGCAAGGAAAACATAGGAATTGCCTTAGAAGAAAAATAATGAAGTTTAGAAGGATGAATAGAACATGTTGTATTTGTTTAATATGATTGTATGATCTCTTTTAAATTGAAATAATAAATATGAAACATTATAATAAATGTCATGAGCTTTGATGAAAACCCAATCATGCCCCGATCACCTTTTTCCGCTGCGGGTCGGGGTGTGACATCTAGGCCTAATTAAGGGGTAAAATGGTAATTAACAATCCTAAGCTGTAAAGGACTCAGGTGGTTAATTACCATTTTACCCCTGAATTAGGCCTAGACGGGTGGCAATTCAGGGATAAAATGGTAATTAACCATAGACGTGACGTATAAGTCTAGACGTGCCGGCTAGTCCAACGGTTAATTACCATTTTACCCCTGAATTGCCACCCGTCTAGGCCTAATTCAGGGGTAAATGAGTCCTTTACAGCTTAGGATGGTTAATTACCATTTTACCGCTGAATTAGACCTAGACGGGTGGCAATTCAGGGGTAAAAGGGTAATTTGCCAATCCCCTTCAGTATTTAAAAACTTGTATTTTCCTTTTACATAGAAACTCATATTAATTATAAAAAAGCTTATTAAGTATTCAAAAAATCTTATTAATTATATAAAAAAACGTATTCACTATAGAAAATCTTTGTATTAAGTATACAAAAATTCATATTAATTATAAAAAAATCGTATTAATTATACAAAAAATCGTATTAAATATACAAAAAATCGTATTAAGAATACAAAAAATCGTATTAGGTATACAAAATTCGAATAAAGTATACGAAAACTCATTCTTCCGATTCACTGTTGACGTAATTAATACTCGGGTTTGGATTTGGTGGGGGATTCATTATCGAGATATACCATTCTAAACGGGGCGTGTACATGTATAGCCATTGTTCTGCAGTGGCGCTTCGGTAGGTCAACTATAGCCCGTTTATTGTCGGCACTGGAAATTGGCCTTCCAGCTTAATATGTATGAAGTGGTTATTGTTAACACGTGCAAGCGTTATCGTTCGTGGTTCTCGATCCGTCTTAGGATTCATTATCGGGAAGAAGGTGGAACAACCATTGATGCTTAACAGGTGAACCAGGATACCGTACCTTTGTGCGATAATAAGCCCTCCCTGGGATAGTCCATCCAGTGAGTGGGGGGACAACGCTACACTGAATCCCAGATTAGGCTCTGATGATGCATGTTAAAATATCCTTCCTCCCATGCTTCAAATACTGGCACCCAGATCGATGCGTTCTAATACATCTCCTGTAGAAGGTTTTTTCGAATGTGGCTCATGCATGTTTTCCCATACCCAAGCGCACAACCATAGACCGAAACCCACAATGACTGTCTGGCCTCACATCTTGTCTGCACAAGATGTACGGGTGAAATAATGTCGGAAGGAGAGACTTAAACCGTTTGATTGTTGACACATACTCGTCGCCCTCTATCAACGGAAAACCGTTATCATCTCGAATCTCTCTTTGTTTAGAAGTCGTTGAACGGCTTCGCCCCGCTCTGGGTTTTTGAGACTTCATGAACGACTGTTGAGTGGCCTGGGACAGAACGTACGAGCTGTCGCAGGGGGCATCGTATGTCATTTGTTGGGAACACTGGGACAGAACGTACGAGCTATGGCGGGGGGCATTGTCAAACCGAAGTTGTGCTTGCTTTGTTGTTAGTCGTCCACGAGTATTTTGTTGGACAACCGGTGGTTTCTTGGTGGATTTGGTTGGAGTCAACACCGCTTTAATCTTTCCAAGTAAGCTTTTTTCTGAGCAGGGGGTGTGACTCTAACTGTTGCCGAACAATATTCAGCTCTTCTATCACGTCAACGTCATCCGACATCAATTTACATGGCTGAAAGTTAAGCTTCTGCCCGAAGATGTCTACGTCTTCGAGTTTAATTGGACGCTCTGCACGATTAAAACAATGCACTGTTAAAGTCACATGAATAACGGACATATATAACACACATCGCTTCACGTTTAGCAAGTATTACCTGCACGTACGTACTTATCCAGCCTACAAGCACACGACAACCCATAGCTGTACCACATCTGACATTCAAATGTGCTATCTTACTGATAATATATTCCAAATTAAGTATTTTTCCAAAGTGTTTATGATCATAACATCAAAATATATGCAAGTCCCTTTTATACAATATATAATGGTCAAAACGTCTTATAAGGCGTAGTTTCGTTTTAAAACCTCAACGGGCATATAAGTTGATATCCTACTTATATTACAACTTATTTAAAGTATAATGATATATAGAACTTGTTCATGACTCATCCATTACCCGATATCGCTTATATGCGTACGGTTAAGTATACATAACTAGTTTATGAAAAATTAACAAAAACGGGTTTAACCTTATCATTTTAATCTCAAATTCCAGAATGTTAATTGTTTACCCATGACATACAAGTCTTAAGTACTTGTTGGGTTTAAACTACATTCTATCCGGTCATCGATTAATTTAGCGTATTGTACCGTTTTGATCCTTTAAGCTAGTCGGTCTAAGTCTATGACTTAAATTGGACCGTTAGCATTCTAATTGGTTAGCTTATGCCATTATTCCAGACAAAAGCCTTCCAATAAATGCTACTGCACATATCTGAGTTAATATAAACTTGCATTTAAATCAAGTGCTAGCTCAGGTAAATACTCTTGACTTATTTTCCCTATACGGGCTTGGGTTACGGTAAATTATTACCGCTTCGTCGGAAATGGGATCAATCGAAATGCTAGATTATGGCTAGTAAATCCGCATATTCCATTTTGATCAGTTTTGTTGATAACTTAAACATTGGGGGTTAACGATCGTGTCCTGGATATCCTCGGCTCATTTAGGTTACTAATGGCCACGATCAAAACACGGGGTGTAGGCATACACCGGACAGATGCGAATGCTAAAATATTTTTACCACAAGTTGGGGATAACTCCTTCGTGGGTTCATAAGTGGTGTGTCAGTTAATCATGTCTCGGTCTTTGTATTGTCCCCATATGTATTGACAAATTTGCGAATCTGTATACAAGGTTAAAAGCTTAACTTTCCCTAGTTATAAAAGATTTTTCGTGCTCTGCGCACTTAAATCAATTTTTGAAATGTTTTCAAAAAGAGTCAGTTAATTGTATTTACCAGCGAAAGCTGACGTATTTTGAAAGACTTAGTTACAGGTATAATATGAAATAGGCTGGAAGCTGCTTGGTATTGATATAAGAGGATCTTGCAAATCCTTAGATCTGACTAAAGTCTGATGTTCATCTTTTGTATATTTTATGATCCGCCTGTTGATCTTTAGTACAAACCGTCTGTATATTACTTTTGAACTTTGAACATTTTGGTTTGTAATAAGTATTTTAAACTCCAAGACTTTCGCTGTGCTGTGTTAATTGACTATGATGATATCAACTTACGTCACAATATTCCCCACTCGGGCCCACGGAGGTTTTGTTGGAAATCCGGGATGTGACATTTAGACCCTTGACTATTTTTCATGGGATGTAAAACATTTTGTTTGTAAACTAGTAAATTACCTGCGCTACGCAACGGGGTTTCGATCGATATCTATTTTGGTTTCGTATAAAAAACCGAAAGAAATATGCTTAAAAGAATATAAAACATGTTTTACATCGACCGAACCATAAAAATAAATTTAATTTGGACAACGAGACAAACTGATTTAAATTAATTTTCAATGGAAATGTAAACTATATTTTATATATAACTTTAATGAAAAAGGAACCTTCAACTAAAACAGTAAACATAAAGAAAAGTCAAAAAAATAAAAATAATAAACTAAAAAAAATCAAGAAAGAAAAAAAAAAAGCAAATAGGATGAAATAACTATTTACACAACTAGCTAATTGTAATTTACATCAAAACGTAGATCAACTGGAATTTATACTAACACGTTCAAAAAATAAGCATACATAAAAAAAACATTTACGACGCGTTGCAGCGGTGTCGGAACATAAAGTGACTCGAGTTTACACCGTCCAGTGAAAACGTCTTATATTTGACCTAACTCGTTTCTTAACAAATTTATGTTAAAACGTAGACTAATTGAAAAATGTATATAATAATAAGTATAAAAATATATTATATTTGACATGACTCATTTATGAGAAAAATTTATGTGTAAACATAAATTAATTTAAATTTAAACCAACACATACATAAAATAAACACGTAAAACTCGATTATAAAATTCTTAAAAAGTTAACGTGTTGTAAATGTTAACGCTGAAAATTAAAAGATATAAGTATACAAAAATTAAAAACAAAAAAGACAGAAAAAATCAAAATAAAAAAAGACAAAATACACACAAAAAAGAAATCACCAAAAATCAAGTTATTGTACATTGCCTTTATAAATGTAGGAATATAGAATATATATGAAATTCTTTTTTTCATTGGTTTTTTATATGATTTAAGATCAAAGTATTTAATGTATATCGCATTCGTATGTCTTTTTCATGAAACCACCCCCTTACGGATCAAGAATAAGGTGGTGTGAGGTGGACGTGATGTAAAAGACTGGAGTGGTCGTGTTGTAAATGTTAACGCTGAAAATTGAAAGATATAAGTATACAAAAATTAAAAAACAAAAAAAAAAAAAATAAAAAAAGACAAAGACACACAAAAAAGAAATCACCAAAAATCAAGTTATTGTACATTGCCTTTATAAACGTAGGAATATAGAATATATATGAAATTCTTTTTTTTAATTCATTGGTTTTATATATGATTTAAGATCAAAGTATTTAATGTATATGGAATTCGTATGTCTTTTCCATGAAATCACCCCCTTACGGAGAAGAAGGTGGTATGAGGTGGATGTGATGTAACAGACTTGGGTGGTCGGAAAGGACAGAACAATACCAGTCATGACTATTGACACGTTGATGGTTACATGCAGATGAAAATAGTTGATGTTTGTTTAGACATGTAGACAAAGATGCATTTATCTGAATATTGTGACTTCTATGTAAAATGTTGGTGAACACATTAAATAAATGAATTTAGTAGGTAACAACCAACAAAAACAAATGATGGTTGTACACGTGTAGGTGTAGCATATAACAAAAATTTTTAGGCACATGAAATTACAACCTTTTTAGCATTTTTAGGTGGAATAACACTTACAGACTATTGGATTATGGGTTTATTTTCACAGTCAGGTTTTTCTTAGATTTATTAGGTTTACTCTTAAATTGGTATATATACATTATTGCTCAATGGAGATGAATATGATCAATTGATTTCGTTAGTGTTACAATAATATCTAATGATTCATCAATAATGATCTAAATTTACTTTTCAAAATTAAAAAAAATTAATGTTTTTGGATGGTAGTATGTACACCTCACAACTTTACCAATCAGCTCGTTTCTTATGATCAAACATGCTTACATATATATAGGCAGGTCATATGATCGACTATACCATTATATATAATTTGCTCATATGATCGACTATACCATTTAATATATAATTTGAATTGAAAGTAACTATAAATAGTTGTTTGATTTCTATAATAATATATATAGTTTCTTTATTTATGAATAATAATTTGTTTTTTTATAATAATATATATAGTTTTTTTCTTATTTTTATTATTTAATATTACAATAGATTACTACTATATTACTTTTAACCTTAAACATATTTATTTATTTTTAACTTTTAATGATATTCTTTTTATAATATTATGATACTGTTTAAATAACATCAGTATGGGTACCGTATATATATCTGTAATTTTTTATATTAACATCACATTTGCCTATTATTATGCACGATTGTTCTATTCGAACAGGTATGTATAGTTGACGTTTTTTTATCATCACAAAACGAACATATACTGATCAAATTAATGTTATTATATTATATTATATTATATTATATTTATATTTATATTATATTATATTATAATTTAAAAGTGAGTCTGAATAGTAGTTTGATTTTTATAATATATATATATATATATAGTTTATATATAAATAGTAATTTATTTTCAATAATTTAATATATATATATAATATATAGTTTGATTTTTAAATAGTAATTATATTTCTATATATATATATATATATATATTTACTTTTTTATATTTTTATCATTTTAGTATTACAATAGATTATTGCTATCTTTATTTTAACTTTTAATGATATTCTTTTTTAAATATTACTGATATTGTCTGAATAACTTCGGTATTGATAATATAACATTTATAGACATGTAGACAAAGATGCATTTATCTGAATATTGTCACTCTTATATAAAATGTTGGTGAACACATTTAATAAATGAATTTAGTTGGTAACAACCAACAAAAACAAATGCTGGTTGTACAGTGTAGGTGTAGTTACATATAACAAAAAATTTTAGGCACATGACATTATAGCCTTTTATAGCATTTTTAGGTGGAATAAGACTTATAAACTATTGGATCATGGGTTCTATTCTCACAGTTCTATTTTCTCAGATTTATTTGGTTTACCTCTAAATTGGTGTATTACATTATTGCCTAGTGGATATGAAATGATCGATTGATTTCGTTGGTGTTACAATAATAATCTAGTGATTCATCAACATGATCTAAATTTACTTTTAAAAAAAATTGATTTTTTTGGATGGTATTATGGTACACCTCACAACTTTACCAATCAGCTCTTTCTTGTGATTAAACATACTTGCATATATATAGAACGGTCTCATATGACGACTATACCATTTAATATATAATTTGAATTGAAATTCACTATAAATAGTTGTTTAATTTCTAAATAATATATATAGTTTCTTTATTTATGAATAGTAATTTATTTTTTTTATAATAATATATATAGTTTTTTCTTATTTTTATTTTAATATTATAATAGATTACTATTATATTTACTTTTAACCTTAAACATATTTATTTAATGTTAATTTTTAATGATATTCTTTTTATAATTTTACTGATACTGTTTGAATAACATCACTATGGGTACCGTATAATATCTGTAAGTTTTTTATTATTAACATCACATGTGCCTATTATTATGCACGATTCGATAAAAGTTCTACTCGAACAATTATATATATTTGAGTTTTTTTATCATCACAAAACGAACAATACTGACCAAATAAATGTTAATATTTTATTATATTATATATATTATATATATAATTTACAATTTACAAGTGAGTATGGATAGTAGTTTGATTTTTATAATAAAATATATATAGTTTCTTTATTCATAATGGTAATTTATTTTATAATAATATAAGTTTTTTTTATATTTTTATCATTTAATGTTACAACAGATTATTACTATATTTACCTTTAACCTTAAACATATTTTTTTAATTTTACTTTTAATGAGATTCTTCTTTAAATATTACTGATACGGTGTGAATAACTTCGGTATTAATACTGTATAACATTTGTAGACATGTAGACGAAGATGCATTTATCTGAATATTGTCACTCTTATGTAAAATTTTGTTGAACACATTAAATAAATGAATTTAGTTGGTAACAACCAACAAAAACAAATGCTGGTTGTACACGTGTAGGTGTAGCATATAACAAAAATTTTTAGTCACATCACATTATACCCCTTTTAGCATTTTTAGGTGGAATAAGACTTACAGACTATTGAATTATGGGTTTGATTCTCACAGTCAGGTTTTTTTTTCAGATTTATTAGGTTTACCCCTAAATTGGTGTATATATATGTCCAGTGAAGATGAACATGGTCGATTGATTTCGTTGATATGACAATAATACTCCAGTGATTCATCAATAATGATCTAAATTTACTTTTCAAAATAAAAAAAATGACTTTTTTAGATGGATTATGGCACACCTCACAACTTTACCAATCAACTCGTTTCTTGTGATCAAACATACTTGCATATATATAATATATATACACACATACGTGTAGGTGTATCATATAACAAAAATTTTTAGGCACATGACATTATAGCCTTTTAGCATTTTTAGGTGGAATAAGACTTACAAACTATTGGATTATGGGTTCGATTCTCAAAGTCAGGTTTTTTTTTTTCCAGATTTTTAGGTTTACCCCTAAATTGGTGTATATACATTATTGTAACGCCTCGCTTTTTCGTACTTTTCCTTAATTAGAAAGTGTAATCGTATTTCTATTTATGGAAACTAGTATTCGTATCGCATTCGTATTTCACTTCCTAATTTTATAATCCGAGACTTTGATCGTAATAAAATTCATACTTGATACATACTTGTCTTACATGCATTTAATTGTTAAATACGTGTTTACATACAAACCGATACTTGTTATACATGCAAATACTCATACATTATACTTGATACCTAAACTATACTTACATATATATTATACACTTGAAAACATGCGAAAATATCAAGTTTTACCATGAAATGTAAGATAAACTAAATTCAAGGACTAAAAATAGCATAATCCGGAGAAAGTGGTTTCTTGCCCATGGATTGGTCCATTTTGTGTTTGTATGGATTGTGTTTCTTGCATTTAATACTCACCTAACTCAACCCCCAAACCTCAATATAAATACCCACCCCTCCTCCCACTCTCATTTCACACCTCAAATACTTATTCTCTTCTCTCTGAAGCTCTAAAGCTCTCTCTATCTAAAGGTTCAAGCTTTCAAAAGATAGTTTGGTGATCCTCCAACTCCCCAAGCCCTTCACAGAAGTAACAAAGGAAAGCTAGCAAAACTGTGAGTACACTTGACCTATTTCCTTTTTACACAATTTGGGTTGTAACATGTTAACTTACAAAATTACATGAATACACACACTACATGCTTTATACACTCGATCCATTATACATGCTTTAGGTTCATGCTAAATTCATACATGCTTATTCTCATTAACTTAGCTAGCCCCAACTTAACATATATAGCGCTATAGGAGTAGCACACCGGCCGTCGGGGTAATGTTAAGCTTTAAGCTGATTCATTCTTAATTGATACTTTAGTCTTGTTACTTCGTGTGACGAGGGACACATTCATTCTTGTGGTCACTTGGGTTTGACAAATAGTATTGCATGCTAGCTTACCTTTTATACAATTGCCGTGTGGATTTGAGTAAATTCTTTTATACTTATGGTATGTACTTAAACTTGTGTACTCGCCAATACTTTTTGTATTGAACTATACTTTAATATGTTGCAGGTTAAAGATGTTGGATATGACGAATATAGTAGGGACGCCTTAGAAACGCATCTAGAATGCTAGGTTTCTATGTTGTAACTTTGTTGAATTTGTTGTATTTGAATTATGTTGTATTTGACTTATGAAATGAAATGAAATTTGAATTTAAATATTGTCGCATATAGTGTTATGATGTCTTGAGCAATGTATTTCGTCTCACTCTGATGCTCCCGCCATCGGTTGGGGTGTGACAGATTGGTATCCGAGCCATAACTATAGGGAATTAGGTAGAATTGCCATGTTTGACCTAGTCTATAGTTTAAGTGACCAAACTTGATCATTCTTGAATCATGTTTAAAATTCTAATTCTCCCTACCTTGCTTCTATCTTTTTCTTTTGGTCTTAATATATACCATATGTCTTTTCTAAGACATTTACTCAATATACACACATGAAGACTTGAAGACACTCATACTAACGAGACGATCTCACCAAAATAGGGGTGAAACCCGCACTTTGGAGATCACTCTCAATCCGCGTATACGATTTTTCATGAAATTTCGCCATCAAGTTATGAGTGATATCCATACCTTGGTGGAAATTTTCCATATCATACTCTAGTGGACCCTTGCCAACAAGTTAGAATTCGCTCCTCGTTTGGTAAGTACCAACCACACTTAAGGTACGATGTAGTCAAGTTAGGGGTGAAACCCGCACCTTGTCAACTAGTCCCACTACTCGATTTTTGGATCTCGCCAAGGTTTCGATTTTTTGATCAATTAGAGACGTGTAGTAAGTGGAAGGGTAAAATGCCATTAATCGCTTCTCAAAGAGAGCATTTTACATATAGGCCAAAGAACATTTCTCTAACTTGAAAAGAATTTTCGATTCACTTTGGAATAATCAACGCTTCTCAACCCAAAGCACTCCAATATTTTACTAAGCCTATTTTTTATGCTATCTCAATTTCTATGTGTTTTAATACTTATTACCTCGTTCATTTCGAACCCCATGCACAATTCGCACATCTTTCGCAATTAAAAACAATAATAATTCTCGCAAACCAACTAAATTCATACTCCTTACGCAATCATACGTGTTTATACTATTAAATACTTGTTATACTTATGACACCTACAATACTTACATGCTCAAACGTGATTTTTATTGTCGATCACCTAGATGTCGTTTTTCAAAAACTCAAGTTGGAGAAATGAGTCGAAGTCCAACTCCAACTCGACTATTTTCATAACAATCACTATATCAAAACTTATACCTAAACCTTTTATCATTATTTCAATTTTTCTCATTTATGTATAAACCTCGAACCTTACTATTTTATCGAAATGATTTATCACCTTACAACATATTTACGTAAATTACATACACGAAACCCCTAGTGACACTTTAAACGTTTCTTTCACAAATTTTCAAAAACTTTATGAAATGCTACCCATCAACTTAGTCGGTTAAACGAACCTCTTGCCCTCGATTTTCACAACTCGTCCAAAACACACTCACTTTATACTACGATTCTAAAGACATTTTATTTCCAACAAGAAACCACGAAAACTTTCTCTCACATACGTATAAGTACTTTGCTAAAATACTTTTCAAAAATTTAAGTTTTACATGAAAATTTTCAAAACATGACTTTTCTTGCATCAATAAAATAAAATAAAGCAAGCTCACTATTTTACCACCTTTTCAAAATACGCAAATCTAAATCTGAACATATGGGTAAGAAAATTTCATATGAGAATACAAATTTTAAAACAAAAGTAGCATTTCTTTTTATAAACCACATTTTACATAAAAAATTAATACTTTTCTCAATATTCACCGGACATTCACAATTTTGGTCCTTCATTCCCGACAAACCCGACTTATTTTAACCAACTCAATGTTTTGATTCAAGCAACCACACACATGCATACCGCCTTAAACGTTTCTATTTATACAGTCAATATTACATGACAAGATTACACATATCATCATTACATTTTGTATTTTACACACTCGCAACTTCATAGTAACTTATATATGCTAAATCCCATTTTATTCCACCTATACGCTCGATACTGCATGCTAATGTTATACGTATTTGTCTTCAGTCATACTCAAAATTTATGCAATCGCACTATTTGGTAGTCATACTTGAAATCTATAAGTAGGCATAACCCGAGTGGTTTCGCCTACGTTCGACACACTCATACATATATACATAAAATCATGCTTAAATACTTAATTTTTATACGCTATCTTACATACCCTTTGCATACTAGATGTAACCTGACCCGTACACTACTAGTACAAACGATGCAGATCATGCACAAACCAAAATAATCGCGGGTGCACACGGGATTATATTGGTCGGACCGTGTTTATTATATGCGCTGAGTGAGGTTCGAACTCGTGACCTCCCGTACGCGTGCACGCAGCTCTACCAATTGAGCTACGTGTCTAACCCGAAATATTTCTGTTTTTAGTTATACTTATATACTATTTAGATTTATCCAGAAATCATTTATTTTAAAAAGAATTTTAATTATATCGAACCGGTGCGCATGATGAGTTTCAAACCCGTGACCTGTGGTTTAACTTTGCACACAGTCCACCGCTGGACTGTGTTTCTAACCTGTTTAAAATACTTGTTTTTATTAATCTTATATACTAACTGAAAGGTTCCATATTTGGGTTTTATAAAAAGGTTTGAATATTGTGACGAATCGGAACAAGGACAGACTCGAACTCGGTATCTCTATGTTTCAAATGCACACAGTCCACCGCTGGACTGTGTGTCTAACCCGAGATATAACCCGATTTATATTAAATATATACCCAACCTAAACTTCATCTTCTTCGTTAAAACAAACCCAGAACTGTTAAAATCCGATTTCTTCGATTCATTAATCAATTCCTTTATTAAATTTTGAATAACTACATATGAGACTAATAAAAATGAGAGGGATTAGGTGTAAGATATACCGAACAGAGATGGTTGTGATACTTCGGTGATGCCTCCGGTGACAACAAAAATTCTGGCGATGCTAATTGAAGCAGAGGGTTCTTTCAGAGAGTTATAAGTGATGATTGAGAAAGTGTGCCAGTTCAATTGAGGTGAATTGGTCGGTATTTATAGAGTGTCAAGACTGGTATGTTTTCGGTTTTCCGGTGACCAAATTCCGGCGAAATGCAGACAAATTCCGGCGACTGAAGGGAATTCCGGCGAACAGAACAAAGGTTTTGAGCAGAGATTTCGTGAACGATTGGAAGTGTGCGCTTGTAGTTAGTATTTATAAGCAGTGGCGGTCTTCACTTTGATTTAAATTTTTCGGTTATGATTTCCACGATTTTGAATGAAAGTCTTTAAGGTTTCGGTTAAACTGACGTTAATCGTCAATTACATTTACCTGATTTCGGAGTCAACCGCCGGATTCAATGATTGAGTCAGTTTCGGCGGTTACAGACTTGGTTCAAACCGGTGACTCTGTGAGTTTTCGTATAAGAGTTTTTTTGTTTCAGAAATCACACAACTAGTGTGTGTGGCGGAGTGGTGTGAAGTGTGTTTGGTCTTGAGAGTGACCCGGGTTCGAAACCCGGCGTCTGCAAATAATTTTTATTTCATTATTTATTATTAATTTTAAATTATAGATTTTAAATTCTAATATATTTATTAATTATGCATTGTTTAAAATTAGTTTGAGCCCTAAACATGCAACGAAAATTTTAACTGGATGTTCGGTTAATAAACGAAGCGGGTTTGGATAACCCGGTTTTTGACGGATGTTACAGTATCCCTTACTTTTAGAAATTTCGTCCCGAAATTTAAGTAGTGGCATGTTTGACTCAAAATGATGGTGTTTTAATTTGACAATTACATACTTAGAAGGGGGTAAGAGTTTAAATTTTGTTTGAGGCGGTAACGTTCCTTGTAAGGGTTGAGTACCCTGCTACAGGTATCGCTTTTTGATGCCTACGATAAAGAATATTGATAAACAGAGTTGATTGACTAGGTATGATCTCATGCACAAGAGTTCTGAGAGAATCGATACGTTTGGAAAGATAAGGTTATATCCTAAAACAAAACTTCTACCACTAAAACCTACATGGAACCTCTCATAACTGCCTGACAATGCCTCTGATCCTTTGGCAAGAATACTTATATATAGGAAGTACCAGCGGCGTATCCACCCTATTCTTGTCAAACTTTCATTGGCTTTATCGGTAAATTATGATTAGTTCTATGTGACTACAACAACCAAAACTTGAGTCTTAATTCTGAAAGTATACATGTTTGAATGATGACAATACCTCTCTCGTTTGTTATAATGAAGAGGTTAGTCTATGTAGAAGTGAGACACAACCCAACTTCTTTAAATGATGAGACCGAGATACGTCGTGAGGTATGATGAATGTTAAATCAATGAGTATAAAACAAAACTGAAATAGTAATTTGCATTAAGATTCTTGGATAAATTTCCAATTTATAATTGAGATACGTGAAGATTGAGATAACATAAAGAAAACATAAAAACTAAGCGGTTGGAGTTGAATCTTGATTTTTGGTGAAGAAAACTAGTTGGGTGGTTCATTTGGGCCGTCATTATCTTCAACAGGATTGGCGTTGATGTTGTAAACTCTTCCTCTTGCTGGTGGCCTAGTGGTTAGGTTTTCTTGATTTGCTTGGTTAACTGGGTTTGCTTGAGCTTGGGCGTTTATGATGTTAACCAATCGAGGGCACGTGTTTCTAAAGTGGGTAGGGTCGCCACAATTAAAACAAGCTCGAACATATGGAAACATGGGGTATTGGGGTTGTTGATATGTTTGAATCATGTTTTGAGTAGGGGGTGAGGTTTGGTTTTGAGGGGTGCGGCAAACCTTGCTCAAATGACCATAGCGTCCACAATTCGCACATAGTCGACAAGGTAAGGTAGATGGATGGTGATAAGAACAGGTGTTGCATTGAGGGTGAGGTCCAAGGTAAGGTTTCTTATTTGGGTAAGTTGAGTTGGGTGCTACTTGAGTGATTGGGATAGCTTGGAGGGGTATGGCTTGTGAAGTTGGTTGATTGTGTTGGGTGACAGCGAAGATTTGCCCATCTCGTTTTCTCTTAGAAATGGGTTGAGAAGGGGATTCGGTTTGGGTGGAGTTTGAGGTTTCAGTTGATGCTTTATCCTTCTTCTTCTCCTCCTTGAAGTCTTTATTACGTATGCGGTTTTCGGTTAGCTCTGTAGCTAACTCCATTGCTGCTTCCAAAGTTGCAGGTGTGGTACTTATTACAGAGTCTTGAATTTTTGAAGGAAGACCTCGAATGTAGTGCTCGATCAAACGGTAGAGGGGAGTGAACAAGTTGGGGACCATTTGATTTAACTCAAGGAATCTCTTGTTGTATGTGGTGTGGTCGCCTTCCTTTTGTTTCAAAGAATAGAACTCATCCTCCAATTTCTTGATTTCGCTTCTTGGGCAAAACCGTCTTGTCATGATTTCCTTTAACTCTTCCCAAGTCAAAGTCATAGCATCTTCAACACCTCGTTTGGCCTTCACTGTATTCCACCATGTAAGTGCTATTCCAAGTAAACGACCGGTAGCATATCGCACTTTGTGATCATCGGGGCAATCGCAATTTAGAAAAGTGTTTTCCATTTCCTCAAACCAATGGAGGAGAGCGGTGACACCTTCAGTCCCTTCGTATTTTGGAGGGTCGCAGGATTTGAAATGCTTGAAGGTGCATTTAGTGGTATTTGGGGGAGGGTTGACAACATTTTGATCTTCTTGATTGACGGAATTAGCGGTAAGGGCTTGTTGAACTTGAACTACAATGTTGGGTATTACAGCAGCCATTTGTTGAGCGATTTGGCCAGCCATGCGCTCGCGGGCTTTCCCTGATCTCATCTTCCTACGAGCGAGACTAGAAGACATCTACAAGGAATACGTATCAAGAGTATGAGTTGGACGTTTTAGGGGTCATGTGTCGTATTTAGGAATGAACATTCATAAAATAAATATAGAATAATAAATCTACTACATCCATAGGATGTCTTGGGCTTTGCTCGTAATTGGGCCTTGCATGCCGCCATACTTCACCTTCGTAATCATGTGGGCCCCCATGATTACCGGGTCTTTCATATGGATGTGTTAGCCTGGTAACGTACACTAAAACCCGGAGAAAATCGAGAAATATGTATGTAATGTATGAGATTCGGAGTGCATCCAGGTGTGGACACGGTGACAACTCAAAGTGGGGTTGGTTCGAACGACGTTTGGTGTGGCATGCTTTGGCCTAATAGGTCCTTCGGACTCTCATCGTTAGTCCCCAGGTAGGCAAACTGGTCCGTTATATTGGATTTATACGAATGCCAACCTAGACAGGACGTTCCGACTACCGGTACTTGTACCCTTACAGTTACTACATGCCCGTCGTAGAACTCACTTTGATGAGATTTGGAAAATGAAAAATGCGACAAAATCTTGAATAACGGAAGTATGAAGATGATTTGAATATGTGAACATTGAAATATGTATGATGAATATGTATGTAAGTATGTATGTTGACTGTAAGTATAATTCATTATGTATCACAAAATGTAATATTAGAAGTGCTTGCATGCATTTGTGTATGTAATAAATATGAAAGAAATAAACATCATGAGTTTGCATGTAACCACATAAACAATTAAAATCTAATCAACTATAGTATAGGCTCTAAGGGTCTAATAACCTATCCTATATCCCTATAGTCAAAAGCTCTGATACCAATCTGTCACACCCCGACCCGCAACGGAAAAAGGTGATCGGGGCATGATTGGGTTTTCATCAAAGCTCATGACATTTATTATAATGTTTCATATTTATTATTACAATTTAAAGGAGATCATACAATCAAATCATACAAGTACAACATGTCCTATACATCTTTCTAGACTTCATTATTCTTCTTCTAAGGCAATTTCCTATGTGTTCCTTGCTTCATCCTGTCCACCTGTATCATGTGTAAAAATGGTTTTTGGGTCAACAAAAAGTTGGCGAGTGAATCCTATGAAAACATTTAAACGTGTTTATTGTATTGATTATAAAATAAAGTGCATAACCACATATGAGTAAATATAGCTGTAAATTTATTCACAAAACACATAATATTAAATATTGCACACACATACTATAAATGATTGTTTTGAGGCACGCGTTGTTCAACTCGTCTCCCACGAGGAACTGATGGGCCTAATGAATGAGTTTTGAGGCACGCGTTGTTCAACGAACTGATGGGCCTAATGAATGTTTTTGAGGCACGCGTTGTTCAACTCGTCTCCCACGAGGAACTGATGGGCCTAATAAATAATTTGTATACAACTTGACAATATGTAATACATCACAACAAACAATATTTACATTCCAAGTTTAGATCATATAATGGTATAGCACGAGTTTGAATAAGCGAATTTATTTAAGCGACACATGATACACCCCAAAACATGAATAAAAAAGGGGAGTTTGTAAGAATTCACTCACAGTGCTTGCGTTTCTTGGATTGATGATGAATGCGGACGAATTTGGTTTTAACCACGAGAGGAACTAACCTAAATAATAACATAGTGGTTCGGTAAATAAATGGATTTTATTTGAGATTAATAATTTTAATTCATAACCTTACAGGATTTTTAGATTTATTTTTGTGAGTTTAAGGACACTTTCTAACTTTAAAATATTATTTTTAAGTATTTTTAATTTATTTTTAAATTAAATAAATAAATAAAATAAATAAGAAAAATATAAAAATGTTGACTTTTTGACTTTGACCGTGGACCGAGCGTTGACCGTTGACCGGACGGACCGTGTTTATTATATGCGCTGAGTGAGGTTCGAACTCGTGACCTCCCGTACGCGTGCACGCAGCTCTACCAACTGAGCTACGTGTCTAACCCGAAATATTTATGTTTTTAATTATACTTATATACTATTTAGATTTATCCAGAAATCATTTATTTTAAAAAGAATTTTAATTATATTGAACCGGTGCGCATGATGAGTTTCGAACCCGTGACCTGTGGTTTAACTTTGCACACAGTCCACCGCTGGACTGTGTGTCTAACCTGTTTAAAATACTTGTTTTTATTAATCTTATATACTAACTGAAAGGTTCCGTATTTGGGTTTTATAAAAAGGTTTGAATATTGTGACGAATCGGAACAAGGACAGACTCGAACTCGGTATCTCTATGTTTCAAATGCACACAGTCCACCGCTGGACTGTGTGACTAATCCGAGATATAACCCGATTTATGTTAAATATATACCCAACCTAAACTTCATCTTCTTCGTTAAAACAACCCAGAACTGTTAAAATCCGATTTCTTCGATTCATTAATCAATTCCTTTATTAAATTTTGAATAACTACATATGAGACTAATAAAAATGAGAGGGATTAGGTGTAAGATATACCGAACAGAGATGGTTGTGATACTTCGGTGATGCCTCCGGTGACAACAAAATTCTGGCGATGCTAATTGAAGCAGAGGGTTCTTTCAGAGAGTTATAAGTGATGATTGAGAAAGTGTGCCAGTTCAATTGAGGTGAATTGGTCGGTATTTATAGAGTGTCAAGACTGGTATGTTTTCGGTTTTCCGGTGACCAAATTCCTGCGAAATGCAGACAAATTTCGGCGACTGAAGGGAATTCCGGCGAACAGAACAAAGGTTTTGAGCATAGATTTCGTGAACGATTGGAAGTATGCGCTTGTAGTTAGTATTTATAAGCAGTGGCGGTCTTCACTTTGATTTAAATTTTTCGGTTATGATTTCCACGATTTTGAATGAAAGGCTTTAAGGTTTCGGTTATAACTGACGTTAATCGTCAATTACATTTACCTGATTTCGGAGTCAACTGCCGGATTCAATGATTGAGTCAGTTTCGGCGGTTACAGACTTGGTTCAAACCGGTGACTCTGTGAGTTTTCGTATAAGAGTTTTTTTGTTTCAGAAATCACACAACTAGTGTATGTGGCGGGAGTGGTGTGAAGTGTGTTTGGTCTTGAGAGTGACCCGGGTTCGAAACCCGGCGTCTGCAAATAATTTTTATTTCATTATTTATTATTAATTTTCAATTATATATTTTAAATTCTAATATATTTATTAATTATGTATTGTTTAAAATTAGTTTGAGCCCTAAACATGCAACGAAAATTTTAACTGGATGTTCGGTTAATAAACGAAGCGGGTTTGGATAACCCGGTTTTTGACGGATGTTACAGTTTATTTGTCATTACATGACTAAATTACTGTTTACCCTTTTTACCATCAAATATGATTTAATACCTTTTTAACTTGTTTCAACCCGTATCTATCCGTGTTGGAACTTTATATTTCAAAATCTCGTTCCGAATACCCAAAACGCTTATTCAACTACATAAGTAAATCTACTATTTTAAGGATGTAAGCTTTACTTACCTTGAAATCTGATTATGCCTTTTCCCGCGTACTTGTTCCGTTTGACCCGCTTCTTCCCAAGCCTCCACCTAGCTTGTCAAGCATCAAACTATCATTTATCATTCGCAAATGGTTAGGTTAGTCATCATTTAACACGACTATTCCACCTTACGAATTTTATATCAAATTTATCATTCGATCTTATTATAGGTCAGTTTGACTTTTAAAAGTCAACTGTCTATTTACTCATACAAACCCACGAACAAGTTTAACAACTCATTTATGCATTTTGTTAATTACCCGGTAAGTGCTATTCTTAGGCCACCATTTAAGTTATGTTTCTCAAACCAAGTTCATGTGATTGCTAATATCAAATTAACATAGTTTCTACTATCATATGCTAATCTATCAGTAATTACACGAGAACTTGGAATTGTTTCATTATCACAAAACAACTCATCTCATCATATTACTAGACATTCATCCGAATACCTAATATAATCCAGTTCTACATACAAACTAGAAGACAACATGTTCTCAAACACTCATTAACATTGACATAACATCAATTTCATCATATCATACAAAACTCATTTCAAGTTATGTATGAACACTTATTCGAACCTCTAATTGTTTAAATATCTTACACATACATACAAGTATGATGATCATGAACACTTTTGTATCATCTATTTCATCAAATAATCAAAACCCACTCCAACAGCTACTTGTAAATAACCTACAAGTAATCTTACATCAAATAGTGCATAATTTATTTAAGTCTAACGAAATCAAGCATACATATACACTTAATTTCATCTTTGGATCATAATCCATCAACCTTATTACAAGTATTCTACTTGTCTCCAATTATAACTTTCATCAATCAAAGTTTTGAGACATACCTCATGATTCCCTAATCAAGGTGATGGACAATATGCGTTCATGCATCGATTTGGTGTCCAATTTCCCTTCCAATTTTGATGATTTTGGAGATTAGGTCAAGAAGGGGTTTCTCCCTCCTTCTATGCTCCTGGTCGATTCACACACACACATACACACTAAGTATGTGTTGTGTTTTAATTTTCCTTTTTAAACACAACTTTCCCTTTTACCAACTTTGGTCCCTTTAGTTTAGTTTTGATTATAAATGAGACTACAACTCATTGTCTTGTTATTTATATACATGTTATTAACTAGGTTAATTTGTTCCTAGTTATTTTGTTTACGGGTTCATTTTCACCACTAACGGTCTTTTACCCGCTCTTTAATATTCAGTGGTTTGATTACAAACCCGTTTTTGGGTGTTACATATCTGAGTTTATTTTTCATCTAATTTTGAATCCATATATAGGGGAAGTTTAGAGAAAACGCCTATAAGTATGAAAATGGTGAGAATCCTCTCATCCGTTGGGTCAAAACAATCCTGGATTAGATTGGCGTGGTGGCATTTTCGAAAATAACATAGAGTAGCTGCACATGAAAACGCCATTGATAAATGAAACTGGAACAAAACGCCAATGCATTTAATCATTGAAAACGCCAAAACACACAAAAAAATAGAATTGTAAATGTTAGTTGTTGGAACGATACGTGGTGTCAAACGAAATTACATCATCAAACACGTGGTAATTACGTTTGCATTGATAATCTTACCAAAAAAAGTCCTTTCAAACGATTATCATCATCTATGAAGTAGTCATACGAGAAATTAGCTGAGACTGTTTTTTTTTCATGCAAATGTCTCACAACCATCTCAGCGTCATATTCCCCTATAAACAAGTTAATTTGCCTTTTTTAGTTCTTAAAATCAACTTTACTTCCACCCACGTCTTCAAAACCACCAAAACAAGTCTTCATAACATAAACGCTTTAACCGGTCCCAAATTCAACTTAGACATGCTATGTATAACATGCTTCTGGAGCTGAGTGAGGTGTCTTCATAATACTTAATATGTGTTTCTCCTTTGGCGTTTATCTTTTCAGTCCCTTTTCTAACAGAAAAACACAAGCCGTCGCATATCTGACATACAATGAATAACAATCATCGAGGCTTTAGACTATCATGTCTATTTTTGGCTTTAACTTTTCACTAACGTCGGGAATGATAAATGGTAAACCAGTTTTCGGGAAAACTTTCATTTGAAGAAACACACTTGTCTGAAAAAACATTATCGATAAACGCTATTAATTGAATAATAAACAATAAGAATAACTGATGTTACTATCTTAATAAAATATATTAACGAAAATGCCATTAGTTGAATAATAATCAATATAAATAACTGATAATATAGTCTTCCGAAACATGTTAATGAAAATGCATAAGTTGAATAATCAACGAATAGAAAGAACTAATGAACGCCAATAGCTACAAGTAATCAGATGTATGTAACCAAAAATGCCATTGATCGTAAAAATATAAGCATATATTAGATCCCAAACGACAATTGAGATTAATAATAATAACGCCAAATATTGAATATATGAAGAACAACATTAAAAAAATAAAACGCCATTTCAAATATTATTTTGAGAAAAAAAACCTCCATTGAAACAACCATAAAGAAAGAAAACGCCATATCTGTTACATGATTTGCTGGAATCAAATATGAAAACAAATAAAAAATTACTCTGTAGAGTAGAATCCACATTATACTTTATAGATCTTGAAAGCTTGGAGATGAGGTAACAACTAATACAAAATTTTGGAATTTTGTTTAAAAAGAATTTAAAACACCTTTTATTGGGCGGAAATTGCACAATGACAATGTACTCTGCATATCATTTAGCGCCCCTACCACATGTTTGGCCAGAATCCGTTCTCATCGTTTTCACACTTACAATCGTTTTCTTCTGATCCCGTTTCTCTATATATATTAGTAAAAGGACAATGGTAAAAATAAAAATATATAGACGTATTAATATTCTATTAATTTTTTTCTAGCTTATTTTCTAAACTTTTAATTAGTTGGAATTGCTTACTCATGTCTTATTGGTCTAATGATATGGTATCCCTCTTTACTAATGATGAGGTTATGCGTTCAAGTCCTTACAAGTGCAATATAAAGGTGAAATTAAGGTGTTAAAAGATTTTGCCATTAAAAAAAGTTTAAATTGCTTAAATTCAGTATATTAACAATTGAAGTCTATTAATTGCTTATATTGTTGTAAAATTTCTGAAATTAGAATCTATATTGCCGTGCAATAATGCACACCAGAAAAAAAAAAGAAAAGAAAAAACCGACTCAAACACAAATGGAGGATAGATTGGTTCAAATACAGTTCCTAATACTACTGACCAATTATATATTCTAATGTTCCCTTAAATTGTAACTACTTTTGGATGAATATCAGCCCTTAGATCAAGTTAAGATGAAATCCTGACCATAATAATTCCGAAAAAGCTTCTAGAAGCAGAGGTTGAGTATGGTTTTCCTTTGCTTCAATTTCTCTCCCACGTCATCAGTTATCGTGGGTTACCAAACCTCTTCAAATCTTCTTCGCCAATCCTTATCACCTTTCCTCACCCCCTTTCCAGCAAAGAGAAGCAAGTAGGGCATCATGGACATGACCACTGCACCTGCACCCTTTGCGGTAAATCGTGGTGGTTTGCTTTAGGAATCCAACCCTTCGTTTCAGCTTCCTTTTCAAATTTTCTTTCAGCCACCTCAATCCACTACCACCAGTCCTCTAATTGCATACACAGAAGAACAATCATTCAATTGAATCCAGTTGGTTTGTTTCTATCCAAATCACAATGATGGAAATCAAAACCGCAACATCGAGTAGATTCTGCATGATCAGATTCGTGACGTCCTGGTACTCATCAAACTTTCTGGTTTATTAGTAAACAAGTATCTACTCAGCAACTACGGCTTCAGTAGAATAGTAGAATGAATAAGTTAATGTGTTTGTGTATGATAAATTTCCTTTTGTGATAATTTTTGTCTAACATAGTGCTTTTGTTAGGTTATTTCAAAGTTCATGAGCAAAATTAGAGTGGAAAATTAACAAAATCAGAGTGGAAAACTGGTTGTGTAGGTCACCAAGGTTGGATGGCGGTTAACTTATTTTGGGGTTGGGTTGGGCTGACCTGAATAATTATATTTATCGTTAGTTAATTGATAAGTACATAATGTATCAACAAATTGTTACCTACACTTGATTTGGTGACGGGAATTTTTTTTTTTACTTTATTTGCTTTTCTTGTCACTTGAAGTTAGCAAGCTAATGGTGTACATGTGTTTTCCTATGTGCAGCATTTCAAAGAGCCTATATCCAGTTCGCTATGACTCCAACTTTGTGCAGCATTTGTATTCTTATCGGGAAGAAAATGGTGCATTGAATCTTGTCTTGCAGGAATTGTAAATTATCTGAGGATAAATATAAATATAACAGGATGTTTGAGGCAATCCAAAATCCTGGAATCCGATAGTTAATAATGCAGAATGGTTAGTTTTTGTTTCCATTTATCAATTAAGTTGAATATAAATATATCATGCTTATGTAGTTTTTTTTTTTCTATCAGTTATTGGATGAAAGATAAGGCATTGCCGCATTAGTGTGTGAAGGTATCTTCAAGCAATTGCTAAGAGACCCAATATTACCATATTACGAGGGTTTAAAGAAATTAAAATGCAAAACACATTATGTTTACCATTTCATTCTCATGCCATTAGTTGAGGTAACTTTATTCAATTATATACTGCGTTGATGGTCAAATTTACTATTTCTTTTTTACTTTGGTAGTCAAACTTGCTTATTTTGTTGCTGATATGTTGATGTGAATTTATTAGTTTCAGCGATAAAGATTGAGCTTACATGCTGCCAGGTCAAATTGACCAAAATTCAGAAGCAAGTATTAACAGCAAATCTAGTTATAGAAATTAAGTAATTACCAAAGACTAATAATGTTACTGATGCTTTGGATTACTGGTTTTATCTAACCTATTCAGAATCCATCCATCTTGCAATCCTGTGCAGTGGTGTGATTTCAACAGATTTTTTTAATGAAATTTCATCAACAATCAGATTGGCATAACCTACAATTTCATCCCGTAGGAGAAATGAAAGCAGTTGGTGGATTGTTGCTCGGATTTCCACTCGTCGCTAATCAGACCAGACTGATTCAATCGAAATCAACGGCGACGGTGGAATCAAAGCCGATGACTGTTTGGTTTCATTAAATTAAAGGTATTGTTTTTTCAAATGTATTCATCATAGTTATTTGCGAGTTTTTATTGATCAATTTCGTGTTTATGTTTTTGCATCTTATAGGGTTTTAAGTTTTGAGTTAATTGAAATACCAGGTTATATCTTCGTCAAGGTATGTCAATTTGCATTCTTAATTTCAATGAAAACATCTTCGATACATGTTATAAGGTTGAAAATAATCCGTTTATTTTATTTTGTATTTATATGTAAGATGGAGCTTTGAACATCCATGAAAGGGGTAGGACGAAATGCAAGTCTTGCTGAAACCACGTCAAGCTAGGTACTACCAAATTACGTAAAACTACAACTGTTGAAATAAAAATAGTTGCTATTTTGATGGGAAATTGTAACACCCTGTAAAATCGTGTCCACTAATATAGTGACACGTGTTGTATTTTTAATATAGTCTATTAAAGACCAATAAGGGCTAAAGGCGTCAACATGCTCAAGTTGAGCCTCTGAGTGACGAACCGATGTCAACATGCTTAAATCATTAGCCTCTGAGTGACTGATACGTCAACATGCTTGAAATTTGGCCTCTGAGTGACTGATATGTCAACATGCCCAGCCTCTGAGTGACATCGGAATCAACATGCTTGTAATAAGCCTCTGAGTGATCCTTTGTGAAGTCCTAACTCTCATACGTGCCGTTTGTTGGACGAGAGAGTTCAATTTTGTGAATATGTGAAAGTTGGATAATGGAGGGATTAAAAGTGTCAACATGTTAATTTATACCTCTGAGTGACCTTTAATGAACCGAGAGCTCGACAATGTCCGGGCATAATCCCGGGTATGCCAAACATTGGCTACGGAGGGCTAAAAGTGCAAAAAAGGTGTTTAAAATGGTTTCTATAAGCTTTTTAAAGTTAAGGGGTCAAAGTGTCAAATTTTGAAACTGAATTAAGGGCGGTCGCGGGCCGCGAAGAGCCGGCCTGTGTCTCTCGCGCCCCCGAGAAGAGACCTGCAGCATAAAGTTTTGTTTAGTCTCAAGCAAAACTCCAAAACTATTAAATCGAAACCATGGCTTCCCTAAACTGCTATGCCACATTTTAGGACACTTGTAAGCTTCTTCTTACACCCCTAAACACCTGGCTTCACCTCCTTTGAGCTCTCCAACTATAAATAGGTGCATTAGTTCACCATTCCAACTTGCACCTTCTCATTTCATCTCTTCTCCCTCCTCTAGAAGTTCCTAACTAAAAGGAGCAATCCAACATAGTTCTTTTGCATCTAGGGATCACAGGTAAGTGTTCTTCCTTGTGCATTTTCGTTTATAGGTTTTATAGGCAAAAGTCAAGCGTTTTACGTAAAACGCTTTGACTTTCGGTTAAGACCATTATGGTCCAGCCATTGTTCGAAATGAATATGGCTAAGTGATCATAGTAAGGTAGGTGTTAGTCCCTATAAAGGGCACCTCCTGAAGATCAGTTTGCTAGACTAATTGACGGGTCAAAGTTAAGTTATTAAAAAGTCAAACATGCCATTTTTCTGAAAAATCATAAATTGATATTATATACGTTATGAAACCTGTTTTGACACTTAAACAAGTTGTTAATAATTATTAGAACATGTATGAACATGTTCGGCTGTCAATTTCAGTTCTATGGGTCGGTTCGCAACCGAAAGTCGCAAAGTTTGACTTCTGCTTTGACTTTCGATTCTGACCCAATTTAGATTAGTTAGATACTGATCTAAAGTTGCATTATGATCATAATTTTATGTAGCATAACCCTCTGAGGTTATATTACATGATCATAATCAGAATCCAAGTTTATGCACAAGTTCCATAATTATGTATTTTTGACCAAAATGCCTTTTTGAACAAAACAAGGTTTTAATGATAATAAACTTGAAAATGAGTTTCCTGCTGATGTAATATTATAAGTAGGATTATTTGGGATCTTAAGCCAAGTTATAAACTGAGTTTTCAAGCAAGTTTTCAAACATGTCGAAAAATGACAGTTTTAGCCCCTGTGGCTTATAAAATATTTTAATCAAATCTTTTCAAGGTAAATCATTTATCTACTGATATGTTATATTAAATAACATATTTTAAACATTTTAATCTGATCCAAATGTCAATTTTTGTAAACATCAGTTAAAAACGTCATTTTACGACATAAGCACCGTTTCGGCGCATAATATGGTTTTAAACCATATTATTGACTAAAACTTGATACCTACTGATTTTAAAACTTATTTTAAACATATTTACAGTAGGTACATGTTATAAACTCAGAATCCCAAATAATTTATAAACTATTATAAAATTACCAAAATGCCCCTATAAGGCATAATTTCGTTTTAAAACCTTAACGGGCATGCAAGTTGATATCCTATTGATATCTTAACTTATTTAAAGTATAATGGCATATAGAACTTGTCCATGACTCATCCGGTTACCCGATATCGCTATTGAGCGCATAGTTACGTATATGTAACTATTTTACGGAAATTAACAAAACGGATTTAACCTTGTCATTTAAGTCTCAAAATCCAGAATGTTAATAGTTTACCCATATTAAACAAGTCAAGGTACTTGTTGGATTAAACTACATTCTATCCGATCATCGTTTAATCTAGGGTCATACGTTTTGATCAAGTACGCTAGTCGGTATAAATCTATGACTTAAATAAGACCGTTAGTAATTAATTGGTTAGTTTATGCCATAATACAGACTAGAGACTTGCCAGTAAATGCTATCTGCACTTAGCTCATTTTGAATACGGCTGAGTTAATAAAATTAAAATAAGACTAGCTCAGGTAAATACTCTCGACTTATTTCCTCTGTACGGGCTTGGGTTACGGTAAATTATTACCGCTTGGTCGGAAATGGGATTAATCGAACGCCGGTACGGAAATAGAGATCCGCATATTCTGTTTTAATCAGTTTTGTTTGATAAATTAACATCGGGGGTTGACTACCGTGTCCTGAATATCCTCGGCTCATTATAATCGAAATGGCCACGACCTTAGCGTGGGTGTAGGCATACACCCGATAGACTGCTCCATTATGCATTCCCACAAGGTTGGGAGGAATTGACTCATTCGTGAGTCCAAAGTGGTGTGTACGTTAATTGTGTCTCGGTTTTCGTGCCGAGCCCCGTATGTATGACAAACATGTAAACCTTTAACAAGGTTGGACGGTCAGTTAACCCAAGTTATAAAAAGATTTTTGTGCTGATACGCACCTAAAACATTTTTTAAATGTTTTCAAAATGAGTCAGTTGGGTGTATTTACCAGTGAAAGCTGATGTATTTTCAAAAGACTAATCTGTAGGTACAATACGAAAATAAGCTGGAAGTGCTCGGTAGTGATAGAGGATCTTGCAAATCCTAAATCTGCCCAAAGTCTGTTTTATATTCTTTCCTTGTACAATTTATGATCCGCCTGTGGATCTTCTATTACAAGATTGTATATTATTTTGTATTTTCGAACATTCGGTTTGTAATAGTAATTTTACTCCAAGACTTCCGCTGTGCCATGTTAATTGACTATGATGTTATCAACTGTTGTCACGATACTCCCCACCCGGGCCCACTGGTGTTTGGATTTCGGGGTTAGAAATCTGGGGTGTGACAGAAATACTTACAGATCGTTGACATGGTTTGTGTAGGGGCAGGAGCAAATGCACTCGACATCATCGAAATTTGATGAAGCTGACAGATTGCTTATTATAAGTTGGGTAACTGATTCTTTTTTAAATGTCTTTATTACACCTGAAATCTTAAATCTTTGTTTAATTTCAGAAAGACAATGATAGTATGAGACCATTTCATATGGACCCGACTTTAGTCCCTACAAATCGCATTTTCACTATTAACTCAGGGAAGAGGTAATTGGTTTATCAAGCTTCAAATAAATTGATAAAATCTTGTAAAAGAATATGTCAGATTTTGCTTCATCATGTGCTTTCACAATCTATTTAATCAATATTTATAAAATTTCATCAAACATATTTAGAGTCATTGTACCTGAATTAAAACTTTAGCATAATGATTTGAATTTCATGTTAAAGTATTTACAGCTATATACATGTAACACCATGAGTCTTCGGCGTTCAGGTTAGATAATTTAGGAGTAATACCCAGCACCCCCTCCTAATTCGACTATTTGGTATGCGAATTGGAATCTTGGATCGTTTGGATTTTTGAGTGGTGACGTACCGTGTCGAAAAGGCTTGGTCAGTCCATTACATAGTGGCTAAGGGCGTGGCCAGGAGGTGACACGTGTCCAAATGACTCATCGTCACTAACGGACCATCACCGTCACGGTCCATTTCGTGTTCGCAGATTACTAACTAACTCAACTCGCGATGGTGTGGCTCTTATGTTTATTAATCTACTTTAATGATTTTGTTGAAGGTGTATCAGTGGTTTGCTAATTTAACATAGTGCAGATATAAGTCCACAAGACTCCACCCTTTTGTATGATGTTGTGGAAGTTGGGCATGTGCCATGACATACTCAAGAAGATGGGGAACCTCGATATCATTTTACATAGTAACTCAATATGAATGCTCAAGTGCTTCAAAACTGTAGGTACCACCTTTTAGTAATAATAAAAGATCATATATTTAAAGATTGGGTCAAGAAACATTTAGTGAATTTGCATTTATATATGTCAAAACCCGCAAAGTTTTATCACTACAAATCAATGGTATGCTTTTTATCTAATTCCTTTCACTTGATGAAACAATTGATTTGTGAGAAAGTTTCAACTGATAGTGTTCTTGAATTTGAATTGTATATTGTAGTGACCGCGGTGAGGGCAACCTCATAATTATTTGTCATACAAGTCATTTATTGTTACATTGTCAATTTGTATGCTTTAAAATTGTGGCAGGTACGACCTTTTGTGGAAAATGGATATGAGTCATATCATATGACACCCTACTGCTGGTGAGATTGCTTCTGGAGATTAAGTACCTTCATTGCAAAAGTCAACTGTGCGTATATAAATTTTAAACATTGCTTTTGCTACCCAATGGCTTAACCTTGTGAATTAGTTGAAACATTATGGTTATCATTTAATGTTTAAGGTGGTAAATGGGCTCACAGTTGAAAGAATGTTGGAGAACTGATTATATATTAAATGGATATATTGAAAGAGTGGATCTTTGGACATTCCATAATTTCATAAAACTAGAATCTATAGACATTCCATAATTTCAAAAAACTGAAATCTAAAAAATATTTGGTGATGATATTACCGGTACATCCGATGTTAAGTGATATGGAAAGCAAAAAAGTATACAGTTTGATGAATTGTCATAAGCTTTCACGTGAAGCGCGTGCACACGCAACACAAAATGATCAGTTTCCTATGCAGACTATGGTTCAATTTCTTTACTATGAAGTATGAACAACAGTTACAAGACAACATGGATGGTGGTATGATAGCAGTTGAACATGCGGCTCAACAAACCAACAAGAAACAACCATTAAATGATGAGCTTTTGTGGTTGAAAAAAGAAAACCAAGAACTCAAATTGGATCTTTTGAAGATTGAACTGAGAATATAAAAAGCAGAACGATGATCATCATCCTTGTCTGTTAACAAGTATATGGTAATTGAAACTGCTTCCACATGTTACTCTACTGATAAGAAGCCACCATTGGCTAGAAAATCTTTCATGAATTCTGAGTTACTCTGCATTCTTATTATCATTTTCTTGAAATTTTAATTTGAAGTTTGATTATAATCAAATAATTGGCAATTGTTGTTTACCCTCTTCCTGATTATCATGATGTGATCAAGCAACAAATGGGCTTCGCAACCGTAAGGAAGAAGCTTGCAAAAGGATGGTTTGTATCTTTGAAAATAATTGAGGTTAGTACTTGAGTTGAAGCTACAAACAGCATTCTTGGATGTGGATATTGCTAAGCCCCTTATAGGGATCCTTTATCTTATGCATCTAACAGTCTTATACATTTTATTTTTATAATTTATATAGCGCAAGAAGATTTTTTGTTGCATTGTATGGTGAAGGTTGTGCCATAAATTGTCTGTAAGCTATGACTTTTCTTTTCTAATATTGTCTTTGATCTTCTTTTGGTTGTTATTTGTCAGTTTAAGCATCCATATTGTTCTCCAGGCATTCTAAATTTTATAAAGATATTGATCTTTATAGATTTGAGTTATCTATTAACTAGTCTTTTTATCTTCATCGGAAACTTCCAAGATCTGTGCACAGGTAATTATGGTTTCATCTTTATTTGATAATAGAGCTTTCATATTTGCAGAAAAGTCATCAAAGTTCTAAATAATTTGATTTAAAATAGCCAACCTTAAAAAATGATTTAAGTTAGTTAAACTAAGTATTGGATTGGGTGTAAAATCAAATCTTTTCCTAGAAAGTTTTGTAACTTTGGAAAATAATTGAAATAGGAATCTTTTCATCTCAACCTTTACATTTAAGCACCTATTAACCTGCCAATTTTATCACCGTTACTGAAATTTGACTATTTTGTAAATGACTTTGTTCGCAGTATCATATGGATGGTGTGATCCGAATGGGGATATGCTGGCATAATATGGTATTCATGACATTGTCCATGTTTTGTTAAATATTTATGTTTACTTATTTTATTATTATATATAGTGTTTTTTGTCAAGAATGCATAGAATTTTTTTTCATTATGAATCTTAAATATTTGGTTGCCTATCGGGTATATACTTCATAGAGAACATGTGTGTTTCATGAAACTTTAACACATTATTGTTGTTAGTTACATGATTATTACTAGACATTGTGTGGTTGCCTACCTATTTATGCTCTTATAGTTTTGTAGTTAATGGCTAATTTAAAGACTTGGTGTGATTTAATTCATTGGACTTGCTAATAGTCTCACTTTGCTACGTTTTAGGCATATTTATATATCTACATATGAACACTTTTGATTAAAAAATCACTTTTTTTTGTTTTAAAAAATAATGTTTTATTTAGAATGCAAACAATAAAATACTCATCATTATACCTTAATTGCCCGTCCACCGACGGGTATAGAACTAGTTTCATATGGCCATTGGACATGGAAAAGATGCTAGTTTATGCTGACTCATTAATCACTCTAGCTAAGATGATTCGTTTGTGACTTGCAGGCTAGCCGGTATATATATAATATATTATATATATATATATATCCCTTCATGTGTGACGAGAACAACTTGGTACCCGTTTCCCAGAGTATTGATTTAAATGTGTCTATGTTTGACAATGATAATAACCATGACATTAGATGTTCAAGTAAAGTATTTAATAGCTTAATATTATACCATAGTAAGAATACTTAAAAAAATACATATATTACCTTTTTTTAATCTATATGGAAAACTTAAAAGGACACTTCTAAGTTCTTTAACACGTTTAGACGAACTTGCCTGCTTTCCACACGATTAACGTCATAAATTTACTTGTTATACTCTTCTAGAAAGTCAATCTTCTTTTATTATTAGTATTAAGAAAACTTAGATATATCTTAGTTTATTTAATTTTCTTATTTAAAAGTACTTTGACGTAAAGAAAGAAAAACGAGTTGACCAAATATGGCAATACGATTCCCACATGCAAGTTCCAGCTAGTGGAACAGAACCATCCACTAATAAATATTCTTTAAACGTTTATATTTGTTATCATTTTTTAACCGCGGCATTTTTATATAATCATAAAAATGAAAACAAAGGGGCCAACAAAAAGCTGGGATCCCGGAAAGCAAGATGAAACAAAACATATAAAATAAAAAGAACAAATTCTAACCGATTACATCTCTTACATTAAAGTCACGCCACCTCTCCCAGTTCAAATCTGTGAACTGCGACCTGTTCATGATCCAATAAACTAGTCCTCTTTAATATCGTCCACCACCTTTCCCACCCGAACAGGTTATTATCAAAGATCTTTTCTTTCTTGCCTTCCAAACTCTCCATATAACGGCATAGAAAACTACTTCTATTACTTTCTTCCACTTTTTCGAGCCTTTTAGATTGTTAATTGCTTCCAGCAACCTAATCACTTGCATTATAACAGGGATTTTTAGCCAAATGCATAAATGCCACCACACAGCTTTGACCACGACACACTCCACAAAATTAATTAAAAACATGAAAAGATATATTACTTTACATTACATCATGAAACATGAGAATATATTAAAAGTTGATATTATATTATATGACGCGTCATAGTTTGTTGATACTTGTATGAAGATGAAAGAAAGATAAATTAATTAAATAATTTTAAATAAAATATAAACATGAAAAGGGGGTATTGGTTTGTTAATATTATTTATCTTACACATAAGGAATTATATCACCTAATGATTTAATAATTAAGAAAAACACGTACGCGCTGGCCACCACCAAACGCGATCACACTTATCTCACTATAAATGCCCTCTCATACCAATTCAACACTCAAGTATCATCCTCACCTCTCTTT
Source organism: Scalesia atractyloides (assembly GCA_947069175.1). Taxonomy (NCBI): domain Eukaryota; kingdom Viridiplantae; phylum Streptophyta; class Magnoliopsida; order Asterales; family Asteraceae; genus Scalesia; species Scalesia atractyloides. The sequence continues at coordinate 63,785,344 of CAMTDV010000028.1, read as the reverse complement.
CATAATCATTCATTAAAAAACCAAACAACTTCCTACGAAATTTCATCAAAATGCAACAACATCAGATTATCGAAGATCCTGGATTCGCTCCAAGCTTCAGTTATTACTCTTCCAACAGTAAAACATCTAGAGCGGTTGCCAAAGTGATGCGCGAAGAAGAGGCAGCTCGATTTCACGAAAAGGGCACCTTGATGGCCAAGATTTCGAGTTCTCGTCAGTTTTAAGCGATGAAGAGACCGATTTACAAAGTTGGAATGTTTTCAAGCGTGATATTCTGGTAAACGAACGTCAAATTACGAGTCCATTAGAGGATTTTTCTTCGTATTCGTCATCAGAAGCCGATGAAATGGAAAGCCCACATAATAGTTATAAATGCAAGAAGAGTAGTTCTACCGGGTCTGAATCGAAAAGGGGGATATTGCGGTTTTTGCAGAGGCGGAGCAATAGCGAATGTAAACGGGATAGTTTGAAACAAAAACCGAATTCGGGTGAGGTAACAAAAGTCGGGGGGAGGTGGAAGGCGCAAACTCCAGTTCACGAACAATTTTACGTGCAAAGAAAAGCGGAAAATGAATTCGGAAAGAGGAAATCGTATCTACCTTACAGAAAGGATCTTGTAGGATTGTTTGCAGGGAAAAAATATTTCCCTTTTAAATAAGATTATGAAACGTAAGTTTTGTTTTGTTTTTTTGTTCATGTAACCATTAAAGTTGTAAATATATTTGAATGAGTTTCTGAATCATTCTTTATCTTAAACGATCAACGAGCTTTTAATCTTGTCCAGAATGGTATATCGATCCGAAAATTGTAGATATACATGGGGAGGTCACTAAACCAGTATTTGTACACATGTTAACTAGCTTATATGTGAACAGTGAACCGGTTTAACTTCTTGTGTGAACAAGTTTAGTTTGCATGTGAATTATTGCTAGTTCACATATAAACCGGTTTTATCATTTCCAGAAACATTGAATGTAACACTTCAACCTGGTTTGGACTAACGTGTTACTTATATAGTATATCGAAGCTTCAAATATCATTTCATAAATTGTAAAACTTTACATTATTTCAAAAAGTCGAAATATCGTACAAAACATTTTTAAACTTTTTGAAATTCCAGATGCGTCTTTATTCCCTTGAACTATCCATCCAAGCTTTCCAAATATCCTTGCAACCTAACGTACATAAGAGGGAAAATGTACGTCTAAGTAAACGGGGTTTACTCAGTGGGACACAACTATGCAATATACATTGTCTTAACAATATCTATCACACAATATATATCACACATTCAGTTAGTCACCCCTAGTGTGTCATATTCAGTAGTTTAATACGTAGTCAGTTCACATTCAATGTGTCACATAATCACATTCAGTAGTTCACATTAAGTTTTTAAGTGCGTCACCTTTCGGTGCGATACAATCAGTGCTTCAGTGTGTCATAATCAATATTTGCTAAACCAATATAACTAATATTTAAATATAATAGCACATAATCTTGAAGATCACATAAGCAGTAAAATAACGAATCTAAATTTCCAACTATGAGGTAGTGGAAATCCAAATTCGCACACGTAAGTTGTTTGAGAGTCCATACCACATAATAATATAACAAAATAACGAGTTTAATCTTTCCGACTACGGGTAGTGAAAACCTAAACTCGTACACATATATGTAGAGAAGGTCCGTACCTTAAGCGATGAATATAAAACTGGGATAATAGATTACGTCTACCTGATCACGGAGTCCTACAATATAATATGGTTAAATCTTATTTTAAATCATAATACTTTAGTTTAGGTTCTTTATTAATTCCTATGGATTTTCTCATAATACGTTTATCCTAACAACTGTTTAAAAATCTAGATTTTACTTTTGTATGATTTTAATAAGTTATAAAATCAAAGTCACAATTTATTCTGATGATCACGACTTATTACTTTTAAATATTGGAAAAACAAACATTTAATAATATTTAACAAAATAGTCATTGTTATATTTCTTAGTTCGAAAGCATTAGGTGCTAATTTTTTTTAAAACAATGACAATTACTTACCTTCAAAAATAATATAAAATAAATAGTAAATATATATATATATATAATATATATTGTTTCTTAAAGATGAACTTTAACATAAATAAAACAAAACTAACGATTATTTGAATTTTAAAATCATTTGACTTAAAACAAAAGTGATAATAATTCTAACGAAATTCAAAATATATAAAATAAACTTTCTTGGGAGTGTTTGAGTTTTAAACTAAAACAAAAAAAATATTATGGATACATAAAGCATATCTCTAAAATAAAAGTGAGTTTTACGTATAACTAAATTGGAAGGGTAAAGAAGAAGATTTTATATATATATATATATATATATAATATATATATATATAATATTACAAAAACCTTAGCAAAAATGTGTGATCAGAATAATTTTTAAATTTCTTAAATAGGATAGAATTATTTTAGGATGCATATATATATATATATATAATATATATATATATATATATATATATAATGTGTGTGTGTGTGGTGTGTGTGTGTATAGTTTAAATACACTATGTATATAGTCAGTTTTATATTATATATTACATATATATGTATATGCGTGTATATATTACGAAAAGTTTTAGGAAAATGTGTGATCCAAAAATCGGGGAGTGATACTAACCCACCGTCACATCCTAAAAACGTAAACCTCCGACCGCCACACCCTAAAAACGTAATATACATGTGTTATGGTTTAAAATTGACTAATACATATTTATATAATTCAAATACACATATGTATATAGTCAATTTTAAACTATATATAATAATATATATATTACGAAAAGCTTTTGGAAAATGTGTGGTCCGAAAATCGGGATGTGATGCTAACCCACCGCCACACCCTAAAAAACGTAAACCTCCCACCCCACCCCCCACCTAACAAAAAAAAATCTAAAATAAACCATTAACGTAAACCTCCAAAAGAACCTAACTACCCTAAAAACTAACCACAAACGTAAACCCTCCCCCCCTAAAAAAATCTACCCTAAAAGCGAAGCTAAACCCAGAACCTAAACACTAAGACGATATTGCATGTGCAACATATACATATAATCCATATGTACAGTACTATTTTTTTCAAATTTTTTTATACATTAAATATAGCTATTTTAATAAAAAAATTAGTATAAAAATGGTGTGATTTAGGCTTTTTTGATAGTTTTTTTAGTTTTCTCATTTATATCTAGTTTTTTTCATTATTCTCTCCATATTTATATACATATATAGCATTGAGTTATTCTATAAAGTAATATAAAATAAGAAGTATAAGGAGCCATAATAAAGTGACAAGTGTCTCAAGAGAAATCAAGTGGGAAGAGTAATTTTGTCAAAGAGAATAAAAAGCTTATGCACATACAAGTCACATGTTATTTCCCCATATTAATTTAAACGTCCATAACTTTTTATACGTCATTTGTTTTTAAAAAAATTATACCATAAAATGGAGCGTCTTTTTATCTTTAATATGAGTATCACATTGGTATATTTAGAAAAATAATGCGAAAACCCAGTTGCGTATTACACAATAGATATAACATAAAACACAATGAGAAAACCGAGATGCGTATTATACAATGGACATAATATAAAACACAATGAGTATCAAACTAAAAACACAATGAAAAGTAAACAAAAAACACAATCGTTGATAACAGATAAAATACACAATGGACATAACTAAAACAAAATGAGTATCAAACTAAAAACACAATAGAAAGTAGACCAAAAACATAATCGATGACAACAGATAAAAGACACAATGGACATAACGTAAACACAATGAGTATTAAACTAAAAACACATGGAAAGTAGACTAAAAATACAATTGGTGACCACAGATAAACGATACAATTAATGAGAGCAAATAAAAGACACAATGGACAACAGACTATAATAAAATGGACAACAGACTAACACACAACGAACAACTGATTAAAACACAATGGATAACAGAAGAAACATAATGACCAGAACCTATAACACAATGTTTAGAGTACCCAAATATAACATCATACCCATTGTGTCATACATTGTGTTATACGTTCTGATAAAATGCAATGAATAGAACCCAAATTAACTCTGTGTTATAACTTTTGATAATAACACAATCTATAGAAACCTTTGTAAAAAATGTGAGGACCAAAACCCAGCTAAAAGACATAATTGTCACAACATTTAACCAATACAAAAAAAAAATTAGTAAAGTAAATTTTTTTATTGTATTTTTATATAGTAATATCATACTCATATTGAAGATAAAAAATGTTCGTTATTATGGTGAACTTTGTTTTTTAAAAGCAAATGTCGTATGAAAAAGTGATGGATGTTTTAAATTTGATGGGGAATTGACATGCACATTGCATGTGGAGAGTGAAAATCAATATATGTAGGATTCCTTTTATGCCCTTCTATTATTTTCTTTTCTTTAAAACTAATCTTAACCATTCAAATCTAAATAAATGGACTAGAATCTTTCTTACTCTTCTTATTTATGTTGTCTTTTGTATTTGATATATATGTGTGTGTGTGTATATATATATATATGCATAAAAAATTCACCATATAATCGAGAGTCTTTTTTCTTTAATTTGAGTACCATATTACTACATAAAATATGACAATTAAAAAAACCCATAAAAATGTGTTGAATTTCTATGTCGTATAACATTTTTTTGTACTTGATTTTTGTAATACATTTTTGTGCTGAATTTTTGTCTTGAATTTTTTTCTGAAGTTTTTGTGCTTGTACTTGATTTTTTATGCTGACTTTTTGTACTAAATTTTTTTGTACTATGTATTTTTGTACTGGATTTTTGTGCTATATTTTTTGTATTAGGTTTTTTTATATTAAAAAAAACCAAATGGTGTCACATGTCATTTTCACACTGCTACTTATAAGGATCAAAATGTTTAAGTACCAAAATTCACTTCTTTCCTACTTATAAGGAGTGTTAGATGTCATTATTACAAAACTTGTTAGGCTACTTAAGCAAAATTCACATTTTATATATACACACACACACACACACACACATATAGGGGATGGTTATTTTGAAAACGCTAAATATTGCGATAACTGTGAGAACGAATGAGAAAACCAATCAAAACCATTTTTTAATACAATCATCATTTTAATTAAAAGATAACATCAAAAAAGAAATTACAACATCAATTAATTCATTCTCCTCTCAAAATCACTCTTATTAGATTTTTTTTATATATGTGTAAATATGACAAATTTGCACATGTGTAGATGGCAAACTTACACATGTGTAAATTTTCTTTATTTCTGAATTCACATAAATTTAAATGTGTAAATTAAATTTTCTAGAATTGTATTCAAATAATAATAACAAGTGTAAAAAGAATTTTTGAATTTCACTTGTTTTTTTTATCAAGTTCTAGTGATTTTTTCATTCGTTCTCACGGTTCTCGCGGTATTTAGCGTTCTTATTTAAAGCCTTCCATATATATATATATATATACACTAAATCACAACTTTTCGTAGCTCAAATAAAAGTACTATAAAACATATAGATCTCTTATAGTAGCCTTAAACATGTTTCACATGAACATGTACTTTCTTTCATTCATAATATTACATTCCACATGAGTCACATGACACATGTCCTTTCTTTCATTTTCTAAATATTACTATACAAGGTATGTCTCTTGGGAATTCTTTGTAATGTGCGCCTTTTGGGTTGTGTTTAATCAACGGTTCAACTACGCTTACAAACGAACTTTTACATACATTCTTGACAAAGTTAAAGTGATATACTTAGATGACAAAGTTGCGCATGAAGCAAGTCTTTTAAATGTAATGAGGGAAGCAGCTCTATGTCAAGTCGGACAAAAAATGCTCTTTCTTTCCAAGAAGCAGTCGAATTTTATGGGCAACAAGATTAAAGAAGGCTGACTTAGGATATATGAAGCCAAGGTAACAGCAATTGAGGCCTAGGAAGTTTACGGTCATTCCTTGGGCCGGTAAACACTTGTAGAATTCTTTTATCAATCTATCTATGTTTGTTCTACTTTTTTTTTCTAAATTTGCTTTTTAGTGATGAACCAAAAAAGAAAAGCTTATAAGTTGACTGTGTCTATGGGTTCTTATTATTATTATTATATACTAGGTTGTTTTCTCGCACGTTGCGGCGGTATGTTATCGTAGGCATTCGATCAGTATTGGTTAGGTTCGTTATAGCAGTGGCGGATCTAGCCCAAAAATAAAGGGAGATCCCAATTTTTTTGTTTTTTTTTTGAATTATTGGTATCCTTTGTATAAAACTGAAAAACAGTGTTACACTATATAGACGGAGTTGAAGGGTAGGTGCTACCCCTGCTTATACACTACCTAACCGATACATGCACTCGGTATAGAAATAAACACATGTTTACATCAATTGAAAAGAAAAAAAAACGGTACCAACAACGATGTTGTCCAAATGGTATCGATTAGTTTAGACCGTCACGACACTGGTAATGATATTCGTTTATCATCGCTAACAATGTTGTGTAAAGGAAAATTATCGAAATTGGAAATCATAAAATTGAATACATTTACATGTAACAATGTTGTTCCGTAGGATACATCAGTTTATCAAAAGTAAAAACACTAAAAATAAGTACTGGTGCCAGTACTGATGTTGTTCGTTCGGTAAACTACGGTTGCGACATAAACCATATAAATGAGTATAGGTAAAGGTACCGATGTTGTTCGGTACGGTATAATAGCGATACGATGTCAGTTTATTGAAAGCAAAAACAACATAAATAAATACTGGTTTGTCGAAAGCAAAAACAATATTAATAAATACTGATACCAATTCTGCCGGTTTCGATTCTTTTAGGTACGGTAGTGGTACAATTAAATGTAAATAATAATATGTATAATAGAATCTATTATATAGTATTAAAAGAATAAAAATATCAAGAAAAAAACTATATATTATTACAAAAATAAAATTACTATTCATACTAACTTTTTAATTTAATATAAAATATAAATAATAATATAATATAACATAATATAATATAATATTAAATACAGGAGATAATAAGTTTGCAAATTGATATACAGTAATTATAATACTATTTTATTCAATTTATTTTTAATGTATATATTTTCTTTTCAGATGAATTTTGAAATTGTTAAGTAGGTCTATTATTTATAGTTATCTCTTTATTCAGTAGGTTTGGGTGTTTAGGAGAGGGTTAGGTTTTCGTAGTTATACATATGTGTAATATTAATTTTTTTTTTGTTTTTCGCTTTTTAATCTTAAAAACGCCATATTTAAAACCAAAAAGTGTTTAAAAAAATTGATGTGTTTTTTAAGTTTTTCTATGAGAGTATTTTAGTTTTCTTATAAATAAAGATGAGTTTTCTAACGATCATTGTGGTGTGGTATATATATATATATATGTATATATATATATAAAACTTATTTTCTAAAAAGCTTTTGATTGTTTGGAATTGCTTCTTTTACCCCTTTCCTATTTTGTGAAAGAATTCTACGAAATTAAAAATATATGTTAATATTACATCACAACTTTTTGTAACTCACATCAAAGTACTATCAATACATTTAAAATTTTTATACTAACCTTAAACATTTCTCACATGATCATGTCCTCTCTTTTTTTCTTGAAATTACGTTCCTCATGAGTCACATGTCCTCTCTTTTATTTTCTTAACATTACTAAATATATAATAATTTGCAAATTGATATACAATAATTATATTACTATTTTATTTAATTTATTTTTAATGCAGATATTTTCTTTTCAGATGAATTGTGAAATTGTTAAGCAGGTCCATTATCATAGTTATCTCTTTATTCAGCAAGATTTGGTGTTGGGGATACGTTTTTCGTAGTTATGCGCATGTGTAATATTAATTTCTTTTTTTTTAACTTAAAAATGCTATATTTATAACAAAAAAATTGTTTAGAAAAATTTGTATATTTTTTAGATTTTTACTTTTTAAGAGTTTTTTAATTTTCTAATAATTAAAGATGATTTTTCTCGTAATCCCTCTCCTCCTCTCTCTTCTATATATATATATATTATAACTTATTCTCTAAAAAGCTTGTGATTGTTTGGAAATGCATCTTTTAATCATTTTCTATTTTGTGGAAGATATCTTTAGAATTATATATAAATATTAAATCACAACTTTTTGTAAGTAATATAAAAATACTGATGACGTGGGTAGCTCAATTTTTAATAAGCTGATTAGAATACACAGTAGCTTAAAAGGTTGAAATGTTAAAAGGTTTAGGAATAAACATCTATTATGAACAACAAAAAGTACGCGACTAGTACCCGGTCACATCACACTTTGCATGTGAACTCTCCTACACAGCCGCAACAGTAGCATGTGGGAGAGCACACTCTTTTACCCGCAGGCCCAAAGCCTTTAACCTACCAAAAACGGCAAGCCCTCCACTACAGTCAAGAATCACTGGGTTTCTCTTTGTAAAGAATCCTTAACCTACATATGACAGCCCCTTGTCATTCAACAAATTCATTCCAAAATCACTTGAGATCACTCCTGATCTTTGATCTAACTTCTCATGTCAAAAACTTGCATCTTGCTTGTTCTCTTTTACACTCACTACAATACAATCTTTCAAAGACCCGTTGTGTAGATTTAAGTTCTCCTTTCATCATGTCTGAAAGCGAATCTCCAGGCGAGATAAATCAAGTACCTAACAACACCGAGTTAACACCAAACTCTAGCCGGATTTCACCAGCCATATCTACACCTTTCTCTACTCCCGGAAGCACTCCAACGGGAAATGTGTTCCCGGAGTTCTCCTCTTTCCAAACACCAACCCCATCTCGATCAGGGGTTGCATCTCCTCAAATCGATGCTATACGTACACCAGAACGCATAGATCTAACACCCGATGGAATAGCTAGAAATTTCCTACAATTGAAATCTCTTCTTAACAGCATGTGAGCCGAGAAAGGGAAAAATGAGTGCGAATAAGACTAGACTACAAAGAGTCTGAACCGTCATTGTCACCTTGTCCTCTCCCTCTTCCTTTTAGCAGCTCACGTCAAGCTACATCTTACTTCAAAGATGGTCCTAGTGTGACAAACCAGCCACTCAACCCAAGCCCTTGTTCTTTTGGGAGGCCAAGTTCGACTGCTTTTCCCTTATTTACCTCCTAACCCGTTGCAACCGGTGCACCTATTGGGCATGAAACCACTCTTGATCAACTATGGCAATCACTAGCTTCAAGCGTTCCTTCTCCCGTTGCCACTTCGTGGGAACAAGCCATGGCCAGCTTGCCTTTGGCTGGAGGTGCGGTCATGAGCACACACATAGGAATGCCTTATACAGTACACCAGAAAGGCTGCAAGGCTTTAACCTCATGCCCCAATTGATGACACAAATGATGTACAATTTCCTTGGCAACACTTCATCAATCAGGTGTTGGCCACTCACCTGGGTACCTCAAACGGTAACTAGGCATCAAGGGTAGAAGAAGATTTCACAAAACCTTACAAACCCAACAACTTGTCTTGATTCTCCCAACATATTGCCGATTACGAGTTTCAAACTCGGATAAAGATACGATCACACATAAGAACCTATGACGGTACTGATGATCCTTAAGACCATCGCCTAATCTTCACATGGGCTGCAAGAATTGAGAAATGGTTCAACCTCAAATGTTGTCTTATGTTCATGCAAACCCTTGTGGGGTCGGCTTGAATATGGTTTAATGACCTTCCTTAACGAAGCATTCGGACCTTTGACTACCTTAGCAAAGGTTTTCTGGCTAATTTCTCGTAACAACGAAGGTACGTCAAGGATGTCGCGGTAATCTTCCAGATAAAATAACGTGACGATGAAAGCCTTCGAGACTTCATTGAGAGGTACAAAAAGGAAGGTCTAACCTATGTCGGTGTTGATGGAAAAATGAGGGTTGTAGGATTCATGAATGCCATAAACTCCAAATATCTCACAAAAGATTTCAACAAGTGCCTGCCCAAAACCCTTGAAGAAGCACTCGAAAGGGCTGAAGCCCACATTCAGGGAGAATAAGTTGTAGATATCAAAGAACAAAGAAAGAGGATGCCTAGCTGGCGAAACAGTACCCCCAACTGAAAAAAGAGGAAACTTTGGTTCTTATGATAAACGTTCTCGAAGCTCGGATTTCAGGTGAAATAAAGGGAGGAGCCCTCCAAGTCGAGAAAAGACCATAAACTTCACAACCCTAACCAAGACCCCACAAGAAATCTTGGCAACTGAAGAAGTGAAACACGGCTTCCGTCCTCATCGTCCCTTGCCAAAAAGCAAAAGAAATGAAAACTCAAGCCAGTATTGTGAGTTCCATGAAGAAAAAGGCCACCATACCAACAATTGCTTCCAACTCAAAAGGAGAATTGAAGAAGCCGTCAAGTCTGGAGAACTAGCCCACTTGGTTAAAGGGGTAAAGGATAAGATGGTTGAAGGAAAGAAGAAGGAAGTAAACATGGTGGACTTTGAAAACAAGGCTTCCCACAAACACCGTCATTTGGAGACTTGGGAACGCCAATGTGTTTGTTTTCCACAACCAGAAGGAGAGCTACTTTTAAACCCTTTGGTGATAGAAGCTGGGATAGGAACCAACAAGACGCAAAAGTCTTACATCAACACAGGTGCAGCCACTAAAATCATGTTTGAGAAATGCTTCAATCGTCTCAGCAACGATGAACGTTCGAAGCTTCACCAGTCTGAATCCTCCATTAAAAGTATCACTGACATACCTATCAAGCCTTTAGGCTAAATAACCCTTGATGTTTGTTTCAGCGAAGGGACAAAGGAACAAACTGAGCAACTCACCTTTGTGGTAATCAACATCCCTTCCAACTATGATGTCATCATTGTAAGGACATAGCAAAGTGTATTCAGGATGGCAGTCTCGTGTTGTCCAAGGCACTGTGAAATTTCCCACTAAAAAGGGATAGCAACCCTTCAACCTACCCAAGAGGCTTTCATGGTTGAAGGGGAAAGCTCAAAGAAGAATGAAGATGATGAACAAGGGCTATTCATAAACCAAAAATATCCCCAGCAAACGATAAGGGTAAACACCAGCCTCTCCAAAAAAACTCTCTCATACCTTGAGAAGTTACTCTTGCACTATGTTGATGTCTTTGCCTGGTGCCCGGAAGATATGATGGGAATCCCTCGAAGCATTACCGAACACGAATTAAAAAACCCATCTGATGTCAAGCCCGTTGTCCAAAAGAAACGAAGTCAAGCTCCTAAAAGAAGCCTTGCAGCTTGCCAAGAGGTAGAAAAGCTTGCCTTAGACGGGATCCTCCGAGAAGTCAAGTACCAATCATGGGTAGCCAATACGGTTATGATTCAAAAACCCAACAAGTCTTAGAGAATGTATATCGATTTCAAATACTTGAACAAAGCATGCCCAAAGGATTGCTATCCATTACCATAAATAGACCTTAAGGCTGACTCGCTCACAGGCTTTCCATTCAAGTGTTTCCTGGATGCCTACAAGGGTTACCATCAAATTCTCATGAAAGAAGAAGACGAAGAAAAAACCACATTCACATTGATAAAGGTATATTTTGCTATCAAAAAATGCCTTTGGTTTAAGAAATACAGTGCCACTTATCAACACCTGGTTGACAAGGCAATTGCTGTCAAATCGCAAAAATATGGAAGCTTATGTTGATGATTTGGTGATCATATACAATAAACTTTCAAAACTTAAGAAAGATCAACATGAAGCTCAATCAGTAAGTGTTCGTTTGGTTTTGAAGAGGCAAGTTTTATAGGCACATTGTAGGAAACAAAATAAAAGCTAACCCCAACAAAGTCAAAGCATCCTACAAACTAAGTCCCCACAAAGCAAAAAAGAAGTAGAAAGCCTGATTGAAAGCTTGCAGCTTTGAAGCGTTTTACCTCGAAGCTAGTTAGAAAGTCTCTACCTTTCTTCAAAATACTCAGGGATGTGCTAACAAAAAGACTTTCGATGATTGAAGAAGCAGAGGAAGCCTTCAACCAAATGAATCAACATTGGCTTCACTCCCAACCATTGTGGCTCGGAAACAGTAAAACAATCTATGTCTACCTCTCGTTGCTGAGAGCCATAAGTGCGTTTTAACCATCGAATGAAACAAATTCAGTACCCATTTACTTTTCGCAAATCACTAAATTAGCAGAGATCAAGTATCCTCCTTGGAAAACTTGCTCTAGCCCTAGTCCAAACGGCTAGCAGGGTTCGAAGGTGCTTTCAAGCACACTCGATACAAGTGGTCACTGACAAACCCAAGAGTGTGCTTGAAAAACCAGAAAATTTTGGACGATTAGCCAAAGGGGTTGTGAACAAAGGTGAACACAAAATCACCTACGTTCCAAGAAAAACTTTCAAAGGCCCTAGTCCTAGCTGACTTTATTGTAGAACCCTAAAGAAGCCACAACGGAAGTTAATACAACTACCGCTGAACCTCCGACCCAAAACTGGAAGCTTTTACCGATGGAGCTTCTAGTATCGAAGGTCAGGGCTAGGCAGTCTTAATCAACCTATAAGGTTAAATTTACATATGCTCTTCGACTTGATTCCAGACCACCAATAATGAAGCCGAGTACGAGGCATTGATTGTTGGGTAAAGATAGCCAAAGATACGGAGCCCAAAAGCTTCAAGTCTTCACAGACGTCTTACTTGTCTCAAGTCAAGTAAATGATAGCTATGTAGCAAAAGAGCGCAACATGAAGAATACCTAGATAATCAAAAGAACTGATGAACAATTTCAGCATGTACATCAGCAAGTCCCAAGATCTCAAAACAAGAAAGCTGATGCACTAACAAGCTTGCATCTCTCACATTCGCCCATCTCATCGAAAAGGTATTGGTTAAAGTGTTTGAAGTCACCATCCATCAGGAACTTGAGGTTCAAGATGTGATCACCGAGAAGGACCAAATTGGATGACTCTATTGTCAAATTACCTAATGACCAGACAAAGACTGAAAAGGTTTCGTCAAGTCAAGGCAGTATATGTTTGCAAGGAGAACCGTCTACAAAAATGTTACCTTGCACACTACCCGATGTATTGGCCCAGAACAAAGCCAATATTGATCAAGGAAGTCCATGAAGGAATATGTGGGGCTCATTATGCCCAAGATCGGTGGTGTCAAAGCTAATGAACCTCGGATACTTCGGGTCTTCATGCACCGATACACCACTGAACAATGAGGAATGTTGAAGCCTGTAAACTACATGCAACCAGCCCAAAGTCCAAGCACGATCTCATCCCTATCTCCTCAGCTTGGCCATTTCACAAGTGGAATGGACATCGTCGTCCATTTCCACCAGCCAAGGGACGAGTGAAATTCTTATTGGTGGTTGTGGATTACTTAACCAAATCGCCGAAGTCAAGCTTTGGGGAAGATCTCGGAAAATAAGTCATCGACTTTGTATGGGAAAGCAGCATTGCCGCTTTGGGCTTCAAGGGTGCTAGTCACAGATAATGCACCAACTCATGTACAAGGAGTTTAGAATTACACAAGTGTTTAGCTCAGTGGCCTATCCCAATCAAACGCCAATTGAAAGAACAAACTGAAGCATTATGGAGGGAATAAAAAATAGGTTTGGAAGGCACGGTACTCAGTGCTTGATGAACTTCCCAACGTCCTAGGGCATCCGAACAACAGAAAAACAAGTCACAAGAAACACCCTATACTAGTGTTTGTGTCGAAGCTATCATTCCGAAAAATAGAGTTACTACACAACGAACACTCAATGTTAACCTTGAGCAAACCAGCCGAAACCATGATGAACTTGGAACTCCTAGAGAAGCTTGTGACCAAGCTCTATAAGGAAGCAAAGTATAAGCAGAAAATGGAAGCTTATTACAACACCCGGTGAACATGAACGGTTTAAGCCTGGAGACCTGTTCCCCGCAACAATGAAGCAAGCAAAAGGAGAATCAAGGCAAACTCGGTCCTAAATAGGAAGGACCATACACCATTCTCGTAACACACAAAGGAGGATCGTAGAAGCTAGCCGATGCAGAAGGAAAAAAGGTTCCATGTGTAGGCAGAATGTGTTATTTCTTTCCTTTTTAATCAAAGTACACCTTTTATGAATGAATGATGATGTCTTTTCGTTCCTATAATCAGGTTGAGAACCTAGCAAAACACTCCATGGCAAGGGCCATGTAAGGGGATGAGATCACAGGCCACATCGCTCAATAGGTTCAAGGAATTGATGAACCTATATACGGGGTGAGTTCCTAAGTTAATTCAACTCCATGAGATTAAAATAAAATTTTAACTTGTCTCATAGACAGGTCCGAACAGCCTACACCAATCGTTCCTTAAACCTCATAAAAAGGTTTACAAAATAAAAAGACACTGAATGACGTCATAAAAAGGTTAGACAACATGTATCTTTTATCTAAAAAACCTTAAAGCTAAGTGACTGCAGCACTGAACCTTCCAAGGTATAATGGACAAAGGGTACATAACAAAGCAACAAGACAAGTATAAAATCATCGACACATATAAGAAAAAGTGGAATAAAGCATTAGACACATCAGTTTTAAACATAAGACCTTAAGGGCCACAGACCTAACATATTGTTCAAATGCCTTCAAGGCCACCATCAACCAAAGGAAACCTTAAGGGTTTCCTAAAATACTACATGTTCAAAATACATCACATAATATTGTTTCAGGTGCTAAGAAAGCTACGAATAAAAGTTTAAAGTGTTTCAATTAGCAGCATCAGAAACGGTAGTCTTCGTTGCTTCAACATCCTTCACACTTGCTTCACCACTCTTGGATTTCTTGGCCTTTTTCTTTTTCAACTCCCACCTTCACCAGCTACCTCAGAAGCTTTAGGCTTGCATCCTTCGAACCTTCGCCCCCATCAGAAAAAGTCTCCTCGCTATCGGCTGAGCAAGAACGTTTCTTCAAAAGACACTTCAACACTTTGTCAAAAACGGCCTCATTAAGGCTACAGGTTTCAGCTCCTGCAAGACAGAAAGAGGCTTACCAAAGCACTTAGAAACTTTACCCACATAAGGGTAAGTCATATGCTCCATGTTCATATGAGTTTCTATAAACACTTCATAGGCTTTGGGCTGATAAAGAGAAGACTGCTCTAGAGGCTTCCCAGATTCACAAGCCTTATAACCAGCAACCAAACCTTGATGTCTTCCATGGGCTAGAAGCTTAGTGTACACGTCGCCCAAGTCCTTGTTAAATTCGGAGGAGTGAAGAAGGTAGGTAACTACCTGCTAAAATCCATGCTCAATGAGCCATTTGTTGTCACTAGTTGCATGGGCAACTAAAGTCTTCAACTTCTCCTTCTCCTCCAAGGAAACCTTTTTCTGAATTTCCAAGGCAGCCCTATTAACCCTGACTTGAACCCTATCAGCTTCCAAGCGTTTTTCCAACTCAGCCATTTCAGTCTTGTGCGGGAGGTAAGCTCATCAATCCTCAACATCGCTTTTTCTCCTTCTCAACAAAGCCCTTAACCTCTTTCTTTAGGGCTTTCGTCTCATCCCTTTTCTTCGAAAAACTTCATATTCTTGCATCCTTTTACGAAATTGAGACACGCCCTCGGGAAGAAAGGCAGTAAGATTATAAGCAGCCAACATCATCTTCGAAATCATCAGGTCGTCATCCATAGATGAGCAAGTGTCTCGAACAGAGGGAGGGGCAAAATGAGTCAAAGTCCTCACAAACCGACGATGACTTAAAACTATCGCCAATTGTAACCTTCCAATCTGGCACATAAATCTCCATTGGGTTAACGTTAGTAGAACCTTAACCACCCTTCCTAGTTCCTTTCAAGCTCACAACTTTTTTACTTGCAGCCTTACTACCCTTACCAACCACCAACGGTAACTCCTTGACGTTTTTCCCCTCAACCCCAACCTCTAGATCATCTGAACCCTCTATATCATCACTGAACTTGACCGGCTCAGAGGCCGATGGTTGGTCAGCAAACTTTATCAACCGACGGTTGGAACGACGAGTAGAAACTTTGGAAGCAGCAACTTTGGTAAAACCCTTGACATTGGGAACATTCAAAATAGCCTGAACCCTCGAACCTATGTTCAGACCCCCTGGCAACAACATATTCGCCGGGTGTAGCCTCGACATCCCCAAACACAACATCAGAAGTATCAATACTCTTGCTAAAATCTAGGGCAGACATAATTGCAACAAACAAAGTAAAACATAAACAAAAATGCAAAAACGCAACAAACAAAGCATATAAAATAAAATATCATACCCTGATCATCTCTCATGAGCACAGGTTCACGATCCGGTTTGTCCCCAACTTGCTAATTCCCAGCAACACTAAAAGATGTTCGGGAAAAGGACGAAGCCTTGAAGGACATTCCCTAATAGATTTCAATAACCAACTATCTATCTCAGACTCAGAAGGATCAGGTTCGTTCAAGACATCATCAGGATGTCTCAACACAAGTTTAAAAGGAACAATTGACTTAGAAACCAAAAAATCAATCCTTCCAAGAACTGAGAGTTGTAACCATGGACGAAATCAAACACACGTTAATCTGTAATGTTTCAAAAGTAAACCAATCGCCGTTCTTGGCGAAACGAAAGAAATGGCAAAATAGCAACAATGTTGGGTCATACCCTATCGCCCGACACAAAACCTCGAAATGTAAAACCCTGGCGAGACCTTAGGGGTGTAACTGACCGAAAGACACTTAATAAAACTCTAAAATGTTAAGAACAAAGACTGAAAATGGATAACACAAGTTAGAAAATTCGAAGTGACAGCAGTAAAGGCTAATCGCACCCGAAGGACTCTGATCTATAGATTTGTCCAGACCCGGACCACTGGACGAAACTTCGGTTCGATTCCCCATTCTTGACAAAATGCCTCAACCTCCTCCTGAGTGAGGCGAGAATAACTGATCGAAGATCTTTCCTAGCACCCATGAAAGATGATCGGAAACAAAGAAAGCAAGAAAAAGAAAACAACTAACCTAGAACACAAAGAAAGGAAGGGATGGATGAGGACTTGAGAGAAATTTGAAGAGTTGGTTTTCTTTTGTGATAAAAGAAAAATAATTGAAGTCTAGAAGTTATTATTACATATCAGACAATTAAAACCACTGCCTGCGAAAACTGCCATCTATCACATCAACTGTCATTTCAAAATTCAAATCTCAAAACTCAACCGTCCATGAACCCTTCAAGCCTTGAAGCCTTTAAGCAATAAGAGAAGTGTGCGAAAGTCAGAAGCATTTAAGCCTACACCCAAAATACCTCTGACTTGGGGGCTGATGACGTGGGTGGCTGATGACGGGTAACTCAATCCTTAATAAACTGATTAGAATACACAGTGGCTTAAAGGTTGAAAGTTTAAAAGGTTCAGGAATAGACATCTATCGTGAACAACAAAAAGAACGAGAACAGTACCTAGTCACATCACACTTTACAACTCTCCTACACAGCCGCAACAGGAGCATGCGAGAGAGCACACTCTTTTATCACATGTCCAAAGCCTTTAACCTACCAAAAAGGCAAGCCATCCACTGCAGCCAAGGATCACTAGTCAAAGGTTTCTGTTTATAGAGAATCCTTTCCCTATATATGATAGTCCCTTGTCATTCAACAAATTCATTCCAAATCACTTGAGAGCACTCTTGATCTCTGATCTAACTTCACATCTCCAGAACTTGCATCTTTCTTGTTTTTTTCTACGCTCACTACAATACAATCTCACTAAACATAAATATTCTGGTTTGAATATTCTTCAATCTAGAATTCAAAGTGAATAATAACAAAGTGAACCAACTCCATATATTATAAACATGAGAAGACCCCGTTAGACTAATCAAAAACTTAAACCTTTTACCATAAAGATATCACTACAGATTTTGTATTTGTTGTAAACAATAAATACTATCATACATTTAAATTTTTTATTGCAACCTTAAACGTGTTGCACATGATCATGTCCTCTCTTTCATTTCCTTTTACATTTCACATGAGTCAGATGACACATGTCATCTCTTTCTTTTTCTTAATAAACTATAAATAATAATTTGCAAATGGATATACAGTAATAATAATACTATTTTATTTAATTTATTTTTAATGTATATATTTTTTTGGGGGAGAATTGTGAAATTGTTAAGTATTTGTTGGTCATAGTTATCTTTTTATTCAACAGGTTTTGGTGTTCGATCTTTCAAACTGCAGCTTTTTTTCGGTAGTTTAAAATTTCAGCACTTCTTAGTTTTTTTATTTCTTATTATGTTTTAACGTATTTATATTTACATGTATATTTATATAATATCAATTATCAACCTTGCTATGTTTCAAGATGTTGTATTGTGTGCAATTTATGTTTTCTCCGTATATGCGTGTTGTACATTTTGGAGGGTTGTGCTGATTTGTTTATAAGATTTGACAGGTGTACATTAGTTATGCTACACCACATTCATTTCATTTCCTTCTCTAAACATGCTATCTCTACAATCTAGAGAGAGGGGTTCCTAGGGAGTTTGTGGGTTGGTTTCCATTTCTCCGGTGATTTTGATATATTTGGTTTTCTAGTGGTTAAGTTTTGTATCATTTTGACCGGATTATGTTTTTCCTAGACAATTGGTGACAATAGTGGCTTCAATGTTGGTTTGTCGTTTGTTTCTTTACGTTTGCAAAATCGTGCAGGGTTGTGTTTTTCCGTTTATTCGATTTTATGTTTTGTTGGTTTGTTTTAGAGAGAGAAAGATGGATTGAGAGAGATGGTTCAGTTCGATTTTATTGTTTGTTTGTTCGATTGTACGATAATGTGTTGAATCGTTTTTTACGTTTATGCTTTGAGTTTGGTTATCTGTATCTATCTATTGTAGATGATGATGTGTCTTTGATTAACTATATTTATTTAGTTCTTCTCGCATTGAGATGGACATTTAAGGATTAAAAAACCTATCAACTACTACTTACGGTCATTTCCGACTTTGAATCTAGATACGAACAAGGCTCAACCTATGTCATCAATGATCTTTATTATGTGCTTACTTGATAATTTATACTCTCAAGGTTGATAATTGATATTATATATATTTGGGTATAAAATCTTTAAGCGTGCAAGGTTGATGATTGATATTATATAAATTGTTTTTTAAGTTTATGTTTTGGCTTGGCTTAAATACGTCTATATTGATGATGTCTTTTGGATTTTTTATTTTTATTTTTTGAGTTCTATATACAACAAATAATGTCAATAGTTATGATTTGTTTCCTGGTGTATATTTTTAGACAAAAGACTATGTTAACCAAACGACTGTGATGAGCAATTTTTGATAAAATGGTAATGAAGCAATGGTAATTTGATAACCTAATGGCACGAAAAAAAACATCTGTGAGGCTAGAAATTTTGGTAAATCATGTTATACAAATATGAAACCTAGCTAAGTTGGCTAAATAAGTAATCGGTGAAAGATTAAAAGTTGAAGGGTTTGTTTCATTTGCATATTGATAGATCACGAGTAACTGCGTTTAGCAAAGAGATTAGATTAAGCATAACATTTGAAATTGAGTTCGTGTAGGCGATGATATTATCTAAGCCATTTGTGTTTTACCAGTGGCGGATCTAGAAAACTTTCATAGGGGTAACGTTTTAAAAGAAAAGGGTAACGAAATCGAAAAAATGTCAAATTTTTCCTAAATTTACAGTACCACCGGAGCGCCAAGAAGTAGCGGAGGTTACCCCTAATTATATGGTACATCCGCCCCTGTGTTTTACAAAAATTAGAATATTTATCGTAATGTATTCTAAAACCTTTTTGGGTATGTTTATAGTGTGGGATATGGTAAACACAAATGAAAGACAACTTTTGGCATGTTTACAAGATTTTGTTGACGAGGTCGTCGCATATGATCAACGCATTACCGAAAAATTAAACTAACTTCCACTGAAGGTAGCGAATATTCGCCAGACCCAGTTAGAGATGCTAGCTGCAATAGATATATGCGCGTTATGAAGCGAAAAAAATGAAACAACTACATTAGCTCTTGTTATATAGTGTTATTTTATTATGTAGGAAAATCTAATCGTAATTGATTGTAATTTTGTTTAATGCTATTATACAATCAATCATATATTTAATACCTTTTAAGTGTTTATCATGTGTCACCTTAACGGTAGTTTTTATTATTTGCATGATGTTTGTGACGCAACACGCGAGAGCATCAAACTAGTTTATATTTCATTCCTAAATTAATTGTCATCATGAATCTTATTTTTTTACTTTACATGTACATTCATTTTTATAATTTCTAGTATAAAAGGTCGTTGAAAATATAGTTGTATTCGCAATAGATTATCTTTTTATATCCAAAGTTATACAAGTGATATTTTTACACCTGATGTAAAATTTGCATGTGGCATTTCTTTTATTTATTTATTTTTTAATGGAACAAGTGGTTTTTTTAAAGATTTTTGAGAACTTTTTTTGAGAAAACCTTTTATAAGGTCTAGTTCGCATGGTTTTCATAACTCCAGGTTTGTTCTCATTTTACACTTTCCTATATATATATATATATATATATATATATATATATATATATATATTATATATATATATAGGGTAAGGTTCATTTGAGAACCACTCTTATTGCGAGAACCACGAGAACAATGTAAACACAAAAAGATACCTAAAAATCTAAAAACACACAATTTTTTTAATATTTAAAAAAAATAGCTATGGGGGAAAATATTCTAAAGTTCTATGTCACTAACATCTCTCACGGATGTAGACCTTGGATTTGGCATCAGCTTTAAGGAGTTTTGGGTCTGTAAGTTTCAGATACGCCATGAACAAAGTGGAATTAATCTGCAGTCTGAAAACATAAGGATGAGTAGTCGTAAACTCAAGATTAATGTGGCCCGGTTTGCTGCGGAGAATGGTAACTTGGTTCCACCAAAACCAACGATGGAATCCGACCGGAAGTATGTGGGAGATACGGCTAAGACAGAGACAGATGGTAATATCCAGGGTAACGGCGGTTTTGGGGGTAAGAGGGGTTGTTCGTATGCGGATATTCTTACCAACAGAGGTGGTGGGCTGCAATCGGATAACGTCATTGAGATTGAGCCAAACGTTTGTGCGATGTTAGGGGTGCATGGGAAGGCTCTCGTGCGGAGGACGACGAACTTTAAGACTCTTAGAACTCTAAATCTGTTGCTCTGGGGCTCAGGTTATCTAGGGGCTGAAATCCAATATGTGGGAAGGTTCTTCATCCTAATCTCGTTCAGTTCTGAGAAAGAAGCTAATGAATTGCTGGAAAACCACCGAGTTTGGAAGATTGGTTCTCTTCGTTAGATTGGTGGAAAAGACAGTCTTTACCCTACGATCGGATTGCTTGGTTAAACATTCATGGTGTGCCCCTTCATCTCATTTCTAATGAGGTTTTTTATTCGATACGAAAAAAGTTCGGGGTCCTTGCCCAGCCCTCCCAGATGATGGAATATGATGGTGATCTTTCAGTTGAGCACATTGGAGTCCTAACAAGTGAAGGAAAAAAGGTTGAAGGGGAAGTTTGTTTAAAATGGCAAGACAAAAAATTTATAGGTTTGGGTTACCGAGGAACCGAGTGACTTGATACCGGATTTTCTTGTGAAAGAGCCGGAGACCGGGAAAAGCGATAAAATGATCGGAGAAGAGGATGGATTGCCAGAGAAACCCAGAACTCCGGTTGGGAACTCTAATAGTCATAGTAATGATGGTGGGTCTGAGGATTCGTAAAAGGTGGCAGAGGGGCTGGTTAATTCTCCCATGCATGGGGAAAAGACTAATCTGGTTCCTGAGGTTTTTTTCTTTTCATCTCCCAAAAAAAGTGGAGCAACATTTAATGCTCGTGTGGGTACTAGTTTTAATGAAGTCTGGGTTAATAATATGCAAAAGGAGCATCAGAGCCTAGAAAAAGGCCCAGGAGTAATGACCCATTCGGTGTTGATGATATTTTGGGCCGTATGGGCCAGGAGTGGGATTCGGTTAGCGGAGTTCAGGATGTTCCTTCTAAGGAGCCCCAATTTACTGAACCCATGGTAGTGGACCTTAATAATACCCCTACCAATCTGATGATATTCTTGGCTGTGAATCCACGACACCGGAAGTAGTTGAAGAGACACAATCGTTCAACATGGAAACGGAGATATTGGACACTATTGAGTTCGGTAAGTTGATCGGGACCAACTTGGAGTCTGTTACAGAGGTGGTGGGAGCTGTATTGAGGAAGAAGGTATTAATGGGGTTTTAAATGAATTCTCTTTCGATTAATATTAGGGGTTTTGGGATGGAGAAAAGGCTAGTTGGATCAGAGAGATAGTTTCTTCAAATAATGTCTCTTTTCAAGAGACTAATAGGGCCAATATCTCCGCGCAGATGTGGAGAAGTTTTGGGGGAAAGGTAAGTGGGAGAAAGCCTTGGTTGACCCGATTGGTCGGGAGGGAGGGATTCTCTGTGTGTAGGATCCCGGGATGTTCTCTTTAAATACTAGCATAAAAGATTATAATTTCCTTCTTCTTAGAGGTATGGTTAAAGGTTGTGATGTTTTTATCAATGTCCTGAGTATGTATGCGCCCCAGAAGGTTGTTGATAAGTGTGCCTTATGGTCTCATATTCTGAACATTATGAATAGTTTGGATGGTTATTGGGTTGTTCTTGGAGATTTAATGTTGTCCGAAGTGTAGAGGAGCAAAGAAATTCCAAGTTTAAAACTAGATGTGCCAGGGATTTTAATGAATTCATACACGAGTCTGGTCTGTGTGATACCCAATGAAAAGCAACAAATATACGTTCATGGTTGATTAGAGAAAGGCAAGAAGATGAGCAAAATCGATAGGGTTTTCGTTTGGCATGAATTTCAAAACAAATGGCCGAACGGTCGCTCCGTGCGCTTCCTAAAAATATTTTCTGATCATAACCCGTTGCTTCTTTTGATGGTGGACCTGAATTTTGGTCCGAAAACGATTTCGGTTTTTTAATTCCCTGCTTGAGCGGCAGGACTTTGAGAAGGTGGTGCATCAAGCGTTGGAGTCTTTCAGTTCGAGGGACCTCCTTATCAGATTCTCATGTCTAAATTCAAACATCTGAGGCATGAATTAAAGATTGGAGAAACAAGATTAAACTTAAAGAATGTGATGGAGGAAGAAAAGCTTCGTGGTGATCTCGAAGAGCTTGATTTAGTCTTAAAGGATAGAAACCTAGACGAAGAGGAGGAATGGATTCGTATGCAATGTAAAAAACTGAAATATAGATGAAAATAAAGCTAACGATTTGAGCAGAGATCGAGAGTCAAGTGGGTGTCGGAGGGAGATGATAATATGGCTTTCTTCCATGGCATTATTAACAAAAGGAGAATTTCTAATGCTATTCCGGGTATCATTGTGAATGGTCATTGGATTTCTAAGCCTAGAAGGGTTAAAAAAGTTATCCACAATTATTTCAAAGACTAGTTTCCGGAGAAGCTGGTTAGTCGTCTGAAGTTGGAGTGTTGGTTTGATAATAAAGTATCAACGGAAGAGGCTGATTGGTTGGTTCAGCCGTTCTCGGTGGAAGAGATTAAGGTGGATATCTTTGAGAGCGGTAGTGATCGGGCTCCGGGCACCGATGGGTTCAACATGAGATTCATCAAAAAGTTATAGGAATCATTTGAAGACGACTTTGTTAATATTTTAACCTTTTCTTTTCCCATGGTTGTATTAACAGGGGCTGCAGTTCTTCGTTTATCATGTTAATCCCAAAGGTAAAGGACCTGGTTAAGTTGAGTGATTACAAGCCGATTAACTTTGTGGGATTAATTGATAAGGCGATCTCCAAGGTTCTCCCCATCTGTCTTAAGAAGGTGATCGGCCCGCTGATCTTCCTAATCAGTCTGCCTTCTTAAAGATAAGTTGATTCTCGACGGGCCTGGTATAAAAAGACTCATGGTCGGCTTATAATCAACGAAATCTTGGCCTGGTATAAAAAGACTCATGGTCGGTCTTTCATACTTAAGATTGATTTTGAGAAGGCCTACGACCATGTGAATTGGGGTTTTGTTAACACGGTTATGGAGCAAATGGGGTTTTCGTTCAAATGGGTTGAATGGATTAACGGATTCTTTCGTCGGCTAGATCCGAAGTGTTGGTGAACGGTTCGCCTACTTTTGAATTCCATGTCGGAGAGGAATGCGCCAAGGTGATCCGATCTCGCCTTTCCTATTTATTCTTGTTATGGAAGTGTTCACTGGTATGATAAAAAGAGCTAGTACGGTGGGTGCGTTTAGAGGTATTGCGCTTCCAAATGATGGGCCGAATTTAACCCATATTTGTATGCGAATGACTATATGGTGGTGGGCAAATGGTCTAAGACGAACATTAAAAATTATTTTTTGTAAATCTAATCTCATTGGCATTGAGGTGGAGTAGAGAGTTAGATTGTATGGCTGACGCCATCAGATGTCAAGCTGGGTCAGTTCCGTTTGTGCATCTGGGTATCTTGGTGGGGGCTAACATGAACAGGGTCGGAACTAGTGGCCTATCTTTGTAACGCCTCGCTTTTTGTATTTTCCTTAATTAGAAAGTGAATCGTATTTCTATTAATGGAAACTTGTATTCATATCGGATTCGTATTTCATTTCCAACCTTGCAATCTGAGACTTTGATTGTAATAAAATTCATACTTAATACATACTTGTCTTACATGCATTCGATCGTTAAATACATGTTTACATATAAAACCGATACTTGTTATAGGTACAAATACTCATACATACACTCTCGATACTTAAATTATACTTACATACATGTTATACACTTAAAAACATGCCAAAACACTAAGTTTTAGCTTAAAATGAAGGAAAAACCAAGTTCAGGGACCAAATTGCAAAAGCTACCTAAATTAGTCTCTGGCGGGGCGCGAGAGACAAGGCTTTGCCTCTTGGAGGAGCGAAGATCTCAATCCGTAGAAAGTTGCATCCAGCTCGCGGGTTGGCCTATTTTTCCACCTTTTTCACACCCAATCACCTCTAAACCTCATTTAACACCAAATGGCACATTTCGAGGCGTTGTATGGTCGTAAGTGTCAGTCGCCTATTTGTTAGCACGAGATCGGAGAAGCTCAAATGCCGGTCCCGAGCTATACAAGAGACGTACGGGAACAAGATCTTGCACATTCGACACAACTTGCTCAAAGCCAGAAGCCGACAGAAGAGTTACGCTGACAAGCGACACAAATCTTTGGAATTCAACGTTGGTGACTTTGTACTTCCAATGTATCCCGTTGGAAGGGTGTAGTTCGTTTTGGTAAGAAAGGAAAACTCGCTCCTCGCTACATTGGTCCTTTCAAGATTCTCGAAAGGATTGGCAAGGTAGTGTATCAAATAGACCTACCTCAAGAGCTCAACAACGTCCATCCTACGTTTCACGTCTCAAACTTTAAGAAATGCTTAGCTGAAGAAGGCTCCAAGTCCCATTCGAAGATCTTCAAATCAACGAGACTTTACACTTCGTGGAGAAACCTATCGAGATCATGGATCGAGGCCTCAAGCAATTGAGGCACAGTTGAATTCCCATAGTCAAGGTTCGATGGGAGGTAAACGTTGCATCGAATTTACTTGGGAACACGAAAGTGATATGAAGACTAGCTATCCGCATCTGTTCGTTACACCTTCCTCTAGAATAAATTTCGGGACGAAATTTCCTAAATGAGGGGAGACTGTAACGCCTCCTTTTTGTATTTTCCTTAATTAGAAAGTGTAATCGTATTTTTATTAATGGAAATTGTATTCATATCGCATTCGCATTTCATTTCCAACCTTGCAATCCGAGACTTTGATCGTAATAAATTTCATACTTAATGCATACTTGTCTTACATGCATTCGATCGTTAAATACATGTTTACATACAAACCAATACTTGTTATACATACAGATACTCATACATACACTCTCGATACTCAAATTATACTTACATTCATGTTATACACTTAAAAACATGATAAAACATCAAGTTTTAGCTTAAAATGAAGGAAAAACCAAGTACAGGGATCTAATTGCAAAATCTACCTAAATTAGTCTATGACGGGGTGCAAGAGACAAGGTTCTGCCTTTGGCGGGGCGCGAGAGACCTCAATCTGTAGAAAGTTGCTTCCAGCTCGCGGATTGGCCTATTTTCTCCATATTTTTCACACCCAATCACCTCTAAACCTCATTTAACACCAAAACTAACTCACCACTATTTATACAACCTCCCTAACCCTCATTTTCACTTTCCAAACACTTCTAAATCATCAAAACATTCTCAAATTCTCTAGAATTTCAAGACCAAGGCAGATATCTTTCAATTGCAATAGTAAGTTCAAACTCACTTTTCTTCATCAAATCTTCCTCTACAAAGCTTGGAACACCCCTAGGATTGTTTTTATAGGTTTTCCATGGAAAACCAAGGTGGAATATCACCATCTTGAGGTCCAAACTTCCTATTTTGGAAGAACTATTGTTAAACTTTTACAAACTATGTTTTTCTTGACTTAATCTTGTTCCTACTTGTTCCTAAACCTATCTAAGGTTATGAGACTTGTTAGGAATAGATTCTTATGAGTTTAAGAGGTGCAGTTACCTCTAAACTTTCTGTTTTTGCAAGGGTTTATGCAACCCACAAGTGATTGACTACCATCCGAGCTATCCCAAGTAGTTTGCTAGACTTAAAGTAACTTAACCGTCTAGTCTCCACAACTTAGTTAACTCTTTCCATGTCGGGAATGATTCACCCGGGTTAAAGCTTACTTGGCTACTTAATATAGTAAGAAGTTGTACATTTCCTTTTCATTCATGACCATCCGGATCATCTTTGTTATGATTTGTGTATTCGTAAATCTTACAATGAGGTTAAAGGATGGTTATCCTCCTACCTCCATGCATGACTTATATGGAATCTATGATATACATGTTGGACATTATATATATATATATATATATCATGACTTATATGGATCTATATATATTTGACATATATATATATATATATATATAAACATATACTTAACTGAACCCTTAATGATAATCAATATGGTTACTTGTCATGACAATAGTTATATTATCTAAGTCTTGAACATCTCGTTACGATTCTAATGAGTAACTTGACCCATGAAATCATATCAACCCTTGCGTGACTTATAGTGTCAAAAATGGGTGTTTTAAGACTAGATAACTACTTTTGTGCATACGCACTTTTTGTACTTTAAATTCAAATCCAAATCCTTGTTAACATTCCGAATACTCACACACCTTTGTTTACCCATATAGGGTAACCTCGGTGTTCCATCCACTAACTCTCAAACTCTTCACGGGATTACCAAAGGAAGCTTTGTAAAACTGTGAGTATACTCAAAAGCCCATTTTACACTTTACACTTTTGGGTGCAATGTGTTTTACCGATCAAAATACACGCAAACACACTTATACTTATGCAAACACAAACAATCCATTATACATGCTTAAATACGTGATACTTGATTTGTATTCTTGGAACATTCTTATGTGATTCGCTTGTCATTAGCTTCGTATGAGCCTCCCTTAACATGTATAGCGCTATAGGAGTAACGCACCACCCGTAGTCTTGTGGTCATGTTAAGTCTGTAATACTTGCGTAATCAGAGGCTTGACTTGTATAATTGCATGCCATGATACAATAATTTAGTTAACTGTTTTTAGGCATGTGGATTCGTTTAAATCTTTTCACGTACTTATATTATATCAAACTTGTGTACTCGCCAATGCTTTTGTGTTGAACTATACTTTTAACATGTTGCAGTTTGATGATGTTGACATTGATGAAATCTAGTAGGGACGACTTAGAAACGTATCTAGGAATACTAGATTTTGATATTGTATGTTGTTGAATTTGTTGCACTTTAAAATTTCCAAATTTTGTATTTTGATTTCCTATGATGTACTAGACAAGTTTTATCTATGAATGAAATCGGATTTGAATTCAATATGTCACAATAGTGTTATGAAGTCTCAAGCAATCTCGTTCGTCTCACTCGATGTTTTCGCCATCGGTTGGGGTGTGACAATCTTCGATATTTTTGAGTGTCGGCTCTCCCGTTGGAAAGCCCACACGTTGTCTAGTGGAGGTCGGGCAACTCTTATTAAAGCTGTTTTGGAAACTATCCCTAATTATTTTCTCTCTCTCTTTAAGGCTCTGTGTCAAGTTATTAAGGGTCTTGAGGCGATTATGAGAAAATTCCTTTGGGGCGGGGTCCGTAATAATAGGAAAATGCATTGGGTCTCTTAGGATCGGTTGCTCTTCCCGTCGAGAGGGGTGGTTTCGGTTTAGCTAGACTGGAGAAAGTCAATGATGCCCTTCTCTCGAAATGGATCTAGAGATATAAAACTTAGAACGGGTGCCTATGGAAGTTGGTTATTGACGCGTTACATAATACCAAGGCATGTTAGGAACAAGTGCCCATAAATAAAACGTTAATGGGACCTGGAAAAATATCGTCAAGATTGTGGAAAAAATGGAAGTAGAGGGGATCAAATTTCATCAGTTGGTTAGCGGCATAGTGGAGGACAGTTTAGACATTCGTTTGTGGCTGGATCCGTGAATTAGCGAGGTACCTCTTAAAAATTAGTTTCCAAGTTTATTCAGATTGGAAAAAAAGAAAAAGAGGAAATTTTGCAAGAAATTGAGGACCGTTGGAATTGGTCTCGGTCACCATCGTCAAGTGAAGAAATTTCGAATGGAACAAATTGATTGAACTTGGATGGGTTGCTCTTTAAGGTAACAAAGATAAATGGGAATGGAGAGGAGGATCAGATAAATATTTCTCGATCAAAGCTGTTAATGAAGTTTTTGTCTAGCGATCTGGATAGCAGCAACCTTTTTGTGTTAAGCTGGTGCAATTGGGTCCCCAAAAATGCAATATTCTATGATAGAGCGAATCCTGACATTGGTCGCTTTGGCCAGGAGGAACTGTTTCACAAGGGACGAAACCTGTGTTCTCTGTTACTCGAAACCGGAAACGGCTGAGCACTTGTTTTGTTCTTGTATTAATGCCTCGGTAGTTTGGGATCGAATCAGTAGGTGGTGTACGCTGGACCCGATCTTCGCCTTTTCAGTGAACGATCTTACTCAGGTTGGAGATAATGGTAGCTTAATAAGACTAAAAGGGAGGTGGTCAAGGGCATTATAATGGTGGGTATTCGGTGCCTGTGGTGTGCTCGGAATAATAAGAGGATCTCAAATGGAAACGCGACGATCGACGAGATATTCAAGAGTATAAAGTTTTAGGCTTTTTTGGGTATAAAAATAGGTTCAAGGATAAAGCGATTAGTTGGTGTCACACCCCGGATTTCCAACCCAAATCCATACACCGGTGGGCCCAGGTGGGGAGTATCGTGACGTCAGTTGATAATCATCATAGTCAATTAAACACGACACAGCGGAAGTCTTGGAGTAAAATTACTGTTACAAACCGAATGTTCAAAAATACAAAATAATATACAGGCTCTAATAGAAATCCACAGGCAGATCAAATTGTACATGGAAAGAGTATAAAACAGACTTTGGGCAGATTTAGGATTTGCAAGATCCTCAATCACTACCGAGCACTTCCAGCCTATTTTCGTATTGTACTTGCAGTTTAGTCTTTTGAAAATACGTCAGCTTTCGCTAGTAATTACACCCAACCGACTCATTTTGAAAACATTTCAAAAATGTTTTAAGTGCATACAGCACAAAATCTTTTTATAACTTGGGTTAATTGACCGTCCAACCTTGTTAACAGATTTACATGTTTGTCCATACATACGGGGCCCGGTACGGAGCCAGACACAATTAACATACACACCACTTTGGACTCACGAAGGAGTCAATTCCTCCAACCTTGTGGGAATGCATAATTGAGCGTCTATCGGGTGTATGCCTACACCCGCGCTAAGGTCGTGACCATTTCTATTGTAATGAGCTAAGGATATCCAGGACACGGTAATTAACCCCCGATGTTTAAGTTATCAAACAAAACTGATGAAAACAGAATATGGGATTTATATCCCCGAACCGCGTTTGATTGATCCCATTTCCGACAAAGCGGTAATAATTTACCGTAACCCAAGCCCGTATAGGGGAAATAAGTCGAGAGTATTTACCTGAGCTAGTCTTCTTTTAATTTTAATAACTCAGCCATATACAGAAGTACTAGTGAAGATAGCATTTAACGGCAAGTCTCTAGTCAGGATTATGGCATAAACTAAGCAATTAAATACTAACGGTCTTATTTAAGTCATAGACTTAGACCGACTAGCGTGCTTGATCAAAACGTATGAAGCTAGATTAAACGATGATAGGATAGAATGTAGTTTAATCCCAACAAGTACCTTGACTTGTATAATATGGATAAACTATTAACATTCTAGATTTTGAGATTAAAATGATAAGGTTAAACCCGTTTTGGTTAATTTCCGTAAACTAGTTACATATGCTTAACCGTAGCATATCAGCGATATTGGGTAACCGGATAATTCATGGACAATTTCTTATGTCATTATATTTTAAATAAGTTAAAATCAGTAGGATATCAACTTATATGCCGTTAAGGTTTTAAAACGAAATTATGCCTCATAAGGGCATTTCGGTAATTTTATACCGTATAAAAGGAACTTGAATATAATTCAATGTTATAGTTATAAGTATTCTGGAAAAATGCTTTATTTATGATATAATATCAGTAGGATATCAATTATATGTGTATTTTATCTTCATATGACCAACTTATACACCGAAGGGGCATTTTGTCATTTTATACATGGTTTATAAATTATTTGGGATTCTGAGTTTATAACATGTACCTACTATAAATATGTTTAAAATAAGTTTCAAAATCAGTAGTAACAAGTCTTGGTCAATTAATATGGTTTAAAACCATATGCGCCGAAACTGCGCTTATGTCGTAAAATGACGTCTTTAAGCGATGTTTATGAAAATTGACATTAGGGTCAGATTAAAATGTCTTAAATATGTTATTTATTATAACATATCAGTAGGTAAATGATTACCTTGGAAAGATTTGATTAAAATCATTTTATAAGCCACAAGGGATAAAATCGTCATTTATGACATAATTTAAGGACCTGTTTGAAAACTCAGTTTATAACTTGTTTTAACATCCTAAATAATCCTACTTATTAATATTACATCAGTAGAAAACTCATTTTCAAGTTCATTACCATTTAAAACCTTGTTTTATACAAAAATCATTTTGGTCAAAGATGACATAATTATGAAACTTGCGCATAAACTTGGATTCTGAATATGATCAGTAATATAACCTCAGAGGGTTATGCTACATTATATTATAATCATTAATGCAACTCTAGACAGAGGTAACTAATCTAAATCGGGTCAGAATCGAAAGTCAAAGCAGAAGTCAAACTTCACGACTTTCGGTTGCGAACCGACCCTAGAACTGAATTGACAGTCGAACATGTTCTTACATGTTCTAATAATTATTACCAACTTGTTTAAGTGTCAAAACAGGTTTCATAACATATATAAGATCATTTTATGATTTTTCCGAAAAATAGCATGTTTGACTTTTTAATATCATAACTTTGACCCGTCAATTGGTCTAGCAAACGTGATCTTCAGGAGGTACCCTTTATAGAGATTAATACTACTTATTACGATCACTTAGCCATGTTCATTTCGAACAATGGCGGACCATAATGGTCTTAACCGAAAGTCAAAGCGTTTTCCGAAAAAGCTTGACTTTTGGCTATAAAAGCCTATAAATGAAAATGCACAAAGAAGGAACACTTACCAGTGATTCCTAAGGTGCAAAAAAACTATGTGGATGCTCCTTTTAGCTAGGAACTTCCAGAGGAGGGAGAATAGTTATGTTTTAGAAATGTGCAAGTTCAAATGGTGAACTTGATCACCTATTTTGAGTTGGAGAGCTCAAAGGAGGTGAAGCCAGGTGTTTAGGGGTGTAAGAGGGAGCTTACAAGTGTCCCAAAACGTGGCATAGCAGATTACAAGTCCATGGTTTCGAATTAATGGTTTTGGAGCTTTGTTTGGGAGCCAAGCCAAAACTTTCTGCTGCAGACCCTTTCATCGCCTCCGCGAGAGACCCAGGTCAGGTCTCTCGCGGCCCGCGACCGCTCCTTGGCCAGTTTCAAAGTTTGACACTTTAGACCCTTAACTTTAAAAAGCTTTAAAAACCTTTTTAAACACCTTTTTGGCACTTTTTAGCCCTCCGTAGCCAATATTTGGCATACCCGGGATTATGCCTGGACATTGTCGAGCTCTAAGTTGTTAAAATGTTACTCAGAGGTATACATTAACATGTTGACACTTTTAATCCCTCCATTATCCAACTTTCACATATTTACAAATTTGAACCCTCTCGTCCAACAAATGCACGTATGAGAGTCAGGATTTCGTAAAGGATCACTCAGAGGCTTATTATAAGCATGTTGACTCCGATGTCACTCGAGGCTGGGCATGTTGACATATCAGTCACTCAGAGGCTAATGATTAAGCATGTTGACATATCAGTCACTCAGAGGCTTGTTGTTTATGCATGTTGACATCGGACCGTCACTCAGAGGCCAGTTTGAGCATGTTGACACCTTTAGTCCTTATGGGTCTTTAACAGATTATATTTAAAATACAACACGTGTCACTATACTATTGGATAGATTTTAAGGGTGTTACAGTTGGGATAGATGGTGTAGTTTCGAGTTTCTGTAACGGTCTTTTTTTTGTGTAACGCTGCCCCTTTTGTTATAGGGGTGGCTCGGTTGTGAATAATACTTACCTTTCAAAAAAAATCTAGTATTATTAGTTGTAATACGATAAAAGTTAAAGCACATAATCATGGTTATAAATTATGTAGCTAATCATATTAGATGATTGCCGATGGTCTCTTGAACTTACTTGAGTAAAAAGCTATTTAGATTACGAAAAAGATAAATCGAGTATTTCTTCAGGAGAATTAGTAATGAAACATATTAAAAAGTTGATATCAAATACTATGGCTTAAATAAAAATTTGAATTCAAATAAAAGTATAAATATGAAAAGATCGTATTGGTTTCTTAATATTATATTTATCATATTAATGACATAAGGAATTATATCAGCTAACGATTAATAATTCGGAAAAGGAAAAACACTCACGCACTCCGCCACCAAAAACGGCTTCACACCTGTCTCACTTCTTCGATTTTTCATTCAGAGATCTACTCGAGATTCACAACCTTGCGGCAAATGTGATGTGGAAAAGGTAATGCTGCATGGGGTGATCATCGTGTCGTGTTGGTGTGTGGAAAGCGAAAATGACATAAGATTTTCGGGTAAACAAATCAAGGTTGACGAGGTCTCAGATCTTTGGGTTTCATTTGGCTTAAAAACAGATTTAAAATTCAATTCGATCGCATGGTTGGATTAGTGTAATTTGTATTCATGTATTCGATGCGGCTGGCTGGTTTTTGGGTTTGGTTTTTGTTTTCCGTTTAAACAAACACTTGTCTCTATAAATACCCTCTCATACCAATTCAAGTCTCTCTCATCCTCATCTCTCTTTTCATCATTAAAAAACCAACAACTTCCTACTAATTTTTATCAAAATACAACAACATCAGATCATCGAAGATCCTGGATTCGCTCCAT
Source organism: Scalesia atractyloides (assembly GCA_947069175.1). NCBI lineage: Eukaryota > Viridiplantae > Streptophyta > Magnoliopsida > Asterales > Asteraceae > Scalesia > Scalesia atractyloides. Next base: position 63,751,605 of record CAMTDV010000028.1, on the reverse strand, counting down.
GCTTCAGTTATTACTCTTCCTACAGTAAAACATCTAGAGCGGTCGCCAAAGTGATCCGCAAAGAAGAGGCAGCTCGATTTCACCAAAATGGGCACCTTGATGGCCAAGATTTCGAGTTCTCGTTAGTGTTAAGCCATGAAGAAGTGGCAACTCGATTTCACCAAAATGGGCACCTCGCGAGACTTTGATAGAGAGTCGGGTCATTAAACTCTTCACCCAGGAAGCGCTTAACTTGGCATGTGTGTCAACTGGTGTGGAGACAGGATTGCATGATTACATCCCAGCTCGTTCGATAATATCCATGTGCATACACTTATTGAGAGAGAAACATCGAATCTTTGTTGCGTGATACTGTAATCCCAAGAAAGAAGCTAAGAGGCCCAAGGTCTTTCATGGCGAATTCACTTAAAAGAAGAGCCATGAGTTGATGTCGAAGACTATCCGAAGAGGTAATTAATAGGATGTCATAACCAAGACCACACCTTGATGAAGAATAAACAAAGAAGCATCACACTTACTTTGGTAAAAATCCAAAGTGAGAACATAGCTGGGAATCTTTGGTACCACGAGTGCGATGCTTGATGTAGTTGTCGTGAGCCAATAAAAAATAAGGACTGCTATTATCTAATTGGGGTTTTGTTTGTTTGTTTTAGAAAAAAAAACAATTTTTCACAAAAAGTGTTATCAGAATGAGAAGAAGTAACCTCCACCCGGAATCCCGGATATCCATTTAACACAAAAACCTGTTTACTGATTCAAAACACCACATAGACATGACTTTGAAATTAGTGACTTTGATTAACGATTAGGGAAAGTTTTTAATAAACTATAACAATCTAATAATCCGTTTGATTATACCAATTACCCACCAGTTTACCAAACGGCTAATGATCCAAGGAAATCACCAATACGCTTGATAAACAACAAACAATTCAAATATAATAAACGTTTACCAGGAAATTAACACAAGTAAATAAAAGTACTAGTTATAAGAATTCGAAACAAAGCTTAATGTGTCAAACAAAGCAATCGTTCATCCAGGGCAAGTCACAAGATGTTTAGCGCCGCATGGTTGTCATCACAACTTCAATTCTTTATTCGTACTGAGTTTGCATGAAGGAACAAGTTGAACCGGGTGTTAGAACTTTGAAAATCGCCTATGGGGAGCTCTGAATTTGTTCTGGATGACTAGATATAAATTCTTTTTGGTTTGAATCAAAACCTGATCTTTCCCAAAACGACATTCTCTCGCGCGTAGTGGGAGAGTCTTGGTCATCCTCCGCGTGGCGCGGGGAAAAGGCAAACAGGCCCCACCAAAATGTCTCCTCCCGCACGTCACGGGAGCTCAAGACTCCCCCGTGTGGCACCAGGGAGACACTTTTCCAGCACATCTGCTACAGCCTTCGTGTTGACTCGTTGAGCCCGTTTTTCAGATTGGATTCTCCTTTTACCTTGTTTAGCCCCTATTAAGTCAATAAAACCCAACACACAATAAGCACAACATAAGATCTCAAAAGGACTCGTTAAACGACTAAAACGTATAAAAAACTATAAAAAAAAACAATGTGTTTTCACACACACATCAGTGCTTGTTTTAGACTGTAAAGAGATTTTGAGGCGGCACACGTGATCCGGAAACCTTTTTGTCGAAAACCCATTGGTTCATACATGGATAAGACGATGTGAATCATGGCAAGTTTAACCACGATACTGAAAGTGTCGCCGCAATCAATGCCCACATGTTGTGACTATCCATCGGACAATAACCGTGTTTTGTACCCATCCGATTTGAACTTATTCTTAAACAACCACGTGCTTCGGATTATATTCATTGTGGTCACAAGGAACTAATTTTCAAGTCTCATTTTCAATGTGAGCATTAAAATCATTGGTCATAGCATTGTGCCATTCTGATGTGCACAAGGCATTATTGGGTTTTTGGGTATAGGAATAATGGTGGAAGTGTGAATATTCAGTTAAACGTTTGGGTTTGGCGATGTTATCCATATCGCGTGTGTGCATGGTATAGGTTGTAAGAGCATGAGAAGTGAAGTTAGAAAATGAGTGAGATTGATGTAGGGTGACGGTTGACGGTGTAGCATGGTGATGGGATGAAGAGACATACATTAGGTTGGGTTGGTGACATGTCGTGTTGTGCTTAAAAAATGGTATATTTTTAGCTGTTTTTTTGCACTAGTTCAAGTTTTAAATTTATAAAAGCACGATAATAGACTATCCCACTACACTTAGAGTTGTGAAAGTGCACCCATAGTTGGTGTAATATAGTGATTGCAAGATACGAGGTCGTCCAAAGATACAACAAATTTTAGTACCGGGTCTTTGTTAGCTTCTAGTCAATCCCAAAAGTAAAAGTTTTAAAAATGACTCAAAATAACAATGAAGAGGTAAATAATAAGTTGTAATCAATGATAAGAAATGGGGTGTTTAGGATTAACACACCTCTTGATTCTTCGTTAACTAACTCTTACCATGGATAACAAGGGCTCGATTGTCAGATGATGAGCTATGTGTCTTAATGCATAAGGTTGTGCAGTACCTAGGTTGGGATCCTTACACACTCAAAGCAGGAATCTATCGCTTTGAATCGGTAGGGAAACGCCACTCAAGACCGGAATCAAACCATAATGGTATGGCCCAATCAACAAGGAAAATATATACCACTATGATTTAGTATTAGTTAATTAGATAGCATAAGGGCTTTAAATTATGAGCTCTTTGGTGAGTTGTCAATTCCCCTAAGGTAGTTACTTTTTATAGAAACTAAGTCCTTTACACTTTGGTACAAGGCAAGAGCTTACTCAACCTGAAGTCCCTTCCAAAAATTTAACCTTCGGTCAAAGCATCAACATGTTTGACTCTACATAGACATAGAAAACATGAAGGATCGAAGTTAATGGTGCTGCAAGAATATTGGTAGATTTTAAGGGTTAAGCTGAAGCAATAATGACCCAAGTTATGGCGACGCTAATATTTCACTCTCTTTCAATAAACTATTAGCTAACCAAAGTCATTAACAAACACACACACACACCTTGTTTACCCATGATCTTTGTTAGTTAACTCCCATCATGGGGGTAATTCCCCCCCCCCCCCCCCCCCGCCCAAACACCCTCAAGAATCTAGCCAAGAATGATCATGGAACTACTTTTTACCGAACTTGAAAAGATTATATTAATCATTAAAAGCTTGATTACACTAATGATTCTTGAGTTTTTTTTAGTGATTACAATGATTAGAGATAGAAGGTAGAAGAAAAATGTGTTATGGAGAAAAGATGAGAGAATTGAGCAAGTAAAAATGGTGGAAACGACTATATTTATAGGTTTATTGGAGGCAAGGCACGAGGCGTGCCTGGCTAGGTGACCTACTATAGCTGACTCGCGAAGCACGGGTCGTGGTCAACTTTGTGGGTCCCTCCAGATCTTCAAAATCTTCCAGAATTCAATTGTTATTAGTAGGGAAGTTTGGGTTGTTATTTGGGCATGCGAGTAAGCTGAAGGTTGGGGTGATCCATAGGCTCGATAGGGGAGGGTTAGCTTGGACAATGTTCCACATATGTTGTGGTAGAGAGTTCGTAAGGAACTCGTATAATGGAGTAGGTGTGGATGCTATGGTGTTGGCAAACGGGAAGTTGGTTTCGTCGAAACCCACTTGGTGGCAAATTATGATATGTTTGGTGTTTAAGTTGAATCATTTGTATCCTTGATGTGTGTGTGGATACCCGAGGAATACACAAGGGTATCCTCGACGTGTTTGTGGATACCCAAAGAATACACAAGGTCATTACCATATGCGCGATAGTCATTAGGGGGTAGATGCAGTGGACTGAGAATGAGGTGCGTTAGCACGAAGAGCAGTACCCGCGTTTTGGGTCGTGTGAAGTGTTTGCTTGGCCTTGCGACTTTCAACCATGATTAATTTGGAACATGCATCATAAAAGGTTGGTAGGGGATCTTATTGTTGTATGATGTAGTAATTCCTTCACATTGTTCATTAAGTCCATAAAGGAGTTGAAGAACTAACCTTTCATTGTCAACTGGAGACCGGACATTGGCCAATTGATCAGCAAAAACCTTTAACTTTTGACCATGATGGATCCCTTCTCCTTCATTTTTAAATATATATATATTATATATATATATATGTATATATGTATATATATATATGTATATGTATATATGTATATATATATGTATATATGGTAGGGTTCTAGAGTGAACATTAGGTTGAGAGTTAATTGTGTGAACTAATCTGAGCCATTGGATTATATCATCTAGAGATTTTTAAACAATGGCAAAATTGTAATTATAATGTTGTAACTTCCCATTAAATTAATTTAAGGAAGAGTATTTGCGTCTTTTGTAAATTACATTTATTAAACAATATAATCAAAATTCCTAAAATCTTGTTAGTTGTTAGTGTACACACATGTGTACAGTCTCGATAGTATTACTTTATACAAGATACACGATGTTAGTTTATACACATGTGTACAGTCTTGTTAACTATCAATTTATACAAGATATACAACTGCTAGTTCATACACATATGTACTTGAATAATACACATGTATATAAATCTGGTTTATAAAAGTCTTGTATATACACATATGTAAAAAAACATAATTTAATTAGGTTTAATATTTAATTTTAAAAATAAAAAGTTTATTTAAAAATAAACATTAGTCCTTTAATCTCTTATAATTAAAATAATAGAGAAATAATTAAAAATGAGAAAGAGAGAAAAAGTTGAGAGATGAGAAAATTAAAGGATTTTTATTAAAAGTACTTGACTAATATCAATTTTACCCTTTAATCTAAAAAATGATCAAAGGCCAAGATTAGTTCACTCAATTCATTCCTAAAAAATTTGTTCACAAATAATCCTAATCCTATATATATATATATATATATATATATATATATATATATAATACACTTATCCTATAATAGGATAGCTTACAACTAATTTGACTGATACAAGGGATTGAAATATATTCTAAATATATATGTAAGCTGTCATCCCTCTATCAATTTACAAACAAAAAATTTATGTTACTTTTATTATTCAACTTTTTACGACTTATGGCAGCAGTATGTACAGATGACTGAAGCATGGTTGCATCTCTCTTTGTCTCATTTATCTCTCGTCTATCTGTAATTGTTCAGACCTTAGCACAATCTTTGCAAGCTCCATTCTTCCCTCCAATCGGGTCCTTGTCAACCCTCCTAACCCGATCAATCATCTGTTAAGCATAACCTTTCTAGTTATCAGGTGGATTAGAGGTGAAAATTCCGACCGATTGATTTATAGATGAAGTTGAATTGGTAAAATGGGTGGATCAGTTATTTCTCATTTTAAGTCATTTAACTTGGAGGCTATGGTTAAAAAAATGACATTGGGACCAGTGGCGGATCTAGAAATTCTTCGTAGGGGTAACGTTTTATAAAAAAAGGGTAACGAAATCGTAAAAACGTCAAAAAAGTCAATTTTTTTCCAAAATTTACACTAACGGCGGAGCGCCAGGTAGGTCCGTCCCTAATTGGGACCTTCTTTTAAAAAAAATTAATTCCATGTTTAGAATCTGAATTTTACTGGTTATTTTCTTTTGAATTTAGTTTGGTACCGTACTAGTCTTGCTGACCTCTTAAAAAATAATAATTAAAAAGGTAAACTAACAAATGTTGTAAATACTCATTGATAAGGTATTGTCATAGAAAAGTTACTTAATTACAATAAATGGATATAAATGTAAATTGATACTACTCATGTCAATAGAAAAAAGTTACTAGAAATTGCAATTAAATGGATATAATATGTAAATTGAATAACCTACCTCATTTCAATAGAAAAAAAAGTTACTAGAAATTGCAATTGAATGGATATAATATGTAAATTGAATAACCTACCTCATTTCAATAGAAAAAAAAAGTTACTAGAAATTGCAGTTGAATGGATATAATGTGTAAATTGAATAACCTACATATCAGTTAGCAAAATAGGTTGAAAAATTACAAACTTAAGACACCTACCATAGTTTTATTTATTAAGAGTAAAGTATAATTTCCGTCCCTGTTGTTTACATACATTCTCACATACAAATCCCATATGAAAAAAACGGGTCATTCAAATTCCTGTGATTGTCAATTGGAATCAATAACATTCTTGAGATCATTTGTTGTTAGTCAACCGATGGTTGATAGGGGGATGGATGTCTTCTTACTTATAGTTTCAACGGCAAATTGGTCATTTTGTTGTGTTTAACCCCAATTGGTAGATTTCATTCTCTTCAAAACCTCAAATTGAACCATTCATTCCTTCCATCCTCTCTAGCATGCTATAACACTGTAAAATCTATGTTTAAGTTTCAAGGTCAAGGGGGTGTTTGAGGTTGCTTAGGAAAAACAACTTATTCACTTTTTCAACTCCTTTTTTCAAAAAGTTACTCCCTCCTAACTTTTTCATTTATTCTTTTCAAAGTCTATAAACCTCATTTCCAACCCATTATCTAAACATCATTTTCTAAAAGACTCATTTTTTAAAAAGTTATAAGTCACGCAAGATGGTATATTCGAGGTCTTAATTTTGTGAATCGGTTATGAAGGTTAAGGTGCTATTGATGATGATGACATAACACAATTATTTGAGTCTTCACTTTCCATGACAAATTAAGAAGTCGGGCCTTTATATTCATAATTTAAAGAATAAATTATGAATATGAATGCCGAATATCTCAATTTCTATTTCAAAACCGATAGATTTTTACTGCAAATTTGCAACATCATCCTTCATAACAAGTGTCACACAACAGAAATAGAAAACAAATTGCAATCTCGCCTTGGGTTTCATTTATACGTATGTAAATCACAATAACAACAACTCGAAAACAATAAATGCATCAAGATTAAAAAACTTAATCAGCTTGAACAACAACAACATCACAATCCGAAGCAATAACAGTAGAAGCTCTGCAAGTGGTAACCATTATAGTTATCTACACACTTACAGTGATAAGCATGGAACAATTCAACAAAACCTTCACTTCCTCCCTTCTTCAACTACTCCAAGACATATACAACACTCCGGCTCACCATCCGGTGATGGAGAGTGATCGGAAGGCTATCAATCACAACCGCATCTTTTGAAATCGGCTGGCTTGTGTCGGCGACCGCAGCAGAGGAAGAGGAAACTTGGCAAAATAGCTCCGGTGAAGAGCACCAACAATTGTCTCGGCATTTCATCGTCGAGGTCTTGGTTGGTTGTGTGTTCAGACATTATAAAGGGGAGATGATAATTTTCTGTCATTTAACCATAATACAAACAATTCACTAACGGAGTTTTCATAGAAGGACGTTACCGATTCAAACCGACAACCACAAGGACTCAAATAGTCGTTTATTTCATAATAGGGATTGTATGTGAGAATGAATGTAAACGAAAATGACAAAAAATGTACCTTACTCTTTATTTAATTTAGAGTTTTGTCCATATGTATTTAATAAATTAATATTTTTCTTTGATAACAAGAAATAAGTATAAAACAATCTAGGTATTTTACATATATCTGCTTACTAAAACTATGATAGATAGAAATGAAAGTTACATCTAAGAGTATAAATTTTATATGTATTCTGATTAATGGAAACATAAATATTAAACTTTTTCGAGGTTTCTAAACAAGTGTTAAATTTGGATGGTCCTGTGATTTATCTAAATACATATATGTTTTCAGCCCGCCACAACACGCGGGTCTTCAATTCTAGCTAATAATTAAGTTAGGTATTAGTTTTTTCTTCATTTTTAACATTTTAATGTTTATAGTTAGATTAGTTAAGATTATAAGATTGAAAAAAAAATGCTGGGCTAAGGAATAATGTATAGTACGGCATAGTTGTGTGATCTGAATAAATATCAAGCTTTAATTTGTTGCATCCGTTGAATATTCAACCCAATATAATATTAGCACAAACAGAATCCAATCCAATCCAATTGAAGAAGAATAAAAGCAAAAGCTCCTAACGAAGAACAATAAAATGATAATCTGGATGAAAATTCAATCTATTTGATTTTTTCATGGCTTGAATATAGAAATTGCATAAATATTATATATTGTTAAAGACAAAAATACACTTATCAAGACTTATTAAATTATACCAAGTGTCAAACTCTAAATGGTCCCTTACACTTTTTAGGTTCAAATTAAGTGGTTTCTATATGATCTCTTCTAATTTTATATATTTAAAGGTACTTTAAAGTAAAGAAGCAAAGAAAGAAAAAATGAGTTGACCAGATACGGCAATACGATTCCCACATGCAACTTCCAGCTAGTGGAATAGAACCATCCATTAATAAATTTTCTAAATTTCTATGTTTAATTTTATACAAAGAAAAAGGGATTTACTTGCAGATAACTAACTATATGCCATATAAAAGTGCCTTTTAAAATTAAAACTAACCATATGTAATTATGAGTATTTTTTAAGTGCTAATATCATTAAGGAATAATGTAATTATACACATGAAAACATATATTACTCTGCAATTACTTCATGAAACATGAAAAGATATTAAAAGATTGATATTAACTTATGCGTCATAGTTTGTTAATTTCTTATGAAAGAAAGATAAATTAGTCAAAGCTTAAATAAAATATACACATGAAAAGGGCGTATTGGTTTGTTGATATTATTAATTTTAAGCATGACATAAGGAATTATATCATAAGAAAATATAATAATGAAAAAAAAAACATTCACACGCTCCGCCACCAATAAATACCCTCTCACACCAATTCAACTTTCATCCTCACCTCTCTTTCATTCATTAAAAAACCAAACATCTTCCTACTAATTTTCACCAAAATGCAACAACATCAGATAATCGAAGATCCTGGATTCGCTCCAAGCTTCAGCTATTACTCTTCCGAAAGTAAAACATCTAGAGCGGTCGCCAAAGTGATCCGCGAAGAAGAGGCAGCTCGATCAACAAAAACGGGCACCTTGATCGCCAAGATTTCGAGTTCTCGTTAGTGTTAAGTGATGAAGAGAGCAATTCACAAGGTTGGACTGTTTTCAAGCGTGATACTCTTGCACATGATCATCAAATCACGAGCCCATTAGAGGATTCTTCTTCGTATTCGTCATCAGAAGCCAATGAAATGGAAAGTCCAAGTTCTAGTTATAAATGCAAGAAGAGTAGTTCTACCTGGTCTGGATCGAAAAGAGGGATATTGTGGTTTTTGCTGAGGCGAAGCAACAGTGAATGTAAAGGGGATAGTTTGAAACAAAAACGGATTTCGGGTGAGGTAACGAAAGTCGGGGGGAGGTGGAAGGCGCAAACGGCGGTTCAGAGCAATTTTATGTGCAAAGAAGAGCGGAAAATGAAGTTGGAAAGAGGAGATCATATCTACCTTATAGAAAGGATCTTGTAGGATTGTTCACGGGGAAAAGAATACTTCCCTTTTAAATAAGATTATGAAAAGCAAGTTTTGTTTTGTTTTGTTGTTTCATGTGCCTTTCAAGTTGTAAATATCTTTGAATGACTTTCTGAGCATTCTTTATCTTAAAAGATCAAAGAGGTTTTTATCTTCTCCAGAATGGAATCTGGACTTCATGATTAAATATACATTACATTGTTTTTTTCTTTTTTAAATTACAACGTTTTCTTCTACTATTTTACATGAAGAAAAATAATTTAATCTCCTTTGTCCAAATTTGAATATGGGAACTCGCTTTTAAGAGACATAAGCCTATACCAAGTGGGTTATCCCACATTTGCATACATTACTTTATTAGTAATAAGATTATCTCCAATGCAAAAGATCATTTTTTCTTAAAAAAAAATTTGCTACGTCATCTCACTATTCACCTTCTTTCCTCTTTTTCTTTCTCTATTTAAGACTTCATTACTCGCAAACTTTATTCTCTGTCTCCACAAATGCATTCATTTAGTCAAGAACTTTTCTACCCTTTTTCTACTCTCCTGCAACTCATCATCCACGTCACAATTGTATCTCAAATGAATTGCATTGGGTTTGGTCTAATTTTTGCAATCATGGATTCGATTGTGCACTTGTGCCTACTTGATATATACCAAATGACAATACTGATAAAATGTTTAAAATTTTGAGGTCCCAACCATTGTAGACAGTTTGCTCTCTTTAATTAAAATAAAAATATATGATAGAATTCGTTGTAGGATATGATTTAAATGATCCACTTTCTGCTTCGAATGCTTAAGAAGATCGTCATAATGTGTAAGTATATGAAGTCTATTCTACAGCACATCGATGTATATGTGGGGGTTGACGGACTCCATTTCTTATACCAACAAAGAAACGTCGGGATAACATAATAGTTTTTAGGTTTTTTTCAAAAAAAAAATAAAAAGATAGAATTAATGTAAACAAACGAATGCAAATAATTTCAATAAACGTGTATATGCCATTCCCTGCTCCTTGGTGGTTGCGGTGTGAATTTCAATAATAAAGTCTTCTTGATGTTAAAAAATTTAAAAAGCAAAGCCTTTAAAATACATAGGTTGGGAAGGGAAGGTCTTAGGTTTAAGTCTCACAGACGACAGAGATTTAAAAAGTTAGATGTTAAATAAATAATAAAAATCTCACAAGTATCAATGTATCATTAATGTTTAACTCAAATAGTGCTAACTCTTTTATAATGGATGGCTATTGGATTGTGAATCCAGTGTGATAATATTGGAAGCTATGAAGTGTTTTGAAAGCAAATTTAAAGAACCCCTACTGACCCGACCGAGTTTTGTATGTCATTCTTTATCCAGATTGTCTAAGGAAGAGGCTGATTGTCTTGTTCAACTGTTTTCTTTAATCGAAATATTGGAAGCTATATGGGAGGCAACCTAGATTAAGCACCAGGACTGGATGGATACAATTTTGGGTTTATAGAACACTTTTGAGACGTCTTGAAGGATGATTTTATGAATATTTTTGATAAATTCCATGCAGTCGGGTAGATTAGTAAAGGTCGTGGTTCATCTTTTTTGACGCTTAATCCTAAAGTTAAAGACCCGCTATGTTTCAACGACTACCGCCATGTTAGCTTAATAATAGGGTGTATCTCTAAAACTACATCCATGGTGCTTACTAGTCGTATTAAAACTGTGATGGAGGATTAATTTCCGTAATCGGCCTTCCTTTCTAGTCGCAATATATTGGATGGTCCGCTGATTCTAAATGAGATGATTTCTTGGATTCAGAAGTCGAAAGGAAAGACGTTCATTCTTAAGGTTAATATTGAAAAAGCATATGATAATATCAGCTAGGAGTATATGATGTAGTTCTCTCTCATATGGGTTTCCAGGTTTATGGCGTACATGGGTGAGGGGTATTTGAAGTCGGCAAGAACCTCGGTACTCGTAAACGGATGCCCGCCCAGGAGTTCCAATGTTAAAGGGAAGTGAGATAAGGCACCTTACGAGTTTTATTTACAAAAAGAAGAGTCGGTGGGTTTTATTAATAGTATTAAGTTGCCAAATATGTAGGATTTGGGTCACAATTATAATTATGTATATAATATATATAATAATGTAAAGATACTCTTTACATAATTTTGGAAAATTGTAGTACTCATACCGTGTACAATTCCATACAAAATTACATATGAAATACAACATATTTAAATAAATCGATTCAAATCGTTGTCTTCAACAAGACCCTTAACCGCGTCTTCTTGTATGTCCGTTGTGTAGTCTTCAAAGAACTCTTGAATCGTGTCTCCTTGTATGATCCTTTGTGTGGGCTTCAACGAGGTCTTGAACCACATCTTCTTATATAATAATTTCCTACAAAATGAACAAACAAGTGTTGACGGTTGTGGCTGAGGCACGTGTTCAACACGCTTCCCTTAAAACAGATTTCGCGCCTCTACTAAAGATGACACTCTGTCTCCTAAGGTACAACAGCCGGAGCAGTCTGTACTGCCAGAAATAGCCACGCGCCCGAGGTTACACCGGATAAAATTATAGTGTTTGACCTTGTGGAAAAATAATAATACGAAAGTGATGGAATCGAGTAAAGAAAACTTATCTCTCTATAATTCTCAACATATGGATGTTCAAGTCTACACAACTTCTCCAAGAATTCTTCATACATATTATCTTTCTCTTGTAGTTTTCTCATAAAACCAATGAAGCACATAGCCTACCATTTTTACAAGAGTTGTGGGTAATGAAAAGTTTTACATAATTAGTGATTTAATTAGAGATAAAAAAACTTTAATAAAAGCTAATAAAGTGACATAAAAAACTCTACTCAAGAGTTTGTCGCATGAAAAGTCACATTAATTATTCTAAATTATTTCCATTCACATTATTCTAATTTTCCAACAATCCCTCACATGAATGGAGATTTATCAAAATACACAAAATTTCCAATGCAACCTCGGGCAGTCGAGTATTGCGGATAAGTAGGTGTTTCCTTTGAATTTTCTGTTATGAAGCATACTTAGCCTCCTAGCGATTTATAGATGCGATGTCCTTGAACAAACCCCATTTATGTAGACGACAATACACTTCACGCAATACTCTCCTTAGCCGGGTCATCTCCTCATAGTCGTGTCCAATAGTGGTCGTGGAACACTTTCCTGGTTCTGCGAGAGCTCTAGAAATTGTGCCCCAATTCCATTCGAAGCGACCCCACTTGTCTCTAACATAGGTGATTCTCCTTAAATCATTAAAAGCATCGTGGTTACCATGATTACGGAAAATCATTTACCACATAATATGCTTAGCCTCGTAATTTGTCACTGAATTTCATAGGAATGAACTAGGACGTATTTAAACACCTTTTTATCATTTAGGGGGTATATATAACCATATATACTAGCTTATGCATATCAGCTATGCCCTCATAGTGACCACCCTTAGGCTATGAATTTGTTGTCTATTGAACTTAGATCTTGGGTCTCCAGTCACTAAGTTAGGTTTCCTTCACACACACCATTTGGGGCTTTAGTCTCATTCCACAACTTGATCTTTAATAAACCCTCAGGTTGTTGGATCTATAACATTATCTTTGTCATTAACAAGTCACTGAAGATAACTTTGCAGTTGAGATCAAGTGTCATGACGTGTTCGTAACTCGAAAGTTAACATTACCTGTTGTCAATTTCTAAGACTATAACCTCAGTGGCACCTGAATCTGGTTATAATATTTGTCTTAGAATGATACATTTATAATTAAATGCAAACACATCTCATTATGCACTATGACCTTTGTGTCTTCCACGTAGTCGTCTGTTTGCAATGTTAGAATTGATTACAAAATCCTTATTGCCAAAATTTTATGGTACAAATGCAAGACACCCCTACATTTAAGTGTTATTGGATAACATCTAGATGGGGTAATGAAAACCATTTCTACATATCCTTATAGGGTTGTTTTTCGTAAATGGATCATTCCCCACATTTCTTGCCATTTGATCAACATTTCCGTAACTTCACTTATGACGACATTTATACACATGATTGAACAAGATCAACCTCATTATATCAGTGAATTCAACTCATATTGCATTGGCTTACATAAGCTTTTGAGCTGACCAAAGCAACACATGCCATTGTCATTAGTTTGTCACCAACTTAGAATAATTCTAATTTAACATATAGAATAAGCCTAGACAATGAGTTCTCCTTATTAGTTTTTTGAACAAACTCTTCAAAAGTTACATGTCTTTTCCTTATAATGAATGAAAATTCTCCCTCAACTTTGTCTATACACAAATTCTTTTTGTGTTCATACACATTTGAATGTTTAGAGTTAATTAGTGTACGTCAAAACCCATAATTAACCAAGTACTAGTCTACCATGCTTTAGACTACAATACTTTAGCATGTGAACAGAAAATGCATCATTCTGATTCTTCACAGCCCCAAGGATATCATAATATCACTTTGCAACATTCATCCCTTCTTAAGACAAATGAATTATTCATAATCCTAACTAATTTTGAGGTCTTCAATTATGTCTATGCAGTAGCTAAATTTTATCATTCAATTAAGGAATATAACTTATTTACCTTTAATCTCCAACGCTTTACCATTGACTCATAAGTACTTAAACATAAGTCTTAATCAAAGTCACTTGGTGAACACACCCATCGCCAACAAGATGAATGTTCCTCGTTTACAATCACTATTATGTGGAAGATAGAGTCAACTAGATCCACACTCAACAACATGGCATTCATTATTTCTCCATAAGTGATTTACACACATCTATTATTATTCATTAGGAGATATGTATATTTAGGATGCTCTCCCAAACGAAGGTAAAATTTCCATATTCAAGTGGTAGACGCATCTATGTATAAATCTCGCAAGATTTATTAAAGGTATACAATAATATATAGTACTTTTACTTTCATATGTTAGAATTCAAACTTGTGAATTTTCCAATGACTTCTAACGAAGTATTTCGACATGAATCTCATTTGTGTATTTCATCTCAATACAGTCAGTACTCACTCGTATGTGGTTAAACATTTAATGTCTCGTCTTTGACTTTTAGTCAATGCACAACTCTCAAGTTGTTTATATCCAAATCTTTTCATGTACTTATCCGTTTAAAATCATATTCTTTAAACAATGTATAGTTGACGTTATAATTATTTTCCACAAAAATAATCCATACGTCACAAACATTAATGGTTTATTTCTTTGTAAAAATTGTATGTTTTATCCGAAGATATTGAACACAAAACAATAAAATACACTCGAAATTAAATCATAAGTGGCAAACGCTTTGAATATTTTAAACGGAAGATAGACGATATGTAGACATTAAATCTCAAAGTGCTATTCTCTTCAACACTTTATCATCTAACCGAAATCTTCGCAACGATATCATCCTATGGCATGTCTTGAGGTACTCCCTCAATAAGATTCCATGAACTTGTAAGTACAAGTTTCTCATTTCATCTTGAAACTTTAAACTTGGACAATTCTACATAAAACAACACCAAGTTATTACAAAGGCTACATTTAAGTAATGAACTTAAACAACCAAATTTGTGCACAACAAAACCAAGTTGTTTTCCACTAATCCATGAGATTGTTACTTTGTTCACCATATGCTACTTCTAGCAAGAGTAGTGAACCATTTGAATTATCAATACTATACAAAACTTTGTTTTAAAAAACACTCTAAAACATTTCCTTAGTTTTGCAATATACTATATTAATAATATCAACCATTTCTCATCATTTTTAATGCACACATAAGCAATAAAATGTTTACATAAAAATTTCATTCATTATGGCTTGTATAATGAACAATCTCTAATATTGTATTTGTGATTCACATTTTCTAACACACGTGTTAGAAAATTTACGTTATTTTATATATATAAACATAACCATTTGGATTTAGAAATCACAAATTAAAGTTAGTGATAAATCCCATACAACAACACATCACTTGTATGACTTTTTATTTCTACACCATGCAAAGTATTAATGTGTTTATATTCACTAAAATAATTCTACAACAAATTATTTATATAAAATGTTTACATAAAACATTTCAAAGCATTTGTATTCTAAGCATTTTTAACAATCATGTTAAAATGGGAACAAAAATCTAACGCGCACGTTAGAAATATTAACATTTCCACTAAATGTTAATTCGACTTGTTATAAACACATATATGGTTCATATAAATAAGTCACTTCTAATACACATGTTAAAAAATAAATCAGCTAAAATTGCTTCCAAACAAATACTTTTCATGAACCGTTTTAACACGCATGTTAGAAGACAGATGATTACAAAAATCATTTATATTTTTTTTATATAAACTAGTTCTAACACTTTTCATGAACCGTTTCTAACACGCATGTTAGAAGACAAATGATTACAAAAATCATTTGCATT
Organism: Scalesia atractyloides; assembly: GCA_947069175.1. Classification (NCBI taxonomy): domain Eukaryota; kingdom Viridiplantae; phylum Streptophyta; class Magnoliopsida; order Asterales; family Asteraceae; genus Scalesia; species Scalesia atractyloides. The sequence goes on along the minus strand of CAMTDV010000028.1, from coordinate 63,735,677 downwards.
TTTTTATAAACTGTTTCTAACACTTTTAATAGAAATAAACAATTACAAAAATTGTTATAAATCTTATCAATAAATATGTTCTAACATACTTGTTAGAAATAAATGATTATAACAACATTATCATACCAATAGGTTCTAACAAGCTCGTTGAAATAAACGATTACAGAAATCGTTATAAAACATATCAGTTTATATATAAAACCCAATTCTAACACGATCATTTAGAAATATATGATTATAAAAATCATTATAAGGCATATTAGTTTATATCAAATACATATAAACCACTCTAACACTCGTGTTATAATCACTAAAGTTTGTGCTATAAATCCATGGATGCTATGAAGAGTCTACTTTAAATAAAGACTTAATTAGAGACATAAATCTCTAATCAAGTATCATAAAACTCTTATTTAAAGACATTAAAATTCTACTCAAGAGAATTTAACATTTACAAAAAAACGTATGCTTTACACCCATAATTCTGGTCTAACATACAAGTTAGCGAAATTTAACGTTTACAAAAAACGCATGGTTTATACTAATAAACCCGTTCTAACACAAAGGTTAGAAAAAATTAACGATTCCAAAATCATTTCAAAAACCAAATGGTTGAACCAAAATTATTCGCTTTGTATCACGGTATAAGATTTAAGATTGTACAATCTCAATAAATCCAAACACATCAAGTTGTACTACATACATATTTCCCAAAACAATATTTATAAGATCATAATCTCTAAAAAAAAATTTATAAATCCTTTCGTGAACCCAAAATCCGTATAAATAAGGTTTTAAGATTGTAGACAACTATCTCACGAATTCTGTTTTACGTTTGTAGGATTTGGGTCACAATTATAATTATATATATAAATATAAAATTGTAAAGATACTCTCTTTACATAATTTTGGGAAATTTTAGTACCCATACCGTGTACAAATCCATACAAAATTAAATATGAAATACAACATATTTAAATAAATCGATTCAAATCGTTGTCTTCAACAAGAGCCTTAACCATGTCCTCTTGTATGGTTCGTTGTGTAGTCTTCAAAGAACTCTTGAATCGTGTCTCCTTGTATGATCCTTTTGTGGGCTTCAACGAGGTCTTGAACCACATCTTCTTATATAATAATTTCTACAAAATGAACAAACAAGTGTTGACGTTGTGGCTGAGACACGTGTTCAACACGCTTCCTTTAAAACAGATTTCGCGTCTCTACTAATGATGACGCGTCTATCTCCTAGGGTACAACAGCCGGAGCAGTCTGTATTGCCGGAAATAGCCACGCGCCCGAGGTTACACCGGATAAAATTATAGTGTTTGACCTTGTGGAAAAATAATAATACGAAAGTGATGGAATCGAGTAAAGAAAACTTATCTCTCTATAATTCTCAACATATGGATGTTCAAGTCTACACAACTTCTCCAAGAATTCTTCATACATATTATCTTTCTCTTGTAGTTTTCTCATAAAACCAATGAAGCAAATAGCCTACCATTTTTACAAGAGCTGTGAAGTAGTGAAAAGTTTTACATAATTAGTGATTTAATTAGAGATATAAAAACTCTAATAAAAGCTAATAAAGTGACATAAAAAACTCTACTCAAAGTTTGTCACTATGAAAAGTCCCATTAATTATACTAAATTAATTTTCATTTACAGTATTCTAATTTTCCAACAAAATAATGGTCTATGTCTCTCCATTTGATGTATGTGGACGATATTGTATTTACGAGGGAATGGGGTGTAGACAATCTTAAAAATATTATTAGGTTAATTGGTGTTTTAACTTCATTTCGGGCTCGAAATTTAATCATATAAAGATATAGACGAGCTTGTTCAGGATTGAGGTCGAAGACTTTGGGGTGGAAAATGCAGAATCGCTTCTAAACGTTAGTTTAAGAGTTCCCTTGTAAATATCTTGGATTATTACTCGGGGCAAAGATGAATTTGACTTGGAAATATTGGGCTTGTGTAATTTATACTATTTAAACAAGATTATCAAATTGGAAGGCGATAACATTGTCAATTGGAGGTCGAATGACTTTGTTGATGTTAGTTTTGGATAGTCTTCTGCCTCCAAAATGCGTATTGCAAATGTTGGAAGGGCTTCGTAGAAAGTTTTTCGGGGCGAAAATGGCAACAAAAAAAGAAGAAAGAAAACATCCTTGGGTCTGTTGGGAGAGTACCAGTGGACCAAAGGACAAAGGCGGCGTTGGTCTCGGGTTACTACGTGATATGAATGTGAGCCTTCTTTTAAAGTGGTGGCGGCGGTACAAGGTTGAGAAAGGAGTTTGTGGAGAAATGTAGTCAAAGCAATTCACTTTAACTTGGTCTTTTCCATCGCTCAAATTTGGAATTTCGGATATATGGAATGCCAACTTAAAAATCGACAACGACCTTGAAAATTTGAACCTTGAAGCAGTTAAATTGTTCAGAGATGAGAGTTGGGTAACGGGTCATTGCTTCGGTTTTGAATCGATAATTGGGTTGGAGAGAAGCCTCTTAAGGATGTGTTTCCAAATCTTTTCAGGTTGGAGTCTAATAAAATGCGACATTTTTGGACCGTTTTAATGCCCTTGGGCAGACTTGGGACTTTGACACGCAAAGGTACTTCTCAGTTACACTGTGTCGCGAGCTATTAACCAAGTACGCGATTCCGTTTTATCTGTATATGTGGGTGAAACGGCTTCCCAAGAAGATTAATCTGTTTGGGTGGAGGGAAGAACAAGATAGGCTTCCAACTTTGATCGGTTACGCAAACTGAATATCTATATGGGTGAAATTGCATGCGTTTTATGTAAAGAAGGAGAGGAGAATGTGGATCACCTTTTCAGGTCTGGTTATGTCACAATAGGTATTTGGAGTAAGGTTAGTCAATAGTGCATGATTGTTAAAACTCAAGATTGAATGTAAAAATAACTTTATTAATGAATCTCTAGATGAATAACAAGAAAGAATAAACTAATCAGTCATCACAGATTGACTGATCAAACAACTAAACTAAGATCATCAAAATAATGATCAACAACAATCAGCAGAAACCCTAAAACTCACGAATAAACATGTGAGAGAGAAAGAGACTTTGTGTGTATAAGAGAAGGTGTAAAGATATCAGAGATATCTTATCTATTCACCTTACTCATCAATATATAGGCAGGCCAAAGGCCAATGCCTCAAACGGCTACAACCAGCTTCAAGCCCAAAAGATTGCTACAAGCACAATTCCATCCTGAGACTGCTTGAAATCCAAAGCAATAACAACAAGCCCAAAACTCCATCTCTTTGAATAATAGCCTAACTAAACATAAACCTCACATAACAAATAAAATGAACTATTAAAACATAAAATATAAAATTTATAAAAAAAAACACTTAAACTGAATATGATAACAAGTAAATGCCGCTTGTTATTTTAACAAAGATCCAACAAATTTTCGCTTTCTCAACAAGGGACCTTTTTGGTGTATACAAAAGGGTGGGCCTCAGTGATATACTGGAAAAGGTTTCGCAAGGTATTATTTTAACCACTTGTTGGTCGATATGGAAATGCCTCAATGATGCGATTTTTCTGGGAAAAGGGTGTCCGTCGATAAAGTCTTCGGCGAAATTCAAGTGTCTTCATTTAGGTGGTTCAAGAACCATACTAGGAATGCAAACTTGGAGTGGGACAAATGGAGATCATTCACTCTAGAGGGTAACTAGTACCAAAATAAGATGGGGTTATGTATTGGGTTTGGTTTTAAATTTACTTTGTATTGGGTGTATCCTTTGTTTTTCTAGTTTCTTACTAGATGTATTTATGTAAATATATTGGGTGTGGAATATTATACAATTGTCTTCTACAAGAAACCAACAAATGGCATTCCCCTAGCTTGCCACCAACGATCGGACCTTCATGGGCATATGGGGTTACTACTTGTCAATACCAATTACTGTTCGTGATGACGTGGAGATAACGGTAGTTAATGTTTGTTTGGACATGTAGGCAAAATATGGTATTAACTAACTTTTGTTGGTAACCAATAATATAAATGAATCTTATTGGGCACGAACAACAAGAATGAATCATGTTCCTACATGTGTGCAGGCAGGCAGCAGCTAACTGATTTTTATAGTAGTATGGTACACCTCATAACGTTACCAATCAACATATTTCTCGTATTTGATTTCAGATTTAGGTAGTCAGAATTTTATCTTCTACCTGTATTGTTTTTCACTTCATTTGATCTTCTATTTGTTTTGTTTTTCGTTTCATTTGATTTTGATCTGATTTTCGATGATAATTTAATAACAACAACTTTTCTATGTTGAACTTAAAATTAGGAATTTTAGAACTTCATCATCAAGAAAAAAACGAAGATATAATATGGTAGGTTTTTAAGAATTTTAATCAAAACCATGTAGTTTTAAGGGTTTTACATCTAAGCTTAGGTGTGTGACAACTCGCCCCATATTCACTTATCTCTTGATAAATATCTACAAGAGAGAGATATGTTGTAATTTAAATATATCTATTAAAGAAATCAGCATACCAATTTAACGATCATGATGGGTACATATAGTTTTGTTTACGTGTATATGTTATGGAACAGAGGGTCTGACCCAACTATGATTAAGTTTTAAAAATATATTTGTAGCTAGAGTTGACTGTAGTAAACTTGAGATGGGCAATATATAACACATGGAATAAGAAAGAGCTCTTTTTGTTAACGTGATAGACATGCAATGTTTATTTCTCAATCCTGAAATTCGAAACATAAACATGAACTAAGTTTTGTTTATGTATATAGGTGATATATGTGTTGGTTATATCTAGGTAATACTATCTATGTAAATGTAGGTAAATAGTTACAATTTTAAAAATATGTGAAGAAATTAGTTTGATAGTTTTTAATGCGTATAGACTTACGTTTTTTATGTAAAAAATACAAAATTTAAAAACAATCATTGATATAAAAATAATTTGGTATTTACTATACATATACAAAAAGAAGGGATTAATTTATTTTGTACTTGACTTAATTGTGTGTGTATATATTAAATGGTTGAGACGCGGTATTGAACTTTTAACCTTTCAAACCCAACATGATTTATAATAATGTTTGAATTTGTTTAGCCTTTAGCCCTTAGCATGCAAATAACGTATTATTAGTTATTATTAAATTAAAAAAAAAAACACTTTTCTTGTTTGTTATCTAAATGTCAAAGCCTCTCATCAGTTGGAATTGGCTTAAATGCAGTTTCTTGTTAATTGAATTTTGTTCGTTTTATTTGGTTAACGAGAGACAAGAGACCCAAGTTTGATTCTTACTCTCCTCGTTATTTTTTTGCGACACCTGGTGATGATAGGAGATTAGGCGAGTAGGCGGAGATCGCTAGTTCGATTCTTGAATTGAACGGGTTTTACCTTACCGCATTGTCGTGCCTTCGGGCGAGTGTTCCCAGGCTTCGGCCTTAGGTGAGGGTTTTCCCCGGTTCGGAGGCGAGTGTATCCGATATGGTGAATTTCGCTAGTAACTCATTTGGAGGATTCGTTGAACGTTAAAAAAAAAAAAATATTGTTGACAAATGAAAGCATATTGTATTTTCCAAGCGTGCAACACACACTAAAACAAAAGGAGGACTCAAACACACATTTGGAAGACATTGGTTTTGAATATATGTTTCTAATATTTTAGCACAATTTTATATGTCCATGGATGTGGAAAGATGCTATGTTCATATTGTTTAATCACTCTCCCTAACATGGTTCGTTTTAAAAACCATGACCCGAGTTGTGACTTGCATGCTAAGTGACAATATTACTATCTTAGTTGGGGTATTAAAGCATATCACATTCATGTTTGATGGGTACGACTTGATTATGCTATTCTGAAAGTGTTGATTTCATGTGAGTGTAGGAGTGTTCATTGTTTATTCGGTCGTAACTGAAACTAACCTAAAGCATATATAATAAGCATGTAACGTAAGTGAACCGGGTGAGTATTAGTTATATTTAAGTAATTAACTTATGTAGTTTATCATATTGCTTTATACACTATTAGATGTGGTATATGATTTGGGCTTTAAGATTGGGTTTACCCTGTCTTAAAACGTCGTGTCTTAAAATATGCATTTTTAGACAGGGTCTAAAGTAGACACAATTGAACCCCGCCTTTTGATTCAATAGACATTTTCAGAAAATTATTAAAAAGCCCTGTCTTAAAATGTAAACTGAATAAAAGTTAGTGGTTTCGTGTCTATTCCAAACATGTCCAAATCAAGCCATTTTATGCATATAAACTAATAAACTTTACAAAAATATACTTATCGTAAACGGTTTTATGCATATGAAGAATTTTTAAAGTGAACTGTTAACTTGTTTCCGAAGTCCATAACTAGTAGAAAAACTTTCTTGCTTTCCACACAACTCAAGTGATTATGGATTTGCTGTTTATTCTCTTCTAGAAAGTCAATTCTCTTTTATAATTAATTAAAACTTGCCTAATTATTTGAAGTAAAGCTAGAAAAATGAATTCACCAAAACATGTGGCAAAATCATTCTCACATGCATGTTCCATCTATTAGAGTATAGATCCTCCATAATTCATAACACGTAATAAATGTTTATGTTTTATTTATATTTTGCATCGTAGGTGCAGTTTGGGCGTTTAAGGGTAATGGGGCGCCACCAGGGGAATGCTAGCGGCTACTTGTCACCGGGCGGAGACACCGCCACCAACCCTGGTGGTGACCACCCTGTAATCTTAAACGGGCCGGCAGTGTTCACCGGTAAGGGAAGAGGAGAGAGATGATTTATGGTGAGTCTCACACTCTTATACCCAATCACACATTTATCTTTATTAATTTTTTTAGATAAAATTGTTTGGTGGAGTGCTACCAATGTTTGAGTGTAAAATGAGTAATGAAAATGAGAGTTGACATGACAAGGTAGGATCAGCTGAAGTGGAGAGGTTTACTACGATGGAACTCCGCTTACACCCTAAGCATGTTTAAGAAATAGTACCCGGGTAAAATGTATCATATATTTTTTAACGTTAAAATGCTTATGATATGCCAATGAGCTAGTGGTAGGGCTGAGCAATTTACGGTTCTGAACCGTGGAACCGAACCAAAACCGCCAGATCCGAATCGTATTATTGTATTTCGAGTCTAGTTCCTATTCTTAAATTGGGGAGAAAAAGTTCCCGGTTCGGTTCCAATTATAACTGAGGGGTCCGTTTAACAAACCGCTAGAACCGGTTTGGGTTTAAACTTTAAATAATATATTCAAAAACCCTATTAATTTTTTAAACTTTAAATATTATATTTTAAATTTTTTTTAGGATTAAAGAAAATAAAAATAGGTTTTACATAATGTTTGAATGAAGTTTTTGTAATTGTTAACTAAAAGTTATATTAGTTAACTTTTGTTTTTTACTTTGTATACTTTCGTTTATGGTTTGAAACATTTTATTGTTGCTAATTTTACTTTGATTGGTTTGAACTTTGGATGCTACAACTTTTAGTTATATGTTTTAAACATTTTGATTGTTTTAATTGTTTTTACTTTGTTGTTAGTTTTAGGATTTAAATGATAGCCGGTTCCGGCGAGAACCGTTTACGTGAGAATCGTTTAACCCGGTTCCGAATCGAATCGGAACCGTTAAAATAGGTTCGTTTCCGGTTCTTATATTTAACATTATACGGTTTTGGTTCAGTCCGGTCCGATTCGAACCCTTGCACAGCTCTAGCTGTTGGTGAAGTGGTAAGTGAGAGACCTAGTGTTTCAAGTGACTCAGGTTCGATTCCTACCTCAGCATTTAGTTCGGCGACACCTGGTGATGATAGGAGACTAGGCGAGTAGGTGACGATCGCTAGTTTGATCCTTAGACTAAGCTGGTTTTACCTCACCACACAGGCGTGCCTTCGGGTGAGTGTTCACGGGCTTCAGCCCTATGTGAGGGTTTTCCCTGGTTCAGAGGCGAGGATGTGATGAATTTTGCGAGTAACCCATTTAAGGGATTCGTTTACCATTCAAAAAAAAATTAGAGAGGTTATACTAGCTACCTAACTTCTGTGTTATCTCCATATAATGTAGAGGGGAAGACACTAATAGTTCTATAAACCCTGGAGACGGAACTTTTAAGTTCATTAAAAAAAATGCAAGAAGTTTCACTGTCATCAGGTGTCGTGCAAACATGGGGCTAAGAAGTTATGTTATTCGTGCTCTAATCTTTTGATAAGTTGATAGTATTACATAACATTGCTCACACTATCCCCTTAAAAAAACTAGAAATACTGATCGATCTTGAGATTTAAAGGGCTCTAATATGCTTGAATCTCCGGCCGTCAACGAAAAATGCAACCAATGCATGCTGTTCTTGTTATTTATGTGTTTTGATAAGTAATGAAATTTGTTTTTAGATGTGACTATGCTTCAAATAGTAAATTAGAACACTAAAAGCTAGATACTCGAATAAAACGGTCACGGTGTAAGTGATCATGTTTGCTTATGTAAGGAATCTTGTTGATGATAAAACTGACACGAGAGAGGGTTTTTATGTATAACATAATTTTATCGACGCCTGATGGAATTAATATAGTGGAATTTGTGACTATGGTGCCGCGTAACTTAAGACTTAAGACCACGTGCATAATTACTTAGTAACATGGCTATAATGATACATATATCATATTCGAAAAATGACTATTATGGTGAGTTACTCGATTAAAAAACGTGCATCTAACTAATAAAAATCGGGGTTTGTATGGACGTGTGTGTAGTATTTGTATGTGAATTGGTAGTCAGAAGTTCAATAGCGTGCATCATCAATCAAACACTCATAATCAGGGGCGGACCCACATTGAACGGGTCGGGATCCACGGACCCTAATGTTTTTTAAAAAAATTAGTAGATCCAGTATATTAAATTTTATAAGAACCTCATAAATACAATTAGATGAACACTATAAATAGAAAAGAAAAGCTAGTGTAATAGTAAACCTTCCTCTTTACCGATAAAAAATCATAAGTTCAATCCTTATATAGCCTTATAACTAGACTGAATTAACAAAAGTCATTTTTATCCCACCATTTAAATCAAGCACACCATTAAATAAACAATAAAAGTCATGTGTGCATCATTAACCAAACACTTATATTTTTAATTAAATATAATATTAATTAAACACCTATGACAAGAGAAGAACAGTTGGCTTTTCCTTAGTAATGACATAAGGTATTATATCAGCTAAAATTAATTTATGTTTTAAAATTGAAAAACACTTAAATTCCTCTGTCTATCTATGCCCTCTCACACCATATTCTCATTCCTCATTCCCTCACTAGTCACCTTTCTTTCAATAAAAAATATATATATATATTTAACAAATTGTCATCAAAATGCAACAACAATTGAAAATTGAAGATACTGTATATGCTCCAAGCTTCAGTTGTTACTCTTCTGGCAGTAAAACATCTAGAGCGGTCGCCAAAGTGATCCACCAAGAAGAGGTAGATCAGTTTCACAAAAGTGGCGACGTTGAAGGCGATGATTTTGAGTTCGCTTTAGTGTTAAGCAACGAAGAAGGTTCATTGAAAGAGAGCGATTCACGAGGCTCACCTTGTAGAACTATATGCAAGAATAGTAATAGTTTTACCGCGTCTGGATCCAAAAGGTGGATATTCTGGTATTTGTTTGGTCCAAAGAAGTGGATAGTCCGAAACAAAAACGGAATTCTGGTGAGCTTTTGAAAGGGGGCTTGTTGACGGCTCACGAGCAATTTTACGTGCAAAAGAGAGCCGAAAATGTTGTCGGAAAGAGGAGATCGTATCTACCTTATAGAAAGGATCTTGTAGGATTATTTGCAAATGTCAACGGAATGGGGAAAGTGTTACCATTCTAAGTTAGATAATAAACGAATATTTGTTGATTAGAAATCCAAGTTGGGGCAACCTTAATATAATAAAGAAGGTTTTTGACGTTGCGTTTTTGATGTAAATAAATAACATGTACGTCATAGCTAGCTTATGAGTTATTGAATATGTTTCAATTTTTTAGAAGTTACTATAATCACATTATGCTATGAATATCTAGTAAATTTGAAGGGAAATTACAAAAGTATCCGTTTTGATTTATGAAACTAAAAGAAATTGAATTTTCACAAATCACGGGACACGTGCTACCAATGACTAACGAATTAGACCCTGCATTATATCTTTTGTGCCAGAGAGAAATCTCTTGCGCCAGGTTTTAATTTGAAAATAATAAATTGTAGCGCCTTTGGCGCAGCAGTATGGATTAGATACGCCTGGATGAATATGTTGCGCCAAAATGATCAAACTTACTACGTCAAAGCATCCAGTCGATCGAGTCAGATTAAAATATGTTGCATCAAAAGACATTTATCCCGCTCTGATTTAATGGGTAATAATTCAAATATCCAATAAAATGTTGACTCCTAGTAGAAAATAATTGGTTATTTATTTTCCCAGAAGAAATAAACGAAAACAAATCTCAAAATGTTTCTCCAAGTACATAGTGCTTAATTTGGCTTTTCATACTAAATATAAATTTGTATCCCCACAAAATAAATAAATTTAAATGTTAAAAACGTTTTCACGACAAATATGAATACGAATACCATGTCTAATCAACACAATCAAGTTTCTTATGAAAATATGAAGTTAGAAAACAACATGAACTAACATATAAAACGTGTTTCTGTAGCATGGAGATATTTATTTATATTAATGTAGGTGAATTATATGATTAACAATCAATTGAGACGGCCCACAAAAAGGTTCATGGAAGCATGCCTAGTTACGATTTCATTATAAAAATTATATCAACAATATATATAAAAAACTATAGTAAAAGGAAAACGTTAATTACGTGGTCATTTATTATGTTTGAAATATGAATTATTTTCCACCAATTAATAATAGTTGGTTGAACCTTGAAAGATACTTTAAATATTGTACGTACTTATCAGACATACGGTTTTTCTCTCCCAACTGAATTGTTTTATGAATTGGGTTAAGAGTAAAGTCTACGGTATCAAATAAGACCAAATTGTTCACTTCATTTGAAACATTACAAATTCAATTATATGTCGTTACATAATCATATAAGTTATCTCGTTGTTTATGTAAAATAACTTGTTTTGTATGGAGCCTAAGGCAGAACAAAATCTCCTAAGTAGAGAACCTGACAATCCGATGAGGAAAGTGTATTCTATTAGGTGCTAGTATTGTTTAATAAATAACATGTTTTCACACATATATCGATACTTATTCTCACGTCAGATGGTGGTTATAGTGATACCAATATTCCTGTGACGAGTCTAACAGTGATCTGCTTTGCAGTCAAACCACCAAAACAAGACTTGTTTCCAATAAGATCATCAGGAGAGACCTCGAAGCCATATACCGTCAAAATCATGCATTCTAGTATTTGTTTTTTCAAACGTTGAAGCCATATATCTCACATAGATTCCGGTTTTATAATAGACTAGCTTAAATTTGGAGAGATGAAAAATTGTTTATATAGTTGAGGCATAGAAATATTGTAACAGCCTAGCGTAATCGCACCATAATATTGTCCGCTTTGGCAGCCAGCACGTCTGAGCGCCCGCCCCTCACGGTTTTTAAAACGCGTTATCATGGTGAAGGTATCCAGCCCCTTATAAGGAAGTCTTTGTCCCCTTCACAACCGATGTGGGATATCACAATCCACCCCCTTAAGGGGTCTAGCAACCTCGCGGGACCTGGCACCACCGGTCCAGCCCTGCCTCTGATACTATCTGTAACAACCCAGCGTAACCGCACCATGATATTGTCCATCTTGGCAGCCAGCACGCCATCAGCGCCCGCCCTTTACCGATTTAAAACGCTTCATGATGGTAAAGATATCATGTCCCTTATAAGGAAGCCTTTGTTCACCTTCACAACTAATGTGAGATATCACAAACATAATTATCTTAACACATACGTGTCTTATAGCCTTAGGCGTGTAGGTATATTTGGTGATAGAAAACGTGACTTTTACTTTGGCAAATAAGAGCATCTATAGTTTAGAAACTTAAAAACGTTCACAAACTTGGTTGGTCGTTAAACACAATAAACATCCACAAACCTTCACACAAAACAAATCCATTTATCCCACAATTTAGAGTTTATTAAATTCTTCGTCAATGTTGTTTGTTGAAGAAAAACCATTACATTCCATAAGTTCAAAAATTACCAAAATAGTACTAGTACTTTCACTTTTATAACAATTACAATCCATCTCCCATTTATATATTCTGTTAGTTTCATGTGAAATAACCATAATGCCCCTCTTAAATAATTAGAAAAACAAGAAGAAAACTAGCACCCGCAGATCAAACTGAGAGGTAGCTTTCACTCTGCTTCGATTTTTTTTGTTTATTCGGCAATAACCACTAACCAATCCAGCCAATATTCAAATCCCTCAATCCTCTTCGACGATCGCTGATTATATCTCACACAACACACTATTCACAATCAGATTCTTCTACAACCCCTCTTTAAACATCCAATCATAGTATTATGAAACTCAAATTAGGGTTTTAAAACATGGGAGATATATAAAGAATCAATTAATTATTATAACTCGTTCGACACTCGTGGAGCAACTAAAAGTTAGCTAGATCCAATCTCTGCATATTCTTCTTAATGGGACTCTCAAACTTGATTGAACTTTTTAAATTGGTCATCAGGTTGTGTTTACAAGTTGATAATTAGGATATGAAGAAGTAGCATTAGATGATAAGTTAATTAGTTGATTAAAGGTAGATTTAGTTAGTATAGTGTGAGTGGGCGGAGGCCCTTTACTTCGCTAGAAATGAATGGGGGAGGTAGACCAATGCCTCATGATAAGGGGATTAAAGGTTTTGTCGAGTAGATTAGATGACTTGCATATGGTATATTTTGTTTTGTAATTAACTTATATTTTTTTAGTAAGATGGGTATTATGGTAATTTCACACGAAACTAACAAATTAAATAGATGGGTTGTTAGAGTTGGACTGTATTGTTACGAAATTAAAAGTAGTCTTACTATTTTGATAATTTTTAAACTATTGGAGTGTAATTGTTATATTCAATAAACCACACGGATGAAAAAACGTTAGTTACGGCTAAAATTAAATTTTAGAAACTTTATGTAACTAAATATTTAAATGTTACAATAAACTTAATAGTATAAACTTGTAATCAAGTTGTAAACGTGTTAAGCATAAATAAAGCTTTGTTAAAAAATATCAGCTTTTTATTATCATTATTATGGAGTTCTCATATTTAAAAAACTAAAAATAACTAAGATTTTATTGTTCTAAGTTAACATATTTATTTTTATATATTTGTAGTTTTGCAAAACTTTTACAAGTTTATATATAAATATAAATTTTTATAAAAGCAACCAAAACTATATTAAAAAGTATAAAAATAACAAATAAAACTAAAGAGCCCCGCCCTTTTAGGCTTTTGAAAGTATTTCCCCACAAGCCTTAATCCTAAAACTAACCAAGACCCATCGCCACCAAGTCCGACCCAATCTTGACGTGGTCCTGGCCCAGGCCCGTGTCTTGTCTATGATCAGTCATCTCCCAATATCATATCCCACGTGTGATCTTTTTGCAAATTTTGTATATAACAATTTGTGTTGAAGCTTATAAACAGTATAACAATTAGTCAAAGATTGGAGCTTATTTACGGTACTGTCATTATTAAAAAAAAACGATTGTTGAACTTATTAAAAAAATTGTTGAACTTAGTATTGGAGTATTATTTCCTTTCAAAAAAAATATAGTAGTAGTAGTATTAGTTTATTACCATAAGTAGTGTCAGATGCCTGTGAAATATGGACATATTTAATTTCTTTAGTAATATTTTTAAAAGTGTTTTCTTTATTGTTTAATTAGAATCATTTATGTTGGTTAGTTTAAAAAAAATTGAATACGTAGATATGTTTAATTTTTTTTCCAACATTGCGATATAACGTTTTTAACAGAGTTGTATTCAAAACGTACTTTTCTTTGCATAGTAACTATATGAGTTCCGATATCGCATCATTTAGTATCGAACCAAACCGGTATCGACGTTTCGAAAGATATTCATCTTTATGGTCTCTGATAGATAAAAATATGTATTGATATTTTTTTGTGCATATCACAATTTAATTTTTTGGGTTTTCTTTTGTTGTTGCTATATCGAGTACTGATCATGTAACATACCAAAGCGATATCGACTGAGTTCCCGCCACGTAGCGCAGGAAATCCAACTTCAGAATCATTTTGAGTTTGAAAGGACTAGCATTAGACTCGTATATAAGTTCTTTTTTATCTCTCTCTATTGTTAAAGCAATAATCTATATACAAGTTTGGGTTCAAAAGTAGAAAAAAAATACACAAACGTTGTCGAGAATGTAGCTAATGTAGACGGTTACTTTCAAAACAAGTAAAACTCACCATCTTCAGATCATCACTTTCGAATTTCATGGTGCATTGGATGAAAACTCAGGTGAGTTATAGTCACGTATACAAGTGATCAGGGGGATTTGGAGAGGGATTTAAACACCACCGGCTCCTTACCTTCGTTGTTGCTCCACCGGAGCAAGTACCTGAATCTCCAGCTTTTTATCCAGATACGGTAGGACTACTCTTCTCGCATTTAGTTGTGAGTGGTGACAATCCTCTGTCCGCCTTTGGTCTCCGCACACAATAAGTTCAAAAGGTAGACTTTCCAACTCGTCGGTTTCTTGGTGGAACTGGTTCTGTCTTCGGAACTGGTTTTTGGCAAGCGAAGTAATCGGTTCACTTAGGCTCTGGTAAGTTTGGTAAGGGTACAACCAATTTGAACGACGCAAGTTGCAAAACAATTAATAACCGCTGATTAGGGTTACACGCTAACCAGTTCTTGCCAAACCAGTTTCACTAGCGGTTCGGGTTCAGACAAACCAGGTTCAGGAACCATTGTTACAAATACGAAACAGGCCTAGTTGGGCCTGTTAACGTGCTTCTTTAGTTCTTTTGGGCCTAATGTCTTATCTTGGAATATTGTCCCTCTCAAATTCAATATCCCTTTATTGTGGTCACGTATTGATATAAAGACTTGAATTGATCCATAACCACTTGTAGTGAAAAACATGGATCACGTTTAATTACAACTAATAATATATACACTAGCATTTACATTTTACATATTACATGTTAGCATACATGATAACAGCAGGCTATGTTGGTAATTTCACAAGTAAACAAACAAAACCCAACCCTATATTTCCCTGTGGCTGTGCTTCATCCTCTCACTCAAATGGTCCATTTTATCCTTCACCCTACCTGGCAACTCACCAGGACTCACCTCCTCACACCCTTCCGACCGTCTTCTTTGAATTTCATCATGATACATTGGATGAAACCGCGTTTGAAAAGCTCTATAAAGAAAATAAGGTAACAGGGTCGACACAACCACCAAGAAAGTGGTCATCCAATAAAAGGGACTCGGTGCACACGCTTCCACAAACACCCGATAAGCTGTTGTTGACCATAGGGGGTTTATGTACCCGTATATCACTAAAAATACATACCAAAAGAAGATACTCCCCCAGATGAAGAAGTGTTGAATCCAAGTGAAGTAGTTTATGGATAGCACCATTTGGCAGTTGACAGCCCACACTACACAAGTGTACATTAGGACACCGAGGATTTCGTAATCGATGACGTGGCCTTCTTCACGGAAAGCTTGGTGGATTGTGGAGTTCTTGCAAATGAAGAAGATGATCATGGAACTTAGAACACCGTTGAACATCCATCCGAGGATTCTTGGCCAGTTGAAGAGGATGTTTTGCACTCCCTCTTGATATAGCCTTGGGTACTGACAATTTAAAATTACCGGTCAGGTATGCTTTCTTTTCATGTAGTTGGTATTTAATAAAATTTAACATGTAACATTAACGGTTTTGAAAGTATGTGATATTAGATAATCAGAAAAACATGATAAGTTGTAATAAAATGCGTAGCAGGTGAGAAGTATTTGCATATGTTTCTTTTTGTTTTAAGTAGTAATAATCAGATGAGCTTTTAGCATAATATATCAATGTACTTTCACCTATATATATTTCGTCCTATTTTGGTTGCAAAAATTATAAGGTGACTTTAATGATGCTTGAACGGGACAAAAACTTTTACTACATCTCGTATAATGACCCAAATGGGACGAAAAGTTTGCATGATGCGGTGCAATAACTAAAACATGATAACTATGAAAGTACATTGGTAATTTATACGAAAACAAACCCTAATCCCATGCAGTTAATGTGGTAAAAAATCGGATATTGGTCAAGGATCGATATTTGAGATATTGGTGATCGCGGTGGGATATCGGTAATCTCAATATCATGCAGAATTTATATTTATAGCAATTTAACACTAACAATTCAGTATACTCTCCTACCATTAACAAATTAACCTTTTTGCAACTTGCATAATACTAATAATTGTAGCAAGTAGGAACTGATTAAGACTTAAAACACTAACATTAAACACTAACAATTAGCAATTAAGTCTTAAAACACTAATAGCAGCAATAAGAAGAAAGACGAATGGTAGAACTAAGACGAATCGGTGATATGTCGGTCAACTATCGGTCAGTATTGCCGATAATATCGGTACCGATATTTTATAATGGGGACCGATAACTGATTTATCAGTGATATATCACCAATATTAACTGCATAGCCCTAATCAAATACTCAAAGGGCTTTAAGAATGTTAAGAAATTTTATATATTGAATGCCAAATTAGAAGAAATAACCTTTAAAATAGTACCTTTAAACAGAGTCGTGCAGACACATCTTGATCAAAAACACCAAGAGCAATGACAGGAAGTGAGGTGAAGAAAACATTGTAGAATGACATGTACCAATCATTGTAAGCGGGTTGGCCCGAGAAAGAAGCATGGGCCTCAAACCAAAAAAGTGTGAACCCGAAAGCGATGTTTTTGTAGAAGAAGTAACATATCTGCATTCAAAATACAATAATATCATTTAAGTTCTACTTATATGACATACTTAATAAAGAATAAGATGATGAAATATGCTTCTACCATCATAGCTATTCGCCTGTAACACCAATGTCCATGCACCAACAATAATCGTTCAAGAAATCGAAATTGAGCTATTGCAAAATCACTTGCCATCACAGCCTGCAATTCATAAAAGAACACAATCATCGGTTATAACTGAAAAAAAAACAAAACTCAAAACAAATTATTTAAGAAAATGATTAAAAAAACCTGCATTCCTTCTGCACCACTAATTCCAACTCCAATATCCGCTTCTTGAAGCATCCCGACATCATTTGCCCCATCACCAATTGCTAATGTTGTCTTTCTTGTACCTTCTTTGACCATCTTAGTAACCTGCATGGGTTAAAAGTTATGTAAGTTTACATTAACATGAAGTCCATTAATAAAAAGTAAATAATAAAACTGAAGAATATATAAGAAACTAGAGTAAAATGCCATTTTCGTCCCTGAGGTTTGGCCAGTTTTGCGACTTTTGTCCAAAGGTTTGATTTTCCGCATCTAGATCCAAAAGGTTTAAAATCTTGCCATTTTCATCTGGCTCGTAAACTCCATCCATTTTTCTCCGTTAAGTCAGGGGTATTTTGAATATTTGTACATTATGCTAAATGCATGTACGTAAACTGAAATAGACCGAATTGCCCTTAATTTGACAAAAAGGACGAAAATACCCCTGACTTAACGCAGAAATATGAATGGAGTTAATGAGCCAGATGAAAATGGCAAGATTTCAAACCTTTTGGATCCAAATGCGGAAAAACAAACCTTTAGAGAAAAGTCGCAAAACTGACAGAACCTGAGGGAAAAAAAGGCTTTTTACTCAAGAAACTATTTACAAGAGCTTTTTGTTTAGGGGAAGAACGGCAGCAAATGACAGATGAACAATCAATTGCGATTTTTAAAAATAACTCTTCAAGACTTTTATCAAGAGCAAAAGCTAAAGATCTCCCATCAATTATCAAAGCAAACAAAACCGAGCTACTTTTAGATGCAGCTAACTCAATCTGTGATCTTCCTTCTATCAATTGCTTCTTTATGCTTTCTCTAGATGCCTACAAAGAACCATATTTCTAAATTATTTATTAAGTGAACATGACAATTAACAAATTAGAAACCGTAGGAGTAAAATGCCATTTTCGTCCTTGGTGTTTCTCCAGGTTAGCGACTTTCGTCCAAAGGTTTGTTTTTTCGTATCAGGATTCAAAAGGTTTGAAATCTTGCCATTTGCACCTGACTCGCTAACTCCGTCCATTTTTCTCCGTTAAGTTGGGGTTATTTTCGTCTTTTTTGTTAACTTAAAAGGCAATTCGGTCTTTTTCAAGGGTATTCTGTCTTTTTACATAAAGTGAGAAAGACCAAACTGCCCTTTGAGTTAGTGAAAAAGACGGAATACCTTGATTTAACAGAGAAAAATGGATGGAGTTAACGAGCCAGATGAAAATGGCAAGATTTCAAACCTTTTGGATCCAGATGTGGAAAAACAAACCTCTGGACGAAAGTTGCAAATGGGCAAACCTCAGGGACGAACATGGCTCCTTACCTTCGTTGTTGCTCCACCGGAGCAAGTACCTGAATCTCCAGCTTTTTATCCAGATACGGTAGGACTACTCTTCTCGCATTTAGTTATGAGTGGTGACAATCCCCGTCCGCCTTTGGTCTCCGCACACAATAAGTTCAGAAGGTAGACTTTCCAACTCATCAGTTTCTTGGTGGAACTGGTTCTGTCTTCGGAACTGGTTTTTGGCGAGGAAAGTAATCGGTTCGCTTAGGCTCTGGTAAGGTTGCTAAGGGTACAACCAATTTGAACGAGTCAAGTTACAAACCAATTAATAACCGCTGATTAGGGTGTCACACCCCAACCGATGGCGGAAACATCGGGGTGAGACGAAATAGATTGCTCGAGACATCATAACACTATTTGTGACAATATTAAATCCAAAAACTCGTTTCATTTCATAAATTAAATAGTCAATTACAACATAAACTAATTACAACAAGTTCAACAATATTACAACATGAAACCCTAACATTATAGGTGTGTTTCTATGGCGTCCCTACTAAGTTTTCGTCATGTTCAACATCCTTAACCTGTAACATGTTAAAAATATGATTCAATGCAAAAGCAATGGTGAGTACACAAGTTTTAAATTATATAGCATAAGTATAAAAGAGTTCGCTCAAATCCCACATGGCAATTGTATACAAGGTAAGCTAGCATGCAATACTAAATGTCAAACCCAAGTGTCCACAAGAATTAAGTGTCCCTCGCCACCAAAGTAACGAGACTATTTAAGAATAAGAATAAGCTTAACAATACCCTGACGGGCGGCGTGCTACTCCTATAGCGTTATATATGTTAAGTTCGGGCTAGCTAAGTTAATGACAAGAAGCATGTATGTATCTAGCATGAACCTAAGCATAACAATAAGCATGTATAACGGATTGAGTGTATAAAGTATGTTGTGTGTATTTGTTTATTTTGTAAGTTAACATGTTACAATCCAAATTGTGTAAAAAAAGGAAAATGGTTCAAGTGTACTCACGGTTTTGCAAGCTTTCACTTGGTAATTCCATGAAGAGTTGGTTGTTTGAAGGTGGGACACCAAGTTACCCTACATGAGAAAACGTAGGTGTGTAACTATTCGGATGATAAAGGAGGATTAGAAATTTTAAATATACCAAAGTATGTATACGAGAAAATAATCATCTAGACTTAATACTCGTTTTTGACACTAAAATTCCCATTTGGGTCGATGTATTTTCATGGGTTAAGATACCTATTAGAATCGTAACGAGAAGTTAAGTACTTAGGGGATGTAACTTAGTACCATGACGGACAATCATTCGATCATCATCAAGGGTTCGGTCAGTGTATATATATATATATATTATATTCTATATATAATATAAGTAATAAGTAAATTAAGTTTATCATGGAAGTTCATAGAAGTCATGCATGAAGGTAGGAGGATAACCTTCCTTTAACCTCTTTCGTATGTTCACCAATGCATAAGTTGTCACAAAGACAACAAGGATGGTCATGAGTAAGTTAAAATGGAAAAGTAAGGTGCATAATATTCCAGGGACAAATCATCAAGTGAGGTTGTGGATTGAAGGTAGGATAGCCAACGCTTTCAAGTAATCACACATTTACCAAAACACAAGCCTTGTCAAGCTTGAATGGTTCCAACACTTGTGGGTTAAAACCCTTTACAAAACAGAATGTTTGGAGGTATTTTACACCTCCTAATTTGTATGAAACAACTTTGGCTTAGCTCACTAACCATGGGTTTGATTAGAGGCACAAATAGCACAAGTTTGTTTAGAGAAAACAAGTTTAAATAAAGTTTATCTTCCAAAACAGACAGTTTGGACCTCAAAATGGTGATGCTCCACCATGGCTTTCTATGGAAAACTTGTGGAAACAATCCTAGAGGTAATCCAAGCTTTGTAGAGGAAGATTTGGTGAAGAAGAGAAGTGAGTTTGAACTCACTTTTGTACTTGAACAACTCTGCTAAGAACTCAGAATTTATGGATGTTTTGGAAGTGATTAAATGTTGGAAAGTGAAAATGGAAGAGTGGAGGCTTCTATTTATAAGGAAATAGGTTAGGGTTAGTGTTGAAAGGTTAGGAGGTGTTTGGTGGTGAAAGGGGGGGGGGAGGTTGAAAATTTGCGCTTTAGGACCATTTCCCACAGCTGCGGACCGTAACCTACGGTCAGAATTCTTTTTTAGAATAAACTTTGTTTGTCAAGTATAATTTGATTTTGAATAAGACGCATGCATTCGAGATTGGTTAAATATTACGTATTTATGTATGAATAAGTGTGAATAAAAATGCATTTTCATCATGATCAAACTCTCGGATTATAAGATTGAAAGCTAAAATACGAACAAGACAATTTTTCATAAATAGGAATACGATTTACATTTTCTAAATAAGGAAAGTACAAAAGCGAGGCGTCACATAGGGTTACACACTAACCAGTTCTTGCCAAACCAGTTTCACTAGTGGTTTGGGTTCGGACAAACCAGGTTCAGGAACCATTTTTACAAATACGAAACGAACCTAGTTGTTCACAAAACTAGTTAATGCACCGTGTTGCGGAACGGTAGGCCGAATAGTTCTCAATTAATTAAAATAAACACTATCATAGTTTTGCGAGAGAAAAAAACTAAAATGATGGTAAGACACGTAATTTTGAGCTCGAGGCAAAACTGTAATTTGTTAGGACTAATGAGCGAGTGTTAAGCAACTTCTTGACACGAATGAAAAATTAAATCGAGTCAAACAATTAAAACAAAACACTTCTATAGTTTTGATAAAAAAGATAAACAATGGCAATATTGTAATTTTGAACCGAGGGCAAAATTGTATTTTTTAGTTGCGGGTAAAATCGTAATTTGCCAAAAGCTAAAACGATGGCAATACTGTAATTTTGAACGAGGGGAAAAATCATAATTTTGAAAGGGACAAATTCGTAATTTTGAACTGGGGGTAAAATCGTAACATACCCAGGCTAATAGGGGAGTGCCATGCAGCAGTCTTGCACTATTCCCCCGCACCCTTTTAAAAAAAAACTAAAACGATGATAATACTGTTAATTTTTACTGGGTGCAAAACTGTAATTTTAGGCTAGGGTAAAATCGTAATTTGCCAAAAGTTAAAACGATGACAATGTTGTAATTTTTAACCAGGGGCAAAATCGTAACTTTAAACAGAGCGCAAATCCGTTATTTTGAATTATGAGTAAAATCATAATATACACGGACCAATGAAAGACTGCCAGTCAACCCCACATCCCTTTTGTACTTATATAAAAATAAAAATAAATATAAATATAAAATTATGACACCTTATTTTGTCCATATATATATATATATAATATATATATATATTATTTGGATCATATATTAATGTTTCATATACTTTATAGATTTTTTAGAATAAATCTTCTACTCTTAAATATTAAATACAATCTAATTTAACACTTTTGTTCCAAAGCATCTCAAGTGCAATGCTCGAATTTCCATTTAAAAGTTGCCAATCCCGATCTCATTTTAACGCGGCTCCACCGTATAGATGTTGATAAGTCAAACAAATCCTAATTTCTTCTTGATTTTTAATTGTTTGTTTGCGGTGTATGTAGTTGTGACTTTCATATGTCTTCTTAATGTCTGCACTATGTTGTCAAAAGCCCTTCGGGCGTGCGTCTAGGCTCTCAGGTGAGGCGAGTTGCAAGGAAAACGCCTTGTGGCCACCTATGCGCTCTGGTGACGCTTCGACAAGGTTTGGGTAGCTAGATTCCTGCCAACTTCTAAAGTTGCGGTAAAAAATCTACAAAAGCTGGTCAAACTTTCTAAGACATTAAAAAATGACCCTAAATTAGCCTAATACAAGTTAAAAATCCCTAAAAATGATATGTTTAGGCTATGCACCTTATTTTTTTTTCTGAGGCTCTCACCCTTCGTGCCTTGAGGAAACCTTGCGCCTTTGGCAATTATGTGCCTATCACATCTATTTTATTTTTGTTATCTTGGGAGATAAACCCACTAAAATTCACATTGTAGATTTTTACAAGTAATATAACACAATTTGGTATAAAAAATACCATTGATAATAAATATATAGAATAAAATAATAAACTTCATATTTTAAAAGTAATATAACAAACAGTAAACGTCGGTTTAAATCCGGATCGGATCCAATGCGAGAAAATCTTTAAAAATAATCCAGTGTGTTGAAAATTTTGAAATTTGGATTTCGCGAATTCTATCGGATTGTATCCGGTGTCAGAAAAACAAGTTTCCCCATTAGGTCAATTTCGGATTATATTTCTGACCGGTTTGTTATTGAGATTATTTATACACCTCTAATTTAAGGGGTCTAATTAAGGGATGTGAATTAGCTAATTAAAAAACTTATAAAACAAAGGAATCCAATATATAAAAGAAATTCTATATACCTACAAATTGAAGTTACATATTCAGTATCTATTCAATTCATATAATTTACATTAGTATTCTTTCAGTTTCAGTGTCTATCTTGTTATTTCTTATTTTCACATTTCAACTAGTACTTATAACCACTCAACCTTTTAAGAACTTTATAATCAATTTTTATTTTTTACTTTCACACTTCAACATTTAGTATTGACACTTATAACCTTAACCTTTTAAAGACTTTGTAATCAATTTTTACGTACTTATTTTTATGTACGTATCGATATAAGTTCATGTTGATTAACGTTTTAATGCAATTTTTTTTTAAATGAGTAGTCTCAAATATAATACGTTTTTGTGCTTTTTTTCCATACATTTTTGGTGGGTTTATATTATGTCATAAATTTTGTTTTAAAACAAGTCGGGTCAAATGTATTATGTTTTCTTTAGATGGTAAAAGTTTG
This sequence comes from Scalesia atractyloides, assembly GCA_947069175.1. Lineage (NCBI taxonomy): Eukaryota > Viridiplantae > Streptophyta > Magnoliopsida > Asterales > Asteraceae > Scalesia > Scalesia atractyloides. The sequence goes on along the minus strand of CAMTDV010000028.1, from coordinate 63,712,177 downwards.
AGGTACTTTATGTTTTGATGCTGCCGCAATGCAGTGTGCCATTCTTTAAATAAAAGAACATAATTTTCTTACGCATTTTTTTATGTATGTGTCGGTATAAGTTAAATTTATTAACATTTTAACGTAAATTTCTTTCGCAAATAAGTCGGATCAAATATAATACGTTTTTTTTGCTTTTTTATGTACGTTTTTTATTTGTCTAAATTTTGACGTAAGTTTTGTTTAAAAACAAGTCAGGTCAAATCATTAGACTAGACAAATTCGAGTTGCTTTACATTTCAAACCTTGTTGCTGCAGGGAAATATTCTAGTTGGATTATACTAGTGATCCTTTGTCTAAATGATCCGTAACTCTTTTATGGCCCACAAAGATATATTATAATTTATAAACTATTATACAAAAAACCCAAATTGATATATAATAATTCAATAAAGAGTTTGCCATAAGTAACAAGAGGATGTCAACACACATGTCGAAATAGCATCTAACAAGCTTAACATGTTTCTTTGGATTATTTCATACAAGATAGAATGATGCCATCATGTATACATCCATAATCTATGGTTTGATGGTCCTTGTATTATAAATCAATCCTCTTCTACTCTACAATCTAAACCATTATATTACTAAGGGGTTGGGATCTTGCACCGTGTCACCCGTGCTATTACAAGGCATCGATGACAATTCAAGTAAAATTTGTGTGTACAATAGAAGCCAATAATGCAGGTGAGACAAAAATAATATGTAAAGTTAGTAGCATATATGAGCGTTGGCAAGGTTATGGGCGTGGAACATACGTGTATTCAGGTACTAATATACCGTTTTCAAGCTCTAATTATTTTCAAGATTTATATGTCCGATCATTCTAACTAAATTCTTAAATGATTAGTTTAGGACTTGAGACAGGATCTAGCCCTAACAACATTCCAACACCCAAATGGATTTGATTGAAGAAGAGCATACAAGTTTACTTCATTCATTGAATCTTTTTAGTTTTATTTTTCTTCTTTACTTTTGGTTAGAAGTATGTGAAGGAGATGATGTGGATACCTTGTACCACATATTCAATTCCAATGCATCTAGGTAGGATAAGGACAGAAATAAAGACGATGGTAAAGAGATCAACATGCCATCCAATGTAGATAAAGAGAGCAATTCATACCACCACCACCTTATCCCTCTATCATCATCCTTTGCCTTTCATCCATTGCATGGGCAAAACTCACTCATGCAACCAAGTAGTTGTTTTAAGGTAATTAATTAATTATGTCATGTCATCAAAAATGCTATAATTGCCAACATGAAAACTCAACGACAAATATACACATTGTTGGTACTTGGGCATGGGATTCGTTAATCGTTCCCCAAAATTTGTTAACAAGTTAAATCGTAACGATCAACTTCTAGGATAATTACCTTAGTTAACAAAATTTACTAAACTAGTAGAAAATTGACTATAGTAACTAAGGAATGTTAGACCCTCTTTATTTGGCTAAAAAGATGTGAACCAGAACTGGACCAACAAAGTTTACTAAAGTAGAGAAAATTAACTTTTTTTCAAAATTCAAAAAGAAAATGCTTCTAGATAGTTCATCCCGAGGGGTCATTTTCTATTCCTGGAGACCACATATTGACATTCATGGTAAGATATCATGATTAATCTCACACCTATCATGTATACATCCTCCATCCATGACCATTCATCCATGATCATCACTTAACTAATATATGCCTGCCTAGATCTAGTGAGGTGTACGAGCTAGCATTATTGTTATTATCATTATTTGGTTGGAATGTTAATTAATATGGATGTATATATGTTGTTTAGATGTGTAATAAATATTATTATCATCACTTTAATGAATCTTTGAAGTGTTTAAATGATTAAAAGATAAAATCATAAAAATGAAATCAATGTAAAATAAGAATATATACGTCACAAGTTATGCTAAATTTATGTACATTAATTATATGTTAGCTTAATTTATTGTAACCCTAATTTTACATGAAATCACTACTACAAAAGGATATGTTATTTCGAATATAGTTCAATTATAGAAGTAGACCAGTTTTAAAGTCTTTTTTTTTTTCTAAAAAGCATCTATTGCACATGTTAGGGTAAAAAGAACTCGGGTATAATATCCTCAAAGGGTGCACAAAGAAAATTTAAAATTTAATAATTATTGTACTTTAAACATGCTTCAAGTGGTACTGGTGTTTCGAGTTTTTATCTTGTTAGAGCATTCACAATCCGTCCATCAAATTCTGTGAGAGAGTTTTTCATATTATGACAAGTGATTGTAGGTGGTTGGAAGTGGTTATGAGTAGATGAGCGAGAAAATATTACTATTCATATGTTCACCCTCTTTAAATTTTTAATATATTTTGAAAATTGTTGTAAATAAAAGAGAGAGAAAATATAAGGTGCCACACTCCCACTCAAGAAGTCCGCTGGAGGTCCGGACTGCCAGACATGGCAATAACAAGACAAGGGCTAGTATGTAACCGGACGAGAGATAAGGTCTGCGGACCAGTACACGTGGGAATCAGACGCCCAGATTATGGGTGCTCTTAAAAAGGTTTAGCACTCATTTAACCATACTAAATTTAGCTCATAATATTTTTAACTTCGATTGGCTAGCTTAGAGGTTGTTTAGATCAATAGAAATCCATGTTAATATAACATTAAAGACACATATTGATCATCTTTGCAACAAGGGTCCATCAACGGTCATGATGTGTTAGTGTGTGACATATATATAATACACATATATACATACACCACCATGCAAGATACCCGTGGCGACCAGTAACGGCATGGGCCCGAACCTTTATTAATCAACCAATCTTAGTGCCTAAAAAACAAACAAACCAAAAACTGAAACGAACAATAAGAATTAACTTCTGTGACTGTGAGGAAAATGCATGAAGACGAAATCTTCTGAGTGATTTGGAACGCTCGTCCCTCATCGGTTTATCTCAAACATTACTATATAATCCCCAAAGTAAATCAAATGTCATCAGCCAAGACAGACTAACTTTGCGAACAATGTCGACCGCTGCCTCTGCTTTCGCCATCAACGCTCCTTCTTTCCTCAATGCTTCATCTCTGAAGAAGTCAGTCCGATCTGGCTCCTTTGCTGCTAGATTTACTTGTAACTCGTCGTCATCATCTTCTGCGACTCCTCCCAGTCTCATCCGCAATGAGCCTGTTTTCGCGGCCCCTGCTCCCATCATCACACCCAACTGGGTACGTTGTTTTGTTGTTTTAACTTGAGAATTATGTCACACGTGAACTGAACATGAATTTGATCAAAATGTTTGCAGACAGAAGATGGAAATGAAGCATATGAGAATGCCATTAACGAACTCAAGAAACTTATGATGTAAGTCAAAAGCCAATGAATTAAGCAAAACTTAACTTACAAAATAAATTTTGTTCCCATATGATAATTCAAACCTTATTCGAAACAAAAATGACGCTTTTCCTATTGTTCGTCAGTGAAAGGGGTGAGTTAGACCCAGTGGCCGCTGCAAGAATTGACAACATCACAGCTCAAGCAGCAGCAACATCCGACGGCAAAGTTTCATCGTCTGACACTGTTGAGAGGATCAAAAGCGGCTTCGTGAAGTTCAAGACAGAGAAATTCGAGTAATTAATATACAATTTAAACACATTTTTTCGCGTATACTTTTTTTTTAACAGTATAACATTATTTGCTGCACATATATGCAGGACAAACCCAGCCTTGTACAATGAGCTTGCCCAAGGCCAGAGCCCAAAGGTCGAGTCGTGTTCTACTTTCGACATTCAACCCATTTTCATCATCACATAACGCGCTCATGATGTTTAAGTGTAAAAACTAATACCGGTTGTATGTTGCAGTTCATGGTTTTTGCATGCTCTGACTCACGAGTTTGCCCATCACACGTTCTTGATTTCCAGCCTGGTGAGGCATTTGTCGTCCGTAACGTTGCCAACATGGTTCCTCCCTTCGACCAGGTTAGTTTACTACTACTATGATTGTTAAATATTTGCATATTACATATTTTTAACCATGTTTTTTGTTCAAAAACAGATAAAATATGCTGGAGTAGGAGCTGCTGTTGAGTATGCAGTTTTGCATCTAAAGGTATCCTAAATGGCTAAATATAAGAACCCTTGCTTTTTTTTAATTTGACGTAACGGGTCAAGACAAATATATAATTTACTACATGTCGGGTCGGGTTGACAGGGTAGCATTCCTGTCTAGCTACAAGCATGTTAACCTATTTGACTCGTTAGTTTGTTGTATTATACTTATTTGACCGGTTAAAATAACGGAAATCTATCAATATCCGTGCAGGTATCGGAAATCATTGTCATTGGGCACAGCAAATGTGGAGGGATCAAGGGTCTTATGACTTTCCCGGATGAGGGACCTCACGTAACGTAAGTTCCCTTCTAATGTTATAACCATGAGAACCGCATAATACACTCGTACATTGTACAAAAAATATAATTAGAGGTAGAGAGAGAAATATGTGTATCAGGTCTACCACATGTAAAGCAAGACGTACAAAAGCAATATGCGCTTCTAGCAGTTCTTATTTTGTATGATAAATTAATGGTACGCTATGACACGCAGTGACTTCATTGAGGATTGGGTGAAAGTATGCCTCCCCGCGAAGAAGAAAGTGGTAGCAGGACACGGCGGTGCAGCTCTTGATGACCAATGTGTAACATGTGAAAAGGTAAAGAAAATCAATTATATTTAGTTAGATATGTGAGTATGTTTATGACGCGTATTGGGCGTGCAGGAAGCTGTGAACGTATCGCTCGGAAATCTGTTGACTTACCCGTTTGTGAGGGAAGGATTGGTGAACAAAACTCTAGCACTCAAGGGTGGTCACTATGATTTTGTTAACGGAACCTTTGAGCTATGGGCACTTGAGTTTGGGCTTTCGACTCCTACCTCTGTATGAACGCGAGTAAACACTCTATTATAAATCCACCCCTTGGTCCTCGTTTTGTATTACAAATAATTAAGTCAAAGGGAATTGTTGTTATGATTTCATATATCATATATGATATGATATGTTATAATTGAAGAAGTTACTTTATATGCATGGTTATTTTTCTTTATTTCCCTTTGGTAGGTAAAAGATGTTGCCACTATACTGCGTTGGAAGCTGTACTAAGAGGGTGGTGTTTCTTAGAGTCATGATTCTCACAAAGATGAAGCTTTTAAGAGCGGGTTATGTACAAGTCAAATATTCGAATTCATAACCGTGTAGACCATAATTCTAAATAACATATTTTTCGGATCAATCCATAAGGCGATGTTATGTTTTGGCCGAATCTATGTTCCTATTTCATCACTAACACGTAATATACCTATACCAATACCAATACCAAATCCTTAGGATAACGATCTCTCCAATAATATTTAACTGAATGTGATGCAACATAATACGATACAATAATTGGGTTCACCTAGTTATGGCATATACTTTCTTGACCCAGAAAGGAACACTTAGGTCACAAGCTATCCATCTTTTTCATCACACCCATCTCGCAATTCTCTCTCCTTCACATCAGTGTCAACGTATAATTTATCCATCCTAAAATTGGGGTATCTTGGCAACGAAGTTCGGTAAGGATGCAATCTTTTACTTCCTCATCTGTTGGAGGATCGATTACTCGTTCAGCATTGGTCGCCGCAACTTCAGCTTTCAAGATCTTGTTGTGTAGTATAATGCACACGTACATTATACTTCTAATCTTGTTTACATGCATTGCTCGGGTTTGTTGTTTAATAATACCCCAATGACCTTTTAAGTAATCAAAAGCTCATTCCACGTTGTTTCTTGCAGTCACATGCTACCTTGAACTAATTAAAACTCTTAATGAAATTGGCATCCCAGCTTGTTTGAAACCATTCAATTTTTCGCTCCATACCACCAATTATTCTAAGAAATAGTTCTTTTTGACATATGGAACCATCTTCTAAACATCTCTTCACCATATACAGCATCCTCAGTGAAGTAATATGACGTGAGATGTTCACGCGTAGCTTCACAATCTCTATGAACACGAATTCTTGACCTTGTCGGATCTCCAACGTCACTTGAACCAACATGAACCATGCTAGCGCTAGTAGCGAACTTACGAGCATTTTTCAGAAACACATTATCTTCATTGGAACTTCTTGTTGTATTTTGAGAGAAAAATAATATTTAAGGTTGTCTAAAAATGAATAAACAAAATGTGCTTAAGAGGAAAATATACAGTTTGGTATAAAATGTGTATAAATACCATACATAGGTTGGTGTCGAATCCCCAAGTTCAGAAGGTAGCTGCACATCCAAAGAGATCCTTCGAAACAATGTACAAAAAAAACACCGTTAGCCTCATCACGGAGGACCCCGGAGGGGAATCCGTGACCAAGCTCCGGCGTTAGAATAAAGCTTGCCGGAGAATGAACAAGATTCCGGCATAGTGAACTGGCCAGAGTAAATGGTGTGGATTCTGAGTTGAGGGTATTCAATGAGTTTATCAGTGAATGTCTCTCACTAAATGCTTCTTGAGTGTGTGTAGTAGTTGTGAAAATGTTTACCTTCCTTTGATCGTTCCCTTGGCTTATATAGAGCCTTGTGCTTATCGGATGGTTATTACCCGTGGAGATCTAACGGTCATCCTCTAGTCAGGGAAAATCTCTGCTTCTTTTAGTCATGTGCCCCCTGCTGAGATACGAAAGGATCCTTGCATTCAATGCGGGTCATCCTTTCCTGGTACTACCACCGCTCAGGCTTTCTCTCTCCTGCTCATGCAATTAATGCCATTGACAGGTTCATCTCTAACTGGAACAATTGTCAGAGATGCTGGTTACTCGGATCATCTCATCACGTTCTTTCTCTTGAGGCCCAATCTCTCTGCAAGGGTTAACGGGCCTTTAGTTCTTTATGTTGGAAGCCCAGACGAGAGCTCAATCAGGGGCCCTCGTCAACAATTGGTTATTTAACCTTTAATCTTTTTAAAATTAATTCAAACAATCACATTTCTCAGCATCATCTTTGAACATATCACCTCGCTTCCCCATAAACATTTGGTACCACAAACCAAAGAATGATGTTTCAAACAATTATGTGCCACCTTAGCTGCTTGGCAATTTTTTCTTGGTACCGAATTGGATTTGTGGACAATACCATGTGGCCTCACCGTTGTAACCGTTGTAAAAATCCCGAGTAGCATTCGATTAGGTCGCCGATTAATCATTAATCAGAGGTTCCCCGAGTAAATTTCCTCTAATCGGCCAGTTAATCGCTAGACGGTCAACGGCGACGCTAGGCAGTCCCAATCGGCCAAAAATCGGTGGTTCCTAACAAATTATGGCCAATTACCAACCATTTTCCGGTCAAACCTTGTAAAGTTCAGTGATTAATCTTGTCTTCTTAAAAAAATTTGCCGGTGAGAGGTTAAAACTTGTCTTGCTAAAACAATTACAATTAAAAATGTATATAGAGTATATAAAACTGAAGATTACATATAAAAATCAAAATATTGATTAATCCCGATTAACCGTTAGTCCTATCCCCACCTTCCAACTAGCGCCTAACTATGCTTACAACATTGTGTGGCCTTATAGGATACATGGTCAATTTAAGAGTTTGATTACATGAACAACCCTCTCTAGAAAACCATTGTAAACATGTTGAAAAGAGAAATAAGAAATTAACGAGGTGGTAGTGGGTGGCAAGTGAAGGTGAATGACGAGGATCACCCCATGGTGAGCGAAGGTCGATAGCGATGAGTAATGGTAAAGATAGGCGATGACAACGACCAACAAAAGCGGCGGTAATGTTTAAAATAGTGAAAATGGGTTTTTTCGGTAATTGTGTTTTTTCATTAACTTTGGACACAAATTATTTATTTACAGCTAATTGTACTTGATGTAATTATTCGTTAATGGGTTTGTGCTTTACAACGTAAGAGTTTCACAAGGAACCAATCATGTCCAAAATGAATCTAATATAAATAAGATATCAAAGTTTGTGTTAAAAATGGAAAAGTTAAAAAAGTGTGTGATATAGTTTTCACTAACTTTACACAAAAATAACATGTAATTGTTATTAATACAATAATTTTTAATAGGTTTGCGTTCAACTATGTGAAAGCATCATAACGAACCAAAATGAAGCTAATGAATGAGATAGCAATACTTAGAGTTTGCGTTTTACTGGTTTGGCTTGGCTCGGCTTTGTTTGACTTGATTTTGAAAAAAAAGATTAGTACATAGCTCTCAAAATTCAGTAGTAAAATCTTTTTCAATAGTTCAAAACAACATATCCCAAATAAGCTCAACCTAATATATTATAAGTCAAAATCAAGTTTAATAACACAAAATAAGTTCAAATACAACAAAAATTCATTAGTGTGGTAACAAACATTCAAATATGATATATATATATACACACACACGAAGTGTAGAATACGATTCCCCTTATCTTACATTATGTACGCGACCACAGGATAAAAACACGTGTCCTCGAATTAGTTTTCCTAGGTAAGGGTAAAACAGACAATTCAAAAGGGGCAAAACAAACAATTCATTCAATCAGCAGATTGGGAGTTCGTTACACCACTATCCCGATAATTATAAATCGTACCAGTTTCAAATATTCATAATTTATAAAACTATATATTGCGGTTTTCATTTCTACGTGATTAGGTTTTAATCGATTGTTGTTTTCAATAGATCCATAGAGCAACACCGGACGAAACACAGATGTGTGATTTTGAAGACGTTGAATTTGTCAGTGAGCATGGTGGTGACCAGAGAGTGAGAGTTAAGATTGAGGAAGTTAGAAATCCCATTTTTGCAAATATTGTAACTGAGGCTTCCAGTAGAAATTAATTTCGCATGTTATTATTTAAACAAATCACATGTTATGAGTCCAAAAAATCGCATGTTATGGAAAGCATGTGGGTTTTCGCATGTTATGAGTCCAAAAAATCGTATGTTATGGAAAGGCATAACATGCTGGTTTCGCATGTTATGTATCGTACAAAGTGTCTCGCAAAGTTAAAAAAAGCAAGAAATACAATTTCGCATGTTATACAATTTCACATGTTCATAATGCCGCATGCTATACAATTTAGGGTATTATACAATTTAGCATGTTATACAATGTAGCATGCTATATAATTTATCATGTTATACAATTTAGCATGTTATACAATTTCACATGTTGAACATGTCGTATGTTATACAATTTAGCAAGTTATACAATTTCATGTTATGCATTTTCGCTTGTTGTTCGCATGTTATACAATTTCGCATGTTATCAAATTCGCACGTTAGTTGCCAGTATTCGCATGTTGATAATGCATCGCTTATGCGTTGTACGCTGGCATTTTGTACGTTAGTTACAAGTATTCGCATGTTCTATTATGGTTGGTCGTTGTTTTTCTTGCTCCGTTGCTCCCGCACAACTGACAAGAACAATCGCATCAATGTTTTTATCATTCTAGTAAACATTGCGGCCGATTGGAGATATATTACCTCCCAAAGTTGTTGTAGTTGTCATAATCATCGGATGAAATCGCACCGGCGGATGTCGATTGAAGAAGAGTCGGTTGGAGAAGAAGAAGGTAATGTTTTGATGTTGATATAGGGTTTAAAAGTGTTTTGATTATGAAATATCCATACGAAATTACCCGGATTTTGATAGAGGAATTGTCAATTTTATCCTTCGCAGTTGGTTTTATGTATATTAGTTTCATTATATAGATTAATTTCGCACCGTTTTAATAGATAGAAAATCGGACGGCTGCGCTTATCGCGTACATAATGTAGGATAAGAGGTATTGTACGTTAATCGGCTCTCTCTCTGTATATATATATATATATATATATATATATATATATATATCAAATTACAGGCTCGGTTCAAATAAGAACCACCATTAATTGTGAGAATCGTGAGAACTTTTTCTTTCTACACGAGTTGGGCCAATTTTTTTTGTACAAACGTAGATTAAAATATTATAAACACATCTGTAAAAAAATTGTCGTGTCGGTAGTTTTGACTGATGCAAGTTTTTTTACGTGCCGGTGTAAATTTTGTACGAAGATAAATATTTTTTTACGCTTATGTAAATGTGGGTATGCATCTTTCTATTTTCTTTTTGCTAAAAGAAGTGTTTTTTTGTGACTTTTGAGAAAAAAGTTTTGGAAAAACATTTTTGATGATCTAATTCTCATGATTCTCACAACTTAAGTTAGTCCTCATTTTAATTTGTCCCTCTCAAATTACACTCCTAAATATATGTAAATAATAATGAGTTTTATGTAATACATTATAATGTATATAAAAATAAAATATCTAAAAAGCAAAATAATCCAATTTAAGCCGAGCCGAGCTAGCAAGCAAGCTAAACCGAGCAAATCTGACTCGTTATGAGCCGAGCCGAGTCGAACTAGGCTCACTTTCTAACCGAGTTGAGTCGGCACGACTCAGTTTCAAACCGAGCCATATCGATTAAGGTTTTTCTAAACTAAATCCAAGTGAGCTACGAGCCACGAACTTTTTGAAAAACTTTAATACTAATGAACACAAACAAAATTATATTTCATTGTGAAAAAGTGGTGCTTCTTTTTAGAATTAAAGATCGCTTCATTTTAAACCCTCTAAAATGGATTAAATGTAAGACACCTCGCTTCATTTTAGAATCAAACCCGCAGCTAAAATGGATTAGATTAAAGACTTCATTTTAAACCCTCCTTAAAATGGATTAAATTAAACACACGTCGCCTCAATTAGAATCAAACTCAACACTAAAATGAATTAAATTAAACACATATCGCTTCATTTTAAAAAGCACCTTTTATTTGGTAATGTGATTTTTAAACAAGAGGGCATAACCGAGGTTAGTGTTTAGTAATTATTTTTAACCGACGCTGACTTTCGAATGAAAGTGTATAAACACAGGTTAACAATTGTATATACGTATGATATAATATATTAATTTACGGCAGTGGCGGATCCAGTCCTGTTTTGTGGGTTTACATGAACCCATTCGGATTGGAAAAAATGAAAAAAATAATAAGAACCTTATATAATTTGAAAAAAGTTAGTAAGAATCTATTAAAATAAACCCACTTAAAAAAGTTTATGTATCCGATTACGGTAAACCGTAAAAGTAACATTTTAAGTGTAACACAAAAAAATAGAAAAAAAAGCCTTATTGTGACGAGCAACGTGGACGGTGGAGATGCTTCCGGGAAAATAACGATTACCATTAAAGCCATCAATTCTAACGGTGATTAAAACGCTAAAACGAACCAGAACAACACACAGATCGACTCATCCTCATCTCACAATCACCCAATCGGAATTACGGTAATTCAACTCATCTCATAATTTTACTTTTGTTTAGATATCGATTTATTCTTTTATGCATAATTCGACCCAACTCTTTCAATACGAATTACCTGATCGATGTAATCGAATTTCAAACTCTTTGAGTAATTGATTCTTTCGATCCTTAATTATTTTAATATTTTATCCTGATTTCATCAATTTCTGATCAATTATGTGAAATTTGTTAAGAGGGTTTTAATGGTGAGGACTGAGGACATTATGTTAATTTTATTAATTTGGTTGGAGGCATCCGGTTTTCATCAGATTTTCCCACATCAGCGCCACATCGTTTATCGTTTTCCCCAGTTTTCTCCTGAATTTCCGGAGGGCCGCGGGTTTCTCCGTTTTCATATTTGACATTTAATTTTAGATTAAAAAATAAATAATATAAAATGTGTGTTGTGTGATATATTGTGTGACAGACTGACAGTTGTGTGAGAATATATATATATATATATATATGTATGTATGTATGTATGTATGTATGTATGTCTGTTGTGTGTGTATATGAGTATATATGTGTGTGTGTGTATGCCTGTTTGATGTATATATGCGTGTTGTGTGTGATATAGTGTATGTCTGTTGTGTGTATAATATGCGTGTTGTGTGTATATATAGATAAGTATGTATACGTGTGTGCTTGATCGGTGACTGCTCACGGTTTGGCGGTGGAAAAGAAAAAAACCCGGAATCGGGGGACTGAGGATCGGTGATTACTCACCATTTTGTGGTGGGAAAAAAAACCCGGAACCGACGGTGGTGTGCCGGGTCGGGGCTGCATCTTTCCGGCTCTCCCTGGGCTGGACTCCGACTACCCTTAGGATTGTTGTTTTGGTTCCATTAATATCTGTGAGATTGACTGTAGTTGTTAAATTGAGAGTTTACTGTGAACTGTTTTTAAATGATGTTGATGAATGCAGAAATTGTGAGAAATGGCTGATACAAAGTCACCTAAGAGGAAGCCTGTTTTCACCAAGGTTGATAACCTGCGGCCTGGAACGAGTGGCCATAATCTTATCGTAAAAGTTGTTAGTTCAAAGCTGGTGTTGCAAAAAGGCCGGCCTGATGACCGTCAAATGCGGATTGCCGAATGTTTGGTAGGAGATGAGACCGGGACTATCCTATTCACTGCAAGGAATAGTCAAGGTAGTTTTCTGTTAGTTTCTGTTGTATAACAGCTTTTTATTAGTTAGATAAATGTCATCAATGAATGATTATGCAACAAAAATTAAGATCAATATTGCTTGTGATGATGCATTTAGGTAATATGAGGTATTTAAACTTGTGAACAATCACCATTAATCATAATAATTTGACAAATAGGTTGTGATATAGCGTTATTAAATTAATAATTACTTGATCCATTGATGAAAAAGATGAGAGTTTCTACAGTTTTGTTTTATTTGCCCACTCGTGATGTTTTGAACGTTGTCGAAAATCAAATTTTTATTGAGGTTAATCACCTTTGTTTCTTATATGATATGCATGATGATGATGCAGTGGACATGATGAAAGCTGATAGCACTGTAATCTTGCGCAATGCAAAAATCGACATGTTCAAGGGATCTATGAGGCTTGCAGTGGACAAGTGGGGCCGTGTTGAGGTGACCGAACCTGCCAATTTCATTGTAAAAGAACACAACAATTTGTCACTCGTTGAGTATGAGCTTGTCAATGTCGTGGAAGAGTGACCGCTTATGATCCGTGCTATATATGGTGCTATAAGTATTGAGTCAAGCAAAAACGAACCCGAATCCGCATTGGTTTCTCATGATTTCTTATATTTACTGGGAAAAGTATCTAGGTGAAGAATATGCAATACAAGAGCCGAGAGGAAAGCCGATGATAAGGACAGGAATAACCGATTGGATGAGATAAAAACAAGTGTTTCGTTTGGTTTGGTTTGGTTTGATTTGGTTTGGTTTCGTTGTCTTTATATTTTCTAATGAATACATTGTGAGTTGTTAATTATGTTGTGTGAATTGTTCACCGACTGCTTGATGTAATGTAAGTTTCGTCTTTATTTAAGTTGTATTGTGTATTATAATATTATATATTATGTTGTACACTTATAATGCATTTCAATTGTATGGTATAATATTATCTAATATTTCATCGTTCCCTTTCCCTTTGCGTTTGATACGTGCACAACAATTTCCCGACATTGAGGAACCAAGGTTTTGTTTCGGTAGAATTGGATTTGCTATTAAAAAAGGAGTTACGCACCTGTCATTTTTTTTGTAGTTTTCTTTATTTTTGTAGTTTTCTTTATTTTAATGATAAAAGATCTAACTCGGAAAGAGAGTTGTCGATGAAAGCAAAAACAAAGAGAGCGGATACATTTATATATTTACATACTAAGACAGCGGATACATTTATATATTTACAAACAAAGAGAGCGGATACATCGTTCTCTTTGTTTTTGCTTTCACCTAATTCATACAACAATGCAGACTTCAACTTTGCAAAGGGGATTGTGGTTTAAACTCTATAATTCCATGATTTAGATCCTACAGAAGAAAGCTATTTATACAAATTTATGTCAAGAATTTCTAAAGCGATTACATGCTTCCATTTTCGATAGCATATTGATTATATAAGTATATTACTACTTTGGATCTTAACCAACGACGTCCACATCTGTAGTCGATCTGAAACTACAGGGTTAAAACAATTGTTACAGAAAAGATGTTAAAAAACTTGAATCATATTTATCAAATGAATAAGCCATACAAAAGTTACAAAAACATACACATAAGTATAGTACAATATAATAATTCCCTCATAATATGATCCACTGTTCTCCAACCAATCCTCATATAGTAATGAAAATTGACTAATTACCCAGCAATCTTGTAGCTTGGATTAACAAGATTATCCAACCCTGCAACTACTTGAACCGACTCAATTACATCTCCAACCTTCAAATCAGCCAAAAAGTCCTCATTTTGAGTTACATATCCAAACACGGCGTAACGCCCGTCCAAAATGTTTGCATTACTAGGGGTTAATTCACTCTCTTTTAAAAGCCAAAAAACCTGGCTTGAGGCTGAGTTGTTTTCAAATTCCTGCAAAAATATACAATTCAATATGAAAATTCATTTAAAATAGAAACTTTTATTAATTATAAAAGTTTTGGCGATATATAAGTCTTACCTCTCTTGCCATGGCCATGGTTCCGAATGCATTGAAGGGTAGCTTAGTTTGAGCCTTGTAAAGACCAATATCCTGCATATACAGACAGGTCAATTTGGGTTGTATTTTATTTCTAGCAAATAAAAAGTGTTTAAATAATTTTTGTTCGGAACGTCATTGTAACAATAGTTCTTGTATCAAATGTAACATATTAGTTATTTCTAGGGGTGCAAACAAGCCGAGCGGCTCGCGAGCTGCTCGAGATCGACTCTAGAAAAAGCTTGAAATGAGCCGAGCCTTATCTAGCCCGAGCTGAGCTTGAGCCTAAAATAAAGCTCGTTTATTTGTCGAGCTTGGCATGTGAAGCTCGCCAAGCTCGTCGAGAATATTTAGTAGATGAGCCGAGCCGAGCTTATTTAAACTTGATTACAAATCGAGCTTGAACCTAAAAATAAGCTTGTTTAGTAAACGACTATGCAGTCAATAGCGTGCTATAGCGCTTAGCGGACATATGAACCCATAGCGGTCCGAATAGCGGTCCCTTATAGCGGTCTCGCTGTTAACGGTGCTAAATCCCGCTATTGGACCGCTATTTTGAAACCCGTATAACGGTCGTAGCACTGCTTTTAGCGGTTTTCTTATTTCATCCCAAAAGTAAAGTAAAGCCCACATTAATCAACTTTTTGTTTATAAATAAACCCAAAAGTAAAGGCCCAAACCCAAAAGTAAACCTAAATCAAGACCAAAAGTCATTATTCATTGGTTCTTCATCAGTTCATTATTCAACAAAATTAAACCTAAACCTCTAAATAGCTGGACTTCTTCGGTTCATGTTTCGGATTTCGATATTACTACTGATATTTTGCATGATAGTTTGATATTACTATAAATTTTGATATTATTATTAATATTTTCAATATATATTTATATACATATACATACATAAAATATGCATGATATAAAAATTACCGCTATACCACCGCTATAAACCTATATATCATATAGCAGACCTTGACCGCTATTTGATTTTGGACCGCTATAACTGCATAGGTAAACGACGAGCTTTGAAAACAAAGCTCGAACCGAGTCGAGCTCAAGCTCTCATAAGTTAATAAAGCTCGAGCCTGGTCAAGCTCAGGCTCAGCTCGTTTGCACCCCTAGTTATTTCTGAACTGAAAAACGAACGAAGGTCAACCCAAGTTTAACTTACTTCCAAGGTTGATCCATATACCGGTGTCTTTTCACCTTCTACCATAATTTCTAAAGGTATTGTACGCGTTTTCTCTGTACTGGGGTCGATAAAACCTTCCGCAGGGCCTTCGGGATCGCCAGTTTGAACAACAAAGCCATCAGCTAAAGAAAGTAAAAACAAAACAATCAAGTCACTAGAACGTATATAATCACCATAAAAGTTATATCTAACGTTAAATGGTAATATATGATTATATTCTAATACCTCTTTGGATTTCCATGCCATCGTAGAAATGCCGTTCCACCAGATCTATAAAGTTTCCAGCTGTTACAGGAGCATTATAACCATCAAGAACGATTCTAAACACGCATTCCTCAAGGTTCGGGTTATCTTTGACTTTGACTTTCATATCCACCGTCGCTCGCCCTTTCAAAAGAGGCATGTTTTGATACTCTTCCGGAACTTCATACGGGAAGCCATCAACCATATCCTCTTCAACACTGCATTAACCCAATGCCCCACGAAGATCTCAGCTGCAGTCAATCACAAGGGTATAAATGAGAAAATACTATTTTTCAGACACACGGGGTCTTCCCTCCAACATAATGTGTCGATACTCACCCTCCAACATACTGCAGAAGCTCCTTCTGTTTAGGTGCTACGGCATCTCGTTTCTTATCCTCCGCAATTTTCTGAAGCTCTTCCATTCCAACTTCGAGTTTTCCAAGCAATTCGATCGCATGGTCTTTCTTCGATTCCGCTAGTCCCGCTATGATCATACTCTT